>JACJUM010005602.1:12934068-13072494 GCA_020976665.1 Heortia vitessoides
GCTTACTATCATGCCGCACGCTTGTTTGCAACCTTAGTGGTATAAAAAAGAACTTATCACAGGAAAAGTCAGTAATAAAAATTATACGAACATAAAATAATCTCTATTCCCATGGTAGTAACGAGCAATTTTTATTCCACTAAATTACAAATGGCGGACGCAAAGGTCAAGCAACAAAAGATTTCGTACTCAAAGGATACAAGCAAGGTCATAGTCAACCCTAATTAAATTATGAACACAACGATGTCCGTGGGTTTATAAAGAATAATAGCAATCAAAGTTAACATAATATTATGATTTTTTTTTATTTCTTAATATGGTGTTGCCCTATTGCGTTTTATGAATTCATATTTATCCAAAGGTTGCCTGGAAGAGACAAGATTTGAGAGACAATGCCGCCAATTGGCATATAAACAGTCTTTTTTTAATTAAATGTATTGTGGACAATAAAGAGTATTATTATTATCTTTTTATTTGTTTTTTTTTCCTCTGAGAGGGTGTCGTTGGCAACTACCGCGAGCTATGGCCAAGCGATAGAAATAGAAGTATACTGGAGACACTGGAACAGGAAAGGAATTTTCTTGTGATGCGACAGGTGTTTAGTATTGCGGCTTTTTGAAAAAGATATGAGTATATATGGTGGTATAGATAATTTCTGGAGGCTTTGGGATAGTGTTTTGGGCATAAGTCCTGTTGATGACAATACTATTGCAGTGCTTTTGCTCTCTATTGGGATTTGAGTTCGACTGCACGATTTACTGCACGGTTATCTAGTGAGTATGATAAATTTACAAACATCTCATACATTGACCTGACGCCGAGATAAGTCGCTAAAAGCATTTGTATTACGGACATCAGACAATGGAGGCATCACAAACATAATACTCTAACACAAATTTTAAATACCAAGCCATAAAACAATACACATATACTCATCATTTGTCCTGGATGGGAATCGTACCCACGACTGGGAAAGGATTTACTGGTAAAGAATTTAGGCTGTCGGGCTCGTCACATGTTGTATAAATTAACGTTACCCATAACAAGATCACATCGTGCAGAACACATTTGTGCAACCATGTGTACGATTGCCGTGCGCAACTTTTTTCTCAAATTACCGGGTTTACCGGGTAAAACATTGTTTTTATGAAATATATTATTCACTAACCTTTATTTCACCGAAACTTTCCGAACAAATTTTCATGACCGCCCCCCTAATTTCAACACAAATTTTAAACACATATTTTGTTTATATTTATTATATTATTATTTTAATAAATAGAATATTTTAATTGAATGGCAAATCGGACCAATTAATTTGCATTAAGTACATTTTTTATCGAAAATGCAGTGCTTAGAACACAATTAGAACACAAAATATTATCAATAGAGACATAATGACCATAATTATATTCTGATTTCTATACAATGGAAGTTTTAAGAACATCAAAAGTACTAATAAATTGAAAATCTTCCAAGGATTTATAATATTTAAAAAACGATACAATAATTATATTGTATTGCTTTTCATGACGACGAGGAGCCAGAAATCGATAGTGTTGAAAATTCAATTGATCGATTTGCAATTGTTAATTGATTTCTCAACATAACACCGACCGACACTAGTGCAAAAAAAACAAGTGAAGTATTGGCGCGGTTTCCAAATTGATGGAACTACGTGCACGGTTGGATGTTATTCTATTAGGAATACGATTTTAAAGTTGTAATTACTGTTTTTCAATTAGAATTTACTTGCCCGTTATTCTACGCCAACCATGGCAACTTCACCGAAAGAAGACGAATTACCCACTGATAAAGAACACGTATATATCGCATCGCACCTCTAGGTGAAGACTGCACCAACATTAATCTGTAAATTTATATAGACCTCTAAAAATTAAAATCGTTTATTGGCTGAAGTTTTGATTATATTTTGTTAATTAGAATATAAATGATGTAGATTTTAAATGAAGAAAACAAAACTGAAGAGTTTGTTTGTTTGACCGCGCTAATCTCAGGAACCGTTGGTCCGGTTTGAAAAATTATTTCAAAACTGGACTATCCATTTATCGAGAAAGAAAAGGAGAGAGGAATTGAGCGATTTTACAGCGATGATTCTAGAATTACGGAAATATTCGATTTATACAGCCTTTGTCTAGAAGTGCGTAGATCAATATACATAAGTATATAAAATATATAAGTAAAAGTGTTTGAAAAACATCACATGATCTATTTAAGGGTCATTCACCCTTGACGTTACATATCAGTTCTACAAACAAAGTCAGTACAACCGGTTTAATTTTAACATATGATTTTACTTACTTCAGTTCTTCAAAGTAAAATATTTAATTAAATTCTACTATATGTAAAGTTATTATATTCTAATATGTTATCTAAAATACTATAAGTATGATACCGCGTTAGATGCGTCATAATTATTATTGACTAGTTTAGTCCACGACGCAAATATGTAATGTATGAAATCGACCGCATTCATACTATGAATGCTTTTTTGCTCTCTAGAAAGCTCTCAAAACGTATAAAGTCCCACTAAAATCTGTCCAGCCGGTTTTGAAATTTCCTCAAACAATTAGACAAAAATGTACGAATATGTTATATTAGCCGTGTATAGATCCACTGCATTAGTAAAAAGCAGTCATTTTATTATTACAAATAGACACTCCCATTTATTGATATGTATTGATTTATTGACTAACTTTCTGAATTCAACCATTTTTCCCGGTCTTTATCTCAAAAAAAAAAGTTCCAATTCCTTACAGAAAAATATAAACAAGGTCTATCCTATTAGAGCATGGGATAAAGAGAGTGAGTTCTGCAAATGAAACTCGCAGATCTCACTCTTTTTATCCCAATACAATACAGATGTTGAAATAATTCATTTAGTTAATTTTAGTTACTTCCATAGCGTATCTCATGGCATTCTACCATAAAGTAACGCAGCTGATGTTAAAACAATATTTGTTTTGCAGAAGAGGGCTTTTCGTACGATTACCAAAATTCCACCAACAGATTCGCTTGAAGAGAAATCAATGTAATGACGACATAAGGTCAATATGTCTACGAAAATATTATGATGTCGATAAAAACCTAGAAAACTTCAGGAAGAAAAGTGACATTCATACTCTTTAATCCAAGAAATAAATATATACTCGCAATGCCCATAACTTCGCCTCATAAAATGAACATCTCATTTAATGGCATTTGTTTTATTTTATAATAAATCCCAAGCAGGATGACCTTGCCTTTAAACAAATTCAAGAAATATTTTAAAAATAAGGTCAACTCCAAAGCTTTCTATTGCGTTAAAAATTATGTCAACGACAAAACTGCTTGGGATTGAAGTGCTTTAACCAGTAGCTTTAAGACATTTGTTGGTTAGCGCCGACGCCGGTAGGGGTTTTGTTAGTGCCAACTTTTACATAGATATCAGGATAGGCCTCCTCTTACCTTGAGGAGGCCTATGTTCAGCAGTGGGCGTTTTACTGCTGCTATAATGATGATGATGATGATAAGATATATAAAAAGGAGAAGCTGAATTGACATATCAACGCAGTGCCTGAACTATAAGAATGAGAAACTTGAATTTTTTTTTAGTCGGAACACTTGTAACATTTTTAAAAATTCACCACTTAGAGGTTAAAGCAAGGGTGCAAAATTAGTATAAAACTTTGCTGTTTTTGAAGTTATTATATAAAGGTTTTTCATTGAAATTTAAAAACACGTGTAAGGTATTTTTTCGAAAATCTCCTCTTAAGGGGGTGAAAAGGGGGTGTTAAAAGTTAGTACGAAAGTTCTACAATTTAACGCGGGTAATTAATTTGTAATAACAACATAGACTACTGATTAGGTCGTTCTAACACTAACAAATCAAAATAGACGACTTGATTGTAGGTGTCTCAGTTTTTTGCAATAAAATAATGCGTTACTTAGATATCATGAAGTCAGTATTCACAGAATTAATCTGAAGAAGAATATTCCAGGTCCTCGAAGTTACATATCCCCCCCCCCCTCCCCCGGTTTAATTAAGATTAGACAAAGTCTCAGACAGAGACTCGTAATTGCCACGAGGAATATCATTACCTTGTGTCCCACCCCACTGCGACGCAGCGAGGAGACGGCTCGAGCTGTAATGGAATTGTCAATTGTGCTGTATTAACTATATGGAGGAAATTAGCTGGAAATTCTTAAGGAGAAAATTATTTAGAACTAATTTACAAGCTGATCCAATAAACTTTCTGTCAATCGTGCCAATTGACAAACAACTGACAGTCATGTCATAAGGTTACTTTAGAAAAGTTTATATTAAAAGATTTCGTAATATCCTTAATGTTATACTTTAATTTTTCTTAAACAAAAACTTATTGTACTGAACATTAAAAAGGCAAAAAAAATATTAGTAGCTAATTCGATCGAGCCATTCCCAGCTAATGCCGATCAAGGGAAATAGGGATTAATTTTATCAGTTAATTTAATAAACAAAAGTAGATATGGATATTTGAATAGATAGATTATTCAGGAATAGTAGAACGGCTACTTTTCATTCCGGAAAAATGGGAGCCGTCCTGAAGGTTGATTCGTTTTTTTTTAAATATTCGAATAGGAGTCACGTGATTTTCGTTAAAATATATAAACATATATGGTAAATATTTGTTGTGTCTGTGAGTTAAATATCTATAAGTATTCATCATCATCATATCAGCCGTTGGAAGTCCACTGCTGGACATAGGCCTCGCCCCAAGAAGGGGAGAATTTTGCCCATAATTGCCGAGCTAGGCATGCGTGTTGGTAATCGCAGAGCGTAGCTTTCGCAACGGGATGCTGATGTCCATCCCCGCCCTGTACATTTGAGCTACACTGTTTCTGGTGGCTATACCGCCATCTATCGAATCTGGTACTCCTCGTGTCTCACGAATACTGTCCAAGGTGAGCCCGAGTTGGTGCAGGAAGCCCCCCCCCCCCCCCCCATGTGAGGCTGTCCTTGACATACCGACATGGAAGCTCATTTGATATTCACTCCGCCAAATGAGACTTAAATTACAGGCACCACAAAAATGCCATCTTTTTTACTCCAAAGGGTGCTTCCTATGTAAAAATTAATCTCTATATCTTTTGATCACATCATCACGAGACCGCAGCTAGAACTGATTTGACCATTTTAACTCAGTAATCTATAATTGAAACTAGCAGCCCGTCCTCTGCTTAGTACGGGTCCAATGAAGATAAACAATGCTTAATATAAATACATTTTTATTCTTTTCTTTTATAAAAATTAAAATATACTCCTGACTATAACAAGATCAACAAAAAAATAATAATTCACCTCCCGACAAGAAGTATCTCAATGCAAAAACAGCCGTTTCAAGAAAATATATCATTAATGTTCTTTTTTGTTCATTTATACGTCAATAATTTTAAAAATATAATAGTAAGATTGCTAAAATGTCATTTGGAAATAGCTTATTCATATAGTAATTAATGGGCACAAAATTGCATTTATATATTGTGATTATGTCGCCGGGAAGCGAATTGTGTTATTTTGTGCCCGTGCGACTCCGGGGGCGGGCCGCTAGTTTCAAATGAATTATCAAGTTCAAAAGGGTCACGGGCAGGTCACATAGCACGTGTAACCGACCGATTGAACCGTTAGGATCTGGAATGGAGGCACCGGTAAGCGTAGCGCAAGACATTCACCCACAAGGACAGGCGGTGTATCTAAAAATGCAGGATCACGCGGGATGCTGGCCGCTTACAGCCCTGTTGGTAATAATTCTGTCCGTCCTACATCTGATATGATGATAATGCGTATACTATTGCGCAGGAGTACACTTGGGGCTAGCTCACCATTCATCAACATTTGTTGGGCATATAATAATGCAAGCGACTTAATTGATGTGCTTAGCCATAAACCACATGAGATAAAACATCTCTTGAATGGAAAAATGTTATTATAATTTTATTATGACGGGCCTGATGGCGCAGGTAGTAGTGATCCTGTCTTTTACGCCAAAGGCCATGGGTTCGATCCCACCTAGGACAAATATTTTAGAAGTATATTTGTGTTTCTTCTGTTGTCTGTAACACAAGTGCTTTAAGCGAATTATCACGGAATCAGGTCAATGTATGAGATGTTGTGGGTATTGTTTATTTATTTATTTATTATAATATTTTATAAGTATACTGCATTACAAGTACCTATTTTCTTTTATTAAGATACCTATATAAGGCCACATTAATTTGAACTGTAATTCCTAATTTTATATTTGTATACTTTTGTATCGTCATAAAATTTTTGCATATTTTTTATTTAGTTATCTCTTGATATAATATTTTGTATGCGGTGTTTTCCTGTACAAATTGTACATTTACCAAGATTTTAGAAGAATGATAGTTATTTAGTAACAGCGTAACAATTGTTGTACCAAAAAAAATAATGAAACACTTTGTTTGACGGCTACCACTTTCTTGACTCGACTCGACTAGTCCGCGTGAATTAACTTCATATCGATCCACTGGTTGGTACTTAAGATTCTTAAATCCTCGACAACGTACTCGATGGTGTCTTTATCACGCCACGGTTTGTGGGTTTGATTTATTTATTTATTTTAATTAGATCCGGTCGACAAACAAACATACACTCCGCGTGATAGTAAACGACACTGGACATCTCAAGGATATCACTAACGCTTTGCCAACCTTGTGACTTGCGGATGTTATGCCATGTTACTCAGTAAATTTACTGCCTCTCTCACCCTTCTGATCGTAACACAGCAATGCGAACATTGCTATTTGGCGGTAGAAATAGGTGAGAGTGAGGTACCAATGCAGACGACCTGACAAGCATTTACGTGGTAAACACTTGTTCTCCATGTGTAGCTATTTAATTATTTCAAGTTGCTTATCTCGAAGTCAGGTGAACATTCTAATACGTTCACCTGACTTCGAGATAAGCTGCTTTATAAATAAAATTCATTATTACCATAGGTGAAATCAGTTATTTATTTATATATTATCTACTATTTATTCGATTTCCCATGATATTGCATTTAAGATGCGATGCGAAAGAAAAACAAGTACTTAAACGAAAGCTTAAGAACAGATTATATTATGATCAACATAAAGTTGATAATTGTTCACTTTAAAGTTGTCGCTATAGCTTATTTTATTTTTAGCTCATAAATATATTACGAGTATATACATGAAAAGGAGAAACTGGCTGACTCACTGAGATATCAATGCAGGGTCTAAACTTAGAAACTTGAAATTTTCGCACATGGGTTCCTTTAGACCCGTCGGGAAGCATTAAGAAATGATCTTTGAAAATTAACAGGGTAAAACAGGAATGAAAAGTTAGTATGAATCTTCGCCGTTTTTGAAGTTGTTTTTAAGGAAATTCAGCATAAAGGTCTTGATTGAATGGCATGAAACACGTAAAATATTATTCCGAAAATCATCTCACAAGGGGGCAAAAAGGGGGGGTGCCAAGTTTATATGAAAGTTCTTTGACTTAAAAAACTTAACAAAACAGGTGAAAGCGCGGGGCGCAGCTAGTTCAAAATAAAATGAATAAACTCCTACTTAAGTATATTACTTTGAAAGATTGTAATAACTATTTTCCTGTATACTTTTGTTATAGGCAGATCGGTGTACTCATAGTAAAAGATATAAAATGAGACCGATATCAGCTTTGATTAGAAATGCATCGACATTTTTAACATACAAATAAAATAATCAATAGTCATTCAGTGGCCGATTGGTACCGGTACAGTAGATACTATTCTACTCTGCCGGTACCTCCCTGTGTACGGTGTCGTAAGAGGCAACTGAGGTACCAGAACCGACAGATGGCGGTATATCCGGTACACACTGCAATAGCTTAGACATTTACCCAGCAAGGCAATTATGGGCCGAAATTGCCCATTTCTTGGAGAGGTCTATGTCTAAAAGTGGATTCTAATGGCTGATATTGAATTATTCAGAATATTGGAGTGATATATTAAATTCATTGTAATCGTGTTGCGGTTTATCCATATTTCTTAAGTCAGAACGACTCGTCGAAATTTTTGTACCAGGATTATAGGGAACATCACCACTGCTAATATTTCTTCCAGAAAGATGTAAAAGCCTCGTGGGGCATCCCACTTTGATTCTTCATGTTTTTCACTGGTCAGTTTAGTGGTTAGAAAACAACAACTGTTAGTGTGCATAATACGATATTTAGTGAAAAGTTGAAAACAACCCAGACGAAGTCGCGGGCGGGAAGCTAGTTGTATATATAGTGTTCCATCAACGTATAACTCTGCGCTCTCATTATTTATCCATTTATACTATTAAAGTTTTCAAACAAATCCAAGGTTGTAGATAATTGCTGTACTACGTTTTCGAGGAAAAAGTTCGACGGTAAAGTTTGCTCGTTATAAGGTTTCCTTTCTATTTAAAATGTGACTTCGTCCATTATCATCATAATCTCAGATCAGAGTAGCCGCGTAATGTCTACTACTAGACATTGGTCGACAGAAAAGGAGATTTTGCCTATAATTGGAGCTGGGCAGCCCTGTGGCTAGATGTAGTAAGGCTTTTTAATTGCGTGTTCAGTCTAAATAAAGAGTGTCCGACTTTTGTTAGGCTTTTTACGTGTGCTTTTACATTTTTTTTGTCATACCTATTAATACTGATACACAAAATTGACAATAATGTGAGATCATCATCATATCAGCCATTAGAAGTTTACTGTTGGATATAGGCTTCCATGTGTAACAGTAAACTTCCTGGAAACATATAATTTTGCCCATAATTGCCGCGCTAGTCGTAACGGCAATCGCAGAGTGCAGCGTTCCCGCTACAGTCCGTCCCCGCCCTTAACATTTAAGCTACACTGTTCCGGATAGATACACCGCCATCTGTCGGTTTTCTTGCAAAACCTGTTGCAAATCTACTATCAGCCTGTGAAAGTCACATTAAACTTAGTGCAGCGGTTTCAGAGCTTCGTTACGTTCTACGTTCAAACAAACAAAAGATCCTAAGCTCTGAAATATTAGAATTAATGTACGATACAATCTATTGTGAAACTAAAGTCTAAGTACACTCGCACAGTCCATCGCCTCTACGCGCAAACGCAGCGCGAACTCTGACCAATCGCTAATAATAAATATCCTTGACCTTTTTTTAAGGTATCAGAATAGTCCAGTATGTTGAGTACAATGACACTTGAATACTCGCAATAAGATATATACGTTGAAAATACATTACGTCTTTTTGTGCGTCATGTGTCGGTCGGTTGACGTTCTGCGACTTGTAAAACGACCTGTTGCTACGTGAGGCCATGGAATAAGCGAGTATATCTAATATATAAAATTCTCGTGTCAGTATTAGTAACCATACTCCTCCGAAACGGTTTGAACGGCTTCTTATGGCTTTTATATGCATATTCTGTAGGTTTGAAAATCGGCTACGGCTCGGCTTTTTAAACCCCTAAGTATTAAGGGTTATCCAACCCTTAATACTTGTTGATTCTTTGGTCTTTTTTTTATAATGTGGCATTAAAATTACATACAACCCTAAATATTTATCCTTCTATCATCAACCCCTATTTTTTAATAGCAATAATTTATCTTTTTATTATTTTATACATCATCACGTCTATAGATACTATGGATCTTAACTTGTTGTGATCTTGGCATATCTCTCTCGCTTTCCTTCTCACATTATTCCTTACATACACGCTCGTTTATTCTTGGTACTTCTGACCAGACCCTTCTTAAATATCTCTTTTAACTAGTTAAGATATGTTCGCCTATCATTTTATATAATTCGGCAGGACGTTTACCGTTATAGCTAGTTTTTATATATATTAAATTCGTGTCACTATGATTGTCCGTAATGAACTACTAAACTTATGAACCGATTTTAATAAATCTTTGCTTACTGCATACAGTTTGCTCCAACTTAAGATATAAGATACCTTACATCCTAATGAATGTCTCATTTAAGTTTAATTTTTTTGTAGGTAAAGGTATGCATTACACTCCCAACTTCAAAATAATAAGCATTCCGAGAAATGTACACCCCCATTTTTGTATTTCTTTAACTTTTAAAGTTTTAAGATAAACTAGCTAGCATGATAAAAAAGCTAGAAATCAATATGGATCCAGTTAAAAGAAGAAAAAGTTAAAGATTGTACAGTTGGACAGATGTTTGTTACTGTTTCACACCTGAACAGTTTCATAGATCTGAATAAAATTTGGCACAAACATTATTAATAGCCCAGAACAAAACATAGGCGCCTTTTTTCCCGAAAACATGTTCCCGGGTGATAAACCTAGTTATTTATTTGAGAACTTTTTTATATAAAGAAACTGCACGATTTTTTTGCAGTTTAGTTGTTAAGGGGCGACTTAGACTCCTTCTACGAATAACACGGTGGAATAGATGTCGCGGGCGGGAGGGTAAATCGATATACACGCTTTGGCTTTTCATAATTAGGGAATAATAGGACTCTTATTGCACACGGTGTTTTCATCATCATATCAATCATTAAAAGTCCGCTATTGAACATAGGTCTGCACAAGCGTGTTAGCAATCGCAAAGGGCAGCTTTAGCCATGGGGATACTGCTGCCCATCCCTGCTCTGTGCATTTGAGTTACACTGTTTCGGATGGATATGCCACCATCTGTCGATCCTGGTACCTTAGTCCCTTGTTATAGCAAATAGTAGAAAGGAGGTACTTTTAATCTTCTAATTTTTTTCGTTAATTGTTACAAGAATATACTCCTTATTTGTAAGTACCACCAGTATGGCGTTAACTAGATCTGATAACTTGTATATAAATTGATTTTACTATTGTTTAAAATTCTCATGGGATAAAATTGTACATGTATCCAGAGAGAGTCATTACTTGCCGCTACTATATAAATAAATTCCCACTACATCTCACACATCGACCTGACTCCGGGGTGAGTCGCTTAAAGCACTTGGGTTACGGACGCCAGACAACAGAGAAATCACAAATATACTACTAAAATACATATATTTAACACCCAGACACAAAGCAAACACAAATATCTTCATATAAATATTTGCTCCGGGTGGGAATTTAACCCACGACCGTTGGCGCACAAGATAGGATCACTACCATCTGCGCCATCAGGCCCATCATTATATAAACACATCGGACGCATGATTTGGAGTGCTTTAGTTTGACTTGCAATCTCCGGTAATGTCTCTATTAAGCGAACTAAACTAACGCAAACATTGGAAACAAAACATGACAATTACAAGCCTCATTTTCCTGTATCATATAATATTTAAGCATTCATTTATCGTTTACATTACGTTATCGTATCTTATCTTGCCTATTTAACCTATACGTTTAGAAAGCCGACACGATTACAAGGACAAAACACTTAGGGCCGAGTTCGTTAACTACAATACAGCGTAACCCCTCTATTACTGTTATAGTTAGTTAATAAGTCTTCATAGTTTACTTCTAACTGATGATTAATTAATTTAACGAAAGAATATTGAAACATATAGAACATTGTACTAGAAAACGGTAACATAAGAGGTTTTTAAAAACAGGCCGTTAGACGACGGTTTTTTTTTAAATCATCATCGTACCAGTCATTAAAAGTCCACTGTTGGACATAAGCCTCCCCAAGAAAGAGGGGGTATGTTGCCCATAATTGCCGCGCTGGGCAAGCATGTTGGTAATCGCAGAGTGCAGCTTTCGCGACGGGGAAACTGTTGCCCATCCCCGCCCTGTACTTTTAAGCTGACTTTTTTGTATGTATATACCACAATCGTTTAGTTAGTCGCCTTTTACGCCCTTGGTACAGGGGTTTTACTTTTCTACTCGGCTGGTAAATAACGGCTTTTTTAAATACATTTTTCAAATGCATACAGCCTGCGCAATAGTCGCCGTAATTATTGTCACATTTACCCATTAATTTCACTGCCTCTCTCACCCTTCAAACCGGATATACAGCAATGCGAATACTGCTACTTAACGGCAGAAATAGGTGAAAGTGAGGTACCAATGCAGACGACCTTAATATAAGGTACACCTCTATACACATATGGTATACACCTCTTGTGACCCCTTCGACCCCTCTATTAATTCCAACAATGAGTTTCGTATACGCTAACTTAGTGACCGCACGTAAACAAAGGCGATGCGTGAGAGTTTCTCGATACCACTTTAAAATTACGATAAGCATTTTTCTAGTCGTCGCTAAATTGTGTTATTTGAAATATACCATATATATACAATATTATATACCATAAAATATGTATAGAATTTCGATGGGTTTTTTTGTTTATAAGACAATTTTGACGGGCTGAATGGCACGGATGGTAATGATCTTGTCTTCTGCGACTAATGTCGTGGGTTCGTTCCCCACCCAGGACAAATATTGATATGACAATATTTATGTTTGTTTTGTGCCTTTGTGTTGAGTGTTACATTTGTTTTTATTTATTACATTTGTGATTCCTCTTTTGTCTGATGTCCGTAACGCAAATGCTTTAGGCGACTTATCTCGGATTCAGGTTTATGTATAAGTTGTTGTGTGAATTTATTTATTATTATAAGTAGTGAACGCGTAAATTTTAAAAAATAATAAACTTTTTCCGTTTCGGTACAGGTAATGTGGTTGATAAAGTTATCGAAAGGTAACTGAAATGTTTAATAAAAAATTTAAATAAACCGCGTTTGAAGGCTTTTAAAAAAGTAGTTTTATTACACGTACAAGTATGCAACCGTCCCTTCTGAACACGTGACGATTTCAAATGGAACAGAAGGGCGACACATTATTCTTGGACAGTGTCCCTTACAAATCAGCCCTTGAAAGGATTCAATCCTCTTAGGGTAATACATCCCTTTGTATAGATCCCTCGTTGACCCTGCCTGTATTGGGGAAGGCCAAGAATAAGTAAAAATTCCCGCGGACGCATGATAGTAAATTCTAGTTAAAATAAGATATTTATTAGAAAAAAAATCAAGCCGTTTCAGGTCTGGTGCATCTTTCCTATGCCGGGGGACTGCACTAAGGTTGTGCTACCGAGACCATACCACGTTGCAGATGTTAGAGGGTGTAACTGGGATACAAATTAGTCTCACAGTGGCGAGAATTACCATAGGAAACAAAATAAAATACAGATTTAGATGTAATACATAGATTTTGATTACCATGCGACAAGTAAAAGAGGCTCAAATTTCCTATATTTTTGCATTCCGTTGTTTTAGAAGCTTTTAGTATTTACAGTTTTATAGGACCGCAGGTATAAGTCATATAGTTGTATAGAGTTGATATATCATACAGAGTTACAACCCTCTATATTTCCCCCTTGTCGCATGATTTTTGTACAGTGTTGTGAGATAATGGATTAGAAGCAGTATTGAAATAGTATGAAACTAATGCCGTACTAAATGACCAAATTTAACCTGGAAATGTTCGGAAATTAAAAAAAAAAGCCGTACAAAAATATATGTCCAAAATGTACCTGTACTTTTAAATTCTCACCTGCACTTAGTTGGACAGCTTACTAGTGACAGCATTGTGCTGAATCTTATTATTTTATGCTCTTAAATCGTTCTAGGTGTTCATTTGGTGGTTCAAATGACCCATCATGTCAGATGTGGGACGTCCGCTGCTGGACATATGACTCCTCAAAAAGAATAATACCAATAATTGCCACGCTGGGCAGACGTGGTCGCATATATAAATATTAGATGTTAATTTCAAAACGATACCTCCACACGGTCCCGAGAAAAAAATCGCGACAGATTGAAAATATAGGGAGCAAAGAATCTTTAAATTTATTAGATTGATTTGACAAACAAAAATACGGTGATAGTAAGTGTCCTTATAGGCACTGGTATGATCACAAGGATATCGATAGTTGCAATGCCTCTTACCCTTCAAATCGGAACACAGCAATGGGAACACTGCTGTTTGACGATATAAATAAATGAGAGTGAGGTACAAATGCAGACAGCACTTTATGCCGTGGTAATAATAATAATAATAATAAATACTCTATTATACCCGAAAAATACATGAAAAAAAACAGTAATAAAAAGTACAATGGGCGGCCATATCGCAAATAGCGAGTGTCAAGTGGAGAGCTGGTGGTATACCTTTATAAAGTCGACTTGACAAAATACTCAATAGGTACATAAACGATTGAAATGGCTACATTTACAATAACATTTCTTTATAAGATATTTTTAGATACTTATCTAAAAATATCTATTAAAGAAAGTTTTCCAGTTATGTAGGACACAACTTATTGCCTTAACATGATAATTATAAATAGCATCAGCACACACGGACGTGTGTGCCCAGATAGCACTGTTGACTGTTTCCATCACTCATTTAGCACAGTCTAATTGCTAACACAGCTTAAAACGAGGCTAAAATAAGAAAACAAGAAGTTTGGTACTCTTTTCACACACATACATTGATTATATAGAGCCTTAACCACTACGTGTTATAAAACAAAGTCGCTTTCCGGTGTCTGACGCTATTTATACATTGATCTTTAAAACTACGCAACGGATTTTACGCAGTCCTGAGGTACCGGCAGATTAGAATAGTACCTCGCCTTTACAGGTACTGTACCTCGCCAGGTGCCGTAAAAGGCACCGCAGGCAAAAGGCGACTAAAGTATCAGAACGGACAGATACCGGTATATCTATCTGAAACGGTATAGCAAGATCAAATGGACAAGGAATTCGTCGCGAAAGTTGCGCTTTGCGGTTGCCAACACGCTTACACAGCGCGGCAATTTAGGCCATAATTCTTTCTTTCTTGGGGGGGCAAAATTTCTACGTCCTGCAATAAACGCCCAACGGCTCGAATAGAGACTCTGACAACATCACTCTATTTGCCCACCACCCCTTTTCCACCTACCTACGGCGGACAGACCATTACATTAGAACTGCAGGGCGTCCTTTCCGAGGAATTTCTAACACTATATGTAGCCTCCATCAATCCTTGTGGTGTTGGCGTCTTACGTTACGGTTTCTGGTGCCTGTTCTTCATCCTAGAAGTTTACATAAAATTTCTATATTCGAATATTAAGGTGACTGTAGTTTACAGCAAATGCGTTTCAGGGAAATTTTGAGAAAAAGAAAACTGGGTACCAGATCATCATCATCATCATCATACCAGCCATTGAAAGTCCATTGCTGGACACAAGCCTCCCCAAAAAGGTGGAATTTTGCCCACAATTGCCGCGCTGGGCAAGCGTATTGACAATTGCAGAGCGCAGCTTTCGCAACGTTGATGCTACTGCCCATCCTCGCCCTGTGCATTTAAGCTGCATTGTTTCGGATGGATGTACCGCCATCTGTCGGTTCTTATTTGTACCCATATAAAAATTGGTATATATCAGTCGTTTCTTCGAATGTGATGTTGCATCCCGTAGATTTGAGAGGCATAATAGAGTCTTTTAAGTAAAGATATCGTTGATAATTGTTTCCGGTTACCCAACAATAACAGAGCTAGAATGTCTACAATGTCATGCAACAAATGCAGTGTAATCAGCAGACCACATAATATACTTACATTTTAATAAGTGTCTAACATTATTGTCACTATTGAAAGTGGCTGAAAGGTAACCGGAACGTCGCATTAAAAATGGTATAATTGTATACTGGGCTTTTACAAACTTTAGAGTTGTATAGTAAATTGATTCAATAAGGATAAAATGTGGTTATTATGGGTTATCCCTAATAAATAAACGTACCATTGCGGAATTGGTGTAGACCTTTTTATAATGATGAAAAGGTGAAATAGAATATGACAATACTGAAATACATTATTATGATCTATCTCATCGGGCTCAGCCAGCGTTTGCAATGTACTCGCAAAAAATATATATTTATTAATATTATATAACATAAAAAAATTTCGGAAACGGTTCTGTTAAATCACAATTTATAAAATTACCTCATCGAGATCCATTGCGTAGCTGAAAATATCTAAGCACACATATGGAAAGACAGAGAAAAGCGACTTAGTTATTACCATGTAGTGACTAGCGGTCCGCCCCGACTTCTTTCAGTTACATTCAAAGAGTTGTGCAAAGTTCATTGACCTTTTTCCGTAGGAGTTTTAATATTATCATATTAGCAAAAGAAATTTGCCCGTAATTGCCGCGCTGGCAATTACGGGCAAATTTCTTTTGCTAATAGCGTGTTGGCAATCGCTGAGTAAAGCTTTCGTGACGGAAATGCGGTTGCCCATCTCCGCCCGGTACATTACTGTTTCGGATTGATATATTGCGATTCCGTTCCGGTAATCTACTCTACTGGTAGTACCGCACGGTGTACGGTACCCCACCTACCTGTTTACAAAAATTAAACAATGCAATTGTTTTCAATCATACATCCTGGCCTAGTCTATCCTCTAAACCTGGTTCTCTTAATTACAAACAAATTAATTAATACAATAATTAATTAATTAATACAAAAATTAATACAATATTATCAAATTTAGTTTAGTCGACCTAGACCTTGCCTATATGTAGGTAGCCAGCTTGCATATATCCGCGGCTAAGTTGAGGCCGCCTATTGTACTTTGTGATTATTGTTTTTGTCTTCTATTTATGTGTTTGGTGTGTATTAATTTATTATTAGTACTAATTATTTATTATCACTATCCTATTGATCCCGATACGTTGCTAATTTGAACTTGTTTTATATAAATTAGACTTGACAATTGACATCAACTGTCTGACCGAAAGAAAAGTGTTATTTTCAAGAAGAGAAGTGAAAATGTATAAATCAAAAAACCGCCACGTACTTTAAATTAATTTTTAATCACACTATTTACTTTTTCTCTCCACATTAAAACTTTCTGCGAACGTTAAAAACGAAAATAAACATTAGTCGAGTCGGACGGACCCAATGGCGCCGATCGTAGTGCTCTCGTGCGCCAAAGATTGTCGGTTTAATCCAAACAAGACAAATATTTATATAACGATCTTTGTGTCGGTTTATGTTTGTGTTGTGACTGGGTGTTAAATATACATATTTAAGTATCATATTTGTGATCCCTCTATTGTCTGACGTCCGTAACACAAGTGCTTTAAGCGACTTATCTCAGAGTCAGGGCAATGTGTGAGATCTCGAGTTTGCGTTTAGCAACATTCATTTTTATTTATATATATACAGGAGAAATACTTTAAAACTTCATTGACTTTGACTTAGTCCGTGCGTTTTCCTAGGACCAAAATAATAAGTCTTCTCAAATTATTCACACGCCCAAATATAATCAAAATCGGTTCATCTTTAAGCCAAAAAAGTGTAACAGACAAACAAACCTTGGCATTTTTGAGATCGGAGTCGAGACATATTCTAAAAATAAAAGATCATACGAATCAGCTTAGCCGTCCGTCGTTACGCTAAAAATAGGGTACGGACTTGGTTTTATATATTATTAAGACTAGCGACCTTCCGTGACTCCGTCTACGCAGTCTCCACAAATTATACCTATTAATACAGTCAAAGCTGTTTATTTGCGGGGTATATGTTTCATAAATATGCCGCGAATACTAGGGGATACGTTCCTAGATGACAAAATAAATAAACAAATATTAAAAATAGACTTTTATTATCTACAGGTTTAGGCAATGGTTCAAAAAATTTTGTATTTTTTTCTAGTGTGACAGCTTTTAAAAGCTCCTTCAAAACGGACTGATATTCACCAGTGGCATTAGCAATTTGTCTCTTAAAAATAAGACTTCGTTCCATAGACGGATCAATTTCCATGAAGAATTCACAAAGCTCATTTGCCATTCTTAAACCTTCACTGAGATTTGAATGTCACGTCTCCAGTGTTTGTTGAAGCCTCTTCTTCAATGGGTTGTGAATTTATCATAAGACTTGGATTTCAGGTTGGATACCTATTGGAATCCTTGTTACTATTATGCATGTACTCACTGATTAGATCCTCGAATAGTAAAAACGCGAATGGAGAAAGCGCGAATAAAAAGATTTTACTTTATACAATTTCATAAATTAAACTTTTTTTATACTTTTTATTATTTTATGTTAAGTTGTATGTCATACTTGTGTTTACACTTTACTTGAGGAAGACATCATACGAAAGTCGACTGCATTTGCATCTCACTCTCACTTATTTCTACTGCTAAAATAGCAGTGTTCGCATTACTGTGTTCCAGCTTAAAAAGTCAATGAGTAATGCGACATAATATCATCAAGTCACAAGGTTGGCAACGCGCTTGAAGCATCCTTGTGATATTGCGAGCGTCTACCAGTGGTGACGCTTACTATCGCGCGGACTGCATGTTTGTATGTCGACCATATCTAATAAAAAAAAGCAATAGAGATGGAGATGGTGTAGTATTTTCTAAGAAAGGATTATGCTGCATTTATCCCAAGGTGTTTCATCCCACGATTTATCCTTACTCATCTCAAAAGTACATGTAACTTCAGCCCGATAACTTCATTCCGAAGTCATTAAAACTCAAGTTGACTTTTGTTTTATATTCACACATCTCATACATTGACCTGACGACAATATTAGTAGCTTAATCACTTATGTTACTGATATAAGAAGAATTACAAATATAACACCTAGACACAGAAGCAATACTTTCATCAATTCATCACATAAATGTCTGAACTGGGTGGGGTTCGAACCTTGGCACATAAGATAGAGACACTACCGAATGTTAATCAAATATTAATATTAATAATAATTTTAAGAATTAGAATTACATTTGAATATATGGTTCCTTTAGTAAATTGAAGTGGCAGTGGGAAGGGCATTTGGTACGGAGAACCGATAGCGCGTGGAGTCGTAATGTTCTGGAATGGAGACCACGTACCGGGCGTCCACCCGCAAGATGGACAGACGATCTGACTAAAACCGCAGGATCGCACTGGACACATACATACAACTGGTCCTATTGGAGATTACGTCATGGCTGATATGATGATATAGTTCCTAATCTAATTAATCAGTTACCTACATCTCTACAAAATTATATTACTAAAGGTATATTTATGAGGTAGACCCTGCTGTGTTCTAGTTTAAAGGGTGAAAGAGGCAGTAAAATTACTGAATGACAAGGTTGGCAACGCGTTTGTAATATCCATGTGATATTACGAGCGTCTATATACTGCGTACTGTATGTTTGTTTGTCAATCTAGTCTAATAAAAAGTAAATTTCCCAACTCCTTGACATTCGACACGGGAGCGAACAGTTTTGGTTTAGTGCAGAGGCAAGTTTTTCGGCTACCTCACGCGGATTCACAACAATGATCTTTTAGTATGTAACTATTTCAAAAACAGCAGTCTTTAAATAATTCTAACTTAATTATTATATAAATGGTAGAAGAAGCACGCGAATAGAATAAATGCTTTTGAAATGGGAGCATTTCGAAGTATGTATGGGTGTGAGTTTAGTTGTGGAGGTGTAGAGTATGTAGAGGTTGAGAAATAGATTAAAGAATACATAGTGTGTTAAGAGATCGATGTGGTGTAAAAGATGATGTTGTAACAACAATAGAGAAAGGAATGTTAAGATGGTTTGGACATGTAGAAAAAATGGATAAAAGTAGAATGACTGCACAAATATATAGAGCGGAAGTGAATAGAGTTCTTATAGGACGACCAAGGCAAACATACTTTAACCACCTAGAAGAGGTATTAAAGAAGGGCCTGGTCAGAAGTACCAAGAATAAACGAGCGTGTATGAAAGGGCTAATGCAAGTAAGAGAAGCAAGAGAGGTATGCCAAGATCGTAACATGTGTAGATCTATAGTCTCTGCCTACCCCGATGGGACACAGGCATGGTATAAAATGATGATAAAACTCAATTGCTTCTAATAAATGAAAATAGCACATAATATATCACATACCTAAATATAAAAGTACTATATTTGTCCCATCTATGCATGGCCTTGATTATTCTCTGGCATTGACTCGTTAACGGCGACGTACTTGAAAACGTGCTAATTTAAACCTTAAGAACAAAGACTTAGTGTTTAACACGTGCCTGTGAAAGAACTTTGGTACAATGTGTCCTATATTTGACATTATATTTTAACTAATAATAATATTTACACAACAGCTCATACATTGCTCTGACTTTGAGGTATCACGCTTAAATCACTTGTGTTTTGGACATCAAACAAAATAGGAATCACTAATTTTAATACTTGATCATAGCAGCAGTTATCTTCCGCTGCTGGACATAGACCTCCCCAAGTAAGAGTAAATTTGCCCATAATTTCCACACAGGGAAGACGTGGTGGTAATCCACCCAGGCCCATCCCCATCTTGTAGTATTTAAGTTGTGCTGTTAAGGATGGATATACCGCCATCTGTCGGTTCTGGTACTTAAGTCGCCTTTTACGACCCACCTGGTACAGAGAGAGACGCTTGCAGGCTTGGAGCACGTTACGGGCAAAATTCTCCCTTTTTTGGGAAGGTCTATATTCAGCAGTGGACTTTCAATGACTGTAATGATGATGATGTTCGTCCGAAAACAACTTTTTGATAGAAAACCCATTTAAATTACTTTCTATGTTAAAAATTCCCTATATGGTGCTGTATCTTGTTGCTCCATCCTGTAAATCCACGGCTATCACAAAGGTTGAAAGACACGGCAAGCTTCAGCATTTCACGTGGAAATTCTCGTATCCGAGTGAGTGAGTGCTCAGGTAAAAGGTAGCTTATTATTGACCAACCTCGAATATTCCCCAAATGGGGCTAGAAATCACGTTTAATTAACATAAGGTGTGTCCAAAACATTATTAACGTCGAGTACATTACCATCGGATTAATCATTCGATGCACTGTTGATATTCGATGATCACCTCATCAAAGAGATCATTGAGTTAGCTTAAATAATACTTAAATAAATACTTACCTTTCTAAAAATTACATCTAAAAAGTTACGGTAAAGTTCTAAAAAAAACACAATCGCAAACTCCACGCTAAGATAAGGGGGGATTCTAAAACATCCTTAAATCTGTAATCTAGGGCACAAACAAGGCGTTAGACCGGAATTGTTACATTACACTCGTTATTGGGATTTATGAAAGACAAAAAAGGTTAGCATCACGCTGGGAACTCATTCAGATAACGGGGATCAAATGTGGATTAGGAATCAGGATTGATGAAATATGATATTATGAAAAATAAGTAATCAAAATTATGGTTTTCCTAAACTGGTGAGAGATTGTTTTTCTGACTTTGTACAAAAATAGTTCTGATTCGAATATATTAATTTATAAACTAGTAATAACTATCAAAATATATTGCAAAAGACATTTGCATGCTACAAATGACCGTTAGGAAAAGATTTAGGACTAGAGCTTCCAATTAAGAGCATCTATTTTCGTCTCTTTATACTTTGTGGTTAGATAGATAGAGAAATCTTTAAGATTTATTTAAAAAAATACTTATAAGTCATGCTCAAATTAACAACTACACCGGCGAAGATTTTATTAAACCTCGCGAGGGCGACATCATTACTGGCGAATTCGTAAATTTTTCAAATTAGGAATCTAGCATACGTTCTGGTTGATAGTTGTGGCATTTACATGCTTGTATCATCACATTGATATCACTAGTGCGTCAACCTTATGGTCTGAAGTTCACGGTCACATCTATTTCTACTGCTAAGGCAGTGTTTGCATAGCTGTGTTCCGGTTTGAATGGTGAAAGAGGCAGTAATACTTGGTAATGTAACAATTTACATGAGGTAGAACTTATACCAAAGGTCGTCTGCATTGGTACCTCACTCTCACTTATTTGTACCGCCAAATAGCAGTGATCGCATTACTTTGTTCCGGTCTTAAGGGTGAGAGAGGCAGTGAATATGCTGAGTAATGTGGCATAATATCCTCAAGTCACAAGGTTGGCAACGCGTTAGTGATATCCTTGTGACATTACGAGCGTCTATAGGCTGCAGTGACGCTACCTATCACGCGGAACGCATGTTCTGGAACTTTCGTCAAGCCCTCTATCGTTTTACGATCTATCCTATTCCCAATAACGACCATCTAATAGCAAGTTATTGCTGATCAATTGATAGATTTACTGTGATGAACTAAGATATATATACGTAATCTACTACGAGTGCACTGTTGACATGAATTTGTTACCGAGGAATATATCTTCTATCCCGCGGGAACACTAACAACTCTCTCGGGAGCGAAACTTTCTTAATCTTCCCGACTTATTCATACTTAAAATGCGTATTTAATCAGGAAAATGATATTTCTTATTTATTAATTTAGTATCAGCGGTAAGACGTCCACTGATGGACATTTGCCTCTCCATGTGATGTTCCCTTTATTTTGTAATTGCCATGCTGGGCAGACCTGATGACAAACAATGAGCATAGCAATACGGTGGCTTTACCTGCTTTGCCCACGAGTTGAGTTGATTTCTGTTCGATATTTCTCTATTGAATATCTAATTAAAATTTCAGGAAGAATTCAGGAAGTTTACGAATAGTTCGTTGGACATCACAAACCGTGGGTTCACGGTTTGAATACTGCTCCTCATCCCCACTCTCTTCAATTTGCGCTAAGTTGTTTTTCATCTGTATACCGCCATCAGTCGATTGTGGTACTTTAGCTGCCTATTAATGATAGGGTCGATCACACAGATGGTAGTGATCCTATCTTGTCCGTCAAATGTCGGGGTTTGATCCTTACCCAGGACAAATATTTATATGATGAATACGTTATTTTGATCAATCTCGTCGGAAAAAGAAAGAAAAATATTTTTACCTACGATATCATATTAGAAACTTCTAAAATTATTATCAGTGTTCCTCTACTATATAATTTATTTATGTATTACACATTAAGGACTTTTTAAAGATCTAAGCATACATAGGGACAGACAGACACTAAAGGGAATTCTAATGTGAGGTAATATATCTTAGTGTAAAGATCTTTGGGTAAGCAAGTCTTATGAAAACACATGTAGTAGATTACATATACAATGGAGCTGAGCTGATGATGGAGATAGATGATCGGGAAGGTCGTTGGTGTGATCATGCTCAAACCGAGCTACTGACTTTGTTCTTGTCCTCCGGTATGGATAGGGAGAGCATCGCCAACCCCACCACTCTTTTGAGGCCACTTTGCACACCCTGTCGGAAACAATACAATGTTAAAATAAAACACAACAATTTATTTCTATAACTGACTATTTCCCGTTAAAACAAAAAGAAGAGTTTTCTTTTCTATCATGAGATCGATTCTAGTTTTCAATAAACTATAGATATATGAAATAAAATTTATTTCTCATTACAAATAGCAATTTTTACAATTAATATAATTAAAACATTGTGAATAAACAGTATAATATATATGACATTAAATATAACAAAGATTTATTAGCGACGACGCCAGTAACGATTCCTTTAACACCACTTCATATAATCTTTAATGCTCTTTTAATGCTGGCTCATTTCTGGCTGTTCGCGTAGTGAACTAAGTAAAGAAGTAAAGTAGTAAAGATCGTCTGGTGTCAGCAGATTTATTTGAAAAAAGGCTACTCAATGATCTGTTCGTTCCATGACTCTTACAGCCTCATTAGCAGTGCCCGCGACTTCGTCCGCGAGGAATACTGATTTAGGGGTATAGTAGCCTTCTTCAATAAATAGTCTATCCAACACAGTAAGAATTTTTCAAATCGTGACAGCGGTTACTGAGATTAACGCGTTCAAACAAACAAACAATCTCTCTTCAAAGACTCTTAATCTTTATAATAGAAGTATAGATAAGGTCAGGGTCAAGTTATTCAGGTAAAATTACTGACACAACATCTTTTGTTAATCTTGAGAACGGGTGCAGCAAGTTATCCGAAACGTCGAACTAATAACAATCATCAGCTTCATCATATCAGCCATAGAAAGCCCACTGTTGGACATAGGCCTCCCCCCGAGATAAGTAGATTTTTGCCTATAATTGCCGCGCTGGGTTGGCGTGGTGGCAATTCCAGAGCACAACTCTACGTCGAGGATGCTGCTGCCCATCCCCGCCCTGTAGTATTTTAATTGTGCTGTTTCTGATGGATATACCGCCATCTGTCGGTTCCGGTTCCTTAGTCACCATTTAAGACACCTGGTACAGAGGGAGGTACTATTCACTCTTCTCTTCCCTCACTGCTAATAATGTAAAAAGTTAAATAAACAGCATTTTAAAGCCGGTAAACCAGGAGTTTTATTAAGCAGTAAACGCGAACGTAAGAAAATATTAAATCATATATATACAAGATATTGAAGCAGGCAACCGGCGTTGAAACTAGAATATAATATTCATTACCGCCTAGACAATCCGACTTCAAAGGGGATATCAGTCAACCCGGCGATGAGCAGCGCTGATGCCATAATGGAAGATGTTACTGGAATTGATATTAATAATGTATTGAGGCAGTTGCGCGCTCTCGTGTCCGAGCTCCTGGTCGAACGTCTTTATGGATATTAATTGACTAAACAACACGACGTCGAATAATGCAGCGAACTGCAGTTTCACCCGTGTAGTTCCCGTTTCTGTGCCAATGTATACTAATATTATAAAGCTGAATAGTTTGTTTATTTAAACGTGCTAATTTCAGGAACCGCTGGTCGGATTTGAAAAATTCTTTTAGTATTGGATATTACATTTATCGAAAAAGGCTACTATAACATATATAATCCTTCCTCTTGAACCACTCTATTTAAAAAAAACCGCATCGCAATCCTAAATAGGTCAGAATGAGGTACCAATGCAGACGTTCTTTTGAATGAGACGTTCTGTTCACGTCTCACCATTCTTAGTTGATCAAAGGTGAACAGTAACATTCCTGGAATTCTCGAAGCATTTCTCGATTCAGGAATAATATATTGGTAGCACTACATTACGACTAAATCGAGAACTATGTTTATTAAACATATAAACATACATAGTTAATTGCATCTTAGTCTATGATCAAATAATATTCTGCGGATAAGCATAGAGGTATGTACTGACTGAAGTTTATTCTAAATTATCTTTCCGGTCGCATCTTTGTTTACATGACCATTGATATATTCCTCATAATCATAGATCAGTCTAACGACCATTTGACCCTCATTGTCTAACGCTGGGGAACTAAACATGAGATAAATATCATATAAAGGTCGTATCCATTGGTACCCTACTCTCACTTTATTCTACCGCCAAGTAGCAGTGTTGATATTCCGGTTTAAAGGGTGCTGGAGACAGTGAAATTACTGGTTAATGATATAATATCTTGAAATCTAAGGTTGGTACAGTGCTAGTGATATCCTTGTTAATTTTGAGCGCTTTGAAAGATTGCGAGCGTCTATAGGCTGCAGTTACGCTTTCTTATAAAAATGCACCTCAGAAATCTAATTCAAAAGGTATATTATAGAATTATATATGCGATTCTTCTGTTTTCTAATATCTGTAACACAAGCTTTAAACAACTTAGCTCGGATTCAGGTTATTGTATAAGATACTGTGTGAATGTTATTACATATTATGCTATATCCATACGGGAAACCTCAGGCAGTTCAATCGAGAGAATTTTAATAAAATAAATATGATGTACGCGCTTTGTTCTCTTAACTCAGATTTCTTAAATTTAAATATAACGGCTACAGCAACCGAACACCTTTTCTTTTGTAGAACGCGACATCAAATGATTACTTATCAACACAGACATTTATGGTGTCAATCATTTCACTAAAAACAATTGACAAATTTTAAATTAAAAAAAAAATGTTTGACATAATTACGCTTGATAAATTCATAATGTTACATATTTTTTAGAACTGTGACTGTAACGGAATAGTATTTAGCCGTTTGATATATTTCTAAGTAATACATTCGCAAATCTGTATTATGTCAAATGATACTTTTTAAAGCAATATGTTTGTGAAATGAAAGTTTGTCAAATGATTGGTTTGGACGTTTTTTGTTAAACAAGTAAATTTAAATTTATACGAGAAATGTTATTGTATCCGACAATTGTCAGGGCTGAATTGTTTCTTACAACTTATATAAAAGTAATGAGTTCTTCTCATCGCATATTTTACGCTTCGACAAAATAATATATGTAATCGTTGTATTATCTAAGAGCTGATTACATAAGGTACACCTTGGACTAAGGTCAACTGCATTGATACCTCACTCTCACTTATTTCTACCGCGAAATAGTAGTGTTCGCTTTGCTGTGTTCCGATTTGGAGGGTGAGAGAGGCAGTGAAATTACTAGGTAAATCTTCAAATCACAAGGCTGGCAACGAGCTCGTGATATTCTTGTGATATTGCGAGCGTCGCTTACACATTTTTTCGTTTTTTCTTAGAAAATAATGAATAAAATACCGACAGTTTAATTTAAAATTAATTATTCTGTGCGAGGTGGTGCTTGTTTTTCACTTTTATATTTTCACTTCTCTCGAACACTTTTCTTTATTTTAAACAGTTGACGTAAATTGTTAACGTGACTAACTGACTATTACACGGAACCCCCAGGATCCGCGGAAGCCATTCTGTCTATCATCAGGAAAAAATTAATCTATTTTTATTTTTAAAATCTATTTAATTACATGTAATAATAAATTCCCATATTTCATACATTGACCTGATTCCATCCGACCACAGAGGAAGCACAAATTTACTACTTAAATAAGTACATATATTTCACACCAAGACACAGAACAAATATAAATATAATCACATAAATATTTGTTCTGGGTAGGGATCGAACCCACGACCTTTGACGCACAAGACAGAAACACTAACATCTGCGCCATCAGGCCCGCAATTTCGGCAAATAGTCGTAGCTATTAAAAATTCAAAAGGTAATTGAAAATGACGTATCTTTTGTCTTGACATAGGTTTATAGGTCCTTAGTTGGGATTTTTGGGAGTAACGTGGACGTCTAACAGTGGCAAGAAATATTTTGCAAAATTTTCGACAAAATAAAAGTGGTGGCTCACAACCGCACGCGGCACGCCTGTCGCATTATCTACGAGGTACTAGCTAGGTACCTAGAAATAAAGGTACAAATTACGACAATATAGCGTGACTGAATAAGTTTAAAATGACGTGCTCACGGCCTTACATGTTTCAAGGCTTATCCATTTATTTTTGTTTCATAAACATTGAAACAATACCGCCATTTTGTGATTTGATAGTATCCATTATTGCACGTATTGGAGTTTGTGGCTTTACTGAAAATGGAGTATATTAAATGTTGTGTTTATTATGTTCTAATCTGCTTTTAGGGTAACTTAGTGCTTGCCCCGACTTCACACGGCATCAATCGATCCAAACTGATATAAATATATAACTGTTTCACTAACACATTACATAGTAGTTTCACTGCCTCTCTCACATACAGCAATGCTATCACTGCTTGTCAACATCATACCAGCTATTGAATGACCAATGCTGCGCAGCTTTCGTGACGGGGATGCCGCTGCCCATCCCCGCGCTGTGCATTTGATCTGCACTGTTTCGGATGGATATTCCGCCATCTGTCGGTTCTGGTACTTTAGTCGCCTCTTACGACACCTGGTTAAGTGGGAGGTACTATTTCTACTCTGCCGGTACCTTACAACAAACACTGCTTTGGCGGTACATATATGTAAATGAGAGTGAAGTATTAATGCAAACGACCTTAATTATTATTAAGCGTACGCATCTGTTTATTTTTTCGTTTATCTTTTTGTGAAAATACGATACGCCAACAATAATATTTACGAAGGAATATTATAATGGTTAACTCAAAAAATACTATAGATTTCTGTTTTACTGTTACATAGCCTATATGAGTATATATGTGAGTTTGTCTGTTTATCAGTTCGTTGCCTGCCTTATCATGACTGAACGCTTGAAGTCTAGAATAGGATTTAGGCTATCTAAACTCTGGAAAAATTCGGTCGCGAATTTTTATATCTGACTTGTTGTATATATTCCATATTACTTTAAGCCAATGCAATAATGTTATGGTTCAGTCTTTATTAATAATATTAGCAGTGCTCGCAACTTTGTCTGCCTGGTAGTGCATAGTTATTTTGGGCGTATAGGCTATTATACGCCCAAAATAACTATGCATCCCCAAAAAATGGTCTATACAACACTGAAACTTTCAAATCGGACCAGCAGTTCTTAAGATAATATTAGTATAGATTGAGATGAAAGGTTTCATTTTGTTTGATAAGTTTTGACTCATTATTTTACCATTAACTCAATCTTTACTAAATAACATATTTATTTAACTGTCATCAACATCATATCAGCTATAGAAAGCCTACTGTTAGACATAGGCCTGCCCAAGATAGGGGGACATTTGCCCATAATTTCCGCGGTGGGTAGGCGTGGTGGCAATCGCAAAACAAAATTGCTGATGCTGATACTCATCCCCATCCTGTAGTATTATAGACATGCTGTTTCGGATAGATATACCGCTATCTGTCGGCTCCGGTACCTTAATCGCCTCTTACGACACCCGGTATACACTGAGGTACTATTCTACTCTGCCGGTTCCATATGGCATTTAGCTGTAGTGTAAGATACTTAGAGCAGACAATTATCCAACTATTAAACTTGACGTAAGCAGGTGACAACGCGTTACGTTGCTAACGATTTTTATTTACGCATATTAAAACTATCCTTTTTATACACATTTTCGCACTTGTATTTGTCTTCAACTGATGTAACAAGAGAACTAGAACAAAATCATTTCAACTGTTTGCTACCTTTGTTCAACTTCTTCTTGTTACGCGCCAAATGGCAAGAACTCTTGACCTCTTTGAGTGCGTACTTGCACCATTTTATTATGAAAAGAAACATGTAAAATGAGAAAGCGAACGGAACGATGCATTATAATGCGCTTAATCCCTATGACGTACTAAAGAGGAAACCTATAAATAGTCTTGACCCCACGTGGCGTTAACACTTGTAAATTTTACATGCATACATTTTACATAACTGCTTATCACAATATTACAACATTATTAACTTAATTATTTTATTCAATTAATACAATTTAATATTAATTCAATTCAATGAAACATGTCCGACCCAGAAATCCCTAGAATACTTGCAGCATTTCCACGTTGCACAGCACGCGAGATCCTCTGCATCAGAAAAGTCCTGGAGCGGTGGTCCAACTCCCGTTCCACCAAACGCCTTTCTAACTCTTTGATATAGAAGTTTCCTTCTTCATTCCACACTCCAGATGTTTCAATAGCAACTGGACAAGACTATTAATGTCTTCTTATTGGAAATAGAATAAATTCATGTACCTATTAGCAATACTTCAAGTATTAAAAACATTGGACGCCTAAAATATTGTTGCCGGTGTTTTCACCCAGTGCATGATCATTGCTAAAGATTTTAGAGCTGGCGTTGATAAAATTTAGTATTAAATTGAGAACCTTAGATTGATAATCTTATTTAATTTTGCCAACAGACTGCATTTCAAGTAAACTCTTACAATTAACGGGTTCGATAGCGTAGACGGCAGTGATCCTATCTAACGCGCCAAAAGTTCGATTCCCAGGACTAATATTTATATGATGATATTTGAGGTTTGTTTTGTGTCTAGATGTTAAAAATATGTAATTTAGTTTTTTAGTTATGATTCGTCTGTTATCTAACGTCCTTAACACAAGTGCTTTAAGCGACTTAGCTCGTATTCAGGTCAATGTATGGATCAATGTATTAAATATGAATATTTAATTCGACATGCCTACCAAGGTCTAGGTAGCACAAAGGTAGTCCTCCGGTAAGGAAATTATGCAGGTTCGAGTCCCGCCTTATGCCTAAGACGAGCTGATTTGGTCATTCGCCGATAGCAATTGTGAAAGTGTTTATTCCACAGAAGCATGAGACATTCCATTTTAAAATGTGTTAATATGAGCAATTGAAACGCACACTTCATATGATGGAAGAGTTGTTAATTAGGCGGGATATTCCGACACTAACAATTGTCTTCCAACGAGAAATGTGTTCTTATTTTTTAAGGTTATCTAGCTAATTTGCCGTTTTGACATATAACTAGCAATGGTTGCACACGCTTTAAATTTTAGAACTTTCATACTTTACATCCTTTTTTATTAACTTTTACGCTGAATTTCCTCCGAATAACTTCAAAAGTAGAAAATTTCTATACTAATTTTCCACTGCCGTTTTACCCCCTAAGTGGATGAATTTTCAAAAATCCTTTTTTAGTGCTCACTTCCATTATTAAAATATTTTCAGGTATCAACCCTGTTAGTTTACGCTCCTCGTTGATATGTCAGTCAGTCAGTCATCTTTTCCTTTTATATATACAAATCATTTAAATAATATGTACGGCTATTGCATGAGAATATAATCTCTAAGAATTTTTGCCTTAATCAACATTTAATATTATTTTTATTAACTCTTTGTGGGGTATCGGCAGAGTAGAATAAATCGTACTACCATCTGTACCAGGTGTCGTAAGAGGAGATTAAGGTAGCAGAGCCGACAGATGGCGGTATAATCCATCCGAGTGTAGTTTAAATTAACAGGGCGGGCTTAAGCAGCAGAATCCCCGTCGCGAACTACGCTCTGCGATTGCCCAACGCAGCAATTATTAGCAACATTCCCACTTCGTCCGAAAAAAAAAACATTCCCACTTCCTTGGGGAGGCCTGTGCCCAGCAGTGGACTTGCGACGGTTAATAGGATAATGATGACTAATTTTATAGAAAATGTACATTACAGGCTATTTAAATATTATACATTAAGTACTCAACATTGTCGCCTATAATCTTATGCCTAAAGCAAACTGGAGTCGTCAACGCGTGTATCAAGAAATGTTTATTTATGTATATAGGTTAGTTTGGAAGGTGTTAATACGTTTTTTTTTTGCAGAATTTGCGTAACAAACGATACCACCGTTTTCGCTAAGTAATATGAATAAAATTGAAGGCCAAGTGAGCTGAATTTGGTGTACCGGCACATTTATTTTATAGCTTAATTTTTGTAGAAGTTAAGTTGTATATGGTTATATATGTATAGTTATCGTTGAATATTTGATAGGTAATACCTACATTAAAACTACTCTTTTAACGGCTTTACAACATGGTCAATTTAAATTTTCACATTAACTTGTTCAAGGTTCTCATACATTGACCTGACTCCGTGGTAAGTCGCTTAAAGCACTTGTGTTACGGACGCCAGACAATAGAGGAATCACAACTACACTACTTAAATACATATATTTAACACCCTGACACACAACAAATACAAATATCATCATATAAATATTTGCTTTGGGTGGGAATCGAACCCACGACCTTTGGCACACAAGATAGGATCACTACCATCAGCGCGGTCGTGCCCGTCGAAGAGTAGTTAGTAAATATTATATAGTAGTTACCTAGTTATATATTTTATCCTCGTTTGGGATACAAGCAGAATATTACAAACTATTTGAAGTATTTTGGAGTTCACAAGGCCAACTTATGCAAATCTATCAATTTATATTAGACTGGACTCTATGCTATAGCTGCAAGAGTTCAAATTGGTTCAGAACATTTAAAGTTCTCGGAATTGAATAAATATTCACGTTTCTCAGTTAGAAAAATGACAAAGAAACTACAACGGATAGTGACACTCCCAGAGTATAGTCCTTTTTTTGAAACAGACTAAAATCTCTGTGCGGGCCAAACAGACACCTGCAAACCCTTTGAGGTTTCCTAATGCCTGATGGTATTTGTTGGGTATGCATACGAAAATTTCCCAGAATACACGAACTCAGTAGATACAAACAATATCTTTATATATAAAAATAACGTGTCAACTTGTTTGTCCGGGATGAATTTCTAAACGGTTGAACTAATTTTATTATTTTTTGCTCACCGTGTAGTTAGATCAAACTTTAGAACTATGACAGTTTATTCTCAAATTATAGTCGCAATATTTTTTCATGATAAACTTAAGACCTTTTGACTTAAGTATAGGTATATACTTAAGACAAGGCATCGTCAGCTAGTATATATATATATATATATATATAAGATATGTATCGCCTCTCGGCAAGAAAAGTGTTACAATGAAAAAGTAGCCGTTTCGAGAAAATGTAACTTTAACGATTTTTTGTTCAAGTATTATATTTATATGCCAATAATTTAAAAATATAATAGTCAGTTTGCTGAATAGCTTAGATTTGTATATAGCTTATTCGTTTGGTAAATAATAGGCGCAAGATGTAATAACAAAATTGCATTTTTTTTGTGATATGTCATTTCGTAGCTAACATGTGTTGTGACACTTTTGTCGGGAAGCGATATATAAAAATTACGTTGCACCGTGTTTGTCCCGGCTATGAATTACAAACTACTGTAACGACTTGATTAATATTTTGCTTACTGTGTATATAGTTTGATCCAACTTTTGAGGTTTGGACAACGTCAGTCCACCTTATTGGATATAGAAATTATTAAGAATACAAGGAACTTTTCAACATGTTTTTTCTAATAATATGAAGTCAGCAAACAAGCATACGGACCGCTTGATGATAAACGTGACCGCAGCCTATATACTAGTGATCACAAAGATATTAGTTTCTCCAACCTTGTGAACTGAAGAAACCATGTCACATTTATCCAATAATATCAATGTCTCCTCACCCTTCAAACCGAAACACAGCATTGCGAACACTGTTATTTGTTTATGTAATGTAATATGTATAACTTTTATTAATGTCCTTCTTAGATCCTCGATATTTATTGCCCAAATTATTTAGTACTAGCTGTGGCCGCGACTTCGCCCGCATGCAGTAGTTTCTTTGGACAATATACCTTTTTATTTTAATTTATATAAACTTTGAATGTTATATTTATTTATACATACAATTCAACAGCCTAAGTAATAGGTTTTATGCTTCTGGCTCTAACAATAGCGATACTTCGATACAACTTTTTATTCCCCCTTTCGACCCCTTATAACTCTTATGTCGAATGAAAAAATAGCCTATATCCTTTCTAAGGCTTTAGACTTTTTGTGTACCAAGTTTCATTTAAATCGGTTGAGTAGTTTAGGTGTGATTGCGTAATAGAAAGATAGACAGACTCGGATTTTTAATTTTAGTAAGAATACCAAGGCACATAACGTATTTGGCCGTACAATACTCCATAGCCAGAATATGTAATCTGTGCAATGATATCAAAAACAGAACATCGATCATTGTCATTTCCCGCGAGTCCTCAATTAAATTCATAAGCAAACTACTTAATTATTTTCGGCCTCGCAGTACACAGTCCGTGTAATTTGTGATTAAACTTTATGTTTACTTAGCCCCGGCTTTGCCCGGGTGCAATGAGGATAAAAAATGGTTATTTGGGTTATCCTTATGTGATAGACATAAGCCATTGCCTACTTTTTTGTAGACGTTTTAAAGATGTACAATACTGTTGTACATTATAACGAATTATATCGTCGGGATAAGCCAGCGTTTGTAATGTAAGCGCATGACAATGTGTTTAGTATACGACATCACATTAGAAAACTAAAATTATCAGTGTTGTTCTTCCAGTCATTATCAGTGTTTTCCTCTTGGATCACTCTATCAAATCAAAAGAACCGCATCAAAATCCGTTGCTTTGTTCTAAAGATCTAAGCATATAACATAGGGACAGACAGACAGTGGGATATAACCTTGTTTTCTACTGTGTACGTTATTATATATACAATAGTATGAATCTACAAACGTTTAAGTGAATGCTGTGTACACCTGTAATTAGCGAACATAATTAAACCAAAATATGTATCATTAATATTGTGATTTATGAGTTTGTGTTTCATGTGTCATCATCATCATCATCATACCAGCTAATAAATGTCCACTGCTGGACATATGCCTCTCCAAGAAAGGACGTTTTTTGCCAAACGTGTTGGCAATCGCAGAGCGCAGTTTCTGCGACGGGGATGCTGCTGCCCATCCCCGCCCTGTGCATTTGAGCTGCACTGTTTCGGATGGATATACCGCCATCTGTCAGTTCTGGTCCCTTAGTCGCCTCTTAGGACACCTGGTGCAGTGGAAGGTACTATTGTATTTTGCCGGTATGCGGCATGTGTATTTTATACAATAAATACTACATAATATAAGTTGTATTTGGGTACTCTAAATAGCCAATCGAACTATATAACCTTTCGATCAACCAAAGTCTGTTTGCTGGATCGAATAAGAAGCGAGGAGTTTGTATATGAAGTCAGATAAGCTAGTTGAAATCTTAGTGGGCAAGATACATAGGATCAACACCCAATCTCCGTCAACTTCGTATATTACTTTAATGACTAAGTCAACAAGCAAACCTATAGACGTACAGCCTCGTTAAGGATATCACTAGCGCGCTACCAACTTTGTGACTTAAAGATATCATGTCACATTACCCAGCAACTTCACTGCGTTTCTGTCTCTCACTCTTCGAATCGTGTTTGTCGTAGGAAATAGGTGAGAGTGAGGTACCAACGCAGATGACATTTATGTAGCTCGATTGGAGAAAGAGCACCGACATAAGACTTCCACCCACAATTGAACAGACAAACAAGAACTGCTGGATCACGCTAAGCCTTAATCTAGGCCGAAATCTCTTTGGAAGACCTATGTCCAACGTACATAGTAATGTACTGTAAATGCACTTTTCTAGTACTATTCGGAGATAGGTAGGTATGTGGCGGTAATTCAGGTGTACTTGACCGGCCCTACGATCTTCACCATTGGTCTAATTAGAATTCAGACGAGTTTAATATTTACTAAATAGCACTCTATTTGGGACAAGACGGAAACAATTGTTCAGTGGAATTGCTTTAGATTTGCATATAACAGACAAAGGACGAGAACAAACAAGCTTAATCGGGTATCTAATGCACTGCGTATCCTATTGCTGCGTACCTAAATTATTCTCTATTCCATTGCTAACATTTGGATGGATGCTAAGTCATATCAGATATTAGCATCTGCCAAGAGGTACGAGAGTAGCTTGTGTCGAATTTCAAAAGCTGTCCCGATTTGTAACATAAATTTTAACTATCATTAGTAGTAGAGTTATAAATCGGGACAACTGAAAATATTTCTATGGAAAAAAAATAATATTCTACCACCGATAAGTCAGGGTAAAAATCTGCCAACACATGGTAATTTAAAAGAGCAAAAGTCAATTTGTCCGTATAATGGCAATACATAAATTACGGGCTCTGGTAATTGCTAACTGTATTATACATGTATGTGGCATTCACATAATCTGTGCACATGTATATACAGGCTAGTCGTATATTATGTAACTAACAAGAAACCATTAATATTGTAGCACTAGATACCTAATTATCAAAACATTTCATGACGTAGGGTCGACAGAATACTACACCTCAGCTAGCTAATCCTACCTAGATATATTTATCTACCTAGAACACTGTTTTGTTATTTTTGTACGAAAATCCACTCCTTCACAATAGATAGAACTTCAATTTATATCAAGGTGAAATATTATTCTATCGTAGTTAATATTAGATAATTAAAAGACGTTAAAATAATTAAATTAGGCAGCTGTGTGTAAAACTAAAAATAACTTTTTAATAAGAGATAATATTTTTTTATATTGTGACTAAAGTACATAGGTAAATTATGTCACGTATCAGTATGACGATCAGTACGATGATGGAAACGTGAGAACACATTTATTAAGATTCGCGCGTTTTGCGTTAACTGACGATTTGGTATAACTACTTAGTACAGCGGAACGTCTCATTTTGTTCAACCGCAACCAAATAAGAAATATCATATTAATTATATCAATAAACAATCGCTATTGATATCTATATCGCGTGCAGCAATTTTTAACAATTTCCTTTACTGGTAACTTCACACGATTGTTAGTCTCCAAAATTGCAGTTCAGAGCTGCCAACTTAAAAGGTGTTATCTTTGCCACTATTAATACTTTAACAAGGACAAGTAAATGACCGGACTCAATTGTATTGAACTAACGCATTCACTTTATGTATTCATACCATTAAAAAATAATTTAAACGTAAATGTTAATATTACTTGCGAAATGATAACCTATAAATTAGTCAAGCCAACTAGGTCGATAATCGTTTAGCAAAGCACTATGTTTACAATAATACACACCGTTTTCACTTCGCTGTTACTGGACTTGGCAGTTGACATCGCCTTTATCATCCTGCTAGAATTATCCAGGAGGCACTTTTGAATACTCATAGCTCCCTTTTTTAAGACACAAAACAATTCACTAAATAATTCACATTGTTGGCACAACAAACTTCACACGTCACAGCAAAACTTAGACACTTGAACGAGCCATTTGGGGCACACACGGGTGTATTCACATCATGCAAATTTACAAAAACCCCGGTGGTTAGGTTATATCCATTGATTAGACTTCGAGTTCGTAATAAAGTTTCTATGATGAAACACTGCCGACACGTGCTCCGTCGGCGGGGTGCGGAGTCGGACTGGCGCTGCGGTGGTGTGCGGCGCAGTACCGAAGTTACCGCCGGCTCCCGGCCCGTCGCCCGGCGGCAGTGACTGCGCTGGGCGCTCGTTCGTGTCCGTGCACGACTCGGCTCGCAGCGGCAAGCTGATGCCACAGTTAATTCGACCGCAGTGCTGAAACCCAGGGAAGCCTTTGTTTGCCTTGACGGCCTTGTTGCCGTCCTAATAGTAAAGAACATTAGCCGAGTAAATCTGAATCCTCGGCCAGGACCACCCAATAAAATATATAAATGAATATAATTATAATAATTATTAGCATATAGCATGGATTAGCGTTGGTAGGCACAATAATTTGCCATCTAACTAGTTCAATGCCTTAAACTAGCCTGAAATTATCCATTTGCAAAGACAATTGAGGAAGCCGCCCGCGTACTGTGATTTGTCCCTACTTGTTCAATTTTTTTCGAAAACACCTGTAGCTTGGCTTAACATGAGTTATTTAAGGATCGCATGATATTTAACAAAAAAATAATACATATTGCTACATCTTAATTTAAATTTATGCAATAACAATAGAATTTAAGTGTTTGTCATTAATATCAAAATTACAACTAGCTTTTTGAAACAGACAGATGAAAGTATGTACGGAATTCAAAAACAAAAAGAAGCTTATTTTTATCTACCTGGCTGTTTGAGATAAACTGAGAAACATGACTGATTTTAACGGGACTTTCGCAAGTAGTTTATGTTATAAGAAGTAGTAACATAGGCTATTTTGTATTATTTATTCGAATGGTAATGCGACATCGCAGATGAACCCGCGGGTCACCGGTAATTTATAATTAAAATCGTAAAAATATAAATGTAGGTATTTTATGGAACAGTAGCAAGCCTACCCAACTTTACATGGGTAATTAGAGCATGTTATGGCAACATGTTGCCTGCCTCTGCGCTCGAATTTATTTTTGAGATAATTTTCTGGGATAATTGGTAAGATATTCACGTCTTCTTTAATATGGATTAATACTGAATTCGTTTATACTGCGCTGAAAGTGAGCCATTTTTTATGAGGGTACAGAAAATAGAAATATCTCAGCATTGTTTGTATCAATATTGAAAAAGCCAACGTGTGAATCAGCAATACTTAATGTACAAGTTACCGAGTTGGTTACGGAACGCGCCCCCCCCCCCCCTCTATATACGCCTATCATCTAGGGTTGCCAACTTTTTATGATAAACTGGTTTGGATAGTAAATAACAAAGTATTATGAATAAAAACAAGTATTTTAAAAAATTTCATGCTTCACATTGTTTTAAAACGTTAATTTTTGTGTGCAGTACATACTAACAATTTTATGTTATCTTTAAATGTTGCAAAGTTTAAATATATGTATAAACAAACTGCTTTGACACATTCGCAAGACTTATACATTTCTTTCTTTAATTATTAATATAAGTTAAATACCCATAATAAGTATTTAGTTTTACGGATTACAGTAACGGTTGAAAATAATGTATTTGTACATACTTTATTTAAAAAGTATAAAGCATAATTACCAAAAAATAAAGTAGGATACGATATTATAAAGTATAGTTGACAACCCTGCTATTTATAATCATAAGATATAATATTCGCTTACCTCTTGCAACTTTGTCCACATGGACTTCTTTTTATTTTCCGTACAAAATACGCGCCTATAACGTAGCCTCAAAAATTTTAACCCCTATTCTGCACCCTTAGGAGGTGAATTCTAATAACCCACGACACACTTATTTGATTAAATGTTTTGAGGAGGATGCGGTTTTATCGAAATCATTGGTAATTTAAAGATTTTTCCGTAGAAACTTTCAACCATTAGTGTGTAACCACATTTTAAATTAAAACAACTGTCCAAATTTCACGTTTTCAGTATCAAAGTCGCAGTCGGGACTTTTCTTATCCTATAGGCATTGGCGTTTCTAGTGTTAATTTTCAGAGAATCCTGGCCGCACAAAAAACAACTCGCAAGGATAGACAATTATGGATTGGCTAAAACTGGGCATGGTTTTGAAAATCTTGTACCCACTCGTAATTAAATTTCTCCTGTATGAGGGTAGGTGATGTACTAACCTAACAAAATAATAAGAAAGCAAAACTACTCGGTAAATTAGATCATATTATTGAAATTTAAATAGGGATGCCTATTTTTGTCTAGTAAAAAATATAGCCTATGTTTCTAAACGATAATGTAGCATTTTAATGGTGAAAGAATTATCGAAATCAGTCTAGTAGTTCTTGAGTATATATTATATATATTAGTGTATAATGTAGATAATATTCTTTATTGTATATCCATTAAAAGAAAAGAAATATTGAATACATTAGTACAGTACTTATCGGCCTTATCGCATAGAGCTATCTTTGTCTTGGACATGGCCAAGTAATGTTACATGATTACTCATTGCATAAATACGTTTACTGGTAATACTTTATTTAAGGACTGATTGCTTGATTTTCTAGAGTTCTATGGAACTACTCAATTTCACGTGCGAGGAACTGGCTGGGTAGAATCTTCCTCTATTCCAGGTGTTGTTACAGACGACTGAGAAACCGGAACCTGAATCATACTTCAGCTGTAACAGGGCAAGGATGTCCGGCAGCTTTCCCATCACAAAGGTTGAAAAACTTATTTGCTTTTTAAAACGGTATTTGTTACTTAATTTCCAGCTGAGTAAAATAGCACTACCCTCTTTAGCAGGTATTGTAGGAGGCGACTGTGGTACCGGAACCCATAGATGGCGGTATACCCTTCCATCCGCGGGGAGGGATAACCACCACGCCTGCCCAGCGTAGAAATTATGATAAAAAAAACCCTCTTTATTTAGGGAGGACAATGACCAGCCGTGAATTTTCTACGGATACTATAATGATGATGATGATACATAAATATTTGGCATAAGGATTGTAATTGTGTGATTTACTATAATGTGTTCTAACAAAAAAAAAGAGGTAATATTGCAATTTTTATTTTTGTTTTTGTATTAGTTTATTTATCAACATCATCATCATACCAGGTATTGGAGATCCACTGCTGGACATAGGCCTCTTCGAGGAAGGAGATATTTGGTATTAATTGCTGCGCTAGGCATGCGTAGCAATCACAGAGTGCAGCTTTCGAGACAGGGATACTGCTGCTCATCCCCACCCTATGCATCTTACAACACCAGGGGCAGTAGAAGGTACTAATTTATTCTGTAGGAACCTCACGGCACGTTTATATATCATTCAACAAAATTAAAGCCTATAATAACGTTAACACACATCATTGTATTTTATCGTACCATCTGGATTATGTCAAGATTTACCTAACATTACCTGGACAAAATTCAAATTTGATGTTGGCAACGTTGGCAGGTTCATTAATAATAAACGAAAAAAAAATTAATAAATAAATAAATTCTCACGTCATCTCATTTTGACCTCGGTTGACCTGACTCCGAAACAAATTGCTTTAAAACAAATGTTACAGACATCAGACAACAGAGGAATTACAAATATATTACCTTAATACGTATAAATAGCACCAGACATAAAACAAATAAAAATATACATCAGATAAATTGGCAGTGAGGTACTAGCAGAGTAGAATACTACCGCCCACCGCACCAGTTGTAGTAAGAGGCGACTAAGGTACTAAACCGGCAGATGGTGGTATATCGATCCAAAACAGTGTAGCTCAAATGCACAGGGCGCGGATAGGCAGTAGAATCCCCGTCGCGAAAGCTGCGCTCTGCTATTTCAAACTCGTTTGCCCAGTGTTATCCTGCATTCGACTTCCAATGGCTGATTGGGTGGGGATCGAAACCACGACCTTTGGCACACATCTACGCCATCAAGCTCATCCCGGAATACCTACCTCCATTAAGATAGATCTTGTTCAATCATTTCACACATCTCATATTTCAAGATAAGTCGCGGACATCAGACAACAGAGAAATCACAAATATAATACTTAAGCACATGTTTGACACCAAAGATAGATCAGACTCGAATATTCATCACATAAATGTTCGTCCTGGGTGGTGATGGAACCCACGACCATTGGCGCTCAAGATAGGATCACTTCCATCTGTGCCATCGGGCCCAGACAAAATAAGATGGACTGGTAAGATATGCCGTTCTTACCAGATTCTATCTTCATTTAGGGTTGCTGAGTCACTGAGTTCCACTTGAAAGCATTGAGAACTTGAATATTAACTTCAAATGAGTCGCTTCCATGAATAGTCTCTTGTCTATTCACTAGCTATTTGCTCGCGTCTTCGAATCCCTAGGGAACTCCGGTTAGCCAAGATTCAGGGTTTCTAATATACCTTGACCGTTGAACAACCATTATGCGGAAATCCTAATGTGAATAAAATACAAACCCATTTCTCAGGAGACATTTTTTGTTCGGGATAAAAGTTGCAAATAGCATACAATAAGCAAACTAAAAGCACGTGAGAAATCATTAGTCTTACAAACAATGCCCCAAGGGCATATTATGTATTAAGTATTTTTCTGGTATAAAAAAACAACGCATTGATGTAACTCCCAGATAAATAGTTAAAACATTTCTATTACCGTTTTACGATAATCAGACAATAGTAGAATTACTAATATAATACTTAAATTTAGTATTAAGTATACAACACCCAGACACAGAACAAACACACATAATTATCATGTTTGTATTATTTGTTTCTTATCTGGATAAGAATCGAATCCCTTTCAATAAAATTTCACTCAAATCTGTACAGCCATTCTGTCGTGAAAGAGCAACGAACATCCACACACGCAAAATTTATTGTATGTAAATACTAGCAGCGCCCCACGGTTTTACCCTCGTTGTTTTCGTTCCCGTGAAAATAATAAATACTAAAAGTAGCCAGAGTATTCCAGATAATCTGCTATCGTTCAGTTAAGGTCCCCTTAAAACCCATCCAGCCAATGCAGGGATTAGCCGGAACAAACAGATATACAAAAATTTTAATATATATATATATATATATATATGAGCTTCTTTATATGATTTTTACATGATGAACATTAGTATACATATCAAGAATCGATGCCAATAAAATATTGACCATGCAGCCTGTTCATGCCTATCGCCTACCTAATTTCAAAATAATATTATTTCAAATAAATCGATCTAAAAAGTGAAAATTAAAATGTCATCATCATCATACCAGCCATTGTAATTCCACTGCTGTATAGCGTAGATTTTGTGACGGGGATGCTTCTGCCCATTCCCGCCCTGTGCATTTGAGCTACACTGTTTCAATAAATATACCGCCATCTGTCGGTTCCGGTACCAAAGTCGCCTGTTACAACACCTGGTTCGGGGTAGTTACTATTCTCTGCCGGTACGGCCTCTGCCCATAGCGGAGAAATAAAATATAGTTAAATAAAAATTAAAAATAGGCTTGAAAAATACATCAAACTAAAAAGTAAAAATATTAAGTGAAAATAATGATGAACAAAAAATGCTAATAGTTTTCTGAACAAAGCGTGGGGTGCATTGTGCCATATTTCTCGTAAACCTAGCAAACCTACGAATTTTTCAAAATACCACTAGTATCATTTCGAGCCCTTACCGCCAAATTATCGTAAGCGACACTTTTGTTGAAAATTGCTTTTTTATCGTAACTTGTATTTAAAGCCGTAACGGACATATCCCAGTCGACGTTTCCCTCCAAAAAAAAAACCGTTACAAAGTTATAGCAATTGCTAATTTAATTGCTTAATAATATTTATAAAAATCCTTCTCCTGTAAAATTTGGGTATTGTCGGTTACGCTAAGACGGCGGGAAAGGCTCGATTTGTTCATCATGATATTCACTTTGTTATAAAATATATTTATTACTTTTAAGTTTGATGTAAAAGCGTTTTATTTATTTTCAAGTTAGTACCATATATTTATATGGTACTATACTTTAATAAGCATTTAGTAAAAACTTTTAGTATAGACTAACTAACAGACTATGGAATTTTATTTATATGTACAGATTTAGAATACTGTACTCAACTACACTATGTACCCTGCGTTAGAAGTTTCATTCAACGGGTGCAGCCACACCTAGAGTAGCTGGGCGCGCTTGGAAGCCGCGGTGACCTTTGGACCGACCCTTTTCATACGTAATAAGAACTATATTCCTTTGACACAGTTACGGTCAAGCCGGAATATTCAGCACACGTGTTTTTTATAAATAAATAAATAGGAAAAACTCGTGTTAAAACAATTGACGCGATTGTGAATTTGATTACTTACTCTCTCTAATCCTTTAAGAATTGCTTGATTTTATTGACATCTGTCTGATGTATTTAGAAATTAATTTCAATGTTTTATCTGTCTTAATTTTAGTTTTATTTTGTACAATACATGTGAAATCTTTGTTATTTAAACAATATTAATTATGGTAATTAATAAATTATGATGTCAAACACCGTAATGAATAAGTAACTCGTGCGACGTCACTGCATTGATAACACAGGTCTACAACAAAAATGCTGTCTGGATATTTCCAACTGATTTCTGTGTATTTAGGTGTTCTGAAAACAAAAAATATACTCAAAAAAATCCAGAACATAAGATTTTTTTACAAAACGCAAATTTTTATTCCAAAAAATGGATTTTTTGGGCTTAAAAGGGATTATCTTGTAGTATAAATAATAGATATATTTTTATTTTGATTACTGGTTTAAAATATTTACAGGACATAACTATCATTAATTTATCAACAAGGAACACCCTGTTTTACCTACATTATCAAGTATTAACATGTTGTAACCTGAACGTGCGGCCAAAGAGACCACGGTTGGCAAGTGTGCGGTGATTTCAAAATCTTGGGCATGGCGCTCGGACAGCAATCTGGGTTTACCAAATTCCCTTGCTTTTTGTGTCTATGGGATAGTAGAGACCGAACAAATCACTGGACCAAAAAGTGTAGGCCTCCGAGGGAGCTTAAAGTTGGCGAAAAGAATGTCCTGCATGAAACTTTGGTACCTCCTCATAAAGTTCTTTTACCACCGCTTTACATAAAGCTGGGATTGATGATGCAATTTGTAAAGTCACTTCCAAGAGTTAGAAATTGCTTCAAATGCTTAATATCAAAGTTTCCTGGCCTCTCGGAGGCAAATTTGAAGGAAGGTGTTTTCGTTGGCCCAGATATTAGACGGCTTATGGCTGATCCACTATTCGTCACAACCATGACGGATCCTCAAAGAGAATGGGTGGATTGCCTTTGAGGAAGTCACAACAAAATTTTTAGGCAATAACAAAGACTCTAACTACAAAAAAATCGTCAAAAAAATGTTAAAAGCATTTCAAGCTTTAGGTTGCTTAATGAGTTTAAAAATATATTTTCTTCATTACCATCTCGACTATTTTCCAGAAAATTTAGGAGACGTGAGTGAAGAGCAAGGTGCACGATTTCACCAAGACATTAAGGAGATGGCAAAAAGATACCAGGGAACTGTTGAACGCTTACTGTTGGACGCTTCAAAGAGACCTACCAGATGCTTTCCACAAGCGAAATGTACCAAAAGGAGTCTCACTGGGAAAAAGAAATGTGTTTTATGCTCACTAATTAATGTATTTAAGATGAGAAAATAAATTTTTGAAACGCAATAATAATAATTGATTAAAAAAAATACATATGTTCATTTTAAGATAATAACTTGTTTCGCATAGACACCTAAATTGCCAGAAAACGTGACGTGCTAGGATAAAATAAAAGTTATTTTCAAATTCAGCACACCCAAAAACATAAGAATTATAAAAAAAACCAAGACAGCTCTCAACTTTTTTTTTTGCAGACTTGTGAATTGTCATTTCAATCAAGCTATATTTAAAGAAGTATAGAGGTAGTCTTTTTTAAAAGGTAAACAGCAATACCTTGTACCACATTACTAATACCTCACTCTCATTCATTTTTTTCGAATATAAGTATTCGTATTGCTGTGTGCCGGTTTAAAGGGTGGGGGATGTAGTAAAGCTACAGGGTAGTGTGATATATAAACTGCAAATTACAAATTTTGCAACGCGGTTAAAGACTATGGTGACGCTAACAACCAAAAAAATTGAATCTCCCTGTGTTCATCTCTTGGCTAGTTGCTATATATTACACACTATACGGGCCCTATGCCGCGGTTGTTAGCGATCTTGTGAGCTAAATGTCTTGGGTTCGGTCGCCACCCATGACAAATTTTTATATGATGAATATTGGTATTTTTTTTGTGTCTGGGTGTTAATTTTTATACCAAAGTATTACATTTTCATTCCACTGTTGCCTGATTTCCAAAACACAAGCTCTTTAAGCGACTTACCTTGAAGTCATTTCAATGTATATGATTTAAGAAAAAAAATACTAGCTAACCAGACAGACGTTTTCCTGTTTTAACTATACATACATACATCACGCCTGTGTTCCATCGGGGCAGGCAGAGACTATGGATCTCCACTTGTTTCGCTTACTCGCATTAGTCCTTAAATACACGTTCGTTTATTCTTGGTACTTCTGACCTAGCCTTTATTTGATACCTCTACTACCTACCTGGTTAAGATATTCTCACCTAGGTCGTCCAATATCAACTCTTCCATCCACTTCCACTCTATATATTTGTGCAGTCATTCTACTTTCATAAATCCTTTCTACATGTCCAATCCATCTCAACATTCCTTTCTCTATTGTGGTCACAACAAGATCTTTTTCATGACACCGATTTCTTATCACACTATTCTTTAATCTATCTCCTAAACTCAAACCGTGATTCTTCTGTGTATTATCTATATACATGTTTACCATGAAAAAATATCACGTCTATAAATTGAGATATATACGCTCTCGCTCAAGTTGGATCAAACTGTACGCAGCAATAAAGTAAGGGATGATTAAAATCGGTTCGGTAGTTAAGAAGTTCGTCCCGGACAAACACCGTGACACGAATTTCTAATATATCTTACAACATATATTACGTACTTATCATACCAGCTGTTGGATGTCCTCTGCTGTTGGCAATCCTAGAGCGCAGCTGTTGCGACGAGGTTGCTGTTGCCCAACTCCGCCCTGTGCATTTCAGCTGTACTATTTCGATGGATATACCGCTATCTGTCGGTTCTGGTACCTTAGTCGCCTCTTTCGACACCTGATGCTGTGTGCTACCACTTATTATATACATACCTTTTGTATTGACGAGCTACTATCCTTAATGCTAGCCCCGGAAACCTTTAACAATTCCATGCAAGAATTATGGAATCAACAGCCCCTGGAAGTTAAAAGTCGCAGCTTTCTTCAATAAGAACGCAATGAAATTGATATGTAAACTTCTAACATAACATTTTTATCCCAGATATAATAGATGTGTGGCTATACAATCAATAAAATGTGTTTAAATGTTAAATAGTTTTACGTATAACTTGTTTTTTTTTATCTGACTGAGCCGACAAACAAGCATAACTATGGTCCGAGTGATAGTAAGCGTCACTGCAGCCTGTAAGTCTCTTTTTCAAGGATATCACTAGCGCGTTGCCAACCTTGTGTCCTGCTGATATTACGGCACAGTACCCAGTAAATTCAATGCCTCTCTCACCATTCAAACACCCGGCACGCAACAATGATCGAACACTGTTTGGCGGTATAAATGGGTAATAGTGAGGTACCTATTCAAACGACCTTTGTATGACGTCAACTTCTAGTAGAAAACTTAGAGTAAATATTTACTATTTACTATAAAGGTTCCCAAAAAGTTGCAAAAAAATCTACTGAACACATAAATGTTAAATAATAATTAGGGAGGTTTTCATTTTAGAGATATTTTAATAATAATCAGTACAATTTAATAATAGTTATTTTTTCCCTAAACTAATTACAATACGAACTAAAACCAGGGAAAGTGCCTAATAACTATGCGTATACTCTAAAAATTTGTTAATTAAATAAAAAAATGTATATAAATATAAACTTCATGAATATTGCTACATTAATAGAATTATTCTTCAAAGCGGCAATATTGAGCTGTATTGTTCGTAGTTTAATTTAACTGAGGAAGAACACTGGAACCGACGCAGAATGCTAATTTTCACTGCATAATCATTTGGTACATTGAGTATGCTGCCATCTATTGGTATTTATAAAAACCATTTAGTTTAAGCAAAGCAAGTTTGGAAGCTTGCGGTTTTAACTGTTAGGTTTAAAAAAAAATGTGTAGATTACGTATGTAAAAGTTCGCATAAATTACAATAGATGTCACACGTAAATGGTTTCATTCATATAATGTGTCTGATGCAGTCGGTGTAAACGAGCGCTAGAGTGAGCATTACTTTTACGCTAAATACTTCGATGTCATCCTTTTGATAGCATATAATACTTAAGTAAACACGCATGATTTGCTATCAGTCTGTGCGAGACGCCGGTAAGATAGCACGTTTGACACAACCAGGAATCTCATTGGTAAGATAAGATTTGATATAAAGTTTTATACTGCTACACTTCGAACTAAATATTTTACTGGTATTATTTCAAGTATTATTGAATTGCCATTTCAACCGGTGTATGCGTTCATTATCTTGACGAGGGGTACATAAAGTAACCATAACTAGACCTGCTTTTTTCTATTTTGAACTGTATGTAACAAACCTAACTTTATAATAAATAAAATTTTAATGTATTTTTGTGTAAAGGCACAAATTTATCGCTTGGTCCATTTCGGTTTAAATTGACCTAAGATAAACACTATTATCTCAGTTAATATCGGTTTGTACTCATTCAATTAGAACAACAAAAACAAATAGATAATAATGACTACATACTCAATATCAACAAATCTCTTTCGCTTTTCAAGTCTGATGCAACTAAATTATAGTCTGAAATGTGTTACTTCGCCGGCTGCGGGCGCTTTGGCCATCACGTATTCAAGGTCGACGTGAGGATGGATGGAAGGATGTCTAAATAGTATAAGATATGGTCCAGAACACATACGGGCCCGGTTTATGCATTTTGTAGTATTTGTTTCTCATTGTCGTGTCGAAGCCCAAATGCTGTTGTTCGTCAATCTTTTTAATTCGCGCCCTAACTTAGCCCTTTCTCAACGTTGTCTGACTTTATAATTCAGACAAACCCATTGAAATCGAAATATATTTTAAATTGCAATCATTACTAGTTGGTTAGAAAAATTAAATTAAATACATTACATTGTTATGTCAATGCAATGGTAGAGAAAAAAATTCTTTGCACATTGCAACAAAAAAAAATTTCGAGTGACATTTCATTTATCATAGTTTGCTTCCCAGTCTTCATATACAAGTCGGCTGTATTGTTTTTGTCTTGTCACATTAAATTGAATAGGTTCATATGTTATCACAACAGTTAAACCAGATCATTTTGACTGGCCCGATGTCACAAATGGCAGTGATCCTATGTGTACAAGACACCAAAAATCGTGTGCTCGATCCCAGCCCAGGACAAATATTTATATGATGATATTTGTTTGATCTGTGGGTGGGTGTTGTATATAACATGTATTAAGCATTATATTTGTGATTTATCTGTAGTCTGATGTTCGTCGCACAAGTACTTTAAGCGACTTACTTAGGAGTCGTGTTGCGACGATTTTTTTGTTGTTGAGTATAACGATAATTAATAATGAATCGAAAGGAACTTCATTCCATCCGGGTGTCCCTTGACGTCTATCAATTTTTATTAATGCTTTTGGGCGGCACAAATTCGAACGGCGTGGATCGCATTGGGTCCGCGGGCCGCGGTTTGGACGGAACTGTTTTCAAAACAATATCACGAGGTATACGCTTCTATAGCATTACATCAATATATATCTCTCTCAATTGCCCCTTTAACTGGCAGTCCATAACCACAAACACTTCACTTAAATTCTTTTCAAAGAGCAGTACATCCCGTTCGCCGGCGGGCTCCCTTCATGATCATCACAGCAACCATAAAACATCCACTGCTGGACATAAGCCTCCCCAAGAAAGGGGGAAGTAGCCCATAATTGCTGCGCTGGGCAGCGTAGTGAATCGCAGAACGTAGCATCGGGAATGCTGCTGCCTATCCCTGCCTTATTGCGTTTGAGCTACATTGCTTCAAGTGGATTAACCACCAACGGTTTGTTTTGGTACCTCAGTCGCTTCTTACGACACACTTATCAACTTCAAAACGTCTATAGGATTTTGCTCAATTTCTGCTGCGTCGGGCAGGCATAGTGGCAAACATAGAGCGCAGCTTACGCGATGGGTATGCTGCTGCCCATCCCCGCCCTATGCATTTGAGCTGCACTGTATCAGTTGGTTATACCGCCATCTGTCAGTTCTGGTACTTTAGTCGCCTCTTACAACAACTGGTGCAGTTGGAGGTACCTACTATTCTACTAAGCCGGTACCTAACCGCTCCCTCCACTCGTTTTATTTATGACATTCATGTAGCTGGAGGTAGTGTTATTTTTACAAAAGTACGTTTGTAAAATTTCATAACTCGGTTACGTTTTTTAGATTTTCAGTGCTAGAATGAGTAAAACTAAGCAAAACCCGGCCAAGGCGGCGCTCCGAGACGAAATTGCAGCGCGGTTATCAGCTCTGTCTGAGGAAGAAAAGAAGAGACAGTCGGAAATCGTGTTTCAAAAGGTATCGATTTTGTTTTTTAAGTCTGAAATTATGAGCAAACTGAAGATATTCATTGGAAGCAGTTGGAAGTCCACAGCTGGACATAGGCCTCCCAAATAAACGGGGCATTTTGCTCATCATTGCCTCGCTGGGCAAGCGTGTTGGTAATCGTAGATCGCAGCTTTCGCGGCGGGGACGCTGCTGCGCATCCGTACCTTAGTCGATTCTTACGACACCACAACAGTTTACTACATGAACTTTTACATTATACTACTTGTTCCTACTTTCATTCGCGTCCAACTTGCACTTGGCAGGAGGTTGGCCGACTTTTTTTAGTATTTTTTTCTGACGTTATTTGGTAAACACTATTTCAGCTGATGGAGCATCCGTACTACAAATCCGCGACCCGCATCTCTCTATTCATGAGCACCTCTGAGGAAATCGACACGGCTCCAATGTTAGACCATATAAGAAAGCGAGGGGCGGCCGCGTTCGTGCCCCAATACGCTGGTGGAGTTATGCGAATGCTCCGAGTCGAGGCAGGAGACGAGCAGTCCATGCCGCTCACCAAACACGGCATCCAACAGCACGGCAAGGATCAGCCGAGGGAGGACGCGCTGGAAACCGGTGAGGGATTGCAAATACCTACATTTAATGGAGGTAGTTTACAAAGGTAGTCTGAATAGATGTCTAACTCTTACCTACTGCCAACGGTGATCGCATTTCGTAATTCCAGTTTGAAGGGTGTGGAAGGTAGCAGAACTACTACGTAGTCTCTCATAACTACATAGTATAAAACATAGTCGCTTTCCGCTGACTGTCTGTGTGTTAGGAACACACAGACAAGCTTGTAAGCTGTAAGCTTATTAGTAATTAGAGACAAAAGTTGATATGTACAATACATGCATAATAAGTTACTTTCCGCTGTCTGTCTGCCTGCTTCGAACTTAAAAACTACGCAACGGATTTGAAGCGGTTTTTTAATAGATAGAGTGTTTCAAGTGGAAGGTTTATATGTTAGTATTATACATGAACAAATAGTAGATAATTTTAGGAGTTTCTGATGTGATGTCGTCAATGAATAAATTTATGATTACATTGCAAACGCTGGCTGAACGAGACGATATAATTGCCCATAATTTCCGCATTGGGTAATTGCAGAGTGTACCTTAATGACCGGGGCGCTGATGCCCATTCCCGTCTCGTGCATTTCAGCTACACTGTTTCAGATGGATACACCGCTGTTTGTCGGATCCGGCATCGCTATCATCTCTCAAGACCAGAGGCAGATCGTGAATTCCTGGGCTAATACTTATCAAATTAAACCATTCATTGTGATTTTATAAAAAAAATACATCGAATGACTGTTTTCTGAGATGGTGTAGCAATTTAGAAAAATATCGACAATTTATTTTTTATAATATAGCTTAAAAAATTAATTACAAGTTTCAGACTTCAGCCTAAAATAAGATATTAATTGAATGCTAAGTGCATTCGCTAAATGTTTGTACACGTCATCTTGGTAATATATGACAACATATATCAACATATGACATTACGTAAAGTTTCCTGATTTAAGTATTCCATGCTTTTTCTTGCAAACACATTAAATCTTGAATTGTTTGCTACATGTCTCTAAGACTGTCTTCTATTTTTGAAATCCATAATCAGATTATAAAAAAAATGGTATAGCATGCCTCTTTTACAATTTTCAGCATCGTTTCGGTACGGATATTTTATTTATAAACTTGACTCATCATGATTATCAGCATTACAGCTATTGAAAGCTGGACATAGGTGTCCCCAAGAAAGGGGGAATTTGGCCCATAATAGCCGCGCTGGGCAAACCTGGTACAGGAGGAGGTACATCACGGCATCTAGTCTGCCTGTCTAATTTAAAAAAAAAATAATGTATCAGTTTTTGTCACAGTAGTCCGTTTCCACACTATAATTAAGTATAGTGATTACACAATCTTTTACTTTCTGTTTGGTATTCCTTTAAAGTATGATGTGATGGGTCCCGCAAATATCTAAACCATGGCTTTTTTATCTGCTAAGCTAAATCTCTCCAGAACTTCTTAACAAAATAATGTAATAAGCAGTTTCCTGTTTTGCCAGTTTGTTAATAAATGTTGTCGTTAACGTTATAAACAGATGTTGTCAGAGTCCACCGGTCCGGAAACGAAAGTTGGCGGCATATGCATCCGGAACAGCGCTGCTTTAATATTACAGGGTTTAGATGAGCAGCAGCATTCTCGTCACGAAGTTGCCCTTTGCTATTGCCAATGATATTAGATAATATTTGTTTTACTTCACTATATCGTCAATTATTTCCTCTTTGTATTTGCGGGGCTTAGGTCTGCAGCCCTAACAGCCCATAATTAGACCCGACCGTATAACATACTCACGACATAAGAGAATAAGTTTTTTTTGTATTAGATCCGGTCAAAAAGCATACAGTCCGCGTGATAGCAAGCGTCTCCGCGGCTTATAGACGCTCATATTATCACAAGGATATCACTAGCGCGTTACCAACTTTGTGATTAGAAGATATCATGGCACATTTATCAGTAATTTCACTGCCTCCCGTACCCTTCAAACCGGAACACAGCAGTGCGAACACTGCTATTTGGCGGTAGAAATATGTGAGAGTGAGTTACCAATGAAGACGATCTTGTACGACGCTGGAATTGATGTCGGAGTAGGAATAGAGATGGGTCTTTGACTTTTTTTTATTATATTAAGTTTCTCATAAAATTGTTTCCAGGTGGACTGGACTTGGTGATTGCTCCAGGGGTGGCGTTCTCTCGGGCCGGTAGCAGACTAGGCCATGGAGGCGGCTATTACGACAGATTCATTGCTGGCCTTAGGAACAACCCCGAGACTGCACCGAAGGTAAAAAAAGTACATTTATAACTAACGACTCACATAATAGTATGCACAATTATTTTGAGGATTATGATAGCAGGTTTAGAGCGTCTACTGTTGGAAATAGGCCCTCAAAAAAATATATTAGGGTGTGTGACAATTGTTCCGTGGGATACTAGCATAGGTGTAGATAGAGGGGGGCAAGTGGGCCCCGTAAAACGCCAATAGGTGTCGTAAGAGGCGACAGTGGCACCATAGCTGACTGATAGTGTGGAATAACTGAATTACCGAAATTGTTCCACCTGTTCCTGATGCATCCAAACAACTGTTCCAATAAGCTGTTTCAAAATAACACTGTTCTATTGCAATAGTCGAAGTAGAAATATGAATGATTATGATCATATGAAATGGGTGGATAGTCTCATGAAATTGCTTCAGACACAAGTTCTTAGAGTGAAAACCACCCTTCATGCTTGCAGGCTTGAGGATGAAAGCTTGCTTAAAATCAAGCTGACGCGTTCAAAGGTTCATTTTATATACAAAACGTAAACAATCTAACGATTATACGTTGAAAGGCGTAAGAGCAAGTTTCGTGTTAATCAGCCGTTCGTGCGAAAGAGTTTTTACACTATAGCAACAATTATTAAACTGTTACTAATCCTGGTATATTTTTCGATTCATTCTCGTCCTGTTGTGGAACAGTTTTTTCACTTCAGTGAGAACTGTTTCAAGGTGTTCTTTTACGAAACCTGTTTGACTATCCCGATTTATACGAGTACACCTCACTCCAAGCAGAAGCATTCCTGATGCGAAGCTACGCTGGTGGATTGTCACCACGCTTGGGTACCGCGTGAAACACAGTTGGAATAGTTTTAAAACTGAGTTTCAAAAGATTTGCAGCGTCTTATTTTTTTCCGATAAATCATTTTAACGATCGGCAAGCATTCGTTCCCTCGACTTAAGCTTATGTATATTTTTTTTTTTAATCGCAGGTGGTGGCAATAGCTTTCGACGTGCAAGTTGTGGACAACGTACCAATGGACCCTCATGATCAAAAGGTTGATGACGTACTTTCTGCTTGATCCAGAGTTATTTAGTTGTCGTTGGTTGTGTATCTACTCTGCTACATAGGTCTATTAAAAGCGATATTTGAGGGATCAGAACTCCGGCAAATAGAGTTGACATAGAGACTAGTTGGTTTATGGTTGTTTAACGACATAGTACCAACATTCTGAGGTACTTTATTTATTTACATATATCTTCTTTTTTATGTATAAAAACTAGCTGTGAGCGACTTCGTTCGCCTGGAATAGTTACTGGGCAGCATATTCTACTAAAAACGTATATTTTTCTCCTAATGTTGCCACACGCTTAAACTTTCGCGTTGGTAAAGTTTATTATTATGTAAATAATTTTTATTAACCAAAAATCAAGGGTGAGTATATTGTAACCATACAGTTGTCATTCTGGTACTTTTAAGTGTTTGTTTTATTTATGTTTTTGCTGACTACATATATATATTATATATGTAGTCAGCAATAAAGCATACGGTCCGCTTGATGATAAACGTGGTGCAGCATATAGACGCTTGTGTCATCGCAAAGATATCATCTAGTGTGTCGCTAACCTTGTGAACTGAAGATACAATGTCACATGAACCCAGTAATTTGACTGCCTCTATCACCCTTTAAACTAGAATAAAGCAATCGGGCTGTAGAAATAGGTGAGAGTGAGGTACCAATTTAGACGACCATTGCAAGAGGTCTGTCTACCTTTAGTAAGATTTGTGATATAATGTGGGTAACGTGACGTAATATCTTCAAGTCTCAAGTCTATTTATATATATATATATATATATATATATAAGCGTCAATGCATATATAGACGCTGAATATAAAAAAAAATATCCCTAGTAGCGTACAAGTGATATCTTTGTGGTAACCCTGAAACCTGAGACTTATATGTAGTGACGCTTACTCGCGCGAACTTTTTGCATGTTTGTCGACCAGGTGTTAAAAAGAAAAAAATACATTATATAAGAAAAGTTATATTTTTGTACCAAATTTTATATAAATAAATAATTTGTTTTGTTGATATTTATTATTGTGTACCAAATAAAATATATAAAATAAAAGAATATTGTCCAGACTATAGTGTTATATACTTTTTTTATAATTTATGCATTGAAAGTAATGAAAAAATAATACAAAAATCTGTCAAAGTTGTACAGTCCATTTTGAACTCGAGAACTGAGTACCATATTAGTCCATGTTACTCGATAGTATATGTAAATTTAATGGAGTAATAAATATATATTTTAAAATATCATGTGTAATAAATTATATTGTCAGATGCAGTGGAAGAAGTGGAAGAAGGACTTTCAAAAAAAAAATGTATATGGTAAAAAACGTTAACAAGTGAGCCCCTTCATATACACACAGTTAACTGGATAAAAATGACAAATAAATACTCTGAATTAGGTCATGTCCTATGTGGACAGTTAGCAATATAATGAAAAGGGTTTTTACATAATAGTGAAGAAAAAATCCCTTATGGACAAATTGAGACCGTGTATCACATACAGATAGAATGCGAAAGGAACAAAAATGAAAGTGATGTTTTTTTCACAATTTCAGAATAAACAGGCTCGATGTAGGCATTGTCCAGAATATTCTGTGCAATCCGAAATCTAATGCAACCTGATACACACAGCAATATGTTCCAACTGTTTAGTTTTGCCTGTTATTGCAAAGATAAGTCAAACGGAGTATTTCCAATTTCTAATTGATCTCACGAGTCTAAACTGTGCCGTTTAAAAGTCAGTTTTAGACTTTGTGTTTAAGGTAATTAGTTTTCTTGTGATATGTTAAAGGAGAGTGGCCTCTCTTAGTATAACTTAAGTCTCATTACTTAAAAAAAGGGGTCCTGCACCTAATGTTTGTGAAACTTCATCCCCGACGATAGCCATGCGAGCCGAGGTCGAGCCTCAGATGTGCTCTCGAGTGACCGTTCATCCATTCCGCTTAGATTCCGCGGACCCTGCCGGGGAGACCTGAGCTAAACGCATGGTCCCGCCGCAGGGTACACAGTTGAATTCCGGCACATGGTCGCTCATAAACGAGCAACCTCGCCCCCTCCTCCGGTAGCGCTGGAATTGATGTCGGAGTAGGATTAGGTTCGTCTGAAAAAAATCTACTGTTAAACAATGAAACAAAATTTAATAAAAATATTTTCTTGTTCAATTTTAAGCATTAGTCCATGATTGATTGTCCATTATTTTTGAAATAAATAACACGTACATCAACTACATACATAACAGAATTCGAATTTCCAATATTGTTTGAGGCGGGAGCATTTATAAATAAACTCTTAGATCACATGAATGGATGACTTGTGACGATATTTTGTGTTTGTATCAACTCTACAAATGAACGGATGAATGAACTACGCTTGTAGAGAGCGCTAGTAAAACTATATTTATTTTTAGTACCTACTTTTAGATTGCGAAATTGTAAGATAAATATGATGTTCTCGGCATAAATTAATAAGAAACTTTTATAGACTATTTATATTTACTTATATAATCACATGAAATATCAATATATTTTTACGGTATTAGTTATTTAGTTTATTTGAATTGTAAATATTGAATTCTTTAAATTGATTTTATTTAAATATGCGTATCCAGGAGCGTGCTGGACACAGGCCGCATACAATCAGTCCTGTTGGAGATTACTCTATGTCCAGCAGTGGACGTCTTGTGGCTGATATGATGATGATGATATTTTGGCACGAAATTTTTATTTCCCTATCTGCAGTACAGGACCCGAGTTGATGGGGTTTACAGAGAAACCACGGGTTCACAGTCAAGACTATTGGGTACAGCGGGCTCAGAAACGGATATCTGACAGTTCTTGCCAGAGTTCTGTCAAGTGGTGTCTCTGAAATTGAGGTTTGGATTCGTAATTGCTTATATATATATATATGTACAATATAGTTAGCTGTAGAGGTAGAGCAATGTGCGTCTGCCCGGTATTATCTATGTGATCAGGCGCTCTACCTCGTGCACAGCGAGTTTGCGTCTAGTAGTGCCGGTGGGCGAATGCGAACGACAAGTCCGAAGGAGCCTTTAGCGGATTGGTGGGGTAGATTTACTCGGCTATGAAGCACCTCCGGTGCCAACACCCGACAGCTGGAAGTGCCATTATTCGGGCCTGGGTCAACCACAGCAGCTTCAGACGAATTTGGGGAGATGTATGCAAGTACAACTAGATGTGAGCGTGCCTTACAGCTCCGTCACTTCCTCGAAAAGAGGGGGAATCGGCTTATCCTACGTCGAACGAAGATCAAGTCGTGAGTAGTTGATTGCGACTACGGGTGGTGAGCGACTTTGCAGCTCCGATACCTCTTTGGACAAGAGGGAGTGGACAAAAAGTAAAACAAAATAAAAAGTAAAAAGTGTAACTCTTACAAAGGTCGTCTACATTTTTACCTCACTCTCACCCATATCTTCCGCTAAATAGCAGTATTCGCATTGCTGTGTTAACAGTGAAATGATGGGTTAAATATGACATGGTATCTTTAGTTTAAAGGGATCGAAAGGGATTTGGAGGGTTGGACACTTGTCACGTTTACCATCAAGCGGACAGAATGGTTGTTTGTATAATTATCTATTAGTTACACCAGTCCTCCATTGTGTAGACGTGCTTGGAATTTATTTTCAACCAGGGATAAGGCCGCAAAAGTGTTATTAGAACAGACTTTACTATTTGATGATATCACGTAGTCATACTTCAAAGTTGCATATTAAGTAGTAGTAGTGTAACAAATAACTGATATATTCTTTGTCCATTATTCTACCCTATTTACTAAAATCCATGCACGTTTTAAAGTTTGCCTTTAATAAAAGTATAAACTTATGTATCTTATGTTTTTTTTTTAATTTTAAGAACCCATTTGTATTACATTTTCTATTTCATTAGTAATCTAGCAAAAAAGTATCTGCCGACGCGCCGCGTCTATCGAAAGAGCTCTGTAAAAATTAACATTGAAACGGAACAAACATTTTAATTGCCAGATTCAATATAAAATTATTTTGACTTGCAAACAATACTATTTCTATAGTAAAAAGAAACGAGATTTAAAAATAATTTCAATTAAAAAATTTAAATTGTTTTAGCTATACGGCAACTCACCTTTCCAGTAATACTGGCACATTTTAAAATGTGTCATTAATTAACTCAGCACCATCAAACAAAAAACCGACACCTCGAAATAATGCTCCTTCAAATTTCACGAATTCACAAGGCTGCAATTCGAAATAACACTAAAATGTTTACGCCGGGTTTTGTATCACCTGTAAATTTGATTCTAACTGATCTCTCTGTTTTGCATGTGAAAGGGACGGAGTCGCTTGTTCAACAAAATACGTATACAACGCCATCTATCGTTGAATATTTGAAATAGTATGAATCTGTTTTATTATTTGAAAGGTATTGACATTTCTTAATTTTTGAATTATGCATAACTGAAAATCAACTTTAACATTTTACCAGCAATAAATTAATATATTTTGTTAGTGCCTATTGGATACAGGTATTCGATATGAAAGTAAGTTTTCACAAAGAACATTCTGCAAATGAAGAAACTGGAAATAGAAGTCACAGAAGCCAAGTCTAAGAAAAATATAGAAACTGAAGGAAACGCAACTGTTACCCACCTACGTTTACCACAAAAGCGTTTTTGTTTCTATCTAGTAATTCCTTATTTTATATCTTAACTAGCGGCCGCCCTATAATATATACTCTTAAATTAATCATTAAAATATTTGGGTATAGATGCACTGCAGGGCCCTAATAATAGACATATAAGTACTGCAGTATGCTTCTAGAAACTGTAATCAACGATTTTTTTCTTTATCATAAACATGCATGCGCCGTTCTCCTGGACCGTACCATAGTATCACGCAATCGGATTGCCATCGTCGTAACTGTTAAAAAAATTGTTTAAATTATGAAGAATGAAGGACATATCTACTTTAAATACCAGAAGCGATAAAAGTACCTATCTATTTTTATTCAAGAATCAATTTATGTGCTTTTGAAATAAATATATAATTTTTATTGTAGTTATGGTTAACTTTTATTATTATAATAGCTTACACTTAAGATATAGATAAATATTGTTGGCGCTTTTATGTAGAACCATTTAAGATAAACATATCTATGTTAATATTACTATAATTTCACATCCTGACATCTAGTATGTGATAGATGTACTTTTGTGATATTGATATACCATGGAAAGTAGTTTTGCTATTATTGTATAGATAGAGTATAATAGTCTGAAAATGGATCTCTGAAAAAAAAATCAGAAATAGGCGGGTTCGAATTCAAAAGGAGACAAAAAGTAGTCTCTCTCTTTTAATAATAATAACTTCATTCAACAACAAAAGGAAACTTAGGTACCTAAACTAGGTCTAGCCTGTTTTTTTAGGCACCTATGCTCTGTGGTGTGCATGTAGGTGTGGATGTGTGTGTATATGGTCTACTGTAATACAAGGTTTGTACATACAACACATTATTTACGCACACATTACATAAATACACTACAGTCTCTCTTTCCTTTAGAACTGTATCCATTTAAAAATTACGTCAATTCGTCGCTCCGTTTTGCCGTTAAAGATGGACAAACAAACGCACATACACACACACACACACACACACACATACATTTTACCATTCTTAATATTATTACATGCCATAAGCTTCATGCCATGACATTAACACATTACTGATTATGCATTACTTCGGTAAAAGGATGTATTTCAAATTTGGCGCGAAATGTATGTACGGTATGACTGGTGCTCATTCGCTTTGTTTCATGTCAATAACAAGGTGTACCAATTACTGCCTTAATTATATTGACAATTTGATATTTGGTATCATATTTTTTATTAATAATATTTACAATGATCATATTAAACATAAAATCAATCTAAAATTAAAGCGTTTAAATCAAGTAAGAACATGCTAATTTGACAGCTGTCATTCTAGTAAAGTTATATTTGTGGATCTCAAGCACTAAGCCGAAGAAAAGCAAGTTACATTGTTTATATCTCTATAAGAGTATTAAAATTTGTAAAATGTAGTATGTTGGAGGTAACATTGGTTGCAGAATACAAGTTCATTCAAAAGCGTTTAAGCAGTTACTATTAACTACTACAGAGGGACAGCTAGTTTTTTATTGTTCCCCGGTGTGTAGATACAGAGTAGGGTTGCCTGTAAATGTCATTCGTTCAATAACGTTATGGTGTTATAACGTTACGTTACATTCATAATTTAGAACAATAAATACTGACTGAAGTGAACAAAAATATGCGTAATAAACGTACTACAAGAAAATAAAAGTGCAGAATGTTTGTTATATGAGATGTTATTATCAGTTAATTATATGTTTTTGATCAAGTTTAATGAGTATCACCTACAAATAAAATTTAATAAAAAAAATTATCACATAATTTTAAATATAAAAAATACTATGTAATATTCATAGAGGAGAAATTCTTTGTGTATTAAATAAAGTGAAGTTCTCAGAAGTTATTGTAAGCGGGTTAACACATTTATTTAGGAGTTACAAGTATGACTGTTTGTAAGGCTTTCATGATTTATTTATAGATTCAAATAATAATAACAAAAATAAAAAATATAAATATATAAGCTATTTTAATTTCAGTAAAAATAACAATTGTATATAAATTCACGGGGTTAATACTATTACATAATTATTACTATTAAATAATCTATCCAAGAACTTAGTAACAATAGGCGGGGATGGGCAGTAGCATCCTCGTCACGACCTAAGTTCTGCGATTGCTACTATGCTTGCCTACGTGGCGACGGCAAGATGGCGTGCCTTTATTCGATGTGTGAACGTCTACTGCCTCCTCTACACTACTCGCGAAGTTGAACACACAGTAGAGAGACACTTCGGCTTACCTCGTCAAACTTTACCTCGCCTCGGGCGATTTCCATTTGTTGTCGGTTTTTGCGCCCGAGTCAAAGGGCCCGAAGTTGCACGAAGTCCGTTCACGAAGTGCCTCTCTACACTACTCGGCCGACTTCACTGCAGTACTTATTTTTTTGCGCGGGACACAATTATGAGCAATATACAGTGGTCACAGGAGCAAATGATGTTGTTTCTGGAAATTATGCAAGCGGAGACCATTATTTGGGACCCCAATGATAAATGTTATGTGTTCAAGTGCTACTTGAGCGTTCATTACAAACGTGCACAGACTGTCGGCGCCTTATAGCGAATGAACTCATCGCAAAGTTGAACGAGTGTGTAGTGTCGCACTTCGGACTGTTGCCAAAGTATCTCGAGTACTTCGCCGAGGAACTTCGCGAGTAGTGTAGAGGAGGGGTTAGAAACTTTATGTGCATACTCCCTAGTTGGTCGTCGACGCGCAGCCGTAGGCTGCGCGGAGGCGACTGCGGCGCTCTGCGCCTTTGTTGCAGTATCAAACGCCGCTGATTAATATTGGCGGGTTATTGGGTTGCGGTTAACAACAATTTATCGATGCCCTTCAGGGGGTTGCGGTCTCGGGCTCGTGCCCGAGTCATGTTCGACCTCACCGGCCAGTAGGCCTTGGAGTCCGGTGGTCTGGCGTGCAGCGGCGCTATGTTGCGCAGGTGTAGGTTCGCCAGGGAGGCTTTGTCGGCGCGCGCGATCATTGCGCTCGAAAATCTGCGAATGAAATCTTCGATGTATTTTGTTTTCAGGTCCCGGTGTATCGTCGCGTTTCGTACCATGCACGGTGCTCCGACGATTGTGCGTAGAACGCGGGATTGCTGGGATTGAAGGCGGCCTCTGTTGGTCCGGCTGATTAGTGCGTACCATGCCGGGGCTGCATATGTGAGGTGAGGTCGAACGTATGTTTTGTAAACTCCCAGCTTCGTTCTGAGCGGGAGTTTGGAGGCGAATACCGGGCGGAGTAGATGCGCGACCGACCTGGTCTTATTTATCACGTGTTCGATGTGGTGCTTCATGCACAGGTGTGATTCCCAGGTATTTGACCTTGTGAGACCACGTGACTTCTTGCCCCATTAGCATTAGTGGTTTCGGTAGAAGGGAGCTGACTGAAGGGAGATGACTGCAGCCTGTGTCTTGGTTACTCTCACCTGCAGTCTCCATCTGCTTAGCCACTCGGGCAGTAGGTCGAGGGTGTTCTGTAATTTCTTAGCTGCGTGTTTTAGGTTGCCCGAGGATGCGTAGTAGGCGGCGTCATCTGCGTATAGTGCCAGATGTGTGCTTTCTCCTACCGAAATGTCGTCCGTATAAAAGCTGCAGCAGTGCGGGCGAGATGCAGCTGCCCTGGGGTACACCGGCCTCAGCGGCTCGTTCTGTTGATAGAACGTTTTCCACTTTCACTCAAAAATGTCTTTTACCGAGGAAGGAAGCTACCACTCGTGTGATTCGAAGTCTCCTTTCTTTTTTATTTACAATTATAATTTCATTGGGATAGTTGCAGGAACAATATATTGTTCATCAAAATCTCTAACTTCTGAGAAAAACAACCACGAACCTAATAATTTTCCTTTGATAGTAACATTTTAAAAATATGTATAATTATCAGCTTGGTGATACAAAACCGTTTTTTATTTGTATATGTATGTTCAGTACAGCACTTTGAATTTAAATTCAGTTATTAAATGTTATCGTATAGTGACAGGGACGCCTCGTCTGTCTCTGAATTTCGTATCGTTTCTCTCGTTAGCATTGACGATATTGCCTATTTTATACTATAATCATCATAATTATAGTATAAAATAGGCCGCGCTAATTAATATGTCGTATTATAAAACATTTGGCAGTAGTATGGCTCACTTCTGCGTTCTACTGTCCTTTTAAGGCCGGCCTTTATCTATTGGCGTATACATATACATATTTAGTGACGTAAGCTTAGCTTGATAAATTTTCTATGATGATGAAAAACATCTCAAGGATACTTATTATAATTGGATCATTGGCCTTTACGTTAGCTGTTGACAGTGAAGTAAGAGTGAAAACAACTGAAGGAATCGCTGTGGGACGCCGGCCAGATAGCAAATCAGTCATTAACTTTTTTGGTATTCCATATGCAGGAGCTACATCTGGTGAAAAGCGGTTTAAAGTAAGTAGGAAACAAAATATTAATTTTTTATTTATTTATAGAACTTTATTACACAAAATATTACAAAATGTACAAATGGTGGACTTAATGCCAGTTGGCATTATCTCCAGTCAACCATTACACGAAACAGAAAAAAATATATAGGTATAGAGGTGCAGACAATATATATACAAAATAGATAAATGTAACATACATATTTATATAAATAAACATAATAAATACATATGATATAAAATATATATATATAAATAACGTTCATCAGAAACAGGGTTATAAAGTTAGAGAACCAGCATCAGTAAATAAAGTACGGAGACAGCGTTTCAGGATAAATTTGTTTGGGGACTGCTTAATATTAATACTGATTTCATTAACATGTGTATCCCATGTTAAGAAATAGTCAATAAATATGGCAAGATTCTAAACACATGTGCTGTAGAGCACTACCACATTAATAAGAATAATTACAGGTACATTTTTTAAACGGGATATTTGCCCTTTACTGCCCAAGATAATGGCTTGTCTCTTGGACAGGTTCACAGAGACACTAAAATTTTGCTTAATAATTAGGGAAAATGCACATTACCCATGCCTAAAAAGAAATATTTAATAATAATTATTTACATTCTTGTCAAAATTTTTGTTCTATTAAATTGAACTTTAAATGCCTAGGAACCTATTGTAGTGTTTTACAAAACTGAGATATACATTCATTTCTATCCTGAAGATTTAATAAAAAAATTTATGGGATCCTTTGTCAACATCCCTTACATTATTTATCTTGATATATTTAAGTTGTTCTTTTATTTGCCATATGAATTCTGAAGGTCTATTCTTATAGTATATAAATCCTAATGCTACCTATTGATAAACTTATTGGCAAGAAACAGAATTTTATTAATATCCCGAGCCAAGAGCAAAGTCCCCCTTAGACTATATTATTATTATTATTTATAAATATTCCACAGTTACTGTATTTTTGTTAAAACAAAAAAAATGTAACTGTATATTGATACAGAATGTTAATAAACTGTTTTCCTGTACATTGTTATTCATAGCTACTTGTATTCTGACTGTGGTTTGTTGACCTGCTATGGTACAAATCTTATGGTATAGTGTTTCAATTTAACCTAGTTTGTGCCCTGTACCTATTTGTATAATATGTATATTGTAATCAAGTGTGAAATCACTGTAAAAAAAAAACTTTTTCAATCCTGCATTTAAAGCAGGATTGAAGGCAGCCTTGAAAACCTTCTTATAAATTTAGATAACATTTGAAAAACTATAATACCGTATGAAATAGTGTTTATAGTTTGTCAAGAGTATATAATATGTGTGTGAACTCTATACATTGTCTCTTAACTACATATTATTGTTTTAATACATTACTAAGCAAATTATTATATTATAATATATTATTATGATATGTCCATCAACCTTTCCTTTTTTTAATAGCTTATAAACAACAATTTTCTATTAGACTATAGGTTTGTTGTATTCATTGAATCAATTAAAATAATCAAATTGACATTCTATTTTTAAATATTTTTATTCTACCCATCTTTTATTGCCAAGTGACTGTTGTTATTTATGTTATCTATAGTTGTGTATAATTTTAATTATAATAAAGACTCTTAAAGCATAAATCTTAAAAAATGATACATATTGTTTATGTTTAACCAACCTGTTGCTAAGATTTTAGTCTGGCAGTGTTAATACCGCGTAAGTAGCAGTTGCAAATAAAGTTGAAAATTGAATTGGTAAAGATGTAAAATGGACCTTATTAACTTAAACTACATACACGTTATTGTATATGTAGATCATTGACGATATGACTCTTATTATATTATCATTGAGGAATAACAAGGGCAGGCATTTAGTAACTCTTTTCATGACAAATAAATTACAGTGGTCCACACATGTTCATCAACTCACTCGATAATAAAAAAAAATTATTATTACTGTCATTTTAGGACAGACATCTGTTTAATATCCTACTGTGACTCATTTAATTTATAACAATGTGACAAACAATATTCATATTACATACACTCCGTTTAAAAACATGTATGGCCTAATTTTCGAGTAACACCAGTACAACTGTTCAGGTCTGACAGTTGTTTTAGCTTGAGATGAATAAACAACTCCTTTATATGGGCCAGACTTTAAGACTGGCCTCTACCATATGGTTATTTTTTTTCTTTGAAACAAAAAATGTATAATTTGCTTTATGCACAGCATATATGAGCTTGAACCTTAGACTTTTTAGCCACTGTTCATCAAATAAAATTATATTTCCTATAATTTAATTTACATTTCAAACCGATTATAACCACATCGTGTACAGCGACCGATCGGTTATTACGACCTGTTCAGTAAACATACCGCCTATAACAACATCGGATATAGCGACATATCTACACTTCTACACTAATATTATAAAGAGGAATGATTTGTATTTTTGTATGTAGCGAATAAACTTAAAAAGTACTGGACCGATTTTAATAAATCTTTTTTTATTAGAAAGCTACATTATCATTGAGTAACATAGGCTATATTTATTACTAGATTACTTTAGAAATTCCTACGAAAACCAACCAAAGGTGTAAAAAAATTAGCCATAAAATATCTTTCATCGCATTCGCTGCGAAGAATATTAATGATAGGACAAAAATTGTTTGACAATATTATAAAATATATCAATATCTACAAAAAAAACATATGTCTAACTATTGTAGTTACGTCACTATAACTACTTTTTTACATTTAACAAATTGATTTGTATTTGGCACTTTCTCGAGTAGGATCTCCTGAAAATCAATACGCTTCGTTGCCACTTACAAATACCACGGCCAATGTAGTGTACAGGGAGGCTTTAAGATAAGCATTCCATTTTTTCAAATTATGGATTCATGGTCGTTTTAATTAGCATGCTTATTACTTAAATATATGTACCTATTCTACTATAACTACGCTCTGCTACCATCCTCTCTTAAACATAAGCCCATCTTGGATGAACAATAAGCCAGCTTGGAGTATGTCGTTGCTTTCGCGAGGGCATCTGCAACCATCATATCAGTCTGTACATAGCGAACTTCAATTGTCCCTCCAAGTACTTTATCACGAACAAAGTGGTGCCTCACGTCGATGTGTTTCGTCCTGGAATGATAACCATCAGCACCTGAAAGTTTTATGGAACTTTGGTTATCACTATAAATGATCATAGATTCTTCATTTGTGGCCAAAAGCATTCTTGAAATTGCTTGAGCCATAAAGCTTCTTGTACACAAGATGATAATGACATGTACTCTGCTTCCGTTGTAGACAGAGCAACTGTAGGTTGTCGCCTTGAGTTCCAGCTGATCGTTCCTCCCTGAAAAAGGAATGCGAAACCAGTGCAGGAACGTCGATCATCCTCTGAACTAGCCCAGTCAGCATCGCAATAGCCATGAGCCATAGTCTCTTCAGAGTTCTGCTTATAACTCAGCCTATAATCTTGAGTGCCTTTCAAGTAACGCATGACGCGCTTAAGAGCAATCCAGTGCTGCATTTCGGGCTTGTTATTATATTTGCTCAACATATTAACAACAAAACTAATATCAGGCCTGGTCACTTGTGAAATGTATAATAAGCATCCAATTATCTCTTGATATGGAAAATCTAAGATATTTGTTTCCTCTGAATTTCCTCCTCCACTCAATCTTGCATTTGAATCCATTGGAGTTTTGACCGTCTTACAATTGGACATACCATATTTTTGTAATACTTCTAGTATGTACTTTCTTTGGTCCAAGTATATTACTCCTCTCTTCCTGTCTCGTTCTACATGAATACCAATGCAGTAGCTCACATCTCCAAGATCATTAATCTTGAATTGTTTATGTAATTGTTCTTTTACATAACTTTTTGTTTCTTGATTATTAGTAAATAATAACAGGTCGTCCACATAGACAGCAATGAAAGTTATATTATTCTCATTTACTATTCTATAATAAATACAGGGATCTAGTTTAGATTGAGATAGACCCATTTCTTTCAGTGTAAAATCAATCTTTTTGTTCAATACAATGATTTTTTTAGTAAATATACATTTTCTTTTTGACCATTCTCATACATGGGTGGCTGTTTCATGTAAATCTCTTCTTCTATGTCACCTTGTAAAAAAGCTGACACAGCATCCATTTGACATATGTCTAAATCATGTTTAACAGCCAAAGCAAACAAGTATCTCAAAGACGCAAGCCTTACAACTGGTGAAAAAACTTCAGTGTAGTCAATTCCTGGTTTCTGAGAACAACCTTTTACTACAAGCCTTGCCTTGTATTTTACTATGTCTTCATTTTCGTCTGTCTTCGTCTTGAAAACCCATTTACATGGTATGGAATGTTTATCATCTGGCAGTGTTGTAATTTCCCATGTTTTATTGTCCAATAGAGATTTGTAGTCCTCATCCATTGTTACCTTCCATTGTTTAGCATTTGAACCTGATAATGCTTCTGTAACAGTCAGTGGATCTGGAACCTGCGTAACACACATGAAATTATTGCCTTGCATGTTTTTTTTCTGATGTGACCTTAGTGTGATATTTCTTTGAATATCATCGTCCTCGTCATCATAATAATCATCTGTATCAGGATAATATGTTTCATCATCAGTTCTCCTATTCATCACACAACTATCAAATGAGGTATCATTACTCGATGTTGAAGTGATGTCTTGTGTATTTGGCGAGTTATCATCAATTATTGTGTTTTCCTCTTTTACTGACAAATTATGTGGGTCAGATCTATCATTCTCTGTAGAAATAGGTATAGTAGCATGTTGTGGCACTGACGTAGAAATTTTCTGAGTGACATTATTAACGTCATCATCATATTTTTCGATGAATGTCACATCTCTACTAATCACAATTTTCCCACAAACTGGATCAAAGAATCGATATCCTTTTGTGTTCTCACAGTAGCCTACGAACACCATCTCACGTGATTTACGATCCCATTTTAAACGATTCGGCTTAGGAATAATGTACCATGGCCTTAGATCCAAATATCTTTAAATATGAAATGTTTGGTTTCTTACCAGTCCATTTTTCATATGGTGTTACCTGAGCCAGAACTCGTGACGGGGATCTGTTGATAACATAGGCTGCAGTAGCGACTGCCTCAGCCCAAAAAGATTTTTGCAGTTTGGCTTCAAATAACATGCACTTAGCACGCTCCACCAGCGTTCTATTCATCCTCTACGCTAGCCCATTTTGCTCTGGTGTATACGGAGTGCTGGTCTGATGTTTGATGCCAGAAGCTGCTAGAAAATGAGATAATTCTTTATTACAAAATTCTTTTCCATTGTCGCTTCTTAGAATTTTAATTTTCTTTCCTAGTTCATTCTCTACTTGAACTTTAAATTTCTCAAACACCGATTTAATATCCATTTTATTCTTTAGAAAGTAAACATATACTTTTCGTGAGTAATCGTCTATGAAGGTTATGAAATACTTTCCACCACCAGCGGACGGAGTCTCCATCGGACCACATAGATCTGTGTAAATTATCTCAAGTAATGCATTTGCTCTAGAACCAGAATTTGGAAACGGTAATCGTGTTTGTTTTGCTTCATAACATGGTATACAAACAGTATTAATTTCTTTGTTACTTATAGAAATACCCTCAGCACACAATTCTAACCTCTTTACATCAGCCATATTTAAATGCCCCATTCTCTTATGCCATGTAGTTAAATCTGACTTACTTTCGCTTATCACAGCATATGCATTACCAGTAACAGTATTGAGTTTATACACGTTATTGGTTAGTATCGCCGTTGCTACTAAATTCTTATTGACATTGTAAATATGACATCCAGTGTCAGTGAATTCCACTTTACAGCCAATCTTTGATAACTGACTGACCGATAACAGGTTTGCACCCAATTCAGGAATAAATAAAACTTTTCTCACCTGGATTTCACATTCGTTTCTATTTACCTTGGTTTGTATATTTACTTTACCCATACTTTGCACGGAGACTGCCTCACTGTTTGCCACCATTATTTTCTGAATCGGAGGTGATTGTTTATCATACATCCAGTCTGAGCGTCTTGTCATGTGCATTGTAGCGCCTGAGTCAATATACCAGTCATCCTGGTTTAATGTACTGTAAGCTGAAAAAATTGCTGAAAAGTTCGCTGACTCCATTTTCGGCAATGTGCACTGATTTTTAAAATGTCCATATTTGTTACAATTGTAACAACGGGGGCCCTTTCCTTTTAGCTTTGTATTATTCTTAGAGGTGTTTTTGTGCTTTGTAAAGAATACAGAAGTTTCAGATACTGTGACTTCCTGTAAAAGTTTGGTTTTTATGAAATCTGATGAAATTTTGATGCCGGAACTTTCCAGACCCATGATCATAGGTTTATAATTGTCCGGTAAGCCTGCCAACATGAGTGTTCCCAGCCATTCATCTCCAACTTCGAAGCCAATGTTCCGCAATTTATGAGCTGTGCTCATGATTTTATTCACATATTCTTCTATACTCGGACAGTTATCCAATGAAGTGTTGATTAAATCCTTCAGAAGGCCAACTTTTCTAGACAGCCCGGAGTCTTCAAACGCATTTTGGAGGTTTTGCCAAACTTGTTTCGACGACGTAGCATTTTCTATATGCACGTAATTTAACGGTTCGACCAACAAAATTATCTTTGACTTGGCTTTTATATCTTTCTTCGGATCGACCTCGGTACCAGGATCAATACATTCCCACAAGTCATCTAATTCCAAATATGACTTGACTGCGAATTTCCACGTTGAGTAATTTTCCCGGCCGGCTAATTTCTCAATTTGCAGGTTAGCCGTGGCCATTGTTCACGGAGTGATACGAATTCGCGATTTATTGTACTAAACTTTAAAACGTTGCAACAAATATTTAATTACTGATCTAATAAAGGTATATGAGACGGCCCATAACCTATGGAAAGTAATACAATGATAGATATCAAATTAAACTTCGGTTTAATTTGATATCTATAATTGTATTACTTTCCATAATGTCTACCCGTGCGAAGCCGGGACGGGCCGCTAGTCGTTTATAACGATAAAACTTTATTAATATTCATCGACTATACGACCAACCGCATTTTGTCCCACCAAAACAAAACGATACGAACGATCTTAGATCTTAATACTAAAAATTGAAGTAATATTATATTATAAACTACTTAAAACATAATAGGGCCCACCTTAATTTTGTCTCTTATCTTGTTTATAAATAACTCGTACATTTATTATTGGCAAAATGAAGTTCTACCGCTTCTAGCACACATATTTATGTGTTCATAATGATTTTTAAACACGTTAACTTTTTTATTACTTTTTGACAAAGAAAAAAACAAAAATGCTTAAATAAAACTTTGTTGGAAACAAATACCTAAAGAAAACATCACTCATTGGGTCGAAAGTGTTCCTGGTGGGCTCAGAGAGTGCATACGTATCAGAGAAGGTCCTATTCGATACTAAAGACTAATACCCGACGAGTTACTTAAAAAAAAAAATCATTAATGATTTTTTAAATTATTGTTCTAATTAATGCTTTATTCTTCCAAATTGTGTGTTTTTGTGTAAATTAATCAAATTAAACAATAAAAACGTTATTCTATATTTACTTAATGAATTAAACCTTAATTAAACCGAAACTAATTGTATAAATCTATTGAATTTGTTAACATAAATTATAGCACAAAATCTTGGCTATTTTGTTTTGAGTAGTTTATATTCATAACTTGAGCAGTATGAAACGTAAAATGCAAAAAATTGAGTGGGCTTAATAAAAAACGGACTAAAATGACTGATTACTTTAAAAACTAGTGTAAATCTTAAAGTGCAGCTAAGTACATGAAAATGTTAGGTCAATCTAACTGTTTTCTTTTCATTATGATTTCATGTTTTTTATTTCTTTCCAGGATCCAGCGCCCCCTCCGAAATATGAAGGTGAATTCTGGGCAAATCAAACGGCAGATGTTTGCGCTCACCCTAGACCTACAGGCGTGATAGGTGTCGAAGACTGTTTGACCCTGGACATAGTCACAAATAATGTTTCCTCAAAATATCCAGTCCTCGTATCGATTATCGGTGACGATTACTCGTACGCGAACGACTCCTCCGGATTTGACTACTCGTCTACAGCCGAAGCTGGTCTTGTGGTTATCTCTTTGAACTATCGCCTGTCCATATTTGGTTTCCTATGTCTTGGAGTTCCAGAAGCCCCAGGCAATGCGGGTCTCAAAGATGTGGTTGCTGCGTTGAAATGGATACAGGCGAATGCGGCCGCGTTTGGTGGCGACCGGAACAACGTGGTCTTGTTGGGGCACGGCTCTGGGGCCGCCATGGTGGATCTGCTCACTATGTCTCCCCTGTCGAAGGGGTTGGTACACAAAGCTATAGCATTGAGTGGGTCGGCGCTGTCTCCGTGGGCAGTGGCATATGATCCGGTGGGATACGCTCAGGCATTAGGCACAAAACTTGGGTTTAAAGATGTAGACAGAAGTAAACTGGCGTTATCGTTGAGAACAGTTGATATAAGTGAATTGATGAAGGGAATAAACAGTTTTGATTTTATTAATGACACTGTTTTGTTTGCACCTTGCGTTGAAAACGATAAGCTGTCCGGCTCATTTCTAACTAAGGCTCCTTATAATGTATTGGAATCTGGAGATTATCTTGATATACCATACATCACCGGCTATGTGGACAAGGACGGTACGTTAAGACTGAAAAAAGCTATAGATGGCAAATGGTTAGAAAAAATGCAAGAAAACTTTGATGATTTCCTCCCAGCTAATCTTATTTTCAATAATGAACAGTCAAAGAAGAATGTATCGCAAATTTTACGTAATATTTATTTTGGCGATGCAATCGCGGGACGAGATAGCCAAGACAATTTAATCGACTACGAGGGTGATAGTTCTATTATTACGCCAGTGATAACATCCGCTAAGAAAAGAAAGAATTTGTCCAAATCGGAAGTTAGATTGCTCGAATTTGCATTCAATGAGGTGGGGAATCCGGGCGACATGGGTGGAACGGTGCACGGACACATATTAGATTATATATTTGAGCGGAGAAACGTTTCACCAATAGCAAAAACTAATTTAAGAGAACGCATTGTGGACTTCGCTAAAACGGGGTATGATTTTTTTACTTCTTTTTTTGGACCGGCCTAATGTTCGTCTGCTTACTTGTACTATTTGTACCACCGAACTGCAGTTCTCGCATTGTAGTGTCCCGGTTAGAAGGATGACAGTGGAATTACTACGTAGTTCGACATTTTTCTTCAAGTCATCAGGTGATATGATCATGATACAAGCGTCTGTAAGTCTGACGCGGTGATGACTACCATCACGTTTACCGTTACTTGTTTATCGACTTAGTCATATAAAAAAATAAAAGAAGAAGACCTTTATTGAGCAACCTTTTGCCCCAAGTTCGCTTTGCGTTGCTCCCTCGACAGGCGTGTAAGCCTGGCCTGGGTATGAGATCTCAATGGATTGAAAGCCGTCATTCAAGGTCGTCTCTACAGTACGGACAGCTGTTTCAGTAACTGTTGTATTCTTACTAAAATAATAATAATTAATAAAAAACTAAAAAGTACGGGACAGTGGATAGATTTTTCGCCTTACGCTCATATGAATGTAGCGAAATGGCCAAGCCACATATTTAAATTTTATGAAGAATAACCCTGTAAAGACAAGACATTGGCTCTACATGAGATCTGATAACTTTTTGGACAGTTAGAGTTATATATATAAATATATATTGATACCAAGTATATCATTTTACATGAAATGTTCTTGGTGTGAGTTTGGGTTATCGAAATTTCATTTCAATCGAGAATGTATCGGCCTTATTCTGCTTGCTATATGCAATGTTCACTGCCACTTCAATTTGCTGATTTGCTGGACTATATTGGTAATTTTGTTCTTCTATGGACCTCTGTGTGAAGGTAGTTTTTATTGAAATGTCATTTGGTAATATTTTCTAACATTTACGCGATCGCACAATAAAACTCAAGGTTTTTAAAACGGTTGCCGTAAGGTAGGTAATCGAAACGTAGCACAAAAACAATGCAAGAACTAAAATAAATCAAGTCTTGATAATAAAACCAGTTATTTTAAAACGGGTTCTAAACGCAGATTTTTTTTTCAACGTTTCGTTTACCCAAGAAGGAATATAAATAGTTTAAATAAAACTCGTTCTAAAGCCGTTAAATTTCGTCAATGTTTAAAAATATTATTGACATTTGCTATAAAGAAAATTTAAAGAAAATCCGAGAACATTAAATCTACTCTTTCTAATCCATGTTGCACCGAACTAGTGTAGGAAGAACAAAGCTTAATAAAGTGACAATAGTTTTATTAGTGTACCGAAAGTCATCATATTAGCCATTGGAGGCCTTCCCAAGAAAAAGGGAATTTTGCCCATAATTGCCGCGCCGGGCAGCGTGTTGGCAATCGCAGAGCATAGCTTTCGCAACAGGGATGCTGCTGCCCATCTCCACCCTTTAAATTTGAGCTACACTGTTTCTGGTTGCTATACCGCCACCTGCCGGTTCAGGTACATTAGTCGCCTCTTACGACACCTGGTACAGGGGGAGGTACTATTCTACTCTGCCAGTACCTCACGACCCAGTTACCGAAAGTGCCCCCCTTTATTTTTTCCCTGTATGAAAATCAGCTCCCCCCAGTCGCTGTGATTAACACGCTACTATTGCCAACAGGAATCCAAAAGGTCCAGGCCGCCCAAGCTGGTTGCCATTAAAGAAAAATGAGACCATCTACTTCAGCATCAAAGGCGACCCTGTACTGAATACAAATAGTGAGCTTTCAACTCTTAGGCCCAGAGAAATCTATTTTCCAACCTGGGTTAATATATACAATGATTTCTATAGGACTCCAGAGCAAATTACGACGGAAGTTTCGCATGGCACGACTAATGTAGCGGCTATACTAATACCCATTTTGCTGCTGTTATTAATTATTATAACTGGAGTATATTTTAGGCATAAAATTATATTTTTTTTTCAAAACAACGGTAAATCTAATTAGAAAAAAGAAACTATAAATATATTTCATCTAGGTGTCGTCCGCGTGATAATTTTGAGAAGCATATTTTTTTTTTGCAAAAAGCAATAGAGAATCTACATGTATATAAAACGTACATTCTACATACATACATACATACATAAAATGAAAATCCAATATTTTTTTAAAATGGTAAAAGAAAATTGTGAAGATGTATTTAAACTTTAAAATTCGACAGTTAATCTACAGTATAATGTACGGTGATTTCCTCTGGTCCCCATCAAAGATGTCAGATATTTTTCCAATTTACGCCTCCATGAGTGGGTATGGGTATTTTAAATGTGACCCATTTACCCTTCGTGGTGGCGATAATCAGGATTTTTTTAAAATTAACTTCCAGTTGCCTTCTGCAGTAACAAATAATAAAAAATGCCTCCCCTAAAAATGGCATTGGTGGTAATTATGTTGGAGGACGTGTAATGACGGATTTACAGTTACACGTACTTGAGGAAGAAACCTAATAGAAATCACCGTTATGTGCCATCATTAGTAATGTGGGATGAGTTGTCTCAGGTTTGAATTGATATTCTTACCTACCTACCGACCATTTTCGGTGGAGTCTAACATAATATAAATATACTGCCCCTTCTATCTAATTACTACAGTCAGTACTCTAGGCTAGTAACTGTCAGACAAAAAACAACGTTTAAAAAAAAAGTTTCAAAAAAGCAAAACGTTTTTAAAACCATAGACAAACTTGTTTTTCAGACCAAACACATTTGACAGGTATGTTTGCAGTATATAATACTCATTGAGCTTACCTATACTTAATAAGTATGATGAACCATTACAGTAATACCCCGCTTTACGCGACCCCATTATGCGCGGTTTCACTATAACGCGAATTTCAAATTTCGCGCTCAAATGCCTCGCATTACGCGAAAAATTGCGTATAAGCATAATGTAGTCATCAACGTCTCTATGGTCGCGGAATTCCCGCTTCCTCTGAGCATTCTGTTTAAAGAATAGGGAATTCCCCGTCCTTCGACTTTGTTCTATGGGGATTCCCTCGTTCGTTTCGTTTGTTCCGTCATGTTTAGTTGGGCTGATGTATAGATAATAGATGTATTTTTCCGTAAAAAATAATTAATAGTAACTATGTAATGCATAAAGTGTTCTTAGAATTAAAGTGATTGATTAAAATGATTCGTGTTTTTTTGTATTAAATTTTGGCTATGTTTAATCATAAACCTCGATATACGCGAATTTCAGTTAACGCGATTTTTTCTGGAACGCATCTCTCGCGTAAAGCGGGGTATTACTGTATTGTGAAATATATAATAAGGCTGCAGATTAATTTGAACCCTGGTGCTGCTTTTGTAAATCACTAACATTGTGTTTTTTAACAATATTGTATTTGAAATTTGAAATTATTAATAGTTTGTCATTGATATTGTAGTTAATGGTAAGGTTTATTCTTTAATATTATATTTCTTTATGGTAGTGCATTTAGTAGTAGTGTCCAATGTCCCTATCTTGTGCGGGGTAGTGGGCTCGATCAGAGAACAGATATTATTGTGTGTCTGTAGTTACTTTGTTTTCTTATATCTGTAACACAAGTGCTGTGTTAGCTCTTCTCGTTAATGTATAAATGACTGGATTTTGTGTGAATGCATTTACACATTTCATGCAGAGGATTGATATCACTTTGAAGGCTTTAAATCTTTTTATGGTAGGTTTTTTATAATTTACTTCTTTATAGATTCCTTATTTTGAAACATATAAGAGTATAAATCAACTCGAAGAAGTGTTTCTGTATAAATTTTGATTTGATTTAACGGTTTTCAATATATTTTCCGAAGAAAGTGTTTATTTGAAAAAATGCAAAAGGATTATTATTAGAAGTTTTACAAGCAAGAATAGGGTAGTTTCATCTATCAAAATTATATTATGAAAGTTTTTTATTATATACTTTTTTATTACCATAAGTAATACGAGTAAAATACACACAAACACAGTTCCAAAATAAAATTGTAATTTTATTATCTGTGATATACAGACCGAAAACGCTGGACGCCATACCTTTTTTCGTAAATGACGTCAAAATGCAAACAAACAAGTAACATACAACAATAGAGAAAGTTGGATTTTTTGAATTCAAATTCGTTGCCTGTTATATATTTGCACATTTAATACGTTTTTATTTACAATGGAGGACGATTACTGACGGTAGGTACTGTTGCCCTAATTAAATACTTATACACTGGTTTTGTATGCAACATAACCTCTATGTTTAAGTTAAATCGTATACTAGTATAAAATACTCTTCACATTTAATACTTCAGGCATGGCAAAGGTTAAAGTGATCACACAGGTGTAGAAGTGATTTTGTAGAGTTTTGTTGGATCTCTTCCCGATAGTTCTATCAAAACATTTCTCATATTAATGATGTTTAGAACTCTGATAAATAACTGTTACTGTAACTGGAGTCTTATATGTTGTGTTACAATTTTGGCACTATACACTAACGATGCGTTAAATAAAAGCTCATTATTAAGTTTAGATAAATAAAAAGTTTAATGCACTGCACTTGCATTTCACTGCAATCGTACATTTGACATTTATTTGTTTCTGTTCCTGTGACATCATAATAATGGCGGCTGTCGTTGTGGCCAGTTTTAGCTCGAATATTTATTGTTTTAATTTTAAACATTTTTTTATTGTATTAAGCGATATTATTTATAGGAAATAAAAATACCAGTTTACTATCGAATTACTACGAACATTTTAAAATATATTTAACCCTCCACTTGTCGCGCCTTTTTTATTACCTAAACAGTCGCATGGGGTCTGCAAATAAATAGCAATCAATTGGTATTATACCAATTTATGACATAATTCTATTGTTATGCATTTGATTAGGACTACATTGAAACAAAAAACTGTATACATATATTGTAAATCAGTCAATTGTTTATATTAAAAAAAACTCAAAGGAAATAAGAGTTACAATTTTTCTTACATTTAACTCAGTCTCCTTAAATGATATCAATAACATCATCAGCAGACAAGTCCTGAACAGGAGGTATAAACCGCCGTATAACATCACGAGGTAACGTCAGCACAGTGGCTCGTGTCTGCGATTCTTGAAGGCACATTTCAAATACCAAACATTTTTCAAGAAAACTTTCCGTTGCATCTTGTTTGATGGGCTCACAGCATCCAGCATATTATATTAACATTCAGTACCCCAACGTCAAAGAAAGTAAATAGAAGTCACAGCGGCCAACGGCGACATACTCGCGTCACTGAATAGGTACCAATGAGTTTGTCTACAACATCAACCCCTCCTATAGTTTTATTATAGAATATCTAACATCTCGCAATTTCTTGGCGCTGGTATCATCGATGACGCCATTGTGGTGCATTGTTGGGAGCATAATTACATATCTAGGCGTATGCTGTAACATATCTATATCCATTAACAGTAACCAAGTCTCTAAAGGACTGCTAACCTCTCGCGCAGCACCTTGTGGACCTGCAGGTTCGGTGACTATATTATGCTGTCGTGTTCTTACACCTTGTGGGTAGGGTGTTTTCTTCTATTTGCAAACAGTTGTCTAAGAACCATCTATTTGTTTTTTTGACAGTAAAAAATACGCGAGGATAAATTCGCTAATGGCATATTCTCTTCGTCATCTGAATTATACGTCGGATGATCCTGCTCAAGATTATTACTTTTTTTACTTTTATTACTTTTTCTACAAGATTATTCCTGTTCAGACCGTATCATGCTCCCTAACTTCATCCGGATAGTAAAAATTTTCTTCATCATCCTCTACCGCTAACAATCTTCTTATCATCTTCTTCTAACCAACTTAAAATGCGATGAATTTGTCTATTATCTTTGCATTTATACTTTTATAACCAATATTCTGGATCAATAAAACAAATATAAACACAAACAATACAATACAACAATAAAAAACCATTAAGGTAATACGAAAATTTTACTCACGTCGTTCGTCGCGCGGGGTTTCTCAAAGCCTCGCGCAGAACCACTCGTCTATATCTCACGGTGCGCACGCGCAGATTAAGTTGCGATGACGCGAGCGTGAACCGTAATCCTCTTTGGGAGGCTACCTAAAGTAAGGGAGATTTTTTAGACCTGGTCTTTTAAAGACCTCATGCGATATTGCTACTTTATGGAAAGAAAGAAGACAATCTACGAGAGAAATAGAACGCAGAACAGCTGTTTCCTGCTCCGGTGTCTTGACCACGTTACAACAAACCAGGGCGTGGATATTTAGCTTTAATTTAACTGACTTGACTGCTGCCTATGAGCGCTATATAAGACAGCCCAACATCAACATACAAAAAGAAGAGAAGAAAGAAAGAAGAATTTTTCAATAGGTGTAAGAGGGCAGTGTCTGCACGCGCTCGCCAGTAAACACGGTGTATTAGTCTACAGTAAGAATGTTTGCGTTTGTAATTAAAGAGCGACATTGACAAAAAGTAACCTTTCATTCGAATTTTAAGGTTCATTTGCAGCACATTCCGTTGATTTGGAAATATCTAGAAACTAATAGTTATTTATAATGACCTAGTAAAAACAGTATAAATATCTAAATATAAATATAAAATAACAAAATATAGATATTAAATACTTCAAGACTAAAATGTACAAAATATTTGTATTATACCAAAAGGAATCAGTATTATTATATTTACAACATTAACAATATCATGGCTTACCTACACACTGCTTTTCATTAAAAAATAATATTCTACCACCCTAAACTGTTATCTATATCTACAAACATATATCACGTCTGTGTCCCTTATATCGTTCATTCTTGGTACTTCTGAAAATATATTAATATTTATTTTCAAAGGCGGTTTCCAGCCTGCGTATTAGTTTTTTAAGGCGGTTTTTTATTTGTTAAAAAATGTTCTATATAATTGATGTCGTTGGTCTCTCATCCACAGTTGGGGAAGTCTTAGACCTGTAGCACAGATTTAACTAACACACGATTAAGAGTTGCTCTAGAGAAATTATGCATGTGACTTATTGTGAATAAATTATCGTTATTATTATTTAATAACGAATTGCATGATTTTGCACTGTATGTAGTTAAATGGTGTATTGTAAAATATTTTTGTATTGAACAGACGAGACTGGAGCACAAAAGATTGATACATTGATTAGTAGGTACTAAAGTTATACCGCAATTTAACCTACAGATATTTCAAATTAAGAAAAGAACTGTCATATAAAACGTGTCGGAAGTGCGCATAGAAATTTTAAATTTTCCTTTTTCTTTTACTTAAAATTACCTCACTCAATACCTAGGATTTTAGAGTTTAACTTGTTGCTTTTGAGGCTATTGTAAAAGTTGCGATGTTTACTATATTTAAATATTTTTGAATTGTCTTACTTACATAATATTTCGATTACAATAAACATCTTGCTTTTCAATTTTATAGTAGCTTTTACTAAATAAAATGACAATATAATTTGTGTGCTGTTTTATTAATCGTTAAATAATCATGATCATTATACGAATTAGCTGTGAGGTACCGGCAGAGTAGAATAGTACCTCCCCGTTTGTACCAGTTGTCATAAGAGGCGACTAAGGTACCAGCTCAAATGCACAGGGCTAGGTAGCAGCATCTACATCGCAAAGCTATGCTCTGCGAAGCAACACGCTTGCCCAAGCCAAATTACCCCTTTCTTAGGGAAGTCTATGTCTAGTAGAGGACTTCCAATGGCTTATATGATGATCAACAAGTATAAAAAATTTCATAAAATTACTGAATGTTAAATAAAAAAAAACTTATGACAACAATACTACACAAAAATAAGCAAAAATATGTCATCATCATATCAACCAAAAAATTGTCCCATTGCTATCAGGCACGGGTTTCCCCATCATAACAGGTCTTAAGGGAATTGGCATAAACACTTGAGCAATCGCAAAGCGCAGCCTTTTCGATGGGGATGCTGCTGCACATCCCCGCCCAGAGCATTTGGACTACACTGTATCGAATGGATATACCGCTATCTATCGGCATTAAACCTGCTTATAGAGGGTATATTACTCTTATTTCTATTTTAGTATATACTTATTTATTTTAAAGTTTTTACCTTATAGCTTCACTTTAGGTACAACAAACAGCAATATGTTGGCAGTGGTATTTGTGTACAACATTATATTTATCATTTATCATTTTATATTTCTTTGTATTTATTCTACTTTTGGTAAGTATCAGATTATTTATTTATTTTAGTTTGTTTTAGGCCCTGAGATACCTGCAGAGTAGAATACTGCCGTCCACTGCACCAGGTGTCGAAAGAGGCGACTACCGAAACAGTGCAGCTCAAGTGCGGGCGGGGATGGGCAGCAGCATCCCCGTCGCGAAAGCAGCACTCAAGTGATTGCCAACAGGCTTGCCCAGCGCGGCAATTATATGCCTATGTATGTGATTATTTTAATATCCTGTTTTATTTTAAATTTAAATTCATGAATTTTAGTAAATCTGAGGGGTTAATAGAATTTAAACATTCTTGAGGTTAGTGCACAGTATCTTTTATGTTGCACTCGGTGTCAATAGACTTGTAAGATTTAGAAGTATGTACCGGGTACATTTTCTATAATCGTTTTATTGATTTCATTTTGACTGGTCCGATGGCGCAAATGGCTGTGATCCTATCTTATGCGCCAGGAGTCGCGGGTTTGATCCCCACCCAGGACAAATATTTATATGATGATTTTCGTGTTTGTCCTGTGTCTGGGTGATAAAATATTTGATTAAGTATTATATTTGTGATTCCTCTGTTGTCTGATGTCTGTAACACAAGTGCTTTAAACGACTTACCAGTGAGTCCAATCAATGAATGAATGTATGTACATAATGAAAATATAAAAACATTAACAGAGTCGTTTGTCGGTGACACTATCGCCCTCGAATAGGACCAACCAAAATTTATTTTTATGATATTTTTAATGGCGGGATATATTGTCGCCCCTTATATGTTTTGTTTACATTGACATTTTGGAACTAGTAATATCTCGAATGCAATGGCCGATTTTAAAAATTCAATAAATTATCTACAGGTACTGAAACAGTCTTAAATATAAAATAATTTATTTGGATAAGCATTAATATAAAGACATGGATGACATGACCATTTAGGCATGGTATGGTTTGTGGTTAATAATTCTTTCAAAAATGTATTATGGTCTTTAATATTGTACGACATATTTTGGTTCTATCATTCCATAGCGTCGTTTCCGCAGAGAATGCAATGAAAGATATTTTATGATATTTTTTTCATACCTTGGATTCCATTATTGTTATTAAGTAGAGATTCCTGATTTTTTAACTAAAACACATAGTCTATCTTACACAAGGATAATATAGCATTTAAATGGTAAAATAATCGAAAACCGTCTATTAGTTTTTGAGTTTATCCCAAAATAACATACATAAATATACCATTCTCTCTTTATACTATGAGTATAAATATCAATACACTTATCTGTATTGAAACCGCTCAACCACAAGCCGATATCAGTCAATACGCCCATAATGTATAAACAGTTATACTTTAGGTATACGCTGATATTGCCCGATAACGATGCGTACATATATTGCAATAATAGCATTATTTTACAGATTAATACCATTTTTCCACGCAGGTTAGCAACAAGCACACGGCATTACTCATGCATACATAGACCGCGTCGGCAACTACATAAAGTGCTTGTTTTAAGCTTTGTCTTTCCTGAAGGGTGTATCGTCTGTTGGTTCTAGAAGGTACCCCAGACTCTTCTGACCTACTCTGCTAAAAGCGTCAATATATTATGACGCATTACCTAGTATATATATGTATATCTATTACTGTCTTTCATCGTTTCAACTAGAGTACAGCTTCAGATATAGGCAAGAGTTCCTATCAATGCGAATGATCCTGAAAGATCTTCATGCAACTTGAGTTCGTGGCTCTCATGGGCTTAGCATATCATATCCATGTTTTTTTTTATTATTTAAAATTTACAGAATCATAAGATAACATGATCAAATCATGTAGAGACAAACTTACAAGGAAATGAAAGGTTTCCATGGTTATTGATTGTTCTCTACGCAGTGTTTCTGATTTCAGAGAACAAATAGGCGTGATCTGTGTCGCCCCATGCTAGTCACCCCGACGTCTTCAATTATCCCAACGGATTGTAGTTGGGAGCCTCCGGTTAAGCGTATTATGGCGGATGCCGAGTAGTATATGGTAGTATGGTATGGTATGGTGTGGTGGTATATCGGGCCGGACCAGCCCCAAGAGCCGGAATATTAAAAGGAATACGTGGATGCTGCGTTTTATTTGGACACGCTAGGTGTGTCGGCACCTACTAAGAAATTGACGAGTACAGAACTGGCATGGTGAAAGTCAATACTCTAATCATTTCGTAGTTGAAACCCCAGTTTTGTTTTAGAAGGGTGCCGTTACGTGAATGTGAACGTAGTATTTCATCATCATCGTATCAGTCATAAGACGGCCACTGCTGGACATAGGTCTCCCCAAGTAATCTCCAATAGAACCGTTTATATGCGGCCTGTGTCTAGCGCGATCCTGCAGTTTTAGTCAGCAGTTCTCCTTGCAGGTGGACGCACTAAGCTGCACTTCCCGGTAGGTGGTGCGTACCAAATGACCTGCCCACTGCCACTTCAACTTACTAATCTAGGTAGTATTTAGATAGGTATTAATTCTGTTTTAGAGTTATGTTGTTTACGATCATGTTTTTTCAGCAAAATCTGTCTAATGTCATGCAGTTTGTATTTGATAGCCATTCAAAGCAGACAACCAATGTGAATTTCGTGTGCTGATTAAGCATTACTTTTTACGTAAAAAAAAACATTATAGAAACTAAGGAAAAGCTTCATAAATTCTACGGGGACGCGGCACCATCAATTTCAATGGTAAAGAAGTAGTTTACAGAGTTCCGTTGTGGTCGTACCAGCACTAGTGACGCCGAACGTTCAGGTCGCCCAAAAGAAGTGATCACGCCGGAAATCGTCGATAAAATCCATGAAATGATATTGGATGATCGGAGAATGAAAGTGCGTGAGTTGGCTCATGCCGTAGGTATCTCAACCGAATGGTTACATCATACTTTACACGAATATTTGGACATGAGAAAACTCTCCGCAAGATGGGTGCCGCGATTGCTCACATTCGACCATAAGCGCAATCATGTGACTACTTCAAAAGAGTGTTTAGCGATTTTCAGCCGTAATCCGGACGAATTTTTGCACCGTGTTGTTACTGTGGACGAAACATGGATCCATCACAATACCCTAGAGAACAAGGAACAATCGAAACAGTGGGTTGCTCGGGGTGAACGTGGACCAAAGAAGGCCAAACAAGCTTTTGAACCGACTCGACGTTGACTTAAATAAAAAACGGCCGCATTTGGCAAGAAGAAAGTGCTGTTCCATCAAGACAATGCACTTGTGCACACTTGTTTAGTCACGATGGCCGAAATCCACGAATTGAGATACAAACTGCTACCCCATCCAGCACATTCTCGAGATTTAGCCCCCTTCGACTATTATCTGTTTCCAAACCTAAAGAAATGGCTGGGTGATAAGAGATTTGAGGCTAATGAGGAAGTCATTACCGAAACAAACGCGTATTTTGAGAGCTTTGAGAAAACCTATTATTTGGAGGGAATAAAAAATTAAAAAAACCGCTGGACCAAATGTTTCGAGCTAAAAGGTAATTATGTATAAAATAAAATGTTTATTTGCCGCAAAAAATGTTTTATTCAAAAAGTCACGGACCTATCAAACCGTCCCCACACCTATATGGAGTAATTTTGTTGTATTATATTGGCGTTAACTTTGGCGCTATCGTTAGAAATCAGGCCAGGTGCGGTCTGCTTAGTCTTCTTTTTCAGCTTCAGTGGCGCTCTCGTTTGATCGCTATAAATTACAACTACAAAATTACAATTGGGCATAGGGTTGCTCATTAATGAACTGCCTCATCATTCCTCCGATGGCGTTGGATTTCGCAATTTGGACGTCTGATTAGCATTAGGTACTTCGAAACTGCCAAGTTAGTTTAATTTGAAGTTGGCTAGTACCTAAGGCCTAGAGTAAGGCATGTAACAATATAATATGATCATACGCCTATAAAAATATCTAATCGTATATAAAAAAGGGGGTATGTGTCATGTAAAATAAAAAATAATCAATCACAAGTTTGGAAGATTATTATTATTAAATAAATCTTAAACTAAATCACAAAGTTTATATAATGTATATCACTGGATTTTCTGTATTTTAAACATTTTGGTGCCGATTCTGCGGCACCACTAAAATAGTGACGTAAAACAAAGGTCTCAATCGAGAAAAAGTTGCTTAAAATATTTTCATCACTTTCCTCAATAAAAATCATCATTACGGTGTAGGTTCATTCCGCCGTGTCTCCAATATCTGTCATCAATACCAACATTATCAATCGGGAAAGCGTTATCCTACACTCAATATTGTCCTATTGATTTAATAATCGATAATCCGATACTGAATCATCAGCTTTACCCAAATAATTCCTTAATGACGCTAAAAATTAACTACAAACGTTAATCTAAGTATTCTGTTGTCCAAAAGCGAAGCCCATGTCATGATTAAGGTTATGCCATAATCAAACTCGGTTGATTAAACTTATAAATTTATATATTCGACCTTCTGTTAATGAAGTTAATAAGTAGTATCGTAGCATAATAATCTTTTAACAAGGTTCCGAAAAATGCATTTTTTATAATGAAAATGCTTTTATTATTAGTGTCTCTGGAAACATTTCAAATACAAATAATTTTTGTTACCTATGGCACTATTTTAATTTATGTTTTATGTGTAAATATATTTAAAATAACCTTTATTTTAATTAAATTAAAATATGCTATCGACATTCTGTAGGGCCAATTAATTATTTTCGTATTCTGACGTGAGTCGGTAGGGTATCGAACTTTAGACATTCAAGACACAAACTTTCACTTTGTTATTGAGACGACGCGTGACATACGTTAAGGTTTTTATCTGCGTTATGATTCAAAAATATTTATTTCCTTATAAAATAACTAGGTACATTAAAAATATATAAACAGGATAACTATGGTACAAAATTATCATACCTGAAAGACATACCTATATTACAAATGTTATTATTCTATTTGATTGTGTACAGTAATAATGCTTATAAATACCTAATATAAAAATTTTGATATTTTAACAGTCCCAGCCGAAGTAATCACGTGAACATAACAAGCTTCTTGATTACCGCCGAGTCCAAGGGCGGACCCTCAGTGGGTATGATGGGATTACCTTATAGGCGTCTGAATTGATCATCAGCGAGTACGTACTCCGTAGCCGTGAGGTACCGGCAGAATAGAATAGTATCTCCCCCTGTACCAGACGTCGTAAGAGGCGACTAAGGTACCAGAACCGACAGATGGCGGTATATCCATGCAAAAGTCAGCTCAAATGTACATGCCGCGGATGTGCAGCAGCATCCCCGTCGCGAAAGCTGCGCTCTGCGATTGCCAACACGCTTGCCTAGCGCAGCTTTTTTGGGGATGCGTATGTCCAACAGTGGACTTTTAGTGGCTGGTATGATGATGATGATTATGAGTATGTATTACGACTCGCACTTGGGCCCAATAAAGCTCACACGAGCTGAGATCTAGCCACACAGGTGCCCTCGAGAGATAGTTGTTAGTACCGCTCCGACACCCGTTCCTATTGGGCCATGCGGAAACATTCGGGCATAGGCTCGTAATGTAGAACCTCGCTCATTCCTTCCGTGGCGTTGTAATTTACGTGAGTAGTAGAATTAGGTTTGCCTAATAAAGGCGAATGATTTTCGGGTAGACCGACTTCTTTGAGGGCTGGATACGCTTCTTATAATAATAACTGGAATTTATATATTATCTATTATCTATTGTTAGATGCTCGTTTTGCTTACAAACATTCACTGGTGTGCAATCATGAAAATGCCCCCTTACCACTCATCCTGTCAGTATCGCCCGTTGGAAACCTTCGAACGTTATGAGTACCTACATCCCCAAGATATTGTGTGCACCCTGTTGTGGATCAAGAACCGAAAATCCCCCTTTTATGATTAAACCGATTGTTAGAGAAACCCTTTTAAAAGCTTACCCTTGAATATGATATTGATAGTCAACATATAACATAACATTCAATGCGCTTTCCCAATCTAAAATAAATCATAAAAATTCAAATCATCACACAAGTTGTTATTTTCAAACAAATATGCTGTCCCCTACGACGGCCCCCCTAGCCTAGGTCGAGCCCCAGGGGCGCCCTCGGGTGATCGCTGTCAGTCCCGCTCAGTTCCCGCATACCTTGTGTAGGTTTTAGTGGTTTCTTAAGCTTTATATAATTATAGCTGACCCGACAGACGTTGTTCTATCTTCATTATTGAGATATAAACTATTATTCTATCTCTTAACTCAGATCAAACTGTTTACAGTAAGCAAAAATATATTAAATCGGTTCAGTAGTTTTTGAAATTTGTCCCGGGCAAACACCTTCACACGCAATTTTTATATGTAAAGATAACTGTGTACAATTTTTACATGTAAAAATAGTCTTACTTAATACAAAGTTATACCAAACAATCTAAACTCATAAAATATGTAGTAATTGTGAAATACATTGTGCATGCTTGTTTAATGCGACTGTTAATCTATTTATTTAATGAAATAATTCGTTGGTTACCATAAAATGTTAAATCTGCTTACTAGATAGATATGATAGATCTCACTTTTTACGGTAAAAGAACTGAGTGGCGAGATTTGTTTTATATTACAAGTATTGTTTATGATGGGTATTTGTTGGCGTCTAGAATACCTTTGCTAATGTCTACCAGGCTTCAGTCTAGGATTTGAAAAGGGTGGACTGGAATAAGACGGAGATCCTTTTTTTATGAACCTACTTCTGGACTTCTCAGACGTCATCTCAAACGCCACCGGTGGTGTAGGCGCTCATTTATTAGCGACCTTCCGGACTATACAGTACCTACCTCCTTCTTGCCAGACTACCTGATGGAGTGAGGAGGAACCCACAGGGTATTATAAGATCAGGACAGAAATCAAGGTCCATTGTCATGCTTAATATAATACTATGATTTAAGTAAATCCATCGGTATATATAGTTATACAAACTATATGTACAATTACTTAGTGATTGTATTCCACTATCAAAATTAACAACTACCTACTCATTGTATATACCTAAATAAGGTAAACCCACAATATAAATATGTAATTGATAACCTTCAGTAATAATTTTTGTTTTACACCAATTTACCTGAAAATATTATTTTGACAATTGTATATATATATATATATATATATATATACAATTGTCTTTGATTATTATTTAAAAATACACTCGTTGATAAATTAAATAAATTATATATATATACACACTATATTCATATAAAGGTACAAAATGGATGAACACTACCAAATGCGGCATTTATGTTTACAATGAATATTTGTTTTTGTTCTGTGTCTGGGTGTTAAATATATGTATTTGAGCATTATATTTGCTTGCAGGTTCAGTTCTATCCCAACAACGCCGAGTTGAAGAACTCCTGTCGGCTCCACCACCGCCGCTCCGGGGTGAGTACTTCATCTCCCCCGTCGAGCAACAAAGGCCGCCTTCCGTTTGCCTAAATGAAAGCGGCCCGACGAAATACAGACCGCCGCCAACATAGTTACCTCAGAGCTAGCCCTCACGAGACAACGGAATTGCCGTCGCGCCTTACACAAGAACGCAGGCAATTGCCTAAGTAGGGAAAGTAGACGCAAGCGACCGCGCAGGCGCTGCCATGAGCTAGGGAGACATGCACCTATGACAACCCCAGTGATAGCAGTAGCTGCTGAGTCCAGGACCCGTCCTGGGCTGCAGCAGCAGACAGAGAAGGGTCCTACTTGCGATGGCGATGCAAGGAAAGAGAGAAACAATAAAATTGGCAATCCATAAGCCCCTTGCGAGAAACACTGGATATAAATGTCATCACCCGTAGCCCAGCTGTCTCCTAAGAGACCAGACCAGAAACCGTGAATAAAGCGTAGCCGCAGGGTTTGCTGGATTTTAGCGGGACTGATGGCGATCACCTGAGGGCGCCTCTGGAACTAACACACAGCGTGGGGGACCATTCAGTTGTATGCATAAGAGGAGTTTGTGAGCCCGGACGCCATACCACGGTCGGCTATCGCTCTCGGGAGTCAGAGACTGCATGCGTTCGCTGCCGAGTTCGGATGTGTCATACATATAAAAAATATATTGAAACATTCGGTTTATCTTAGAATTCTTTACTTTCCATCTGTACATACACATAAATAAAATTGAAGTGTCTGTTTGTTATGACAAATTAACATCTTTTCACTTAATACATTTGACTCACTTACGGAATTTACATAAAAAAAAAATTGTCTGTCTGTCTTCTTGTTCCGGCTAATCTCAGGGTTGTTTTAAATGAATACCTTAAATGGTCCTCTTTATGTGGGAAACAGATAAAAAAGTTTTTATATGATAAATGAATATTGAAATGGTATTTATTATGTATGTATGTAATATTTGGACGTACACTGAAATTGTGGAAACAAGTAAATACAAGAGTTAAAAAATAGGTAGATATTTTATATATTAATAATACAATGGCTGGGTCTTCCCCTAGAAGTATCTTGCTTTTCCCCTAGAAGTATTTATTCTATATCTAGTAAAGGGGTACATTTTCTGCACTGACCAAATTGTTAGTAACTTGGTGTGTGAATGTGTGCGGGTGAAAAAGTGTGTGAGTGCTTTTCTAAAATGGAGTATGTCTTAAAAATGTACATAAAGCGACAGATGGACTTACGGATCTATCAAAATTACACTCTGGATAGAAATCTCTAAGACCTTACATAATGAGTTCAAAATGAGTTCTAAAATTTTTACAGATTTATGTGGATGTAACTCAAATATCCACATATGGATTTATTTATAGAGCAAAATTCACTCATTTGGCCTGTCTTCGAGCTAAGTCGCATATAGCACATGGCTTACGAACATCAGGCAATAGAGGAATCACAAATATAATACTTAAATACATATATATCACCCAAAAACAGTACAAGCACAAATATTCATCATATAAATATGTGTCCCGGGCCATTGAACCCATGACCTTGACTCCCAAGATAAGAACACCACCAGGTGCACGTCTGAAACATCTGTCAACGACGACATTTTTCATTGTAAGTAACTGTCATGGCCAGTAACATACTTAAACATGTCATACTTAACTACAGCAATAATTGTATTAAATAAAAAATAGATTATTGCGATTCGATAGTGGAATTCCAACCATATAATAATAATAATAATAACATATCACATTAACAATTTCCGAACATAGCTTAAACAAAAATTATGTATGTACATTTATTTTAAAATATACAAGAACCATACATAGTTGAAGGATGGTAGTAAAGGAATATTTTATTGCGCAACCCATGATGATACTATAATTACAAGCAGGTATATTAATATACCTGCCTGTGTACCAGGTGTCGTAAAAGGCGACTAATGTACCGGAACCGACAGATGGCGGCATATATATCCGAAACCGCGCAGTTCAAATACAACAGGATGAGTTCAAACACGCTCTGCGATTGCCACTACGCCTGCTCAGCGCGGCAATTATTATAGGCAAAATTCGCACTTTCTGCCTTTGCCCAGCAGTGGACTTTCAATAGCTGGTATGATGATGATGATATCTTTGTTAACATTAACTGCGCTGTATGCTTGTTTGCTGACTTCCTAGTATATAAAAAAGTATCCATCGTTAGATCTGAGAATAAACTAGAAGTTTATTCCGGGGGTAAGCTATTCGACATTTAAATAATTCTTCAAGGATAAAATTATGAAAATTTGGTTTACGTTAGGTTTAAAGTAGTTGAAAAAAGTTTACATATCGTAAAATTTATGTTGGCAATCGCAGAGCGCAGGTTTTGCGGCATGGATGCTGAGTCTATCCCCGCCCTGTGCATTTAAACCGCACTGTTTTGGATATATATACCGCCATCTGGTACAGGGAGAGGTACTATTCTACTCCGCCTTCTCACGTCTATTAATCATAATAATATTTATTCCATTATCCAGACATAATCAATACATATGAATATAAAATACAATCATGTAAGAAGTGATCGTCAGCAGCTGTGCCAGTATTAAACTGTGTCACAGCTGCCAGCATCTATCATGTTCAATATAAATTTCATAGCATAGTCCATACATTTAAAATTTCAATACAATTAAATAACAAACAAAAACCCCCGATTCTCACAATCAGTGCGTGCAATTAAAGAAAAATATTATATCTCATTACCCAGTATGTTCACTGCCCCCCTTAATCTTTAAAAGAGAACACTGCTGTTTGGTGGTAGAAATAGGTAAGAGCTAAAAGCAATGCTAACAAACTTTCCAAAAGGGCTACGTCTAGTAATACTTAAGTCTGGATTCGGACATGATGAATGTAAAAATTAAAGGCAAAATGATAAATTACTTCATTACTATGGACTCCCTGTCGAGTCTGCTTCGACCACCGAGAACACAACCATAGAGTAAATGTTGATAGGTACGGTACAGAAAAGACAGCGAACGTTTTTCTCCACATCTGACAGGATGAATTATGTAACCTTTAAAATTACATTTTAGATTTAACAAACATGCTTTAAAATTGGAGGAAAATTTCGTAAAATAATATATAAGGATTGCTTTATATATTTGTGCTTACTAAAAATTCGTGATATAAATGAAACGAGCAATAAAATACAGGTAAAATAATATCGGTACATGTATTCCTTAATTGTATCGAGAGTCGGTGTACGAAACGAATCTTGGCCAACCGAAACCGAAACCTATTTTAATCGGTCGACTTTACTGAGACAACATATGTTCCGTACTTTGAAGAATAACATCTTATTAGCTTAAACTTGATTTAATTTAATACTAGTTACATATAATTTGGTTATTAATCACCATAAATAATAATTAAATGACGTGTGCACAAATCGGCGTGTGCAAAACACACGGCACGTCATCGACGTAGGTACACAAATCTGTCCACATTTTTCAATTGATAGTGAATTCTAAATGTAGGACATTGAGTCCGAAGATTGACAATAAAGGTACAGGTTAAAACAGGGAATGTCGTAAGTATATTAAGGATCAGAATACCGTGACAGGTTCATGTTTGCAACAAACATTTGTTACTGGAACTCGGACATTGATGTTAAACAAAATTGCTACATATTGTGTTGTGACATAACTTGTCTTTACCCTGCGCCCTTTAATGTGCTTAAGTTGTCGTCGTCGTCGTCTACTCTATATTAGGCTACACGCAATACTAAATAGTCCTTAATGTATAGTATCCTTCTTTATAATGAAGTGCCTCCCTTTGCCGAGTGTTGGATATGAAGTCTTGCTCAGTTTCACTCTGAAATCAAGTTACATTTGTATCATTAAATATAACATATAACAAAAACACAATGACCTATTAACAAGAAACTTGCTTTCAAAAAACACACTTATAAGAGAAGCATCAGATTGACTGAAAATTAAAACCTAAGTTTAAGATATAAGTACCTATATATAAAAATGAATCCCAATTGTCTTTGGTCCCGGCATCACGCGTAATTTCGTTATGTTTTTGTTGTATTTATTATTTTGAGAAGAATGTTTTTATGAAAGATAAAATTAATAAAGTTGCGGGGAAAATTTCAAAATTTAGGATTATTTTTATCAGACCAGTTTGACAAACAAGTATTACCGCCTACAGACGTTCGTAATGGCACAAGGATATGATTGGCGCGTTGCCAACCTTATGATTTTAAGACATTACGTTGGCCAGTAATTTCACAGCCTCTCTCATCCTTAAAACGGTAACAGTAATGCGAATACTGCTATTTGGCTGTACTAATGCCGACGACCTTTTGTATGTGATCTACCACATGTGAACGATAACGGCTTTTTAGACTTTTCTAATGGTACCTGATGGTATTTGACAATTGCCACGATTGATAGAATGCGCACTTTAATAAGACAACGACTCTCGGATCTGCTAACTAAATTACTTGAAGATTTATTGCCTTGACTGTCTACTCGACATCAGCAGCGCTACTAGCCTGGCCATCAGGCAATTGAGTGGCATTCCCATCGAAAACATTACCTAAGTAAGTTAGTTACTGCCGATTATTTATTTATTTATTGAACTTTATTGCACAAGATATTAAAAAATGTACAAATGGCGGACTTAATGCCAGTTGGCATTATCTCCCAATCAACCATTATACGAAACAGAAAAAAATACATATGTGTGTGTGTGGTGCAGACAATATATACACAAAAAGATAAACATTGCATACACATTTGTATATATAAACGCAATAAATACATATGATATAAGAAAATATATATAAAATAACGTAAATCAGATATAGGGTTATAAAGTTAGAGAAGCAGCATCAGTATCAAAGTACGGAGAAAGCGTTTCAGGATAAATTTGTTTGGGGATTGCTTAGTATTCAACAGAAGCTCATTCTAGAGTCGTATAGCTGTCACTGTAAAAGAGTTTGTCAAAGAACTAGAGCGATGAGAAGGAGTTAGGAGCGTATTAGAAGAGAAAGTATTAGAAGAAATTACGTTCGTGAGTGGAAGATAGGGATTGGAATCTGTTCTTCAGGTAAGTTTGTGCGTACAGATCAAAAAGTATTGAAAATAATATGGTTAGAACTCGAATTTTGCGACGTTCACGATATGTTATTACAAACCTCGAGACTTATCGGAGAACTGCCCCAAAGACTCGCTGTCCCCTCGACATTAGCAACTCGACCGCGCAGACAGCCGCCAGTAGCAGCAACAACGCCACCACAGCCAGCACAGCCCGGCAGCGCCTCCGCCTCCTCTCCCCCCGCGCCAGCCTCCTCGACAACGCCTCCCCGCGGGCGCCGTCCAGAGTGAACAATGCGCTGGCAGCCTGCAATGAAGAAAGCATTTTTAACTATATGATTCAATTGGCAGTTGGTAAAGCTGTAATAATTTTAATATGGTAAATATAATTTAATAGGTGCAATATAGGGAGACGTTCATCGTCCGTATCTATTTCTGATGCTAAGCAACAGTGTTCCACTCTGTAGGATAAGATATGCAATGTCATATTTGTTTATAGCTCAAAAGATTTGACTAAACTGACGGTTATCACATTACTCCTTCGGGAGTGCCTCTAGTATGACAAAGAGTTAGGACTCCGACTGCACTACGACAGTGGGCAGGGACGGCACGCAGTGCGGTGGGCGGGCCAGTGCGGTGTAATACACTTCGACTAGTATATGTGCGTGACTTTCATGTCAGCTTTGGCGTCACCAAATACGCTGGCAAGAGGTTACTTGTTGACAGTTGTTTTTAGCACGTACCTCCTTCGCTCAACAAATTGGATAACATAACATCACCATCACCATCACCATCATCATCATATCAGTCATAAGACTAATAAAAATGACTAAATAAATAAACCAACTAATTAAAATGTTATCGCGTTAAAATAACTAATATACCTAAAGCTGATAGGTACATATAAAACTAAATAATTAACAGTTAGAAAAAAAAGTTTGGTGACTAATTGTTTATCGAGAAAAATAAATGTGTTATAAACATTTATAAGTATATAATTTTTTAATGTTATGAATTCAGCAAACAAGCATACGGTCCGCTTGATGGTAAATAAACGTGAATGCAGCCTATAGACACTCGTGTCATCACGGGGATATCACTAGTATGTCGCCAACCCTGCGAATTGAAGATACTATGTCATACATGTACACCCTTCAAGCCGGTACACAACAATGCGAACAATCATATTTGGCGGTAGAAATAGGTGAGAGTGAGTTACCAATGCAGGCGACCTTTGTAAGAGCTCGTGTATTTTTTATCTGATTACTCTATTTAAGCTACAAGCACTACAGTATTTATATTTAATTTACAATATCGACATCTATAGGCTGACTGACATTATAAAGATGAAAGATTTTGACTACAGTATGGGATTCTTAAAAACATCGCGCTTAGGTTTTTAAAGGGTCGGCAACGCGTGAATGATGCCTCGGTGTTGTAAATGTCCAAAGGTGTCCATGTTCTTCTCCGTGTCCATGTCTCATGTCCATGTCCATGTTCTTCTACTTCCTACCATCTTACGAGCCGCACGCTTCTTTGCCACCTCAGTGGTATAAAAAAAACTCATGGCAAATGGGACCGTGAAGAACGGCGGCAGTGGCCACCGGCAAGCGTAGCGAAGTTTATCAACCCAAGGTGGACAAACCCTTTATCCTCAATAGAGAACTACTTGTTAAGTTTATGTCGTTCACCCATCACCAACCTTGCGGTTGTATATGGAAAGCGCCACCGTCCCTACGGCGCCTTGCGGTGCTTTCGGGGCCCAGTGCAAGCGCCAAGTGTGGCAGGCCTTACCGATGGACTAGGGCCCATTACTATTGACGACTAGTACCGCGTGGACCGAAGTCCACTCCCTCTTGTCCAAAGAGGTATCGGAGCTGCAAAGTCGCTCACCACCCGTAGTCGCAATCAACTACTCACGACTTGATCTTTGTTCGATGGATAAGCTGATCCCCCCTCTTTTAGAGGAAGTGACGGAGCTGTAAGGCACGCTCACATCTAGTTGTACTTGCATACATCTCCCCAAATTCGTCTAAAGCTGCTGTGGTTGACCCAGGCCCGAATAATGGCACTTCCAGCTGTCGGGTGTTGGCAACGGAGGTGCTTCATAGCAGAGTAAATCTACCCCACCAATCCGCTAAAGGCTCCTTCGGACTTGTCGTTCGCATTCGCCCACCGGCACTACTAGACGCGTACTCGCTGTGCACGAGGTAGAGCGCCTGATCACATAGATAATACCGGGCAGACGCACATTGCTCTACCTCTACAGCTAACCACATATAAGCCACTGCGAATCCATTCTCAATATCAGAAACACCGCATGACAAAACTCTGACAAGAATTGCAACGCGGTCAGGCTCGTCTCTGAGCCTGCAGTACCCAATAGTATTGACAGAGAACCCTAGTTTCTCTGTAAACCCCATCTACTCGAGTCCAAGAAGATCTGCCTAGACGCGCTCGATGCAGACCATATACCACCAGTGGCAAAAAAGGTGATGGTATCTTGTACGCCAAGGGTAGGTTCAATTGAGACGATGAAGATTTGTGTTTTTTCTGTCTTATATTTAAGTATTAGGTATATTAGAAATTCCCCTGTTATCTGATATCCGTAACATAAATAATTTAATGTATGAGAGCAGTAGACCTCCGCAGATTACCTAATGAACCAAAATTTTAAATTAAAGTTAATTAAAGCAAGAATGTAGAAATAAGAAGAAAAATACACCATAAAAAAAAAACATAAACGAAAATGATGAGATATTATTAGATTAATTGACTGCGAAGCAAGAAGTCGTAAAAATAAAACCATATTAAGATGTTAACTGCGGTCGTGACACACATACGAAACATCTACGCATACCGACAGACATTTTAATTATAATTATATATATTAATTATGCTATTTCATAATAATGGTAATAGATATTACGTACTAAATTCATACCTGTTAGAAATTACAAATCGGGTTAACTCTCCCATTGGCAGAGCAAGTTATTTTCCAATCATATGTCGACAGCCATAAATACACTTCTCGTAAAGCTCAATTACGTTACTGCTGGGTTACAGGAAGAACAAAAAAGAAAATTAAAACAATTAATCCCTACTAATCCCTACTAATATTGCGAAAGTAACTCTGTCTGTATGTCTGTCTGATACGCTTTCCCGCTTAATACTCTCGCCCGATTTTAATGAAATTTGGCACAGACAATCTTTAGACCTCGAGAAAGGACATATCCTATTTTTTGATTCGAAATAAGGATTGTAAGGGGTCGAAAAGGGGGATGAAAAGTTGTATGGAAGTATCGCTACTTTTAGAGCTAGAAACTTGTAACTTGTTTTTCAGGATATTCATTGGATATAAAGAAACATGACATTCAAAGTTTATATAAGTTAAAGTAAAGAGGAATGGTACCCAAAAAAACTATTCCACGTGGACGAAGTTGCGGGCACAGCTACATGTAGTTCATTATAACTTTACTATTTGGAAAATGATTTTCATTATTATTAATGATAATATAATGTTATTGAAATTGCATCCTCTTTTACTTAAAACAATTTAAAAAAAATACAAAAGTTTTTGCCCATGTCTCACACGCCCGTCACCTTTACGCTAATAAAATTTTTAACAGTCGATATTTTAAACGAAATTACCCGTATAGGCGAACGTAAAATTTGACACACTTAAGGGGAGTAGAAGTGCATAAAACATTTTTTTTTTAATTGCGGAAGACTCACAAGATACCTAAATGAAATAAACATTCGTTATAGGTGATTATATTCTCTTTGATTTTGTTAAATGTAAAAATGTTGATAACGCTAGTAACAATAACGAGAAATGAAATAAAGTTCGAATTTTAAACACGTGTGATTTATACATAAAACCTTATATTTATCATCAGACCTAATACGTCATATAAAATATTATAACAAGTTTTCCACCACGATACCGTCTAGGTGGAGTTCAGTGTATATCACGTCTGTGGGCAATTCATCCTGGACCAATTTATCCCCATGCTAAACTCAAAATATATCAAGCTCCGTAGTAATCTGCAATAATCCGTAAGTAACTAAAGTAATCCTCAATCAAAGCCAATTCATCTGTTCCTCGAGAAAGCACACTTCTAAATTGTTAATGACAGTCTCCTGACATCTGTCATATCTGTCAATATATATAATTGGTACTAGATTCATCATATATCATCATACTAGTTGTGCCCGCGACTTCGTCCGCGTGTAATAGTTTTTTTGAAAACAATACCTCTTTACCTTAACTTAGGTAAACTTTGAATGTCATATTTATTTATATCAAATCAATCGCCTGAAAAATAAGTTTCATGTTTTTAGCTCTGAAAATAGCGATACTTCCATACAAATTTTCATCCCCCTTTTCAACCCCTTTACAACCCTTATGACGAATTAAAAAATAGCCTATGTACTTTAGTCGTCTCCATGTTCATTCTGAGACGCACCTGTTGAGAAACTGGATTGAGGTCTTCAAGCATCGTGATTCGTCAACATCAATTTAAATATATAGAATGAACAAATAGTTTTTGTTTTCATTTAATTCCTCACATCTACAATCGATTCTGCTAGGACAACGTGATGTTTACTTTTTATAATTTGATAATTTAGTGCTAGAACAACAAGGTATACCTATAGTATGTAAGTATGCAACAATTGCTCGAAAACTCAAGAGATTTATAACGACTCAGAAGGACACACTTGCTTTTATAATACTGATTGTATTTTTGTTTGAATTAGTTAGGGATGTATTTAGCAGATTTATCTTAACATAAGCCCATTATGAAAACGCATGATTATTATAATATATGTTGGTAAATTAGAATAGTTTATGGGTTGGGTAGGCTGCACCAGGTGTCGTAAGAGGTGACTGTACCAACAGATGGCGGTATATCCATCCGAAACACAGTGTATCTCAAATAAATAAAGCGGTGATGGGCAGCAGCATCACCGTCGCGTAAACTGCGCTCTACGATTACAACACGTTTGCCCAGCGCGGCATTTATAGGTGAAATTCGCCCTTTCTTGGGCAGGGGTATGTCTAATGATTGTATGTTTGATTGTTATACAGAAGGTGTTATTAAATTTATCGTTAATAAAATACAAATATCATCAAATAAATATTTGTCCTGGGTTAGGATCGACTCACGACATTTGGCGATCAAGATAATATCACTACATCTGTGCCATCGGTTCTGTCAATAGTTAGTTAGAATTAAAGTCACAATAACTATATATATAGTATATATTTATAGTATATGTATAAATTATAAATATACGTACTGTGATTTGAAGATATATGTTTAGTTAAGACAGGACAACGTTGTAGTAGTATCCTATAATAGTTTTGCATCTTCTAAGCTAAATATAACTCAAAGTCGTGCCGAGACATAAATAAGAGCCCGTCAAATCTTCTCGGCTACCTTTGATTTACCGTTTATAAAGTGGACAATATTTATTCAAGTATTTCTCAAGGCAATAACAATAACTCAGGTAATAACTGTTCTCAGTAATAACGCTTGTTGTGCCATTCCCTTCCATTGGTCTGTTGGACTTTAGAATTTGGAAGTGTAAATGATATTCTATTATAATTCACTGCTAAAGATTTTGTGTATAAAAAGCAAGAGAGAAGAAAGAGAAAGAAACGGAAAGGGACCGCAATATTTACATGGTGAACAGAAAGATAGACATCATTATATGTCTAAAGGTCGTTTGCATTGGTACCTCATTCTCACATATTTCTACCGCCAAATAGCAATGTTCTATTTGCTGTGTTCTGGTTTGAAGGGTGAGAGTAGCAGTAACATTTCTAGATCATCGTTTCAGACATTTTTTCTCATAATTCTGCAAATAAATAAATCAATTTTGCTCATAATTTCCGCGCTGTTTTCGGTAAGTGTATTGACAATCGCAGAACGAGGACGTTACTGCCCATCCTGGCCCTATGCATTTGAGCTACACTGGATATACCGCCATCTGTCGGTTTTGGTACCTTAGTCGTTTCATACGGCACCTGGTACAGGAAGAGGTACGATTCTGTTTATATTTATTACTGACAAATGTGGCATAATATCTTCAAGTGTGTTAGTTATATCCTTGTGATATTACGAGCATGTATATGTTGCGGTAACCTTTACTATCACGCAGACTGAATACTAGTCGGCCGAGATTAAAAAAAATAAAATATGTAATATGATATGTCGGTCATTGTTCTCTCTGCAATCAGTTATCATTTTGAAATCTTCTATATAAAATACCAAAGCATTTAATTCAATACCAAGAACATACATAACAGTCTAAGTCCAAAACTTTTTAACGTCTCAGAAACGCGGTTTATTTAACGTTAACATCGTAAATGTTAAACGGCCTTTAATGATTTCAATAGCACAAGTATTTTGTATTGTGCAGCATTAAATTCCGCCTAGCCTCGGGCTCCTTTCGTATGATCACTATTATATGTAGCAAGTATACGACAAATTGCTCGCAATATAACCTTAGGCAATTGAGGCGAATCCGTGATAGGAAATACGATTCGAGGACACGAGTACATCACAGATTATCACTTTATACATATATATATATATATTTTATTTATTGAACTTTACTGCACAAAATATTGCAAAATGTACAAATGGCGGACTTAATTCCAGTTGGCATTATCTCCAAGTCAACCATTACACGAAATTAAATATATATACATATAGTGGTGCAGAAAAAATATATAGACAAAATAGATAAACGTTACATACATATTTGTATAAATAAACGCAATAAATTCAATGATATACATAAAAAATATTTATAAACTAACGTACATTAGAAATAGGGTTAAAAAGTTAAAGAAGTAGCATCTTGTAAAATAATTATGGAGAAAGCGTTTCAGAATATTTTTTTTTGGGATCGCTTAATATTTAACGAAAACTCATTCCAGAGTCGTATAGTATGTACTATATTTATCTACGGGACTGATGGTGCATTCCTAGTGACTTCAGGGTTCGATTAAGAGAATAAGAAAATGGTTTGTTAGCACCGACGCCGGTATGGCTTCCAATAATACCATTAGATGTATTGGAACCCATATCACCATCAGTTTTTCTTGCAAGTTCTTTTCTGGTGGCTCGCATAATGAACCTGATATAGACTTAGAAGACCCGTCTGGTGCCGGCAGACTAGTATTAAAGTAGGACACTCAATGACCTATTTGTTTAAATGACTCTTATAACACTGCTTGTCAGAGTCATCAGATATTTATGTAAAATTGTAATTAGCAATTTTTTTTCAATAAGCAAGTTCATATGATAGGACTATTTAAATAAAGGTATACATTATTTGCCTTTGATCCTAACCTAGGACAAACATATATGTGATAAATATTTGTAAATAGCTGCGCTCTGCGTTTCAACCACACTGTTTCCATTCCCTAGAGAATAATGATTCCGCTACGAGTTTTTGCCATTGAAAATCCTGTTAAGTAAAGGTACAGCCGTTTCGGACTTCATCATCATACCATTAAACCAGCCATTCATCATACCAGCTATTAAATATGCTGGACATAGGCCTCTCGAAGAAAGGAGATTTTTATAATTGTCACGATGGGCGATTGCAGAGCGCAGCTTTCTCGACAGGGACGCTGCTGCCCATCCCCGCCCTGTTTATTTGAGCTGCTTTTTCAGATTATTATACCGCCATCTGTCGGTTCCGGTACCTCATTCGTTTTTACGACACCTAGTTCAGATGGAGATACTCTACCTATTCTACCGGTACCTCACGGCAAGTGATTATAACGCCAGTTATCGGACTTGCTCCATACTCTATGTATCTTCCACTCGGAAAGGGATGCCGGTAAATTTATATAAGTTCATCCAACCTCTCATATATTTAACTAACTCTATGAAAAGTAGCTTAAGCACTTATGTTACGGATATCAGACAACAGATTTTCTGCCTGAATCTATTTCCTAAGAATCTATAGCACCCCTTTCGCCGATTGCTAACATGCTTGCCCATCGTGGTAATAATGGGCTTTCTTGGAGAGGCCTATGTCCAGCAGTAGACTTCTAATGGCTGATATGACGTACATTTCCAACAAATACCATCATATATCAACCACTTTACTTTGTTAAACCTTAACACATTTTTGATCACGCAAACTAAGGTATATAGGGCCATTATTTAATAAGCTCAACCTTACTTACCTTGCCTAGCCTAGACTCAACATAGTCTAATTTTCCCATTACCACAAAAACTCAAGTTTGGCTGGATTAGTTATAAGTTTATCCCAAAAACAATCCAACGATGTACAAATCCTCGAATGCGCATGCAAGATTCTAACTGACGCGTTTATTTACGGATTTCAAATAGGTATATGTTTTTGGAGTTGGTTGCCCTGGAGTACATATACCTCCTTGCCTTCCGAAGATCCTCCCTTCAAGTAGCTTTCTTCATCCATCGCTAAAAGCCTGAATTTTTCAAATTTATTGATACGAGCGTCTATCGTTTCGATTTGTATCGACGCTTTTTATCACGCGGACTGAATGCTTGTTTGCTGACAGTTTAATAAAAAAATATGATACATACATGGGAAGCAGCATCCCTGTCACCGATTGCTAACACACTTGCCCAGCGCGGCAATTATGGGCAAAATTCCCTATTCTTGAGGAGGCCTTTGTGCAAACTAATGATTTGTTGGAACTTGAACGTCGCTCACTCACAAATCATTCGCAACAACGTCACGTCTGATACATTTGTAATAATTATTAAATATTTAATGACCCCGACGGCCTTTTAAATCATTCGCTGAAAGTAGACCGTTTAGGCTTCGCTCGGAACGCAGTTTTGCGCCTGTAATTATCTCTTTGACATGCCTTTTCCTGACATTATAAACTAAGTTTTGAGTTACGACCGGATTTTCGAAATGTAGGAAATACTTAAGCATCAAGGTTTATATGTTTATCACCTTTTTCCCTTTCACATTACATAATTTATCTATCTATACTTATAATAAATCTGTAAAGAGGTTAATTATGCACATGGAATATATTTCCAGATCAACTACCAGGGGGTGAAAAGGGATCGATACTGATGCCAAAATTGTAATCAGTAAAATTTTTGTCTGTCTATTACACCAAAACTATTGAACCGTGAGGACGGACGTTGGCTACTTTTTTTTACGATAAATGACGGAAACGCGGGTGATGTCACTGGCAACAGCTAGTTAGACATATAAGTAATAAATAGATTTTATTGATATACTTGGTGTGGAACACCTCTATATCTCTTTCAGTAGCAGGTGTTGTGAAGGGCGATTCGAAAAAAACTGAGTGACCCAGTTTTTTTCGAAAATATAACATAGCCCATGTTTCCTCGTACAGAAGTACCTCTTTAATGGTGAAAGAATTTTCAAAATCGGTGAAGTAGTTGTTTAAAAAACCGTAAAATAAAAACGAAAAACCAAATCTTTCCGCTTTATGATGTTCGTATAGTTATCAAAACACGATTACATTAATCGGAATCGATCAACAATATCAAGCCACGAGTGAAGCCGTCGTTGTTAGCTTGTTAATGAATATCCTTGTTAACGGTATAGCAAGCCTTCCGATGAACGCGAGAGAAAGAGATAATCAATTTTGCCACCCCTCCGAATAATAACCGTTTCGAGAGTTGCTTAACTTTGACGATCGCGCGTCAACCACTGCACCGTGAGATTCTCTGATTATATAGTCGCAGTAATGTATTTAAACCGCTTTCTATGGTGTTAAAACAACAGTAACTACAGCAAGCATCTAACAACCCATAAACAAGCAATCTCTATTACAAATGAGATAAGTGTGTAATGGTTATTCAAAGTGCATAATAAGCATCCATTGTATTCTGCGGAACGATCTTTCTCATAGTTTAAAACAGCGCCCCCTGGTGAGGGCTCTCTGAACTCAAATCATATGATCTTAATTCATAATACTTTTCAAAAAGTTTAAGTTACACGTATTTCAAGTTGACAATACGACTAAGTTATAATCTACGATGAAGTATTAGGAAATATCGCTAAACTATTCTTAGAATAAATAGCAAGATTAAATTTGAGAAATTAGTCTGTAAAAATTATTTTAAATAATATATTAGTAGACCTATGGGTACCGGTGGAGTAGAAAAGTACCTTCTCTGTACCTGGTGTCGTTGGAGGCGATTAAGGAACAGGCAGTTTAAATAGTAAGTTATACTAACAAGATAATGGGCAGCAATATCATCGTCAATGCGCTCCTGCTTCTACGCCTGCAAAGCGCGGTAATTATAAGTAGAATCCCCCTATCTTGGGAAAGCCTTTGCCCAACAGTGGACTTGAGTGATGATATGATGGTTAGTGGACTTTTGTTTTCGTTGTCGGAATCGGATCAAATAAGTTTGAGAGCCTTTGTCTAACACAATCATAATAAGGCTTTCACTGGGACCATAAGCAGTGCAATTAGATGCGTTCATGCCAAAACAACAATGGCGCAGTGACGTAAGTGACAAAAGTGACAGACGAGTCAAAAGTCACAGCACGTGATCCGCAAATGATACGGGAAGTGACAGATATGTTCCGTGTCGTATCACGTTCCTGTGGTCGCGTGATTGTGTCTCACGATAGTTCAGAGTGCATTTTAATGGAACTCGTTACGTGGTTCATTTAAGAGGCAAGTGAAACTAGTGTTTTCGTAGAAAACTATGACATTAACTCATTTCTTCCTCTCGTATTATTTACGTGCTGAAACTTTGTACCTACTCATTGTACGAACTCAGTACATAACTCAGTTAAGAAAAGGTACTGCGTCTAGAAATCGAAAGTGTAAATTTATAATACATTTCTTTGTCTTCTTGTTTCTAAGCAATGTTCTCTTAAGCATTACCGACAGGGTTAAATTAGGTAGATCTCATACAGAAGGTCGTCTGCATTGGTAACTAACTCTCACCTATTTCTTCCGCCAAATAGCAGTGTTCGTTTTGTTGAGTTCCTGTCTGGAGAGTGAAAGGGTAATGTGGCATAATATCCTTAAGTTAAGTATCCTTAAGTTTGGCAACGCGCTAGTGATATTCTTGTGATATTACGAGCATCTATAGGCTGCGATGACGCTTACTATCACGTGGCCTGTATGCTTGATTGTGGACCTGGCTTAATAAAAAAAAAAAAAAAAAATCACAACCACCCGCGCCATCAGGCCCGTCAGTCGAATTGAGAAAAGCAAATTTCCTAAGCCCGAGCAAGCCGGGAATCGGCCCGAAGTGGTAGGCCGCCAACATTGACATGTACTTGTATGGTCGATTGTGGTTTGGCAAGCCGACTCGCGTGCAGAAACGCGTCTGCTATTAATTACACGATTGCGACACGCGCCCGCTGGCGCCTGCGGTCCCCAAGGCTACTGTCACTAGACTGGCAACACGGAGCGACACGACACCGTAACAACTATTAGACTATTTGACACCCTAGCCAATTGTGATGTCTCTTATCACGAGAATAAGTCATCATTGCCCTCTGAATACGGCTCGACTACAATGACAGCTGTCAAACTGACGTGTCTTTAAATTTGTTTTAGTGTTTATTTCTTGTGTTGGTATTATATCTGCTTTATCTGTGAAATATCTATAATATTAGCAATAATAAAAACATATTATGATGATATGCCTACAGGAAAAACTAGTGCTATTAAATTGACATCTGTCATTCTAATCAAGCCATATTCAAAGGAGAGTAAATGTTTTGGTACCTTAACCAATTGTGATAAATCCGACGATAATAAGTCATTGTTATCCTCTAAATACGACTATAATGACAGTTGTCAAATTGACGTGTTTTGGAAATTGTTTTAGTGTATTTTTGCGTCCGTTTTACATAATATATTTTATGGGTTTTTGTAAAATAAGCGATATTGGTGACAATATGATGATCAATACCATAGTGCCAATATAATTAACTACAAACGACGCTACTACATTGATATCTGTCAAATTATATAAAATGGAGTTTGGAGTGGGTATCTTGTAAATATACTATCTTGGTGGCAACCCTCAGAACTCTTGTTTTCGTTATCAAAAGTAACAATACGGAAATTATCATATCAGTCAGTGGAAGTCCTCTGCAAGACATAGGCCTTCCCAAGAAAGAGCTTGGCTTTCGCGGCGGGGATACTGCTGCTCACCCCCGCTCTGTTCATTTAAGCATCTCACACTTTTTCGGATATATCCATCATAGTTCAAATGGATGGGCAGCAGAATTCCCGTCGTGAAAGCTGCGCTCTGCAATCACCAACACGTTTGCCCAGCGCATCAATTATATGCAGAACTAAGTCCATCAAGAGACTTCCAATGGCTAATATGATGAAGGTACATTTTCACATAATCTTGATGACTTGACTTGTTCAAGAGTTACCTAATGAAGGTATTCGTTTTACAAATAACAAACGCAATTTTACCTTTTTTTCTCTTAATCATTAGCTTAGCACTTGTAACGAGCTATTCATTGCATTAGACATTGCCTTTCGTTACGCGTGGCGATCTGGGTATCTTAGGTGATATCGATTTTTTTACTTAATGACCAATTGATTACAAGTTCCAAATTTTTATTTTTATAGCAAGGATATTGCTTGTATTGCGTGCTTATATTTTACTTTCCTTAAGAACAATAAAATAAATATCTAAACTATACATAGTTATAGACAAGTCGACAAATAAGCAAATGGCCTGAGTGATAGTAAGCGTCACCGCAGCCTATAAACGCTCATATCATTACAGTGATATCATTAGCCGTTACAAAACTTGAAGACATTATCTCACATTACCCCGTAACATGAATGCTTCTGTCACCCTTTAAAGCGATGCGTACACTGCTCTGTGACGGTAGAAATAGATGAGAGTGAGGTACCAATGGAAACACGTATGTAAGTTTGTATAAGAACTACCTCTTGACGATTTTACCACATTTAATATTCTTTCTGTTGCCTAAGCTTGTTATCTTAACTTCAAGTCATAGTACGCGATGTTGTGTGAGTGTACTTATTTGTTATACTTCCTCATACTTTATCCGATACTAGCAAAGCTCTGCGGTTTCACCCGTCCTACCATTTAGTACCCTTTCCTCTAAGAATATTAGGATATATGGGTTATGTTACTTATATAACTTCCTTTGCAGTGAGGTTGCCGTGAGTTACCGGCAGTGTAGAATAGTACCTCTCTCTGTACCAGGTGTTAAAAGAAGCGACTAAGGTACAAGAACAGACAGATGGCCGTATATCCATGCGGAATTCTAATGCATAGGGTGGGGATAGGCAGCAGCATCCCCGTCGCGAAAGCTGCGCTCTGCGATTGCCTATACGTTTGCCTAGCACGGCAATTATACACAAAACTCCCCCTTTTTGAGTTTGCCTGTGTCCAGCTGTGGACTTCCAATGGCTGTACTGATAATGATTATGATAATGATAACTTTCTATACGGTCTAGAATTTTTTGAATATTTCATTTTTGTTACAAACGTATACATATAATACATATATCGTTTACATATAACCATTTTATCTATGATATTTATAGAAATATAATACAGGCTATATTACTCGAGAAAAAAGTAGCTTAAGAGAAAGAATTTCCGAAATTGGTTCAGTAGTTTTCGAGCCTATTCGTTACAAATAAAAGTGAAAATCTTTTCCAATTATAATATTAGTATCGATTGCAGTTTATAAATAAGTCGCACATGATATAATATTGTCCGACCGTCGTAAAATATTTTACTTTCATTTGACTGCATAATAACTCACATACAAACTAGTTCAGAGCGAAAACTGGATTGCAGCATTCTGTCTCTATACCAATTTGGTTCAACTTGCTGCATGATGATTTAATTTATCACTCGCATTATTTCTGAACGAATTAATTATTAGAATTCACTTAGAAATAATTAATCATTGAGTTGGTTATTACATTTTTACCAATGCTTCGGGATAAACCATATTTAAGTCTCGGTAATAAGTAATTTCATAACCAATTACTGATTTATTCAATTAATTCTTTATAATAATTAAGCCGTGAGGTACCGGCAGAGTAGAATAGGACCGCCCCCTGTGCAAGGTGTCGTTTGAGACGACTAAGGTACCAGATCCGTGTAGCTATATGCACAGGGATGCACAGCATCCCCGTCACAAAAGCTGCGCTCTGCGATTGTCCCCTTTCTTGGGGAGGCCTATGGCCAGTAGTGTACCAATGGATGTAACGATAATGATAAATAATTAATGCTCATCTTGCATGTATAACTACGATGCATGATACAATATCAAACCAAATAAAACAAATAAGTTTATGTTTATACGATAAATAGATATTAATATATAATATATATTAGCCATGTGGTTCCGGAAAAGTAGAATAATATACTGAGACACCGAAAACGACAGATGTCGGTATATGCACCGGTCAGGGATGGGCAGCAGCGTCCCTTCGCTGCGCTGCGCTCTACGATTGCTGACATTCTTGCCAATTGCGGCAATTATGGGTAAAATTTCCGCTTCTTATGTATCGCAGTGGACGTTTTACGGCTGCTATGATGTTGATTATAATGAAATAGATATTTGCTATGCAACAAGATAAAAGAGTATCTTCGTACATTATCATCACACTGAGACCCAGATTATTTATTGAAAGTACACACGCACGCACACACTTTTCAATCGCTTCTTACCATTTGTTTGTTTTTGCGGGAATACTGCAGCCCATCCCCGCCCACTTTTAAGGTATACTGTTTCGGGTGGATTTGGCCATCGCTCAGTTCCTGTACCTTAGTCGCCTCTTATGACATCTGGTCTGGGTACTATTCTACTCTGCCGGTAACCCACGGCCAAGATTACGAGAGTAGATGCAATTTTGTTGCGCCAGTTGCGCCTTTCGCGCCGTAAAACAATAACCATAATTTCACCTATTCTTTATGGTCATCCGTCGACGTTTGCAAATAACGGTAATCACGATACTGGGATACTAAATAGCGTGTACGTGATCGCGTGATTAACAATGGCTGCTCAGAATCATACATTTAGACAACAGGGGTTACTTTGGCTTAATTGTGTAACTTTGGTTCACCATGAAATGTATTACAGTTCACATATATATCTCGCTAAACATTAGAGAGCGACCATCTACTAACACTCAAATGTCAAACTTCTCCGGCATGGGAAACATACAAGTTCGAGTCCCGTCCTGAGACGAGTCGATTTCTTTCTAGTAAACATGATATCCGTAATTTAAAATCAGTATTTTTCAAGTCTTTAACCCTTTAAAGTAATTACGACATTAATGTCTTAGTCGGACAGCATTAAAAAGGTGAGATTAGGGTAAAATCGACGTGGTTTATTCATTAAGATATCGGTAGCACAATTCGTGTCACATTCCTTCAGAATGAGAAATGTCCGAGCTCGAATCCCAGCTGCAGCCTGAACCAGTTATTTTTTCATAGTAAATATTTGCTTATTAATTATATTTCGCAATTTCAATGGATTCAGCCAATATAATAGTTTTTACTAAAGAGGCAATTAACCTATCAGTATTTGATTCAAGTGTATTTAAATAATAATCATACAATTAGTCTGTCATCGGCATTCTCACGTGATGCTCAGGATAATTGGTATTTATGGTATTTATGTTAAGTATTTATTGTGCAGTATCAAAATATTGCAGCGAATTTAACTGGTTTCATCATACCAGCCATTGAAAGTCCACTGAACAATCAACGAAACGTTTCTGAACATATTATCAGTTGATATCTTCCTAAAGGAACTCAACCCTTCGTTAAAATTTGCAAACAAGGTGGCGATGTTTCTCATATTGGGGGACATCTATAATTTTGAGTCTCCACCAAGACGTACGATGCGTAATCAAAGAAAAATTTATAATGTAACCGCGCACTTTAAAAACCTCATTGATATTAAAAGGGGTGATGTGTGTTGAATGAGGATAAACAGAACTTTGCAATCATCATCATCGTCACACCAGCCATTAGAAATCTACTGCTGGACATATGCTTCTCCAAGAAATGATGATTTCTACCCATAATTGCCGCGCCGGGCAAGCGTATTGGCAATCGCAAAGCGCAGCTTTCGCGATAGAGATGCTGATGCCAATCCCCGCCCTGTGCATTTAAGCTGCACTATTTCAGATGGATATACCGCCATCTGGTACCTAAGTCACCTCTTACTACACGTGGTGCAGAGGGAGGTACTATTCTACTATGCCGGTACCGCACGGCAAATCTTTACAATCGCTTCACGATAATTGTCTCATATACCTTGAACCTTGTCAAATCTAGTTAGGCAGACAAAATACTATAGTAGAAAGGAAGTTTAATAGTTAATAAATTTACACGACATCTCAGACGTTGACCTGACTCCGAGATAAGTAGCTTAAAGAACTAGTGGTAATAAAATCATACCATAGAGAATTTACAAATATAATATTTAAATACATATAAATAACATCCAGGCACAAAACAAATATAAGCACAAAAACAGGGATCGAACTTTGCACCTTTGGCGTAAAATATAGGATCACTACCATTAGCGACATCTGGCCTGTCAAATAAAGTACATACTCCAATTGAAGTAATTTAAATTAAATTAAGGAATTTAATTTGGATAAATATAAAATCATATATACGTCTTTTACGTTGACCAATAAAAGTAGCTTGAAGGACTTGTGTTACGGATATCAAACAAGCGAGAAATAACAAATATATTACTTAAATGCATATAAATAACACCCAGACACAGAACAAACACAAATGTTTGTCACATAAGTGTTTGTGTACTGCCGCATACGACAGATACCGAATGCGCCGTCGAACGAGTCCCCTGCGGATGGATAACTTTCAAGCATTCTGTGGTAGCGTCTAATATAAAATCTTTTGTAAGTTGTCGGCGGCCTTGGCGTCCGTCATGCCACCCGCTCTCCATGATTGTCTACGATCCGCAATTTATATTCAATTTCGCAATGTAAATAATTCCTCGTTAATGAGGTAAGTGCTAGGCGAATAGTTCAGGGATAGAGTGTGGCGCGTTTTCTTAAATTACACTCAAATGATACTTGACAAGCGGCCACCTGCGTCGTTGTATGACAAACTATTAGTATTATTATTTGTGTATTTTATTAAAACGACAGTGGATAATCATTTTTAAATAGACATTAGGTAGACATCGTACAAAGGTCGTCTGCATTACCTCACGCTCGCCTATTTCTACCGACATACAACAGTGTTTACATTACTGTGTTCCGGTTTTAAAGGTGAGAGACGCAGTGAAATTACTGCGTAATGATAATAACACACTTTATAGCATACTTAAATATTACAGAATAGTGTATAGTATTTATGGTTATACATAGTAAAGCTTTATCGCATAGAGCGATTCTTTCAGGTAACCTTTGCATGGAAAATGTGTGGAAAACATAAACTCATTTGCAAAAAAACAGGCACCTAAGCAATGAACCATTTCAAATGTTACTATTGGTTTGTTTGATAATTATAGGTGGTTTTCACAATTTTGTAAATTAATAAGCAAATAATCGTTTTCGTTAGTATTATCATAAAATTATGATAAAATTTATTGGTTTTAATGCTAATGTTCACTAGTAGTGTATGCTCGCTAGTAGTGCATATGCTCGTGGAGTAAAAGTGAACAAAGACTTTTGTTTGTTTTTTCTTTAATAAAGTAAAAGCAGATAAATGTTTAGTATCGAATGTGAAATCTTGCTGAAATCATAGCTTGAATTCGTCTGGGTATGCTACTTACACTCCGCGGTAATCACATTCTTCAGCTCTCTGATGGTCTGCGGAGCCGGTTGTACTGATCTCACGCATCGTTCCAGAACGTCCCAGACATGCTCTATAGGAACAATACCCAATTCCAGTCTTCTTGAGTTCATGACTCACAATTTCGAGCAAACCTAAGCCTGGCTCACGGAGTAACTGAGGGCCGCGGGCCGGGCGATGACTTCGTATATTGGCCGCGAGAAGCCTCCTCCTGACCGTCCATAGACTAATATGCAAATTTCTTACTTCTTCGAGGTTGTTCTTAAGGTCCACATACGAAGACTTGCGATTTCTCAATGCGCGACTCACAAGAACACGATCATCCCGTGGTTCGGTATATCGTTTTCTTCCAGAACCAAGCCTTCTCTCGATGGAACCGGTGTCTTGATACCGCTGCCAGGTCCTTTGAACTGTCGAGCGACTCACACTTAGCCTCGGAGCCACGAAGCATTGGCTGCAACCCTCTTCGAGCAGCGCAATAATTTTGGTAGCTTTTACCACTTTCTCTAACATTATTGAGACAGCTAAACATCAATAAATGAAGCTTTGACAATTAAGAATATGAAATAAATTCATAAAAATTGACTAAAAGTTATGAAAACCGATATTATCTTTTGGAACTTTGCAACAAAAATGTTGGATAAAAAGTGGTTTTCTGTAAAAACGAGCACCAAACGAAGATTTTAGTTTAGAACGTACTGTTTTAAACACCACGGCATTTTCAAAACCGGCCATTAACATGTACAAATGATTGAAATCATTTTGGTACCGTATTTTTTTAAAGAAGAATTAAAATATAAACCGCCCGTTATTTTTTCAAATGAGTGTATTTTAAAACTTTTTTGCAATTGAGGTAGAATGAGGTGTACCAAATAAAAAAAAAAAGAAATGGCACACACTTTAAAAATTAAAAAAAAGTATGCGTTATGTGTCAAAACATCTAGTCACAAGGTTGGCAACACGCTAGCTTTTTGATAATACGAGCGTCTCTATGAGTGGACCACTACGCTCGTTTGTCGACTTAGTCTATAACTACTTGTAGTTTAGATATATATGTTATGTTTTTTAAGGTAAGTATATAAGAAAGATTTAAGCACTAGCAATATCCTTGCTATGTCGCGAATGTTCTATTGTCTTTTGTCTGTTAGAGAGCGACATAGGCTTCTTCCCATTATAACAATAGATCCTCAGGGATGACATATAAAATCACGGATAATATTCTGGACTAAAAGGTAGTATATTTAGACGGGCCCAATGGCGCAGATGGTAGTGATCCTATTTTGTGCGCCAAGGATCGTTGGTTCGATTCCCACTCAGAGAAAATATTTATATGATAATATTTGTGTTTTTTCTGTGTCTGGGTAATTAATATATGTATTTAGGTAGTATATTTGTGATTCTCATGTTGTCTGGTGTCCGTAACACACGTGCTTTAAGCGACTTACCACGGAGTCAGGCCAATGTATGAGATGTTGTGGGAATTTATTTATATATTCCCTTTAGTTTAATTTCATAGACTTTTTTGAAAACCTTCGTCAGCGATCCCGTATAGATCGTAAGTCTGTCAAAGCGCGCGCGCGCACAAACGTCCAGTTGTGACGTAAGTGGCACAGATAAACGGCGCTGTAACGGCGGTTGAGTAAATGCCCCATATTTTATGTGCACTAATGGTGATACCGCACTCTTTTGGGGTACGCGCACGCGATCACAAAACTTTTCATATATATTCACACAACGTCTAAATACATTGGCCTGACTCCGTAGCAAGTCGCTTAAAGCAGTTGTGTTATGGATAGATAACAGGAATCACAAATATAATACTTAAATACAAATAAATAGTTTTCCTGAGTAGGGATCGAACCTGTGACCTTGGCGCATAAGATAGGATTACTACCATCTGTTCCTACCCGTGAAGCAACATATTACAGCAAATGATGGTGTACACTACGTATTAAATAGGTAGGCATCATAAAAAGCTCGTCTGCGGTACCTACCTCTCCTCCCTCTCACATATTTCTACCGCCAAATAGCAATGTTCGTACTGTCGTGCTCTGGTTTGATGAGTGAAAGAGACCCTAAAATCACTGGATAAATGTGGCATTGCATCCTAAGTTCACCGGGTTGGCGGCACGCTAGTGATATCTTTGTAATGACATGCGTGTCTATCGGCTGCGGTCACGTTTATCATCAAGTGCACCGTTTCCGTGTTTACTGACTTTATACCATGAAAAAAGATATATACATGTATATTTCAGTAGAATTACTGAAGTATGCCTTATGTAGGATTGTGTACAACCTAGATTCATAATAAAAAAATCCGGGATAAGTAACTCAAAGCACTTGTGTTGCGTAACAACGGAATTCCAATTATAACACATATGTAAATGATTTTCACAGGAATAATTTTACATCAAAACATTTCATGTTGAAAATAAAATTAGGCAAATTTGGTAAAAATATTGGAAATGTAACAATATTAAAATACAACTTTAAGAAATAGGAATTAAGATAAACTAAACGATAACAGTATTTTTTAAATATAATATTTGGATTATAATATACCTACTAACGTTAAACATGATAAGTAACATTTCTCATGATACATGGTAGATACATACAAAATCTGCATTCTCACCTATTTCTGCCGCCAAATAGCAGTATTGGCAATGCTGTGTTCCAGCTTGAAGGGTGAGAGAGGCAGTGGATTTACTGGGTAATGTGACATAATATCTTCAAGTCACAAGGCAATGCGTTAGTGATATCCTTGTGATATTACGAGTGACTAGAGGTTGCGGTGATGTTTACTATCACGCAGTCTGGATGCTTGTTTGTCGATTTGAACAAATAAAACTTTACTCTGCTTCTTTAGAGCGACGCCTGTTCAAGAATTAAGTCATACTATATTTCGTTTCATATAATGCTCATTCGTATATACCTCACGAATTTCGTCAGCTTAATGCTTAATGTTGCACGCAACAACAATAAATCTCTTGAATATATGCATGTGGATTGTTGTATGTGCTTGAGAAACTTGCCACTTTAATTCCGTCTTAAATATTATTTTAATTAGTTCATTTTGCATTTTCGCGCGATTACGCGTCCAATAGACTTAAATTGCTAAGATAATTTTAAGTTTTTAAATTGTTATTTTTACATAACACGGTTTGATAACACATGGTACATAAAGCAGTACATCTGGCGTTGCTTTAAAACATGCTCTCAAACCAAGCATACTATCAGTAAATGTTTTATATGTACACATACGCAACGCAATGTTTTATATATATATATATATATATCAAACATTTACTGATAGTATGCTTGGTCTGAGAGCATGTTTTAAAGCAACGCCAGATGTACTACAGATGTAGTTTCTAGTTTCTAGCTCTAAAAATAACGATACTTCCATACAACTTTTCATCCCCTCTTTCGACCCCTTACAAGCCTTATTTCGAATTAAAAAATGTCCTTTCTCAAGGTCAAAGATTGTCTATGCCAAATATCATCAAAATCGGCTGAGAGGTTTAAGTGGGAAAGCGTAACAGGCAGACATACAAACAGAGTTACTTTCGCAATATTAGTAGGGATTAGTAGGGATTTATATGTTATATTTGTGATTCCTCTGTTGACTGATGTCCGTAACACAAGTGTTATTAGCGATTTATCTCAGGGTCAGATCAATGTATGAGATGTATGTAAATTATAAAAAATCCAAATATATATATATAAGTTGTTGGCATGTTGGCGTATCATATATAATTTTATCGTACATCTAAATGGAATGTCAGCACATGCACGCATACACAGTGTACGCGAGATGTATAACACGCGCGCTGGGATGTGAGCGTCGCACCGAGATGTCGCGGGCTGCCTTGCCGCGGGCAATGTCGCTTGCGACACGACACTGTCCGGTACAGGCGGCAGCGAAATATGTAAAGAAATATCGTAGTAGATGGTGCAGATGGTAGCGATACTACCTTGTGCGCAACGGAGGGTTCCATCCCCGGGGATCTAAAGATGTAATGATATATATAAAAATATATATATTAAAAAAATATATATATAATGCATATTTGTGTTTGTTTTGTGTCTGGGTCTTAAATATATGTATTTAAGTATTATATTTGTGATTCCTTGGTTAGATAATATCCGTAACACAAATGCTTTGAGCGACTTATCTCGGAGTCAGGTTACTGTAAGTGTACATTACAGCTAAAGAGTACGGAACATGTAGAGAATCATATGCTTGTGGGACCGTTAGGTTGTGTAAATCTTTATAACTAATTAGCTGTGCCAGCGATTTCGTCCGCGTGGAATAGTTTTTTGGATACCATACCTCTTTACCTTAACTTATATAAACTTTTAATGTCATGTTTATTTATATCGAATGAATGGCCTGAAAAATAAGTTTCAATTTCTAGCTCTAAAATTAGCGATACTTCCATACAACTTTTTATCCCCCTTTTCGACCCCTTTCAACCCTTACTTCCTTTGTTAGGGTCTAAAGATTGTCAGTGTTAAATTTCATCAAAACCGGTTGAGAGGTTTAAGTGAGAAAGCGTAATAGTAATATATCATAGCATCCATAGAGCGTCCGATACTGGGTATAGGCATCCATTAGGAAAAGTAAAATAATTGCCTTGACAGGCGGGTGGGCTAACATCAGCGTACCTTCGCGACGGTACTCATCCCGGCCATGTTACTTTCAAGCTTCACTATATCGGATGGATATACCACCCTCTGTCGGTTCCGGTACCCCAGACCTCTCGTACGAAACCAGCCGGCCCTACAGCAAACTAATATTATAAATAAAAAAAATGCCTGTTTGTTTGTCCGAATTAATGACCTAAGTTATTTCTGATGATACAATATTCCCGTGGGAAATCAATTTCAAGTGTAGTGCATACGCAGGTAAGACAAGTTGTTATTTACACCTAGTATATTTCTATCTATATACATAAAACATCGAGTGTTACGTATTTTCCCACACCAACTTCCCAATCCAGTAGAACCTCTACAAACCTTATGTGCAAAGATCGCATGCATTGGTACCTTACTCTTAGCAATTTCTACCACCTAATAGGAGTTTTTGGATTGCTATGTTCCGGTTGGAAGGATGAGAGAGGCAGAAGTCACAAGGTTGGCTACGCACTAGTGAAGTCCTTGTGGTATTACGAGCGTCTATAGGCTGCGGTGACGCTTACGCGGTTTATGCTTGTTTATCAACCTGGTCTAATTAAAAAAACAATATAAACACACTTTAGAAACAAAATAGCCGCATACCTAACAGTTTTACCTAACAGTTTAACCGCATACCTAAGGTCGTGGAATGATCTCCCTGCAGGGGTTTCTCCAAAGGACTAAAGTAAGGGGTTTTTCAGGAAGTAAGTAAATTTGTCTTTAAAGCGTCGGTAATACGTCAATGATACTTCGGTATTATAAATGTCTGGCTGTATGGTACCGGCAGAGTAGTATCTCCCTCTGTACCGGGTGTCGTAAGAGGCGACTAAGGTACCAGAACCGACAGATAGCGGTCCATCCGTAACAGTGTAGTTTGAATGCACAAATGGGCAGCGGCATCCCCGTCGCGAAACTACGCACTGCGATTGCCAATTGCGCGAATTTCCCTCTTACTTGGGGAGGCTTTTGTCCAGCAGTGGACTTCCAATGGCAGATGTGATGATGATGTAAACGTCTATAATTAGCGGTAACCGATTATCGCCACGCGGGCAAGTAGGCCACTGGCTTGATTGTCTTCTTTGTGGTAAAAGTAATATGTGGTCCTGACAATTACAAATAATATCCTTTAAGAGTAATCATCATTATCATATCAATCGTAGAAAGTCCACTGTTGAACATAGGCCTTCCTATCCTGAGATAGTAGGATTTTGCTCATAACTTCCCCAGTGGGCAGGTACCGTTGCAATCGCAGAGCATAACTTAACGCGACGAGGATGTTGGTACCCATCCCCACCCTGTAGTATTAAAGTTGTACTGACGGGCACGATGGCGCAGATGGTAGTGATCCTGTCTTGTGCACCAGGGGTCGTGGGTTCGATTCCCACCCAGAGCAAATATTTATATGATGATATTTGTGTTTGCTCTGTGTATGGGTGTAAAATATATGTATTTAAGTAGTATATTTGTGATTCCTCTGTTGTCTGGCGTCCGTAACACAAGTGCTTTAAGCGACTTACCACGGAGTCAGGTCAATGTATGAGATGTTGTGGGAATTTATTATAAAAAAAAAATATATTATAGATTCGAATGGATATATCTCCATCTGTCGGTTCCCGTACCTAAGTCGCCTCTTACGACATCAGGTACAGAGTGAGGTACTATTCTACTCTGCCGGTACCTTTAAGTGCCGCATACTTGAGAGTTATTCACATGGTCATGTTGCCGATTAACTTATTTTATATAGATTTACCTCGCGACAGTACCGGTGTTGTAAGTGTCAAAAGAATTCGATGTTATTTTTGCTAGTTTATTTATTTCACAAAATATGTCGTAATGTACAATGTAAGAGTTCAATTGTGCACAACAAATGTAAAGAAACGCGGTGTCACGATGAGCCGCCATTTTGGGAGAACAATAACAAAACAATTGTTCATTTAACTATTGATTAGTACCCGGTAATAAGTTCCGTGAGCTTGCAAACATTTTAAATGCTATTTGGGATCTTTAATACAAAAATGATTCGTTGCGAAACGTTTATTTATCAATATTGGGTTGTTATGAAAGCAAACAATGTAATTTGGATACATTTGACGGGCCCGATGGCGCAAATGGTAGTGATCCTATCTTGTGCACCACCGGTCGTGGGTTCAATCCTCACCATCCATTTATATAATGCATATTTGTATTTGTTCTGTGGAAGAGTGAAGTGTTTTCTCTGTTCTTTAAGCACGAAGCACGGAGTGGAGTATATCAGAAGTTGTGTATATCTTTTATTATTAACTACAATCTTAACTAATTTCCCATGATAAAAATACTTTTGTAACAGTTGTAAAACGCGGTTTATTCAACTATTTATAATTCTCATTCAGTTTCGGGATTTACAATTAGGATTAACGTTGCCTTTATCATCATCATCATCATACCAGCCATTAAAAAACTAATGCTGGACATGGGCCTCCCTAAGAAAGGGGGAACTTTGCCATTACTTCTGGGCTGGGCAAGCGTGTTGGTAATCGTAGAGAGCAGCTTTTACAACGAGGATGCTGCTGCCCATCCCCACACTATGTATTTGAGCTACACTGTCTCGAGTGGATGTACCGCCATCGGTTGTTCTGGTACCTTAGTCGCCTCTTACGACACCCGGTAAAGGTACTATTGTTCGCGGCCAATACCCAACAGCTTGGTCTTTATAAACCTTGAAATTGATGCTGAATAAGGAAACAGAAACGAAGAGAAAAGTTTTATTACTAGTGAAGCGTAAATGTTAGAAATTGTTATGTCATCCGTTTCATTGTTACAGGTTACATACAGACAGCGATAAGCGAATTAATAGGAATTTTTGTGAACAGGGCTGAGTAGCTATAAAGGGGATGAGAAGCATTAAACTTCTATACTTGTAGGTCAACTCAATGGTGGGCAGCTTCACCCGTGGCTTCCTAATTTTCAACTTTGTTGAAATCTTTAATATCATGTGCCTTCGTACTTTTTTCATATGACTAAGTCAACAAACAATCGGTCCGCGTGATAGTAAACCATCGTTTTCTAAGGATACCGCTATGCAAACCTTGTGACTTGAATGTATTATGGGACGGTACCCAGTAATTTCACTGCCTCACTCACTGTTCAACCCGGAGTTTAATAATTCTCTTTAGCAGTAGAAAGAAAGAAAGAAATGAGGTACCAATGCAGACGACTTTTGTATGAAGTTCTTTACAACTGTGGAAAGTCGATAGCCGATTATTCCTATTAAGGTTACAAACAGACAGACTCGCTTTAGCATTACAGTATAAGTACGGATTCAAGGTGTTATCTTTAAATTAAAGGAAAAACAAATTAAATACATTAAAGTACGAATAGTCAAATGGTCGAACAGAAAATTTAAAATGTGAAATAAACCGCGTTCCAAAGCCGTTATAAAAAATTCACTATTCACAATAAAAGAAGTTTTATTACAAGTAGTGGACGCGTAAATGTTAGAAATTATTATGATTCATTGTTAAATGTTGCATATTTAGTAGCAATAAAGGGGGAAAAAATCATTGAACTATACATACCTACATTGAACATACCTACATACTTGTGGGTTAACTCACTGGTGGGAAACCTCACTCGTGGCTTTTATTTGACAACTTTGTTGTAATCTTCTATATTTTTTGTAAAACTATGTCGACAAACAAGCGGTCTTGGTGATAGTACCTAAACTCTCGCAGCTTATACACGTTCGTATCCCAAGGATATCACTACCGCAATGCAAACCTTGTGACTTTAATATATTTTCATTTATTGAACTTTATTACACAAAATATTACAAAATGTACAAATGGCGGACTTAATGCCAGTTGGCATTATCTCCCAGTCAACCATTATACGAAACAGAAAAGAAATATAGTGGTGCAGATAATATATATATGTATATAAACTAGATAAATGTTACATACATATTTGTATAAATAAAATAAGACATAATGAATATATTTATGTCTTACCAACTGCCCAGACAGATGTTGTCCTGTACTAACTTTGTATGTACATTATGAAAAAATATTGGGACTATAAATTGAGATATAGACTATCCTACCTCTCAAGTTAGATCAAATATCACAGAGTAAGTAAAAATGGATTAAATCGGTTCATTAGTTTGCAAGTTTATCCCGAACAAATAGTGTGACACGTAACTTTAATATATAAACATAACTAAACACCGACATATATTTCGCAATAATAAAAACGTACCTATCTGAACAATGATCTGGTAGTTGCATAAATTACTCGATCGAAGGTAGAGGTAGATCAATCGTTACCTAAGGTAAGGGGTTACCTAAGGCGTTACCAAATATGCTTGCATCTATGTAATTACATTCGCGTGTCGGTATTTATGTGTACATAATTGTTAACTAATAGATTCGTTCATTATGATTTGTTATCTTTTTAATCTGTATATTTTCTTATGAATGAAAACTTGCGGTCCCGACAGACTTTGCCTGATAAATAACCTAGATACCGAAATAAATATAAGTTCAAAGGCAGGAAGTGCGAGTGGTCATCAGCAGTTAGTTACCGGTCCTAGGCAAGCACATCCGATACCTTGACACGAATTGGGCCCTTCCATCGCCGGCTCCTAGAGTATTTAATATACGTAATAAATCCCCTTTAATGTTTCCTGCGAATGTATAATCTGTACAATTTTATGTGAACAGTCAAGATGAAGATTTCAGTGTTGAAACGAGATGAACACGTTAACTGATAGAGGTCTTGATTATTAGAATCATTATCATTTCAGCTATAAAAAGTCCATTGTTGGATATGGGCTTTCCTAAAATAGGAAGATATCTGCTCATAATTGCCGCGATTTGCAAGCGTGGTGGAAATCGTAGTACGCATCTTCGCGATGAGGATGGTTGATGCCCAGCCTCACCCTGTAATATTCAAGATCCACTTTTTCCATCCGTAGGTTTTGGTTCCTTAGTAGCCTCTTCCGACACCTGGTACAGAGGGAGGTACGATTCTACTCAACCGGTACCACACAGCTAGTTATTTATTACTAGAATGACAAATTATGATTACAAATATATTAATTCAATAACAGAATAGAATAGTACCACCCTTGAATCAGTTGCCCTAAGAAGTTACAGAGGTACCGGAACCGACAGGTGGTGGCACATCCCCCCAAAATAGCGTAACTAAAATTCAACAGGGCGGGGATGGGCAGTAGCTTTCCCGTCGTGAAGCTACGATAGGAATATTGCTGCCCATCCTCACCTTGAGCTAAACTGTTACAGGTGGATATACCGCCATCTGTCGTTTCCGGTACCTCAGTCGACTCTAACAGCGCCTGGTACAGGAGCCTTCCTCTGTTCTATACTGCCGGTACCCCACGGCAAAATAAAAATCATCATACCAGCCATTGGAAGTCCACTCCTGGGCATAAGCCTCTCCAAGAAAGGAGGTTTTTTGCCCTTAATTGCCGTGCGGAGTAAGTTTGTTGGTAATCGCAGAGCGTAGCTATCGCGACGGGGATGCTGCTGCCCATCCCCACCCTGTGCATTTAAGCTGCACTGTTTCGGATGGATATACCGCCATCTGTCGGTTCTGGTACCTTAGTCGCCTCTTACGACACTTGGTGCAGTGGGAGGTCCAATTCTATTCGGTACCTCCTGGCACGCAAACGGCAAACCCTATCTCTTAATAATATTAGCATAGATACAAATTCCCTGATGATTAATAACAATAAAATTACATTGTTTGCGGGTACCAAATCCATTTAAAGCAGCCATGTTGTCGAAAGTGCTCGTAAATGAGACAAAAATAAATCCGGTACATAAAAGTAAAATGATCTCATTAGAGAGTTTGTTGTTCAATCAAGTCCAAAGTGGAACATATGTATTTTTGAAATATATGCCGATTTCTACCCACAGGTTAAGAGTCTGATAAAAACAAACAATAGTGTGTGGTGGGGATGGGCATCTCTGCGATTGCTTCTACATCTGCCCAGCGCGGCAATTATAGGCAACATTTGCCCTTTTTTGGAAACGCTTATGTCCATCAGTGGACGTTCTATGGCTGCTGATGATGATGATGTCAATTATTTAGGATAATCTTCTTTAATAATTGATATGTGAAACAAAACAAGGACATAGAAATATCATACACGCAGTAATTAACACAATAATTGGAACGATAAATAAAAAAATATATAAATCAAAATGTCAGGTCATCATAAATATTAAATGTCAAAAATAAATTAATAAACTTAACAAATAATAATGCGATACTATTTCAAAAAAATCAATAAATAGAAATTGGTGGACCTCGTGCCAACCGCTGAAGGTCCACCAAGAATTTGAATATGAAAAACAACATAATTTTACATTCTACGAATTATTAGCTAGGAAAAAAATAAAAAATATGTATTAATACTTTTCTTTGGGGGTTTGTAATACCGGCGAGCTGTATGACCAAACGTGTAGCCTAAAGGGAAAGACACCAGCTGTTAGATCTTAATCGGCACATTAACGACATGCGTTAATCAAACGTTATTATAAACGATGGTTAATGAACAATAAAACCTAGTTAATTGTTACGCCCGGAGACAATCAACGTAACCATGGCAGTAATAACTATACATTGACCTTAAATATTGTTTTATAATGACAAACTGCATCGAACGAAGGAACGTTTAAATATATTCAACAAAGAACCCGCGCCTGTCTGTATTTATGGTCGCAATAAACTAAAGAACAGATAGTTATACTTTTTTATTATTAGACCAAGTCGACGAGTAGTAAGCGTCACTACAGACCATATTGCTGACTGCCGATCTTGTGACTTGAAGATATTACGTCACATTACCCAGTAATTTCACTGCCTCTCTCACCTTTCAAACCGGAACACAGTAATGCGACCACTGTTTTGCTGCGGTTGGCGGTAAAAACTGGTGAGAGTCAGGTACTAATTCAGACAAATTTGTATGAGGTCTACTTTATGTAAAACCATCATTCATATAAAGTCCACTGTTAGACACAGGCCTCCCCAATATAGGGAGAATTTTGCCTATATTGCGGCGCGGAGCAGGCGTGGTAGCAATTGCAGAGCAAAGCTTCGCGACGAAAATCTTGCTGACCATGCTTGCCCTGTTGCATTTTGCCACTCTGTTTCGTATACATATACCGCCATCTGTCAGTTCCGGTACCTTAGCCGAACCCAATAACACGTGATACAGGGGAGGTACTATTTGACTCGGCCGGTACTACACGGCACTGTTAATTAACTGCCAACCTAGTATAAAATAATGCATAGATATTTGGGTTGCATGACAGAAAACAATTGTTTGTCCATCTGACACGCTGCCTCCCCGATTTTTTAGAGACTAGCTTCGCTCCGCGGTTTCACTGACGTAATTCCCATTTCCGTGATATAGATAACACTCTGCACTTCCTCATTGAGTTTTTGAAATGAATACAAATCCTATATATATTTCCATTTCAGGTAGCGGTTTTCGTGTTTCAAATAGTACAGCCTGCCTACTTTACTCGGTAAAAAAATATCTCTCTAATGGTAAAAGAATTTTTTATAACGGGCAAATAGTTTTTGATTTAAAAAGTAACAAACAAATAAAACTTCACTCTTTATAATATTAGTATAGGAAAATAAATAGGGCGTCCTTCAATTTGTAAGCAACGGTCTGTTCCATTATATTTTTTGGGAGATTCCGCCGCGGTCGCTTCGGTGTTGCCTAACTCGGAATATTTCCACTGGCGAGTGAATGTAGTCGGGATGTGGCAACACAGGCTGCGCGGATAAGCCGCCTCGCTAACTAGTTATATGTGTTGTTTACAACTCAAGATGGCGATGCATACAATTATAATTCTAAATTATATATAAAGAATAATATCATATTAAAAATTTCGCGCTTCCTTTTTAAGAACCAATTTATCCATTTTGAAGAATAAACCCGTACTGTTGCTTCTTTCTTAATTGAAGAGTCGGTGAGGAAATTTCTGAAACCACTATCTGTTCTACTGTTTATTTTCAAAGATTGTGAGGGTGTACTCTCTAACAATGACATGCGATAATGAAAAGTGACCGTGAGAAACAACTGCACAAAGCTGAATATGTTTTTTTTGTCATTGTAATGGCCCGTTTTGTACGGAATCAACGCGACATGAAAGGTTGCATGTAAAACATATATTTGCTTTACAACTTCCTCAGTAAGGATATTATCGGTTATTATATTTTTCTCTATGCGAATTCAGGGTGGTTGATGGAATAGCTTAAAGAATTCGTTTTACGGATATTAGACAAAATGATTACAATTATAATTCTTTAATATGTATAATTCAGTACAAACAAAAGTTCATCACATAAACGATGGTCCTCGGCGGTGTTAGAATCCAAGACCCCTTGTGCACTAAATAATATAATTATAAATACTAGAACACTAACTTTGTGATTGACAAATCTGACACAACCGCATTATTACCGCGCTGGGCAAGCGTGATGGCAATTGCAGGACGCAGCTTTCGTGTCAGAGATGGTGCTGCCCATCCCCGCCCTGTACATTTGAGCTGCACTGTTTCGGATGGATATTCGGTTCTGGTACCTCAGTCGCCTCTTACGACACCTGGTATTGGGTGAGGTACTATTCTACTTTGCAGGTACCTTACGCCTTATTAGATTCTCAGGAGATATACATTCATATACACGGACTCAATGGTGTAGCTGGTAGTGATGCTATCATGTGCGTCAAAGATTGTGGGTTCGATAATTTTTATGTAATAGATAGATAAATATGTACATAATTCATGTTGTATTTGTTTTGTGTTTGGATATTATTTATATGTATTTAAGTATGATATAACGTTTGAAATGTTGTGTAAATTTATTATTTTTATTATATTACTTATAAATTCATATGAATTAAGTGAAAAATTGCAGAAAACCCAATACTTTAAGTGGCTTGCGTGGCGGCGAGCCGCAAAGGGAATGCTGCCCGCCCTGTTGCGTTTAAGCCCGTCATTTAACTGGTACTCAATAGACTCTTACGATACCCGGTGCAGGGGGGGTGATATTCCAATCTGTCGGTACCCATTATTTGTTTGTATAGTAATTTTATTGTCTACCGGCCAGGCTAGGGGTCCACAAGCTCTTGACCATCAGACAAGGTACGCTTAATTCACAATCATTAAAATTAAGCTTGCCAAATATGCCACAAATACCAAGGCCACCCGCTTCAATGATACTCTTACTTGGGATGAAAGGTTTCTATCGGACGCAAAGTTATGACAGCTCGAACGTTTGTGAGTGTGGGTGGATGCATGTCTGGCTGTTTGTTATTCTTTCAATACTATTAAATGGATTTTAATGACTCTTTGAAAAAAATCACTCGACAACTCATACATTGACGGGCCCGATGGCGCAAATGGTAGAGATCCTATCTTGTGCGCCAAGGGTCGTCGGTTCGATTCCCACCCAGAGAAAATATTTTTATGATGATATTTGTGTTTGTTCTCTGTCTGATTGTTAAATATATGTATTTAAGTAGTATATTTGTGATTCCTTTGTTGTCAGGCGTCCGTAACAAGTGCTTTAAGAGACCACGGTGTCAGGTCAATGTATGAGATGTTGTGGGAACTTATTTATTATATTTATTTATTTCACTGGCTCTGACCCTTCAAACCGTAACACAGTCATACGAACACTGCTATTTGGCGGTAGATATAGGTGAGAGTAGGGTACCAATGCAGACGACCATTTGCATAAGGTCTACCTCTTGAAGAATTGTCTATTTTTTGTTGTCTAAGTTGTCTATACTTGCTTGATTAGAATGACAGTTGCAACAAACATAGTAAACATGCATACATACATACATACAAACATCACGTCAGTGTCCCATCAGGATAGGCAGGCACAATGGATCTCTACGAGTTACGATCTTGGCATACCTCTCTCGCTTCCCTAACTCGCATTAGTTCCTTCATACACGCTCGTTTATTCTTGGTACTTCTGACCTAGCCATTATCGCTAATGTAAATAACCGTACTGGTTCTAGCACGTAAAAATTGGAAGTCGCCCATGTAATTGGGATTAAGTAATATTACAGTCACGTCTCGGTACAGCAATGACCGACTTGGCAGACAGGACTTGTCGATTGTGTCATCCGCGCAGGAAATACACCACGAATGTGTGCTGTATACAAAATTCAGTCTCTAATCACATTAATTAAGAGACTGAACATTATTTATTCACACGCTAACACGCATTATAGCAGCTTCATTTGTGTGCGTGTGTGCATATTCGACTTTGACAGATTTTGATAATTAAGACCCACTTTAGACGGACAGATTTCATTGAATCGTTGTAAACATATAACATATAAAAGTCGGTGCCAGTACAATATTTCGATAAGATTATCTTATTATACTAATAAGGATCCTCAGCATGAAAGCAAATTCCTTTGAGTAAGAACAAGTGAGATCATCACGTCCGACATCGTAGACCGCGTCACGTATTAAACGACCCGCCCGATAAAATAACCGCGATAATCGCGACCCTTTCCCCGCCCTCACACTGGCACAACACCACCATTAACACTGCACATGCTTTCGTATAATAGAGCAGCACACCGCGTTCGCCGGCGAACGCGTGCTGTCCCTGCCTCAACGAGCGATAACCGGCAGCCCTAGCTGCCGGGCTCACTCCGTCCGTCCTCTTTTGCTGAATTTCAAAATTAAAATAACTCTTAACGATGGACCCCCGAGCCTTGGTCGAGCCTTTAGAGGCGCCTTCGGGCGATCGCCATCAATCCTGCTCAGATCCCGCGAGCCTTGCGGGCGCGACCGTAGCTAAACGCGCGGTCGCGGCCGCGGGGTACGCAGTACAAATACGGGCATCGGACCTCTCATCTATGAGAGGCCCCGCCCTCATTTTTCGGTAGCGTTGGAATTAACGTCTGAGCAGTCCAGCAATAAGATCGTCCGAAATAAAAAGTGAGATCATGTAGCCTGCACATGCGTACCGTCTAATTTTCAGCTTAAGTACTCATATAGTTAATATTGTTTAACAATACATCGAACTAAAAAGTAAAAAATATTTTTATAACAAAGTAAAAATAATGAAGATTAAAAAAATACTACTAGTATTATAAATAAAGCGATTTATGTGTTTCCAAACCTCATAGTTTAGGCTCTGCGGTGATATGTCAGTCTGTCAGTCATTAAGTCAGCTTTTCTTTTTATATATTTTATATATATAGATTACCGAGTAATTTTACTGCCTCTTACCCTTCAAACAGGAACACAATACAAACGCTACAGTTTCGCGGTAAACTGTTGAGAATGAGTTACCAATGTTAACGACTTTTGTATTTCATACAGGCAGGTACTTGCCTAGGTATGTCATGTATATCATCGACGTTGACCACACTAATTGCCAGACTTAATTACCTTGATAATTACAGGTATATATTAATTTTAATTGAAATCCGAGCTCGAAATGCAGTGCAATCCCTTTAATTATAGATTTTAAAGCTTCAATAATATTCATAAACAAGATTCCTTAAATACATGAGTTTAAACGATACAATTTGAATCAGGAAAATATTCATGTTTATTATATAACTAGGTAGTGCACCTGTCTTTGTCTGGATGTGTTAATGTCGGGTGTATTTATACTTCCCAGTTTACACAAGGATTTTGTTACTATCTGCAAAACAGGATCTGCTACCAAGTCTTTTTTTATAACGACGTCAGCAAACAAACATACGGTCCACTTGGTAAAAAGATCAGTGTTTTTCTACAGTATTATGCATGTATTACACATATAAACCTTCCCCATGGATCATTCTATCCATTTAAAAAAACCGCATCTAAATCCGTTACGTGGTTTTAGAGATCTAAACATACATAGAAACAGACAGACGGAGGAAAGTGACTTTTATACTACGTATTGATAGTAAGTGGAAGCTTTCTGGTAACAAAGAGAAGATATATAACACAAACATATTAATAGTATATATAGAGTAATTATCGTATATATAATATATCGAGCCTTTACTTGTAGCCATGAACTTTTAGCCACTTAAGAGTGGTAATTAACCAATTATCTCATTATCTACACAAACTTCTTGGATAAATATCTGTTTGTCTGTTTATTTATCAGATGTAAAACTCACATGGTTCAACTCAACCGCTTGTTTAAAGTCGTCATCAGGATTATATCAGACTTATTAGACGTAGATATTCTCAGGGGATTTTCAATAAGTTTTTTTTTTAAGGCCGTCAGTCCACCTGGTATGAGTGTATGAAACATAAAAGTCATCATCATATCCAGTCATCTAAAGTCCACTGCTGTACATTGCCCCCGCCCAAGATACGGTGATTTCTGTCGGTAATTGCCGCGCTGGGCAGGCCTGGAGGCAACCGTAGAGCGCGACTTCGCGACGAGGATGCTGCTGCCCGTCCCCGCCCTGTTGAATTGAAGCTGTGCTGTTTCTGAAGATGAATGAACCACCTCAATAAACCAGCGTGTATAAAAGGACTAATGCGAGTAAGGAAAGCGAGAGGGGTATGCCAAGATCGTAACAAGCCGAGATCCATAGTCTCTGCCTACTCCGATGAGACACAGGCGTGATGAATGTATTTACATCCATATACGCTAAGGCTGATTTTACGTAACTTGTTATTTAAAAAAAACAGAATAATTGAAATATTGATTTTGAATAAATTTTATAATTATTATATACATAGACCGGTGGATTATCACGTTGAAGTGGCAGTGGGCGGGGCACATAGTACGCAGAACTGTTGGCCGTTGGAACTGTAAGGTTCTGGACTGGAGACCACGTACTAGCAAGCGCAGCTTAGGACGCCTACCGCACACTGAAACCGCAGGATCGCGGTGGACGCACGTCAATTACAACCGGTCCTATTGGAAATCACTTAGGGAGACCTTTATCTACGTCCAGTGGATCTACGTCTTACGGCTGATATGATGATGATATATATATATATATATATACGCTTCTTTTACCAATTTTCCATTTCTATGACAGACTATTATTAAATAAACCAAATTAAACATAACATTTATTAAGCCCTACGGTACCGGCAGGGTAGAATAGTCAGTCCCTTATCTAGGTATCGTAATAAGCGACTTAGATACCGGCAGATAGCGCCAAATTCAACATTGGAGCAAAATTCGCCTATTTCTTGGGGAGGCTATGATGATGTAAGATCAATCGAGGACGTAAAAAGCAAGTGAACAGCGGGTTTCAAAGAAACACTTAACACATGCGGTAGGCCTCATACAAAAGGTCGTCTGCATTGGTAAGTCACTCTCACCTGTTCTACCGCCAAATATCAGTGTTCGCATTGTTGTTTCGGTCCGAAGGGAGAGAGAAGCAATAATACTACTGGGTAATGTGGTATAATATCTTCAAATCACAAGGTTGGCAGCGCGTTAGTGATATCCTTGTGATATTACGAGCGTCTAAAGGCTGCAGTGCGTTTACTATCACTCGAACTGCATGCTTATAGTAGAAAGAAACACATACTTTTTCAATTGAACGTAATTGTCAACGATCCTTATTGTCAAACATCGATATAAGACGCTTTTTAAATGTCAGATAATTTATACATACAAGCCGCTATGCCGTCATGTCTGTGTGGTCATCGGGTCGATTGATTGAGGAGTCATTCAGAGGTAAGTGCTTACTTATGCAGAACAAGGTAAGCACTTAGTCGTATGATTTGTGCAAACAGATTGAATATTGCACTAATCTATATAAACATAAACGAATTATCGAAATGGATTATTTACCTACGCACATTAATTCCGAATGACTGTACTGAATTAGATAACTCGTTAGTTGATGTGTTTGTAGTATTTATTTTTATTAGATCAGATCGATAAACAAACATACAGTCTGCGTGACAGTTTACGTCACAGCAGCATATAGTCGCTTGTAATATCACAAGGATATCACTAGCAAGTATCCAATCTGGTGACCCGAAGATATTGTGTCACATTACCCAGTAATTTCACTCCCTCTCTCACCTTTCAAACCGTATAACAGCAATGTGAAAACTGCAATTTAGCAATAGCAATAGTTGAAAGTGAAGTACTGGCAGAGTAGAGTAGTATCTCCCCCTGTACCAGGTGTCGCAAAAGGTAACTGATGTACCAGAACCGACAGATGGCGGTATATCCATCCGAAACAGTGCAGGTCAAATGCACAGGACGGGGATGGGTCGCAGCATTCCCGTCGTGACAGCTGCGCTCTGCAATGGTCACCACGCTTGCCCAGCGCGGCAATTATGGGCAAAACTCTCCCATTCTTGAGCCGATATATTCGGATGGCGGTATATCCACTCGCAATAGTATAGCTAAATGTACGAGGCGGGCATTGACAGCAGCATCCTTGCGGCAATTATGGGCAAAATTCCTCTTTTTTGGGGAGGCCTATGTCCAGCAGTGGACTTCCAATGGCTGATATGATGATGATGAGGTACCAATTCAGTTGATTTTGTATGAGGTCTACCTTGTAAATAATAGTAACTAATGATATTTCTTAAATTTAATTTTTGCTATGTCAGTTTTCTAAAATCTTTTATCCAAGATCTGCTTACCAAGTGTATAGTTTCAGAGATGATGTATCTCACATAATAGGGAGCATTTAACGCAGTACCTTGGCTGACCACATTAACCTAAAAAATTCACTGATGGTAAATACAATAATAAAATCATTTTGCGGAACGGCCAGATGGTATCGCGAACGCGGCTAGTGGTACGATCAGCAACGAAAATTAACCCAATATATTATAAACGCGTAAGTTTGTATCTCCATCACGCCGCAACATTTCAAACCATTCTGGGTGAAATTTGGCGTAAATATTATTGATACTTTGGACTAACACGTGAGGTATATTATTTTCAGAAGATTTTGAAAATAAACTACATATTGTTGCCCTAAAAACAAAAATAATTATTTAATTATTTTATTAGAATATTACAACAAAATTTCATTCAAATAATTACACAAATTAAACATTTATACCTGAAAATACCGAGAAACTAAATTTTAAGTTCGTTTAAATCGCCTTACAATTAAATCCTTTATTTAAAAAAAATGAAACTTCAAAATACGCAAATAAATCTTAACGTCAAACGGTAATTGAATCACTTGATACCTTCAAATGCGCATAACTTCTTCCATTCCAAGCTTTTTTAATTTGAAATAATTCAATGACATTTCATTACTTTTTTTCATTTCACTTTAAGGAATCGGCGCGATGTGTCTGTCAGAGAGCTACAGATAAATATACAATAAAAATCGAAAATACACTTAACTATATTTTAATTTAAATATGGATGTCGCGCCAATCCATTTGGTGAACTATAATTATATTTAATGATTTCAGAATTATCCTTTAATAGCAGCGCGCGCAGTTTTACCTGCTTCAGAGGCATTGCGAGAATTGCAGAACAAATCTAGCGTCATTTATGCTAGCTGTTGTTGGTCCTGGCGTAATGTTATATTAGCCTTTAGTCTTTCTCAATAATTGGTTTAACCAACACTGATCGAAATCTTTCAAACCGAACCAGTGGTTGCTGAGATTAGCGCGCTTAAACAAACTAACTATTTAGCTTTATAATAGTAAGTATATATAATAAAGTAGTAAAAAATAAAGTAATTAGTATTCAATTTTAAGTACAAAATAATTAAGCATAAATAATTAAGGCTCAACATCATAAAACTGCAATACTTTATTTTATTAGGATAATAAATAACGTATTAATTGAGGCCCGTGTGTGTTTTAAATTCAATTAATTTAAGTTATTGATTAAATTCAAAGGAATTAAGTTATTTAAAAGCCGTAAGGTACCAGGCAAAGTATCGTCTACTACCACGCCTACCCAGCGCAGCAGAACTTCAGTAGTGAACTTTCTATGGCTGTTTTTATGAAGACGATTAATTCACTTTTTTATATGTTTTCTAAATATTAAAACTACTTTTTATGGCTTTAAAACGCGGTTTATTTAACTTTTTTACCTACTGTTCTCAAAATTCTTATAATTCAACCAATTGTCGTTATAAAGACGTTAAAAAGGTAACTTAATCATGAGCAATGATCGCGTAACTGTCAGAAAACATTAACGCTTCTTAAAAATAAAATAGAGATCAATGCAATATTGACGACTGTACTTCAAAAAGTCAGGAAAAAGATAATATCAAGGCCCCGGTTTGCTTTAGTTTTTCTTTAAAGAATATTAGCAAGCAACCGTCCGCATGATAGCGAGGATCTAGTAAGGAAGTCGGATAAGCTGACTGACGGATTGCCTTCACAATAGCAGCACAAAATACGGATAAATTAGAGAATAGTGTGCTATGACATCGATATTGTCTAAAAGATGATATTGTGGCAACAATAAAGATAGGAATGTTGAGATGGTTTGGACATGTAGAAAGAAGATGAAAGTAGAATGACTGCCCAAATATATAGAGCGGAAGTGAATAGAAAAGCTGGTAATGACGAACAACCAGTTCAATCATGTGGAAGAGGTATTAAAGAAGGACCAGGTTCAAAATACCCGGAAATAGCTTGTATAGATGGACTAATGCGAGTAAAGGAAGCAAAAGAGGGATGCCAAGATCGTAGTAAGTGGAGATCTAAAGTCTCTGCCGACTTCGATAGTACTCAAGCGTGATTGTATTTCCATCCATATTTGTTAAGGATGATTTTTAGTAACTTGTTATTTTAAGAATACGAGGACAATTGTAAAGTTGATTTTGAATAAATATTATAATTTTTATATACATAGACCGGCGGAATAACAAATTGAAATGACAGTGGGTGGGGCACTTACTACAGAGAACTGATGGCCGATGGAACGTACGGGTCTGAATCAAAAACTACGGATGCAGGCGTGATGTATGTATGTGTAAGTATGGTTCTATATGAATTGGCATGTGTAGGTACACCGCTCAATGGCGCAGATGATAGTGATCCTAACATGTGATGTCCGTAACACAAGTGCTTTAAACGATTTACCACGGAGTCAGATCAATGAATGAGAAGTTGTGGCAATTAATTATTATTATTATCAGTATATTTGATTGTTTTTTCCTCTAAAGAGTGTGTCGTAGGCAACTACCGCGGGTCATGGCAAGCGATAGAAACAGAAAATTTATGTATTAGTGGAACATATACCGGAGACATTGGAAGAAAAGAAATTTTCTTGTGATGCGACAGGTGTTTTGTGGCTTTTTGAAGAAGATACAGTATATATGGTGGTATAGATAACGTTAGCAAGCTTTAGCTTTTATTTATTTATATTGACAACACATAATTTTAAGAGCAAATACCAATTATCGCCCGTGTTAAGCGAACGTTAGTTGATAATTAAAGTACTAAATGTTAATGCGTACATTAAGTACTCACCACGTACATTAAGTTACAAACAAATTATTGACAAGCAATCAAAATTAACCTTTGAGCTCGATCAAGCCCTTCAGACCGTCACGAACACTCAAAAGTATCAATTTCACACATATTGCATTTAAAATAATTGTTTTTCAACTCAAGGTCTGAAGGGCCTATAATTGCACCATATAACTATCAAATAATGGCCCTAAGATTTATTATAAGTGTGCCCTTAAGGCTCTATTGCATCGTGTTTTATATTTTAAGAAGGTGGTATGTGATTTCGTTTTGGAATTTTGTAACTGGGTGATAATTACAGGTATGGTTAATATATAATTCAAAACACCCACGTACTATTACCATTATTCTTATTTTGTGCTAGTTATTGTCTGCGACTTTGTTCCCGTAAAATTTGTGCTTACCGTACTGATAAACGTCATATCATCATCATATCAGGCATTGAAAGTCAGTGGACTTCAGTGGTCAGACCAGAAGTGGCTTGATTCTGGCTTCGCGGTAAGGATGAAACGATGTCTGATTATTCCAATATTAGGTTTTCCAAAAAAAAACGACTGAAAATATCGATTTGTTTGCTGCTGAAGCATCCCCGTCTTCCCCCATCAGACTAGGCACCGTAACTGCCTTACGCCTGCCCAGTGAGATAAATATGGGTTGAAATCCTCCGATGCTAAGATTAGGACCAATAATTGTATAATTAAATTTATGTTTGATCTAAGTCTGTGTATTAAATATATGTATTTAAGTAGTAGGTATATTTGTGATTCCTCTGTTGTCTGGCGTCCGTAACACAAATGCCTTAAGTGACTTACCATGGAGTCAAGTCAATGTATGAGAAGTCTTGGGAATTAATTATTATCATTATGATTATATTTGTTTTTTTTTCTCCTATAAAAAGACACCCTCGTTGGCAACTACCATGGTCATTAGATACGTTTCGACTGGTATGGAAACGGTGGCTGGAAATGAACCATATGCTTAAGTCTTAAGAACTTCTAAAGCCCTAATAGAACATTGCTCGCATTAACTATAAAAAACATTAATCCACAATGAAAAGCAATCACGGTTTTAAAAATGAAGCTTCGTCCATATTTACACCAATAGAAGTGAAACATTGTACTCACCAACAGCGACATTTCTGTGTTCTTAGGCATCATGGTGACGTCACCGGGGCGCACGCCAGGGCCGCAATAAGGCAGCGAGGGGCCCCGGTTAGGGACGCGCGGGGGAGCCTCGTGCAGGGCCAGCAGGGCCGCATGGAGACGCGCGCGGGCCGCGCTAATTCCACCAGCGCCCCTCACTGCCGCCTCGACTACATCGCCTACGTCCTTTTCCCACCTGGGAAGAGAAGTATGCTTTATGAACTAAGTTCTTGATTTTTTATAATTAGAAAAAGAGAAAAATACATTTAATTGGTCATATAAATCAATTCTGTGGCTTATCTGATAGAGTGAAATAGTACCTCTCCATGTTCCAGGTGTCGTTGAAGATGGTCGAGGTACCCGAACCAACAGATAGCTGTATAACCACAAACAGCGTAGTATAAATACATCAGTGTTATTTATCATGGTCGAAATTCCCCCTTATATTAAACAAGGGGGAATTTTGTCTATGCCTTAATAAGAAGATTTAATAGATATTTATATATGCAATCTACCATTAATGGAACAGTCAGATCATTATCCTCCATTTTTATAAAATCTGCAAGGGCACTACACTTCCTATTGATTTCACTACACGGTTCTAATGCGTGTCGGTTGGTTTAAAGGACTACTAAATGAAGCTGGGACAAACTGCTTATTACGCCTTCAAAAGCGTGCAGTCTCTAGGCATAAGCTATTTTGGATCACCCATCTTGATACTGACCGGTGCGACAGTTGCTTTAATTTGATCCATCACGTGCGACACGATCTATATTATTAACTATATTATAGGGCCGAAAAACGCCCAATGGTGGACATAGATCTAGGTTTCAATTGAAGTTGTAGAGCTTGTTCTCTCACAAAATTGCATATGATTATATTGATATCAGGGGAGAATTTGCTTTTAATTGCCGTCATATGTGAAACCAAAAATTCAGCAAAAACTGTCAAATCCAAATGTATGTATTGAATATTATTTCCGGTTAAACCACTATCAACTCTTTTTTCTTTCATAACACAGCGTAAGTATATATCTTAGTTTTTAATGTTGCATGAGTCCTATTTCCAATATTCGAATTCTTCATTGGCCTTTTTTATGTCACGCGGTAGCAAGCGCGTTGCCAGCCTTGCAACTGGAAGATATTATTTACACAGATCACATTACCCAGTAATTTAATTACTTCTATCACCCTTTAAACAGGAGCACAGCAATGCGAACACTGCTATTTAACGGCGGAATCAGGTGAGGTACCAATGCAGACGACCTTTACACGAGGACTACCTCTTGTAAGTTTAATGTTATATGTATTTAATATTTCATAGTACGCTTCGTATGTAGAAGTTATATACGAGCCATGTGGTGAAACTCTGTTATAAGCTCAGTGTTATATACTTAAGTTATGTCATATGTATGCTTTATATAAAAATGTTGCTAAGGTTTCCCTATAAAGAAAATTAATAAAAATTAGTCTATAGACAACGTCTTTTACATAATCTATGGTTCGCCATTCGAATAACTTTCGACTCAACGAGATCTAGATATATTAAGCCAAGCTTTGAAACTGGAGGCGACTTTCTACGATTTGAGGTAAACAACCTTCTTTATGTTCCTCTATAAATATTTACGTCCCTCAACGGTTCCATAAAATGCTTTCGATTGAAGAAAGTTGCTTGGTCTCTTACAAAATCACACCCCGTGGATAAAATAAATAACATAATCAACATCATCATAACAGCCATTGTAAGTCCATTGTTGGACATAGACCTTTACAAGAAAGGGGAAATTTTGCCCATTTTTGCCGCGCTGGGCAAAAGCGTTAACAATCGCAGAGTGCAGTTTTTGCTACGGGGATGCTGCTGCTCATTCCCGTCCTGTGCATTTGTGCTACACTTATAATGGATATACCGCCACCTGCCGGTTCTGGTACCTCAGTCGCCTCTTACTACACTTGTTACCTGGGGAGGTACTATTCTACACTGCAGGTACCTCACGGCTAAAATAATTACAGGCTCGTAGAGTAAAAGATATTTTGTTGTTTTACCTTTTTTATATTCTAGCTAGTGTATCCTATGTATATATAGAGGACACACTAAGAGGGAATTCTGCTTATAATTGCTGTGCGTTTTGGCAATCGCAGAGCGCAGCTGTCACGGTGGGAATGCTGCTGCCCATCCCCGCCCTGTGCATTTGGCCTACACTGATTCGGATGGATATACTGCCATCTGTCGGAATATCCATCCGTGGACCTCCAACACAGCGAATACGCAATCCATCTTCTGATATGTCTTCCCAAACAATGGCCACTCAAACCAAGATTCATGCGTTTGAATGCCCTTGAGTGATCGTCGTCCGTCCGAGCTGGCATTGCACCGCTCAATGTTGAGTAGACTGGCCTCTGCCCAGGGTGACTCTGTAACTGACTTTTTAGTCAGGCAGAATTAAGCTCGTCAAAAAATAAATAAATAAAGGTTTTGCAACAAACCTGCATCCGCCTAAACACGACCTGATGTCCTCCTTCAGACTCCTGGAGAGTGTGCAGACGGGACTGTCCGAGTCGGAGGTAGTGTGAGATCCATCGTGTTTGTCCTCCAGCGGACCTGGCGTCGGTTCTGGGAACTCGCTCTTTGGTAAGTTCGGCGACACTCTCCCGTGACTCCCCCCTCCGCTGCCATAGCCTAACAAGTAACACGTTTTTTAACACATCTAATATAGGAAATAATACCTGTTGCTATACACACCTGTAAAAGAAAAATATTGATTAATTGTTTAATGGTTTTCTAATTTGACGTTAAAACAATTTCTTGAGTAAATTGAAACGTGAATTTAAAAAACATTGATGTCGCACTTTTTTACAAAAGGATCAAAAAACATTTCTATTTTTTGTTTTAGATTTGTGTTGTCTGAACTCATGTTAAAGTCTGAATATTAGGTTAACTTTAAACGTCAATACTTGGTATACAGAACAACATATAATTAATTTGATTTGCTTATAAACATTATAATCATCTCCATTCTATATTATGCAAGAATAATTGTCTCAAATGGCAATCCGATAAGTTAGGAACTGCTCGATTAAATTTAGGGATATATTTCTGCCTGCCTTTCCCGCACCCTTCGCGATGATGGCCGCCCGCGAGGACGGCCGACAGCAATCACTCAAAGGCGCCTTTAAGACGCCGATGGGACCACGACTATCGACTCCAGGGTCATTGCCATGACAGTTTTGTGTCGGGTCCTTATGTGATGAAATGTGATCCACAACTCTTAATCACAAATGCAAGACTCAAAATTATCTTCATTCAAAATAAACCTGCCACAGGTCCCTTTAAATCAAAGGATATGTAATAAAATGGACATAATACAATTTTAATTGAATTTTTTCTATACAAATAAATAATTCTACAACACAAATGACCGTTGACTCCGATGTCCTGATAGGAGACCACTCTGTTAACAACTTTAAAACGCAGTTTATTTAATAATTTTGTACGAAGTCGGTATCTCGGTACGTCCAAGAAAAAAAGTTAAAGGTTTTATTATGGTTAGTGAACGCGTTAGTGTCAGTAAAAAGTTATTACCTGATAAAACATAAGTGTCATTTAAACCAACAGGTCGGTGAGTATCCAACCTTAATTTGATACTCTTAAATAGTGACTTTTTAATATATATATATGAAAGTCAAATCTCTCGTATAGCAACAGGTTTTCAGGATTCACACAATTTTCTTTTTTCTTTCCTTTTGCGTATAAGATAGGATCACTACCGACTGTCTGGTGAAGACCAGCTTAAACACATGCTGGTTATTAACAGCGTCACCAAGATTTCAAGGAGAGACTTGGAAGATATACCGACCTGAGGATGTAGAAGGGGCGCGGCGTGGGGTGCGGGGTACATCCCCCGCTTCCCCTTCCCCTGCGTCGTCCAGGGAGTCCACGATTATCACTACCTCTTGCTCCTCCTCCTCTGTATACAGCGGATTCGACCTGGACAATATTTATAAGATTTAGGTTTGGAGGAAATAACAAATATTTATTTAAATTTTATTTAAGTGACCAGGTCAACAAATAGTCCACGTGATAGTAAGTGTTACTGCAGCCTATAGACGCTCGTAATATCATAAGGATATAACGAGCGCGTTTCCAACCTTGTATCATGAAGATTTAATTATGTCACATTCCTCATCATCATTATAGTAGCCGTAAAATATTCACTGCAGGCCATGAGCCTCCCCAAGACAGAGGAAATTTGCTCATCCCCGCCCTGTTGCATTTGGGCTACACTGCATCCGGAGGATATACCCTCATCTGTCGATTCCGGTACTTCAGTCGCCTCTCACGACACCTGGTATGTACTTCTACAGAGTAGCTTCTACAGTAGTAGTATTCTGTCGGTACCAAACGACGCGGCACTTCACATTACCTCTTAGCAAATTCACAGCCTACCTCACCCTTTAAACCGGAACACACCAATGCGAACACTGCTATTTGGCGGTAGAAAAAGATGAAAGAGAAATACTAATGCAGGCGACCTTTTGTATGAGGTCTACCTCATGGAGACTAATTGACAACTCATTTTATCTGATTTTAAGAAAGTCCTTAAAGATTTATGGCATAAGGGACTTTATGCAACCCACCCAACCCAGGAATCGAATCCGACACCTAGAGAAAGTAATCCAGACGACGTTTGTATGAGGTCTACCTCATTTGATTGTAATAATAAATTAACAAGAAATCCCATACGAACTGAATTAACCCCCAAATAAGTTAAAGCAACAGACACAGATAACAGATTATGTACAAGTATAATGCATATATTTGTTCATGCCAACATCGAACCCGCGACATTGCCGCCGAGGATAGTAACGCTACCGAATGCGCCGTCGGGCCCATGCCGAATTACATAATATTCACTCAACATTTCATATATTGACCTGAATCTTTGGTAAGTTGCTAGCAGCACTTGTGTTACGGACATCAGACAATAGAGGAATTACATATATTATACTTAAATACATATTTTTAACACCCATATATTTATTTTACATAATGCACGATTATTTGGATAATATTCTGAACCTGCTTTTTAGCGCACTTTAGTATTTAACTTTTATTACAAAACTCTTGACTTTTTATTTATTAGACCAGGTCGGCAAAACACGCGTACAGTAGCCCATAGACGCTGGTAATATCACGAGGATATCACTAGCGCGTTGTCAACCTTATGAATGCAGATGACATTTGTGTAAGGACTACTTCATGTGACTATTTCTGAAAACGTAGTAAAATATGTCC
>JACJUM010005602.1:13072594-13097978 GCA_020976665.1 Heortia vitessoides
TTATTACAAAACTCTTGACTTTTTATTTATTAGACCAGGTCGGCAAAACACGCGTACAGTAGCCCATAGACGCTGGCAATATCACGAGGATATCACTAGCGCGTTGTCAACCTTGTGAATGCAGATGACATTTGTGTGAGGACTACTTCATGTGACTATTTCTGAAAACGTAGTAAAATATGTCCAGTTATATGTAGTTAAATATATCATATAATGAATCATAGGGCAAAAGCCGATCCCGACATCGGGGACGAAATCGCAGCAAAGATAACTAATTAATGTTATATTATAGTATAGAGTATTGGCATAGTAAAAAAATAACTCTCCCTATACCAGGTGTCTGTCTGTACATCCACTCGAAACAGCGTAATTCGAATGTTACCAGACCAAAGAAGTGGCGAAGTTGCGTTCTGCGATTAACTACCAAATAAGTCAACATATAGAAGAATAATCCGCAAAATTTCTCGTTTCTCGGTTACGCTTATATCCAGTAGACGTTCAAAGGCATACTCAGATGTGAGTTTCAGGGTCAAACAGGAGAAAGAAGCTATTCCATTCATATATGGAGTGACACTAAGTGTGGACCGTGGAGTACCCTTGACTATTTGCTGAATAAGTTTTTAAGTGTATGCAGCCGTAATGGAGGAATGAAAAAAGTTGAAACTGACCTGAGCAGGGGCGGCGGCATGTGGTCGAGCGCTCGGAGGGGGTGAGGCGAGGGCGCGGGCGGTGGCGGGGAGCGCCTGCCGCACGCGCACCCTCCCCCCGCGTCGCACTCCCGTCTCCCTCCACCCTGGAAACATGACTTGGTTATAACGTGCTGGTATGATCTCCTCTAACTCGCTTTCTATTTCTGCTGTCAAACAGCAGTACTGGCGGTGTACTGCTTCTGAGGCAAAGATTGCTGACAAGATTAATTGACTCTCTGGCCAGTATTCTGAAACTGGGCGATATACCGCACTAAATCCTCCGTCGTTTGCCTCCTGCCAAAAAAGGGGAAGGTGGCGCCCTCTATATCAATATCACCACCTCAGTTTTTAATCAAACTAACAATTTAGGTTATGATACATTAATAGATTCTTTCAAATAATTTATTTGAATAGATTAACTTCTAAGATTACATTGAATCACTTTTTCAATTTATTCATTTTCGCTGTTAAATGAACTTCAGTGCCAAAAGGTACCTCGGGTATATTGCTTCACTTTCAAGGAAATAAAGGTGAACTGGGTATGATACATATGTAATATATGTAAAGTAAACTTCTTTGATTTATAGAAGAAGAAGATAGAATTATAGAAGTTTGCTTTATAGTCGTAAATCAAAGAAGTTTGCTTTATATAGTAAAATGTAATTATGATATGTATCACATCAATAAGATTTATTTAAATTTAATATTTTAAAGCAAATAAATATATATATAACGATATATATATAACGATTATAGTTATATATAACGATTCAGACCAACGGCAACAATTCTAACGTATTGCTTATTCAAAATGCAACGCTCACAATGAAGAGGGTGCGAGAGCGGTCGAGATATACGACCTTTCAGATGTATAAAACGTCACTAGTATTTATTGCAGTTCCCAAATTGGTCAGGTTCAGTTGTCAATGAAAGATATGTAGTTCAAATGAAGGCGAACGGTCACAGCATTTGACCTACTTACACCTACATGCTCTCCAAAAGAGTACTAAGAGTAACTGATAGAACTTGAAAAATTAAGTAATTTTACAATGATTAGACTATTAGGCTTGCCGCGGGGTACCGGCGGAGTAGAATTGTACCTCCCTCTGTCTTTATTTTTAAAATTTTTGTTACTTTTAGTCTAAATTTTGCCGTAAGATACCAACACAGAATAGTACCTCCCTCTGTATCTGTTGTCGTAAGAGGTGAGTAAGGTACCATAAACGGCAGATGGCGGTACATTTATTTAAATCAGTGTAGCTCAATGCACAGGGCGGGTATAGGCAGCAGCATCTCTACCCCGAAAGCTGTGATCTGCGATTGCCAACACGCTTGCCCAGCGCGGCAATAGTGAGCAAAATTTCCACTTTCTTAAGGGGGCCTATGTCCAGCAATGGACTTGTTATGATGATAGTCTAAAACTACATATTAGGTATAATGTGTTCTAAATTATTTATGTGAGTTTGGGTGGGATTAGGCGGGATTATGGAAAACGCAGTTTCGCGATGGGCAATCGCAAAGCGTAGCTTCACGATGGGAATGCAGCTGCCTATCCCCGCCCTGTCGCACTTGAGCTATATTGCTTTGGGTGTACTCGTAAATTGCTTAAAGCAATTATGTTACAGACATCAGACAACAAAGGAATCACAAATATAATACTTAAATACATATTTTGAACACCCATGTGACTCTGTGACGTCATGACACGAAATTACGACTAAGGAAGATTCACTTTAATAGTAGATCGTTTCGTCCGAAGAAAGAAACTTCGTTGGATTATAGAGACCGCTATTCGTTGCCTCGCCGTCTTATCTAGTGGATGCGAATATACGCTCAACCCATATGCGCTCGCGACCGCTTTTGAATGGGCGGGGCGATTTTAAGGACGATCTCCTACATGATAGACGGCATACAAAATTTGTCTGCACTGGTACCTTACTCTCACTTATTTCTGCAGCCAAATAGCAGTGATCGCAATGCTTCCAGTTTGAAGGGTGAGAGACGCATTGAAATTACTGGGTAAATGAATTAAATTGAATTGGCAATGCATAAGCTGAGATGACGTCTACTATCACGCGCCATCGTTGTCACCTCGCTACCCGCTCGCTCCGCGATACAGCCTTAAATGTCTAATAGTGACGGTGGTCAAGGAATGTGCGCGGAGCGGTTTGGTTGCACAAGATGCGTCTGCCGGGTAGGGTTGCTCGCTTGGTTTGCTGCGAGCGCCATCTTTAAAATAACCAGTATGTACCTACTTTATGTATTTGTTTAATTAAAATATTTTGAAAAGCAGTTTGTTTTTCTTCTATGAAATCCTTTGTCAAAACCATTTATATATATATTTATACAAGGAAGACCCCACAAAAAATGTCGCCTGCATGGCTACTTCACTCTCACCTAATTCTACCGCGAAATAGCAGAGTGCGCTGAAATTACTGTGTAATGTGACAAAATATCTTCAAGTCACTAGGTTATCAACGCGCTAGTGATATCCTTATGATATCATGAGCATAGACTGCTGTGAAACTTACTATGAAACAGACTGTATGCTTGTTTGTCGACATGGTCTAAGTTATAGAAAGCGACAAGAACTCTTTCTTTATTATTCCAAATTTAATTTTATTCATATATGCGTGTATCATTTACAGTACATAATATACCTACGTCATCATCATCATCAAAATAATAGCAGCCGTAAAACATCCACAGCTTGACATAACCTCCACAATAAAGGAAGAATTTGCCCACACTTCCGCTGGACAGGTGTCTAACTTCGTGCACATACACACTCTCTCTCTCTCTCACACACACACACACTTAAACGCGCGCACACTCGCATACACACACCTACAAATACCTACACAGACTAATATACACTAATATACTTAGTTACATAACAATAACTACTGCGACTATCTTTTCAAGGGAGAGTGGTGCCTCCTGGCATAGGCTTTATTAAGCTTACAAGGAGGCACTGGTCACTTTTTTATGTTGCCAAGTTTAAGCCAAATAAACCTTTTCATTTTAATTTCACTCTGCCATAATGAAATGTTAATTCTTAAATATTATTTTACCGCTTTATAAACTCAAGTATATTTTACATTAGTTTATTACAATTGTATATAAGTAAAGACAGTTGTTGTCAACCCTACCATAGGACCTTATTTAAATCTCCTACCGGTCGTTTGCGAAATGCCTAAATGTGAATTATCACTATAGACCACTAGTTTGCTAATCACTTATTCCAACTAATAATACGAAAGTGAGTTTGTTTGTAACCTCATCTACTGAATCTATATTCTATATATATATTATATTCTTGAAATTTTGCATACATATAATTGGAAGTTTAGAATTGGAAGGTTATAAGTTACCTTTTATTTCGAAAAACGTACTATTTCTGTGGAATTTTAATTTTGAAAAACAATAATTTTAGTACTACAAAAAATCAATAGATGGGGCTGAGCAATTTAAACACGCGCTCTTGGGTAAAAACTAATCAAATCAGAATGTTTCTTTCTTAACTAGGTGAATAAATAATCCCTAGGGGATAAATGATAATTCTAGTACTACAAGAAAGCAATAGATGGCGCTATAATTTTAAAACGCGCTCTGGGTGAAGGCTAATCAAGTTAGGATATCCTGATAAGATTCAATATTTTCGATCTCTACTATCTAATACTATAAATTAAAGTGAGTTTGGTTGTTACTTAACTGATCTTCGTGAAATTTCATTAGGAGTATATTTCTTAATTTTGAAGCTAGTTTTAAGGTAGAAAGCGTTTTTCCTAGTTAGAACTACTTTTTAATATTTGCCTTAGTTAAAACTAGAAATATCAAAAGCTTAAATCGATTATCACGTACAGATGATATGTGTCATGAATTTCACGTTACAGAATGATATGTCAGTCAGTCAGGGGTCAGCTTAAACTGAAGTTGGTTAGATTAAGTTAGGCACGAGCCGAGCGAGCAAATTAAGCGAGCGAAACGAGCATGCCGCGGCAGCGACCGGTAGTGCAAGATCCGAAATATAATATATTACCAGTTGAAATATTTCAACAGTTTTGTTTAGTAAGAACTAGTTCTAACTGATATTCAATTAGAGCATTAGTTAATTCTAGAATGAACAAAGGCATACATTCAAAACTAGTTCCAACTAAGAAAAATGCGTTCTATTGGAATACTAGTACACTGTAACATACACATATCAGTTTATCTTTAAAAGACTTCATGGTAAATTCACGCGGCCAAAGCCGTGGATAAAAGCTAGTAAATTATTATAAATATTTTTTTCTGCTGGTACACTTTAGTAATAATTTCTGCGGTCAGAATTTATTACTCAGATCTCGTGAACAACTGACTTGGGGTGAAGGCCATAGAGAAAGGTAGAGTTTAGAACAGAGAGCCGGAGTTTTGGATATTTCAGGATATTTTCATCCTGGATAGACATTCGATATTTTTAGAAGCAAAAATGGTTTATTATTTGTTTATTTAAGCCTACCAACGAAATACACAAATGAATAAAAATACTTATATATACATTTTCAAGTGGTACCCCAATTATAGGCTGCCTCAGGACATGTGTTGCTTACGCACTAGAAGCACAATAAACTAGAGGTACCTACGTATATATGGTTACTTTTTTATTTTCTTTTATTTTTATTCCACCAGGTCGACAAACAAATACAAACGAATATCAAAATAAATATAATATGAAGATATAATATCAGATTACCCTGCAATTTCACTGTCTCTCAAACCGGAACACAGCAATGCGAACACTGCTATTTGGCGGTAGAAATGGGTAAGTGTGAGGTACCAAAACGCCCAGACGCCCTGTAGCTTAAAAATAAGCTTAATTAATTTTAGTAAAGAGTTTATAGTGTACGTTTCGAGTCGATAGCATGTAAAATAGAAGATTTTCCATACAAACTTATACTTCCTGTTTCGCCCTCTGTTAAGGGTTGTTTATAAAAATATTTAACTACATTTTAATTTCTTTAAATAGTTAAAATATCCTAGTATTTTGGAAATCGTCACCGTATTCAAATCATAGACTTTTAATACAAAGATTGCTACCCCTTTTATCTCTTTAGGGGTTGAATTTCACAAACTCCCTGTCACTCACGTCTTAAAAGGAATCTCCATGTATTCTTTAAGATTTCGTGATTAGGCAATACGTAGTTACAATTCAAAGGATATTTTTATTGCGTGTCTCGATGAATCAAGATCCGAACCTCATCTTGTACCTATCGTATCGACCGCCCCCATTATTATCACGTAAACGCTGTAACGTTGACAATTGCAGTTAAAGCGATTAGTGACGGATGCCGGTACGGAGCGCAACTAGCCATGTCGCCCCGGTTCCACCCGACCCGCTGTTAGGTAACAACATAGACAATTAAACTGCGCAAGATTTACTGCCAAGATATTATTGTTTGTGCGTTTGTTACTGTTGTATTGCCCATTGAAAGGCCGGTCGGTACCCATTGACCTACACTCGCGACTAAAACATAGTTAATTTCTTTCTCAGAAACATTTATGTAAGATTGTCTAGCTAGATATAATCCTGATGGTTAAAAGTTCCATCTCTCTGGACCATTTCATTAATTTAATGATATAAATTATATTGTTAACGGGCCCGATGGCGCAGATGAAAGTGATCCTATCTTGTGTGCTAAGGGTCGTGGTTCAATAAGTTGTGGGAATTCCTTAATTATTAATGAAGAACCAGGTTCAACACATATAACAAAAGACTTTTGCCCGTCTTTGCGTAAAAACCTGGCGAGAGCGATTTCAAAATAGGGGTACACCTCTCGCTTTAGAACGCAGACCTCAGTACATTGCACTATAAAGACATATATTATTATACGCGACATGGTAGATAGAGTTTCTAACAATCTCTCCTAAATTATATGAGATCTCATACTTAAGCTCTAAGGAATATTTAACTATGTTGGAGTCTAAATCATCATGGATCAAAGAAAGCCAGTCCCGGAAAAGTCACATCTTACGAAAATTTTATTTAACTATAGAAGAATAATAATCGTTAATTATATATACCGATCTATAATATATTTTACATAGAAACAATTGTCAATTTTTTTGTTTATCGTAGTCATGAGTGATGGCCGACTAGACAGAACCAATTTTGCTAATGACATTTTTTACAGTTCGCCTAAGATTACACCTAGATTTTAATTTGAATGTCGACCCGAAAAAGAATGAATGGTTAACTCTTTAGATCCGCTTGACAACAATGAACCGTTTACCAAAATTTACGAGGACTAAGACGTGGGGAACAACTAGACATACATCATGCCTGTGTCCCAACGGAGTAGGCAGAGACTATTGATCTCCACTTGTTACGATCTTGGCATACCTCTCTCGCTTCCCTAACTTGCATAAGTCACTTCATACACTTTCGTGTATTCTTATTACTCTTAGCCATTCTATACTTACTTCTTTTCTGGCCTAAGCCGTCCTATACTTACTAACTCTTCCATTCATTCCACTCTATAGATTTGTGAAGTCATTCTACTTTCATCCACCCTTTTTACATATTTAAACCATCTCAACATTATGTTTCTTATTATCATCACAATATTATGTTTCACATCACATCGTAATCTCATCGCATTGTTTATTCTATATCTCAATCATTGCAGCCGTACATCGTCCATTGCTGGACTTTGGTCTCTTCATAAAGTGGAAATTTTTGCCGCCCTAAACAGGCGTGGTGGCAATCGCGGATCTTAATTTTCGCGTCATAAATGCGCTACCCATCTCCTACCAGTTGCATTTAAAGTACGCTGTATCGGATACATATACCGCCACCTGTCGGTTCCGGCACCTCAGTCGCCTCTTATGACACGCCTCGTACATCAAAAGATACTATTCTACTCTGTCGATACCACACGGCCAATATCTCTCAAATTATACATTTATATACTCATTTCCTATATCTATATATGTTATAAACCAAATGCAACTTAAATCATGAACACAATACCCAAGGTAAGGTGTCATCGTGTAACCCCAACACAATCACAATTTACAACAACGTTTGACACGACCTGTCAAACGATAACTAGACGAGCCTTGGTCGGATCAACTCGACACCGATGGAGTGCTCCTCGATCCGACGCGTGTTCATGTATCGCGAAATGGATCCGATTATATCGATGTAATCAGGGTCAAAGAAAAAAAAATTACACTGGAGTTGTATTAGTCATTATATTTGATGCGTTTTGTAGACTTTTAAGGATAGGTAAACATAAATTAAATAAGCTATACTCCTTGACTAAAATGACAGATGTCAATGAACTAAAGTATTCGGCATTGGGTATGATTCCATTATTTAGGTACATTACAAAGGCTTCTCATAATAAAGAATAGATAGAATTAAGACAAAAAAAATGAAACACGTAAATTTAACAGCTGTCATTCTAATCAGGCTAATTTTCACGGACCTCAATATGCCGTGACTCTATGATACAGAGATAAATGTTTAGCTAATGACATCAGACGATGACTTAAGAAGTAAAAAAATTACCTAAAAACAATAAAGTGACTTTCCTTTATGAAAAAAAGTACATATGCGTACATAAACACAGACGCATAGGTTCGACTTAACCAACTTTTCGCTTTATATATATACTAGATGGCCCGATAGAGGTTACCCTGTGTTAACTAAAATAAATAAAGGAGTCGAATGGCATAGTTAAATATCAAATAACATAGTTCCGCCGGCACGCCATCGGTTTTAAATCTTTGCAGTGTGAAATCTGTCAATAGCGCCGATTGCCAAAAGACAGCTGACAGTTCTGTCAAACGCCAACTTTCGATGTTTTTCCTTCATAACAACCTTCACTTGGCAACGAAAAAGGAACTCAAGAAAAAAGAGATTAGCGAAACCAATTCTGCTCAAAATGATCGATCAGGTCGATGCTTCACGCGAATAAAGGGAATAGGGATTCATCTTTATATATCCCGCGCCCGCGTAGTTCCCGTCCTCGTGCAAAAAACAAGCAATAAAAGTTTCTTAAGTTACTCTTTGAGACATAACTGAAGTATTGCTTGGCGCTAGTGAAAACCCCGTTATTTAATCCAGCCTAATTAATAAACATACTTTCAAAGACGTACTTAGACGTAGAAAAACTTTCCTGTCACATGATGATTAAGCGGATTTGCAGTTGAAACTTGGCAGGTGTTAGGGACTCAAACAACACTCATCCTTATATTTTGGACAAATCTTTATAAATTATAGTCTATTTGTTATATAAGCCATATAGCCGTGAGGTACCTGAGGGAATAATATTACCTCCCCCTGTTCCAGATGTCGTCAGAGGCGAATAAGGTACCAGTGTAGCTCATACGCACAGGACGGGGATGGGCATCCCCGTCGTGGAAGCTACGCTCTGCGGTTGCCGACACGCTTGCCCAGCGCGGCAATTTAGGGCAATAAATTCCACCTTTCTTGTGCCTATGTCCAGCAGTAGACTTCCAATGCCTGATCATGATGCTATACTATTGTACAGTTTAATTAAAATCCATTCAGTCTTTGCTCGAAAGAGTATCCATCAAACATACATACACACATTCTAACAAACTCTCACGTTCACAATATTATAGGATATACATATTTTAACAGCAAAAAGCTTCTAATAACATCACACAATCATAAACCTCTGTGATATATAACTGAGAAATTACGTAAACATAAGCTTTTACATAATATCTCATTAAAAGGTTAGTTTGTAATGTTTTATTGATGGCAATGTTTCAAATCAATATACGTAAGACCTTACGTTCATTATATCATGCACCTATTGGCGTATTCGCATATTATTCGTCTTGTACTCGAAAAGCTACCGATACGGTACTTAGCTAAGAAAAGATTGAAATAAATTAAAAATGTGTTAAAATTTTGATGCAACATATATTTCATTTAAAGTTTGAATCTTTAAAGCGTTATTTGAGTCTGAATAATGGATGTGTTGTGAGGTATATATTATTTTAAGGAGATGTCACCTAATAGAGAATAATTCATGGTAACTCATGAGGTATAATTTGAAATGCTACCAGAAACAAAAGAACTTTTTAATGGCTTTAAGACGGCATTAAACTTTTCACTTTCGTTCGACGTTTGTGTTGACAAAGATGTTGTGTAAACATATATACTGCCTGCAAATATTACAAAAGCGAAAGGTCGCAAGGTATGTCTGTTTGTTACTCTCTGACAGTTAAGCCGGGGATCCGATTTTAAAGTCATTTCTATTTTCTCTTCGAACCACTGCTCTCTTGAATAAACTCGCTGCGTCGGTATTACCAGACCGTTATGGTTTAGGGCAAAATCTATTCTCTTCGTAAGGCCGGCAACCTGACTGATTCCTTTCCTTTGGTTTCAGATGTCCATAATAGCTCGTTTACCCTCCTATAATGTATATAAAAAAATGGTATAATAATTTTCTTTAACCCTAGATTACTAAGCTTCGTCGAAAGTGTTTTACATTTTGAGTGCGCGGTCGGACCTATTTCAGCTCCCGTGTAATCTCAGTTGACCTATTGCACCCGCGACAGACGGTAGCCTTTCTTGTACGGGAGGCCTGAGTGCGCCAGATCAGCAACCATGACTCGTCGCTTCGACGAAGGTTAGTGTTAACGTTATATTTTGTACTAGTGTGTTTCCAATATATTAAGTTTATTTTTTAGTTTTTACAACATAAAATTAATGTATGTATTTTTTATTTTAGGTAAGATTCTTCAGCTTTTATTAGTAAATAATAGTGACGAAAAAATTCATCAAAGAGTGAGAAGGTAGACCACATCGATGTTGATCCCGCTTATAAGTCAGCTAATGAGAATAAGGTCTCTTTTTTGACACCACATACACCACTAGGTCAAGACGTTGAAGTAAACGAAAGGAAAAAGGAAAGGTAGAGTAAATACGTTAGACCAGATGTGCTCCGTTGCTTCCTGCAGCCGTAAAACTCGACGTAGGCCTTCATGCAACTTTTATAGAATGCCCAATATAGCATTCATAAATAGTTACATTGTATACGTAACTGACAATATAGAGGCCAACAAAAAACTACTATCGAGGCGTGAATACATGAAAAGCTTACAATATAAGTTAGTCGAGGCACATATGCAAAAACGAATACTTGTGCCCACACTTCAAACTGGCCTGTGCGATTCTCTTACACAAATTTTGAATATGCCAGGAAGCAGTAGATCGAGTTTGATACTTGAGATTGAAGAAAGGGTAGCTGCAGATAATCCTATCGCGGAAAAACGAAAAATTCGTGCCATATGCCCGTCAGCAAAACGAAGAATGACGAAGTTTAGTTGCTACAAGTGCCATAAATCATTGTGTGGCGAACACAAACTTGAAGTGTGTCACAAATGTATTAGTTTAGAGTTTTTACAGCAAAATGTAATTTTTTTTGTTGGTTCTATATGTAAATTATGATTATTTGAGTTTTTTTTCGAAGTGCAGTGTTTTAGTTTTTCACAGGTAAACGCTCAAAGATAGATTATTTGGAGCGAAAAATATGGTCTCAGTAAAAAGGCTAATTAAGTAAAAAATATGTGCTTTAAAAAAATAAAAATGTTATAATTCTCCTTCTAAAAGATTATAATAAATGAATAATGTAAAATAAATAAATGTTTCATCATATAATACTTCATAAACCTACTTTTGACAGCATAGTCGAAACGACGAAGGTTAGTATTAAACGTTTAAAAATGAGTTTAGAGATCTACTGTTAATCTTGTGAGAAGATTTTGGCGTATGATTCTTGGACGCAGTACAAAATGTAGACTGCGCGATCGGAACCGTGATCCGATCAGTACCACTATCTGTCGGTTTTGGTACCTTATTCGCCTCTCAAGACACCTAGTACAAGGGAAGGTACTATTATACTGTACCGGTATCTTACGGGATGTAGAAATAACTGGATAATGTGACATAATATCTTCAAGTCACAAAGTTAGCAACGCGCTAGTGATGTTATGAGCATCTGTAGCCTGTTGTGGCGCTCATTATCAAGCGGACTCTGTGCTTGTTTGTCAACGAAGTAAAATAAAAAAAACAAATGTTCATCACTTAAATGTTTGTGCTGGTGGACAATGAATCCGGGACCCTTGGCGCATAAGATAGGGACTGCCGAATGCGCCATCGGGCCCTTTAATATAGCTTGAAGGACACAGGGTTTTAGTATATATACAGATATTGGAGTAAAAAGGGGACTGGATGTCAATCAGCTGCACGAAAGATCCTACCGGTCACGCCGCAACATAACTGCGCCCGCGCATTGAGTAACGAGTATTAATTACCGACACTGAACACGCCATTCACACCTCGCCTGAGATTTCATACGCCGCTGATGGACTGCTATTTGGAGCACGAATATAATGACCTCGAGATTGCCAGGTACTTGTTGGCGTATATGCACATTATACGCCTTAGACTTGGAAGGCCACCGGTTCGATACTTAGATAGGCACAAACACAAAGTAAAAAAAAATTAACTAGTGTTTCATTCGTGTTTTTAAGACGTTAGTCTGAGTTCAAATAATAGGTATATTGTAAGGAAGGTGCATTCTTTTAAACTAGAGGTCACCTAATGGAGAAAATACCGTGGTAATTTATTATAAAGCTGGCCGTGTGTTACCGGCAGAGTAGAATAGTAAGAGGCAAGTGAGGTACCAGATCCGACAGCATACCCTCATGGTATATTTATCGGAAGGAGTGTAGCTCAAATGCAAAAAGGCGAGAATAGGCTGCAGCATTCTCGTCGCAAGGCTACGCTCTGCGATCACCATCACACTTGCCCAACGCGGCAATAGCAAATTTTCCCCGTTTTTGGAGAGGCCTATGTTCAGTAGTGGAAGTTTTATGAATGGTGATGATAATTGAAATAAAACCTTTTTAATGATAAACTGTTATTTGGCGCACTAATACAATGACCACGGGTTCGTTCTTCTGTTCTAGAGGTAGATTTCAGGCACCAATACTTCTTAGACACCAATTTTAGCGACATCACTTGATTGCACGATTGATGTGAGGTCCCGGCAGTGTAGAATAGTATCTCCCTCTGTACCAGGTGTCGTAAGAGGCGACTAAGGTACCAGAACCGACAGATAGCATTATATCCATCCGAGACAGTGTAGCTCAAATGCATAGGGTGAGGATGGGCAGCAGCATCCCCGTAAAAGCTGTGCTTTGCGATTACCAACACCCTTGCCCAGCGCGCCAATTATGGGTACACGTCCCTCTTTCTTGAGGAGGCCTACGTCCAGCAGCGGACTTCCAATAGCTGGAATGATGATGCACGATTGATGATGATGTTGTTCTGTACTACGACACTAATGTGTTGACTTCTTATATAATACTAGCTATGCCCGCGACTTCGTCCGCGTGGAATAGTTTTTTTGGGTACCATACCTCTTTACCTCAACTTATATAAACTTTGAATGGCCTGAACAATAAGTTTCAAGTTTCTAGCTCTAAAAATAGCGATACTTCGATACAACTTTTCATCCCCCCTTCCGACCCCTTTATTGCCCTTGTTTTCAATTATAAAATAGCCTATGTCCTTTCTCAAGGTCTAAAGATTGTCTATGCCAAATTTCATCAAAATCGGTTAAGAGATTTAAGCGGGAAAGCGTAACAGACAGACAGACAGAGTTACTTTCGCATTTATAATATTAGTAGGGATTCGGAGTGTTGTAGAGTCTTTGTAAAATGCAGATTTTTTTTATTACACCAGGTAAACAAACTAGCATACACACTACATCAGAGTAAGCGTCACAGCAGGCTATAGACGCTCGTAATATTAAAAGGGTATCACTAGAGCATTGCCAACCTTGTTACTTGAATATATAATCCTATATTGACCAATAATTTCAAGCCTCTCTCACCCTTCAAAGCGGAACACAGCAATGCGAACACTGCTATTTGCCGTAGCAATAGGTGAGAGTGAAGTATTATGCAGGCCTTGTATAAGATCTATTTCATGTAGGTTCTGTCGTGTATATAGTTGACGTAAATTTCTGTATATTGAGATAATATATGTATGGCGCCACAATTTATTAAAGGCACAAAGTGCTAGTCATATCTGTGCGATGAAACGGGCGTCTATAGGCAGTAGACGATATACAGTAACGCGCGAACATCATACACAACATATGCTTGTTTGCCAACTTGTAATATAATAAAAGGTAGAGAATGCTTTTAAATATATTGTTACTAGATTCCTGGACGCAATTCCACCGCGCGAACTCCAGAAAATCATTTGAGACTAAAAATGGCCTTTGTCGGATGTACTCGTATGTAAAATCGGACCACCAGTTATTAACAAACAGACACACTTCTGTGTTTATATTGATATATACGAATAAAACTAAACAAAAGAAAGGTTGATACAAATAATACATTGTCTATGCATATGAATATGAAGCCCTATAGCCCTTGGTTTTACTTTATTTTTGTTAGTTATGGCCCGGGGAACGTACTTATGAAGAAAATAAAAAAGAAAGTTAAGCTTAAAAGGATTAAGAACGATAAGCGAGAACAGTGACACATCGCGGCGGAGGCGGAAGCCGCCATTTTGAGGTTATTTTACTGCGTATCAAGATTTGCAATTACACAGTATAATCTTAAATTCACACAAGTTACGAAGTTCGTTCTAATTTGAATTTGAATTTAAATAAACACCAGTAAAAGTATTCGATTTATATTAAATGTGCTCTTTCACATAAACGTATACACTTACAATTACAGGTCTGTGCGTTCGCGGCAGAGTAAAATAATACCCTTCTCTATACCTCCTTTATCCTCTGATATAGCGCAATTCAAGTGTACCATAGACAGCAGCATTATCTGTACATCTCCCTGCAATTATAAACAAAACAACCAAATGACTGATCGTATTTGAAATTTTTTAATGAGGGGAATAGTTATCAGTGTTCAAAGACGTCTATTGATATCCTTGATATTTTATGCTGATATGATAATGATAGGATAAACAAAATAACTTTAAGCCGATGTTTGAGGTAGCTCCGAATCAATCCCTTATTGAATTTAATCTAGTATTATAAAGGGAAATAAGTCTTTTACTTCTGTACGTTTGTAAGGAACTACTAAGCCGATTTCAAGTGTCCTTTCACTAATGAACAGCTATATAAATATAAATTCCCAAAACATCCCACACATTGATCCGAGTCCGTGGTAAGTCGCTTAAAGCACTTGTCTTACGGACGACAACAACAGAGGAATCACAAATATACTATTTAAATATATACTTTTAACAACTATACACAGAACAAACACAAATATCATCTTATAAATATTTGCTTTGGATGGGAATCCAACCCACGACCCTTGGCGCACAATATACCATCTGTGCCATCGGGCCCGTCAAAATTGTTAGACTTTATATTATAACTGAAGTTACACAATAAAGGCTCACATTATGCATATCTTGATCAAAGATCAGTTACAAACACTTAGTACGTCTATAGTTCTTTATTGCTATGTAAAAAACGTTACGATGATCGTACCACGCATTATTGAGATGTAATATCTACTGAATCGTGTGAAGATATGCATAACATTACGTTCACCATTTTTGTTCAAAAGACGAAGGCCGCATTACAACAAATTATTAATAAAAGATGTGAGAAAAATTGCGAAACGGAACCGAGTAAATTGCAATGATAGATTAATGCTTTTGTTTGTATCAGGCCTTGGTTTATCATTTCATCATTATATTGGAAGTCCACGGCTGGACATAGGCATCTCGAGGAAGAGTTCTGCCCATAATCATCGGGCAGTGCAAGCGTGTTGGCAATCGTAGAGCGCAGCGTTTGCGGTGGGGATACTACACATCTCGAACCTGTACATTTGAGCTACAATGTATTGGATGGATATACCCCCATCTGTCGGTTCTGGTACCTTAGTCGCCTCTTATGCCACCTGGTACAGAGGAAGGTACTATCCTACTCTGCCGGTACCTTACGGCTACCTCAAGCCTTGGTTAGACGACCGAATACGGGGAAATATTGTTAGGTAATGGAGTACGTTATACCAAACTCCAATGGTTTGCTATTAACGTGCCTTATACAACTTACATCACCACCATTTGTTCTGAGTATATTGAATCAGGTATTAAATCTGCAGTGAAACTGATACCGCTAGGCTAGTTTAAAGTCAGGTCATCAAGGTCGTCAGTTATTTGAGTTCGAACATCATCTCTTTACATGAGGTAGACCTTATAAAAAGGTTATCTTCATTGGTATCTCAATCTCCCCTATTTCTACCGACAAATAGCAGTGTCCGCATTGCTGAATGCATCGATTTCAAAGGTGAGAGAGGCAGTGAAATTACTGAGTATTGTGACATAATACGAGTACCTTCAAGTCGCACGGTTGGCAACGCGCTAGTGATATCCTTGTGATGTTACGAGTGCGATACGCTTACTATCACGCGGATCGTATGCTTGTTTGTCGACCTGGTCTAATAAAAACTATTTTTATATACAAAAATATTACTTTGTATGTCCTTTGATGATCTAAAGTGCCTGTTGTGTTAATCATTTTGTTTCTCCTTGTCCATATTGCAACAACGCATTTTGGTCAAGAAAATAACTATTTTTTTATTTTTTTATTTGTATTTATTTAACTCTTGTGACAGGTCACAATTGAAGCCTGACATCAAGGTAATTTGATAATGTGAGAACGCGCCTTGACCTAACTTTTATAAGAACAAATATGTAGAAACACAATTATTATAATGCATAATTATTTTAATGACCCCAAGGTGAGTGATTGTTTAGATTCCGTACTATAACGATCGGTGTACACATTACTCGGTGATTTTGAAATAACCATCTTGAGATTACTGCAATAAAATGCGGATAACACTTCGACTCTTCAACATATCTTATCCCGCAGATCAAATGGTTACTGGTAGAGCAGATAAAGATATCAGGCGATAAAGATATCAAAATCCAACCGAAACAGGAATTTGAGCTGTACTGTTTCGCGTGGATATACCGCTATCTGTCTGTTCTGGAACCTTGGTTGCATCTTAAGACACCTAGTACAGTGGAGGTACTATACTACTCTGCTGGTACCTCACTGCTTTTTATTAGTTGTAATATAATCCATTGCTTCAATACAATTTTCTAATGATTATAATTTTTAAACTGAGCTTACTTAACATATTCACAAAAAAACACAAATAATATCAAAGAAGGATCATTGTTGCAATTCTATAGTCTTAAAATATTTGTAATGTATTTAAAATAATGACTCAATGTATCCGAAGTTCAAGTATAATCAAAACATGTAAATAAAATTGAAGTATTTGTCTTAAAAATTTAAATGCTTTTTTTCTAAATGCATATGGATAATACATGGTAAGTATAACAAAATATTTTTTTTATATTTTGTCTGTCCGTCTGTTTGTTTGAGGTAATCTTTAAAACGGCTGGACCGATTTTGATGGGACTTTTACGTGCAGACAGCTAATGTAATAAAGAAAAACTTACGCTGTATAAATAATACTAATAAATAATAATAATACCACGCTACAAATTATAGGAGCGGAGCATCAAAAAAAAATTCGGTAAAAAAATGCTGCCCAATATTACACGCGGACGAAGTCGCGGGCACAGGTAGTAACTGAATAAATTCATGCAAGATCTCATACAAGTACACTCCAAGATAAGTCGCTGAGAGCAGATGTGTTACGGTTGTCAGACAACAGATATACACAAATATAATACTTGAATATTTATTTAGAACACATACAGAACGAACACAAACATAAAAAATGTCCTGATTGGGATCGACCCCACGACCCTCAGGGCATAAGTTTGGCAACTACCGAATGCGCCATCAAGTCCGTCGAATATAACGCTAACAAGCAATAAGTAAGTGTGCCGTGCGGTGGTATGAGAGTAGAATAGTACCTCCCTCTGTATCATGTGTCGAAAGGGGCTGAGGTACCGGAACCTACAGATGGCGGTATATCCACCCAAAAAAGCGCAGCTTTAATACTACAGAGTGAGGACGGGCAGCGGCACCCTCATCGCGAAGTTGCACTCTGTGATAGCCACCACATCTGCGCGGCAATCATCAATCTGAACTCCTTCTCATCACTCTAGTTTTTTGACAAACTCATTTACAGTGACAGCTATACGACTCTGGAATGAGCTTCCGTTGAATATTAAGCAATCCCCAAACAAATTTATCCTGAAACGCTTTCTCCGTACCTTATTTACTGATGCTGCTTCTCTAACTTTATAACCCTATCTCTAATGTACGTTTTTTTATAATTTTTTTATATCATATGCATTTATTGCGTTTATTTATACAAATATGTATGTAACGTTTATATATTTTGCATATATATTGTCTGCACCACTATATATATATTTTTCTGTTTCGTGTAATGGTTGACTGGGACATAATGCCAACTGGCATTAAGTCCGCCATTTGTACATTTAGTAATATTTTGTGCTAATAAAGTTCAATAAAAAATAAATAGGCAAAAATCCCCCTATCGTGAGGAGGCCTATGTCCGGTACAGTACAGTAGACTTTCTATGATAAGATATCTTAACATATTTACAAGTCAGTCTATCAAAATATTGCCCTTTCATAATATAAATGACGTTCAGCAAAGCGTAAAAAAATGTTTTACGTAAACGCACAATCGACCCAAAACGGTATTCATATACTTCAATTATAAGTCTAAATTTTATATAATAGTCACAATTAATTGCTCGGCTTAACATTTAGCGAGATAGGCATTGTGGCGCAACACCCAAATACCAAACTTCGTTAGGAAAAGACGTGTGATACGCGTAGGCGGCAGACATGCTAGACGTTCAAGAATTAAACATTCGCACAACGTTTGTCGGCGTGTAGGTGATAAGTCCGAGTCTGAAATGGGCAGCTTTTTACAAAACGGAAGGTCAGGTAAGCTTGTTAATTGTCAAATGGTCATATAGTTTCAGTTAAGGTTGTATAAAGCAGTTGAGTGAAACGAATGTTTACTCCCGTAAATAACAAGTATATAAATAATAATAATATTCTAACGGTATTAATTTAACACTTAAAAAAGAAAAAATAACGTGACTTATAGACATAGCCAAACCCAATTCGGAAAATATACAGATAAAATGCAACATATATTCCACTTGCAGATAAAAAAATGTCAAATGTGGCATCAGCGTGCCGTCGAAATCATTCCCGTCATTCTTTCATAAACAGGACTCATCCTAAGATCCCTAGACACATCACTTACACAAAAATACGTGTTCCGTAGTTTGGCGATTTCTCACATCCACCGCACAAACCCCTACAGCATTACACAATGAACAAACCCTCTTGGCGTAATCCCGTGATAGGTACACAACTATGCTGAGCTTTAAAAGAATATAGGAAAATAATAATAAAATAAATAATTTGAAGACATCGATTCGTTAGCGCCAATGCCGGTAGGAGTTCCATTAACACTAACTATTTAGTATTGATGGAACCGTATCTACATCAAACTTAGTTTTTAAAACCTGTCTGGTGCCGGCAGACTTGTATACAGTAAGCCTAATTTAAATGTCAGATCATCAGTAATTTTAATATAATACAATTTAGTACATCATATTTCTAAATTATAATTGTTATATTTTTTATTTTTGACAATTCGAAAGTGCTTGAATAAAGTATACTTTGATTTCTTTTTTTTTAATATTTATTTAGTCTATGTTCTTGGAATGACTTAAAATACCGACAACGGTGAGCTGGCCCCAAGGATATAAGTGTAGCTTAATTGTAGTGCGCCTCTGATGTTTTTTTGCACTTTTGTCTTTGGAATACTAATTAGGTCATTAACATAATTTTTAAATCGGTGACTGTTCGACCGATAGTAATAATGGCTGCCAGTTAACATACGAAAATCATAAAATGTTTAAGTTTTTTTTTTATTAGATCAGGTCGACAAAGCAAACAGTCCACGTGTATGTAAGAGCTCGTTCCCAATTGTCCAAAGTGTCGGATCCGTGTATTAAACGGAGGTTGTAGTGGCAGAGCATTATATATGAAGCTATTCACACTTATCGGAACCCAATTTTGTGTAGGCTCCGACAAAAAATGTCAGGTGTTTTCCCAGCCCTCTACGCCCGGAAAATAATCGTGTCGGATCTCGCTCGCCTATGATGAAGAATGGCGCTGTTCACATTCGTCGGATGTCGGGGCCGATAACTCTTAACGCAGTCTCTAAATCTGATAGTAGCTTCTTATTTTGACAATAGCTTCGACCGTGGCCGACATCCGATTAATATACGTATCCGACACCCGACACGTGGGAACAAGCTCTAAGCGTCACTGCAGCCTATAGACTTTCGTTATATCACAAGGGTATCACTAACACGTTGCCAACCTTGTGACTTGGGGATGTTATGCTATATTACCCAGAAAATTCACTGCCTCTCTCATCCTTCAGACCGGTGTTCCAGTTTAAAAGGCGAAAGAGGCAGTGAAATTACTGGGTAATGAGACATAATATCTTCAAGTTACAAGGTAGGCAACCCGTTTTTGACGTTCTTGTGATATTACGAACGTCTAGAAGTTGCGGTGACGCTTACTATCACGCGGACTGTATGCTTGTTTGTCGAACTGGTATAATAAAAAACAAAAAAAAAGTAAATATTCATTATCATCAATTGACTCCTACGAAATAACTTGACTTCTACTAAATCATGTGAGACAATCGTCAGTTAAAACGCAGACAAGAAGAATGTGTGTCAAATCTTATAATTCAAGGTTTCCGAAGATCGAATGAAATTAATTATAGAATCAATATGAATGTAGTAAACAGAGTTAAATTTTTGGGTCATTGTATACATTAGTGACTATGGAAGTGACTATGAAACTTAATCAAATAATTAGGAAGATAAAAGACGAGGATAATAATTGATGAACTCGTGGCGTTTGTTGATTACCGCATTCATTACCTGAAATTGACTTCCATCTGTTTGTTTGAATCTGCTAGAAAAATAAATGAAGGAATTCACTATAGTTTTTCTTAGCAGACAAAGTGATTTATCATACTAGCCATCAAACGTCCACCGTTAGATATGGCCTGGCCCAAAAAGGGAATTTTTCCCATTATTTCTGCTTTGCGGCGAAAATGCCATTACCCATCTTCGACCTGTTGCATTTGAGCTATACAGTTTCAAGAATATATTGCTATCTGTCAATTCCCTAGATCGCCTCTTACATCTGGTTCAGATGGAAGGTACTACTAAGCGTCACTGCAGCCTATAGACGCTTATAATATCACAAGGATATCTCTACCGCGTTGGTAACTTTGTGACTTGAAGATATTATGTCACATTACGTTAATGGTTCGGTAATGGTAAATTTCACGGTCCCTCCTCCCCCTTTAATCCGAAACACAGCAATTGGAACACTGCTGTTTGGCGGTAGAAATAGATGAGGATTAGGTACCTTTGTATGAGATCTTACAAGACTTTTTAGACCTCATACAAAGGTCGTCGATCGATTTCTACTGCCAAATAGCAGTGTTTGCATTGCTGTGTTCTAGTTTAAAGGCTGAGAAACTTCTGGGTTATGATAAAATATTCACGTCGCAAGGTTGGCAATGCGGTAGTGAAAATGTCCTTTTGATATTACGAGCGTTTTGGGCTAATGTGACGCTTACTATCAAACGGGCTGTACACGTTCGAAAGCCTACGATATTTTAAAAATAATAAAAAAATTGTCTCATTAAAATATATAGAATAAATGTAATATATATAATATATAATAAATATAAATATATATAATAAATGTCGATTTTTTATATTAAAAGAAGATATAGAAATAGTTAATAAAAAATATGTAAAGGTACAATGGGATTAACATTTAATAGATTTTTGTCTTAAAGGTTTAATTTTTGTCTTAAACCTTTAAGACAAAAGTCTTAAATCTATAAAATGACGAAGAAATTACACTTTAGTTCTAATACCTAGCTTATATCTAGCGTTATGTGCTAGACGTAGATATCCTGGTGATTGTGACCTTTCTGACGAGACAAATGAAGTAAAAAGAAATAAACTCGTTTTTTAAATAATAATTTAATATATATATACTTAACGCCGATGGAAACGGTACAAAATGAGCGGACATAAAAGAACTTTACGAGTCATGGTTACGCAACAGCGGATGGGAACATCGCGATACTTGAAAGAGATTCCGAATGATCGATTATGGCGGTTCGTTTAATCGAGTAGGTCAACTGTTATGTTGAGACTAGATTGTTGACATTTAGATAGTAAAAGTTTAAATATATATTCTTTTGATGTAAAGCGGAAGTTGGTATAAATGCGTGCTTCATGGGAAAGCGTTCGACAGATCGACGTATTAAAAAAAAACTTAATATAGTATTTTTTTTATTAGGCGAGGCCATTACTGCCATCTGTCAGTTCCCTAGATCGCCTCTTACATCCATTACAGATAGAAGGTACTTATCTACTCTTTTCTTGCATCTCACTCTCTCGACTCATCCGTGTGATAGTAAGCGTTACTGCAGCCTATAAACGCTCGTAATATCACAAGAATATCTCTAGCGCGTTGGTAAGTTTGTGACTTGATGATATTATGGCACATTACTCAGTAAATTCACTGATGACGTTCGCACCCTTCAGACCGGAACACAGCAATGCGAACACTGTTATTTGACGATAGAAATAGGTGAGAGTGAGGTACCAATGCAGACAAGCTTTTGTATGAGGTTGACCTCATGTAAATTGTATTTGCCGTGCGGTTCCGGCAGAGTAGAAAAGTACCTCCCCCAGTACCAGGTGTCGTTAGAGGCGACTAAGGCTGCGGTATATCCATTCGTAACAGTGTAGCTTAAATGCACAGGGCGGAGATAGGCAGCAGCATCCCCGTCGCGAAGCTATGCTCTGCGATTGCCGACATGTTTGTCAAGCGCGTCAATTGTGAGCAAAGTTCACCTGTTTTGAGGAGGCCCATGTCCAGCAGTGGACTTCCAATGCCTTTATATGATTATTGTATTTGGCCGCTTGCTTTCTATAGATTTATAATGAACTAGTAGCGCCCCTCGGTCACACAAGTAACTCTTGTTCCCGTAGGAGTACGGGGATACAATATAGGGTCATTACTTGCTAATATTTGTAATAAAATAAGTTGTAATTTTATTATTATATACACGTATAGAGTATTGGTATTTAATTTACTTTATTTTATTTTTATAGCATAGTAGTACACATCCTACCCTATCACGTCTCCTTCGTTTGTGTCTATTTAAAGGTTGCTTGGAAGAGATCGCTTTGAGCAATAAGCCCGCCAATTGTATTATAATTTATAAGATTTATTTTTCTTTATGTAATTTTCTGTGTATAATCAAGAGTATATTATTATGTAGCTTTTTAATAGTGGAAAAAATAGCATTAAAGCAGGTCGGAAATAGGCATTAGCTTTCGCAAAGCTACGCGCTAAGTTTAAATTTCCTTTTTCTTGGGTATGGCCTATAACCAACAGTGAACGTTCTACAGCTGTTATGATGACGATGAGAAGTCTTATTGATAGACCTATTTTGTGTTAGTAAGATATGGTATTACGCTGACGCGCGTGTGTGCACCATATCGCGGTCAGTCGGTTTCAATGTCGCTTGTATAATGCGTCGTAACGCCCGTCATCGGTGAAAAGTGCGTGTTGCGTCAGAACAGGCCTGCGTTATACAATCCTGAGCCAAGTTACCTTATATTTCCACCTATATTGCATCTATCGTTAATCCCTTATTCCTGTTGACCTCATTCATTGAATACAAGATGATAGAGACTGTTGACTTCCAAAACAACAACTGTTCGTTATTTAAAATTATTTTTTATTAGCATAGATTCTTCTAATATACAAAATTTTCGTCTCACAATGTTAGGTACCATACTCTTCCGAAATAGCTTGACTGATTCTTATGAAATTTTATATGCATATTACTACTATTTATTTTTTATTTTAAGGATATGTTTTTTTCTATTCTTTTATCACGAGGCATTAAAAATCCCTAATTTTTCACCCTTCTGTCACCAATCTCTTTTTTTATAGTTGTTTTAGCAATTTAATCAATTTATATAATCCACATGGTAGAACAACGTTTGCCGCCGCTTTGACAGCTAGTTTTTTTTTATAAAAACGTCAGCAAAACAGCACACGGTCCGCTCGATGATAAACGTGACCGCAGCCAATAGAAACTCGTGACATTACAAAGATATCACTAGCGTGTCGACAACTTTGTGAACTGAAGATACAATATCACATTTGCCCAGCAATTTCACTCTCTTTCACCCTTCAAACTGGAACACAGCAATGCGAACACTGCTATTTGGCGGTAGAAATAGGTGAGAGTAAGATCTCTATTGTGTGGATTCTGCATATAAGATTTACTTACGCGGGTACATTTCGGATAGTCTAGTGTATTTTACAGACATTTTCCATCCAAAGGTTGCCTGGAATAAATCTCTCTACGTGATAAGGTCGAATAAAATAGTTTTGTTATGGTGATGATGACCCAATAATGTCGCGTTGTAGTTGAACACAAGCCAACACGACTTTTGCTTGCTGTATTTAGTTGACTTCCCGCATAACACCGTCCGTCTCGCGGTCAGCTGTGTGCGTAACTTTCTCCTTCACGCTCGCCGGTGGAATTATGCCAACGTGCCAAATTTTATAACAATTGCCGAAGACACCGGCATTGTGAGTCAGATAATTTATTACATCAGAGAAATGTGGACTGGGTTATTAATTTGATCACTATTTTTATGTTTTGTTTTGATATCGTCTAATTTCTTTATATCATTACAACGCGGACTGGTTTATTTAATTAATTATTATTTTTATGTTTTGTTTTGATATCATCTAATTTCTTTATAGGCACTGCTTTTATATGAAAAAGCGATAGAAGACTCATATTTTATCTTGACTCTTAATTTATAGTTTATTCCCAAACTATCATTAGGTTTAATATCACATTACTTAACATAATGCTATAGTATAGCAAACTATAAAAAATATACTATCATGACCCCCATGACCAAATTTTTTAACTATATGTATGTATATATACTCTACAGGGTCATCGGTTATTTGAGTTGTATTATGAGCAGCGTCTTGTTTGTTTATTTCAATTATTAATTTATATTTTAATTATATGATTTTGTGTTCTAATGAAATTTGACTTTATGCATTAGAATTGGAATTTACCAAAATGATTTACAAACTTAGAACTTGGTTCTTATCACAAAATTGAAAGTATAATATTTTCTTTACATAACCAAATCAATTTAAATAGCTATGTTTCTTAAAGCAAAAATCAAATTGCTCTTTATAATGTCAGCAATCTGTAAGTGAGAGTTCCGTCAAAATTGAAAGAATATCACAGACAAAAAAAGAGATAATAAAAGTATTCGTCTATAAATGTGGTAGGTACCTACGTACACACTTTCAAAAACACAATGCAAACACCGTCTACATCAGCTGACAATGCTGTTACAAAGTTTTGAAATTGTTAAAATATTATCCAATTTATATTTCCTCGTGTTACAGTCAGTGAAGACTTAACCAATTCTAATACTATATATATATATATATATATATATAT
>JACJUM010005602.1:13098078-13138476 GCA_020976665.1 Heortia vitessoides
ATACTTATATATAATATACTTACCATAGCCTATAGAGCGGCTGAGGTAGACCTTATACAAAGGTCGTCTGCATTGGTACCTCACGCTCACCTATTTCTGCCGATATATAACAGTGTTCGCATAACTAGTTTCAGTGAAGGGTGAAAAAGCAGTAATATTATTGGCTAAAGTGACATAATATCCTAAAGTCAATAGGCAACACGTTAGTGATATCCTTGTATATAATATTACAACTACAAAAAAACCACGCCTGTTACCAAGCGAGGTACTATCGAGGTATTATATTCTACCGGTACCCCACAGCCCTTACTGATAAAGATAGAAGAAGTATTATGTTAATAAGTATATAGAAACCTTAATCCTCGCAAAGAAATGTTTGTTCGTCATTTCGAAATGTATGTCGCATCGAGTCTCTGTACCACTTTGGTTATCGGTATTTGCAAATAACTCCGCAACAGCGCTGATTAGGTAACAGTCGAGGTTAATATGGGACATCGTGGCTCCACTGTGAAATCCCATTGGCATTTGTAATTTGAGACAAAGTTTCATATTTCAATTGTTACTTTGGATATCTTCGCTGTTAAGCCCGAGTCGATTGACCACTTGGAGGACAAGATTCGCCGCGATATCACTGATATACGGCCACAAATGTTAGAAAAAATATCATCGAAGATTGTACTTCAAAATTAGTCTACGTCCGAGCTAACCGTGGCGATCAGGTCAGAAATCATACTTAAATTATAATGCCAGGCTACCTTTAGAATTAAATAAATTTCATATGAATAAAAAAAATATCTTTGTTGAATTCCATTTCAAAGTTCTATACCTTTTAAAAAGCAATCTTTATAACGTATTTAATTAAGTAAGTTGACAAATAAGCGTACGGTCCGCGAGGTAGCAAGCGTTACCGCAGCCTATCAACGCTTGTTGTCAACCTTGTGACTAGAAGATATTATGTCACATTACCCATTTATTTCACTGGCTCCTTACCCTTTTCACCTGAACATAGCAATGCTTCAACTGTTTGGCGGTAGAAATAGGTGAGAGTGAGGTACTAATGCAGACGACCTTCATGTGAGGTCTACCTTTTTAAAATGAATTATATCAATTAGAATTCAGTATTCATAGTAAAGACAACGTCTGACTGGTCCGCTAGTAAAATATAAATATTAATGAACTATTTATTATACAAGTGACAAATTGTTTTTACGCGCACAACAGTCAAATCCCGATTAACAGGTACAATGCACTGTCAAAGAGCCGGACAGTATCGGCGATCGATGATGCTATCAGCGCGCGCGCAGGCTGTCGGCGCGACGGCGCGCGCGCCTCCGAAATTATAACTTGCAACATTATACACGACCTTGCGATATTTTTCCGTTGCAGCTGCATTCCTATGAAACTGTGTTGTGTTAGAGTAGAATTCTAGGCCTAACCACCCGTATTAAAATCCCTCATCGCAAAATCCACATCCTTCGGGATCTCTTTTCCCTGTTTCGATTTCCGTCCGCTAAACCATCGCTGTCTAATCGATGTCGATCGAACGTGAAAATACAATATTTTATTTCTAACGGGAACTGTAAATCTTATAGGAATTAAAAGCGTTTATTACTAGAGGTAGACCTCTAACAAAGATTGTCTGCATGTGTCAATCTCACCTATTTCTACCGCCAAATAGCAGTGTTCGCATTGCTGTGTTTCAAGTTGGAAGGGTAAATATGACATTATATCTTCGGTTCACAAGGTTGGCAAGTGTGTTGGCAATCGCAGAGCGCAGCTTTCGCGACGGGGATTCTGCTGCCCACCCCCGACCTGTGCATTTGAGCTGCACTGTTCCGGATGGATATACCGCCATCTGTCGGTTCTGGTGCCTCAGTCGCCTCTTACGTCACCTGGTGCAGTGGGAGGTACTATTCTACTATGCCGGCACCTCACGGCAAATGTCACACACTATCAGAAACAGCGCAACTTAAATACCACAGAGTGGGGATAGATAGTATCCTCGTTGCGAAGTTGCGCTTTGCGATTGCCACCACGCCTGCCCAGCGCAGCAATTATAGGCACAAAGCTCCCTATTATAGGAAGCCCTATGTCCAGCAGTGGACTTTATATGGTTGATATGATAGAAGGATGCGGACATTGTACTGGACGAAGTACTTTAATAGGCCTCCGTCGTCATTTTAACCCAGCGGTCAGTGCATTTGATATGTAAGGATAGCAGGGTATTCTGACGCGAACTTCTTGTCCAAGTTCCAGCCAAGTTGGGTTGTGTAGTGAACACTATCATATCAATGACGGGCCCGATGGCGCAGATGGTAGTGATCCTGTCTTGTGCACCAGGGGTCGTGGGTTCGATTCCCATACAGAGCAAATATTTATATGATGATATTTGTGTTTGTTCTGTGTCTGGGTGTTGAATATATGTATTTAAGTAATATATTTGAGATTCCTCTGTTGTCTGGCATTTGTAACACAGGTGATTTAAGCGACTTACCACGGACTCAGGTCAATGTATGAGAAGAGGAATTTATTATTATTAATGGCATAAATGTATTTTTAAATCTTTTGGCTCATAATGATGATTATATAAATACATTTGGGTACTTATTCAAGACATTAGCACTGATTTTTCTGCTCATTGAAATTTAAAAATTAGTGACACAAAAAGAGTACGACTGAAGCCGTAAATTAGCAATGCACAACATATGAAAGTGTTTTTGAAAACGTCCAATTAATAAGACGGAAACATAAAATACGAATCGGGGTCTTTCTTGTAATTATTTCGGGCAAATTAATACATACTAATTATTATAATACAACAGTGATATAACCTTTTTTTATGACTAAATCGAGAAGCACACAGGCCGCGGGACAACAAGCATCACCGTACACTGTAAACTCGTATTATCACAAGAATATCACTAGCGCATCACCAACCTTGTGACTTGAAAGTATTAAGTCACATTACCCAGTAATTTCACTGCCTCTCTCACCCTTAAAACTGGAACACAGTAATGCGAACACTGCTGTTAGGTGGTAGAAATAACAGGTACCAATGCGTCTTTGTTTACCTCTTTTCATTGGACCTTTGTCTATCTCTAGTATAGTTCGTTTACTACTACGTCATTTATCTTTAAAAATTCTAGCTTATCTTTTAAATCTGATGTGTAAGCTAAAGTAGTTATTGCATGAAAGAATTACATACATCCATCCATTCTAAGTCAAAGTCAGAAATATTTTGTGGAAAAATGCCTTTCAATTGATCATAGGCCCTTTTAATTGTTAAAAAAATCTAAAATCATTATTCAAATAATCGGCGACCCTGATAACTTTATGGGGTTATTAAGTTCATTTAAACAAATAGTTAATTGAGTTACCTACTTTAAAACTAGACTGACGGCACTAGACGTACCTAATAACTAAGATTACAGCAGCGCGCATTATCATTGCGCGAGCTTTAGAAAAGGAAATAAAAGAACAGCCAATGTCGATAAAGTTTCTATCAATACCTAATGGCTGGTCTTATTGCAACCCTTATGGTCGTCGGCAATAACGAACCTTTGTCTTAAAAGTAAAATTCATAGCAATTTACTTCAATCCATCAATAACATAATGTTTAAAACAGTAAAAAACTTTAGCAATAAGTTTACTTTTTTATAATCATAAAGAATTAGAAGAACATCTATCTAAATAATTATATTTTATAAGTAGAAGAATTAAATATTAAGAATTGACGTTGTCAACGTTCCGTAATATGAACAATCCCTTAACATTTTGCAATAAGGCACGTCAACTGACAAAGAAATAGTGACAATCACCATAGAGTTTAAAGCCATTAATCATGCGGTTGAGAAAGCCAAAGACTGAACAATAAAATTGCCAACTGTTCTGCTGCCTGGCTGCACCGATAACCAAATAGTATTTACTTTTCTAAAGACGATCGATTGTGTCAGTCACTCTTGTATACCGTCCTGCTGTAAACTGACTGTTCAGAAGAGTTAACAATAGTACGTATCTTGAAATGGTCTTTTTTATATACATTACAAGAATCGGTGGCGCTATAATTTAAAATTTGAGTAGTCCATAATAAGGTTAGCCTGAAAAATTATATTCCAAGTACTTTCGTGGTAAGCTATGGCCTACGGTATATATATTTTATTTCTAAAAAAATAATTAATTATTCTATCAGATATTGAAAGAGATACCGGAATCGACAGATGGCGATATAGGAAACAGCGTAGCTTAAATGGACATAAAAATCCGCAATATTGTTAAATCTCTTGGAAACAGTGGACGTCCAACAAATAATATAGTGACGCATTTTCTTTTCTTCCAATCAAGCAGTAACACAATTAACCTCAAGTAACTAAAAGCTTTAAAAAATTTACAATCCAATGCTACACAATTGGTGTGTTATTTGAGCCATTAGATTTTCAATGTGTAATATTGAAAAGACAGATTTAAAATTACATTCATTTTATTTTACCTGGAAAATAAAATATTATTGCGATAAAATATTATATAAGATAGGACGATTATTTTTAAAATAAATATTAGTTTCATATAATGTCATATAGCTTAAATAACAGCTGTTATTTCAATTTAAAAAATATATTAATGAAATAAAGTTTGAGTAGAAATCTTAAGCTGTTAAATATAGAGTATACAATTATCGACACAGTTCAAGTTTAAATAGCTCTACGCTAATATTCCGTAATTAATCCGAAAATTTGGATTCCAACTCAAACAAGTTAACATATGTCATTACAATATGATGTCAAAAATTTAGTGTATGACACTTCCACACACAGGCGGCGCCACCGTCAACGCGAATTTGAGACTGAAACGTTGCAGTTTCTATACAAAATGCGTATGCAGTATCTCATAACAAGTATTAAACTTTATGAAAACAGTCGTCTCACTTGAATGTCTCTCAGTAAACACGAAACGGTGGTCTGTGTTTGATTTTAACTAGATAGTATTCCAAAACAGTTCTCAACTCTGGCCGATGATCATAACAATATTCAGCTATGTTATGAAATTGAGGATAACGTATCGAATTTAAAATTAAGCATCCGAAAATTCTACAAGCTTAACGATCAACTTACTAGCAGGAAACACTACAAAAAAAAATATTTTGTTAATACCCACATATCGTGCTCGTCATCTCTTTCCCGGGATATTAATTATCTTGTTTAATTTTTTCTAAATATGTGGTACCGGTAGATTAGAATAGCACTGCTTCTGCACCAGGTGCCATATGAGGCAACTAAGATACCAGATCCGACAGATAGCGGTATATCTATTCGAAACAGTGTAGCTCAAATGCAGAGGATGGGCAGCAGCATCCCCGTCGCGGAAGCTGCGCTCTGCGATTACCAACACGCATGCCCAGCACAGCAATTATGGGCAAAATATCCCCTTTCTTGGGGAGGCCTATGTCCAGCAGTGAACTTGCAATGGCTGTGAATTTGAGCTACAGTTTTTCGAATGGGTATACCGTCATCTGACGGTTCTGATACCTTAGTCTCCTCTTACGACATCTGCTACAGAGGAAGGCACTATTCTGCTCCGCCGGTACCTCATGGCATATATATGTATATATGTAATGTGTGTATGTCTAGTTATTTTAATACTTACTCGATGATTTCTTATATTAAGGGGAAGTGCATTCGAGAGTCGTATAGGTGACGAGGAGTAAGAAGTAAAAGAGTATTAGAAAATCGAAGGTTACCATCACGGGATGCGGACCTCTTTTTTAATTAACAGGCTTTTTGATAAATCGTTTCTCAAATAAATGATGACGCCAGAGTAAAATTCAAGAAGCAATGATGTAGAAACGCAACTATGAAATATGTCTAATCTAATTTAATGGAATAGCAAAGTCTTTGTGAACATTAAAGCGTTTAAATTTAACAACCATTTGAGAAACAAGTGGCAATGGCATGAAGTTTCTCATCAACGACATGCAACCATGATGAAATTGAAATATATCAAAAGGAGAGTCTAATTGTACTTTAGCAAGAACATTTAACACTTTATATTACATAAAATCTAGGTTTATGGTCTGGGAACATATTTTTAGGTCTTATTTATGCTTTTAATAGTATTTTTTGTAATAATTAATATACTTTAGTGTAAGTACACTAGGATAATTTCTCCGTTCAGGAGAACTTTATTGGGTCAGCCAATTATTTAGTATTATTTGCATTGAACATTTTGATGTCGATATTTGCTTCGTGAATGTATTCCGTTACCCAGTGCGCTCAAAAATAAAATTAGTTTTTATCTTTGTTTATATCCATAAGGTTGGTAATGGGTGAACACCATAAACAAAAGAAGTCGTTCTCTCCAATGAGGATAATGTTTCGTGCCAAAAAGTTATATTTGCATTGCTGTGCTCGCTTTGAAGGGTGAGATAGACAGTAAAATTACTGGGCTATGTGTCATAATACCTTCAAGTCACATGGCATCGCGCTAGTGATATCTTTGTGATATTAAAAGCGTCTATATGCGGCAACGCTTACTATTATGCGAACTGTCCGCTTGTTTGTTGACCTAGTCTAATAAAAAAAAAGAAAATAAAAATATCTGCCTTGTTTTAGTTTAAATTTACAGTATGCAGCTATAGACGAGACCGGTGACTTATGCCGTTGCCAGGTACTGTTCCAGTACCTGGCAACGGCATTCTTTAACGCACGCTTACTGGCGACGACCTATCAGTAGGTACCTGGCCCACCACTACAGCGGTCACGTTATGCAACCGATTTACGTTCAGTTTGCCGCGGGTCAAAGGTCGTGATGCTCTCGGTCCGCGCACAAGATTTGTTAGAAGATTGTACACTTAATTTGGCCACGAGCGGAGAACATTTAGGGTTGCCATAATCTTTTATAGGGGAATCCCCTATTAAAGATTATGACAGCCCAATGATAAATTCTCATTATAATAAGTTTACAAATTATTAACAAAGAGAGATTATTGAAAAATCTTGTGAGCAATTACGTTGATATTATAGTATTTATGCAACGCCCATCATTTATTTACTATTTTTGTATCAACAGAATACAGAATATATTCGGTTAAGTAATAAAGACAGTTGTTTCAACCTTCTACTTATTACGTAAAAATTATAGATCAAGTACTTCCTAGTTACACCTATAAATTTCTTTTACAGGATATCACGGTAATTATAGCTTTTTGTCATATAATAAACAATTAATCTGCAATCAAAAAAGACAGGTACCCGAGGATTAGCTTGAAACTATATTTACGAACAAACCGTTTATGTATCGATTCAAGCTTATGTGATTTTCATAACAGATTGACCAAGGAAAGTTAATTTTTGCCTTCTTGAATAGTTTTGTGATTCCTCAAGATTCTCCTATTCCTTGATACCACACTCTAAGGTGTCACACTATGTTCACATGTTTCAGGGGCTCGTTGATGATTTTATGGGAAAAGACATTTACATGTTTTTTTCAGTAAATTGAATCACTTGACATTTTTTTATATTTGAGGACGTAATAATGATAAATTCCCTCAACATCTCATACATTGACCTGACTCCGTGGTAAGTCGCTTCAAGCACTTGCGTTACGGACGCCAGGCAACAGAGGAATCACAAATATACTACTTAAATACATATACTTAACACCCAGACACATGACAAACACAAATATCATCATATAAATATTTACTCTGGGTGGAAATCGAACCCACGACCCCTGACGCACAAGATAGGATCCCTACCATCTGCACCATCGGGCCCGTCAATATAATATAATACTTAAATTCATCTATTATACATACAACTAATATTAATATCATCATATAATTTTTTGCTCTGGGTGGGGATCGAACCCACGACCCCTGACGCACAAGATAGGATCACTACCATCTGCACCATCGGGCCCGTCAATATAATATAATACTTAAATTCATATATTATACATACAACTAATATAAATATCATCATATAAATATTTGCTCTGGGTGGGGATTGAACCCACGAGCTGTACCCACGTACAAGATAGGATCACTACTACCTGCACCATCGGGCCCGTCAATATAATATAATACTTAAATTCATCTATTATACATACAACTAATATTAGTATCATCATATAATTTTTTGCTCTGGGTGGGGATCGAACCCACGACCCCTGACGCACAAGATAAGATCACTACCATCTGCACCATCGGGCCCGTCAATATAATATAATACTTAAATTAATATATTATACATACAACTAATATAAATATCATCATATAAATATTTGTACTGGGTGGGGATCGAACCCACGAGCTGAACCCACGTACAAGATAGGATCACTACTACCTGCGTCTTTTGACCCGTTCGTACCATCATCATCATCATTATATCAGTCATAAGACGTCCACTGCTGGACATAGGCCTCCCCAATTAAATTCCAATAGGACCGGTTGTATCTAGCGCAATCTTGCGGTTTAATTAGATCGTTTGTATATAACGATTGAACTCAAAACTACTGGACCGATTTCATCAATTCTTTTACCATGTATGAGGTGTTGTGTGAATTTATTTACTAGGTAGGAACACAACCGAATGCGCCAACGAGCCCGTCACTAAAGCTGAGGTATCAAGTTGCATACAATACAACTGTGCAGTTATGTACACCTACCAGATTTTAGTGACCAACATAATTTCTCGGCGGGCGTCCGAAACGCGACCTTCGCGTTGTTAATCCAAATTTCGCAAGCGGACGACTGTATCCGTTTACTGGCGCCTTGTACGCCCGGTAAGACAGATAATCACCATCTTAGTTTAAACAACACTATTATGAAATGAGATCGGATAGATTGCTGATCCAGCGGGAGTCGCATTAGGTGCAATTGGTAAGTTCTACACAACACGAATCAAAGATAATATATATTAAGAAAAAAAATAGCTTGTCTCAGACTTTAGGTCGGATTTAAACGGGTGATTGACGAGCCTGATGGCGCCAACGGTTATGGGTTCAATGCCAACCCAGGATCAATATTTATATTTGTTCTGTGTCTGGGTGTTAAATACATGTATCTAAATGGTATATTTGTGATTGATCTGTTGTCTGATATCCGTAACACAAGTGCTTTAAGCGACTTATCATAGAATCTGGTCAATAATAATAATATTCTTTATTGTACACCTAAATTTTCAAACAATATTAATAGTATGTAATAAATAGTGAAATTGGCAGCCATACCGCATACAGCGATTTCTTCAAGGCAACCTTTGCCTGGAAAATATGTGGAAAACATATTTAAAATACGAGGTAGTATGAGGTGTACCAAATAAAAAGAAAAAAAATATAATAACGGTCAATGTATGAGATGTTATGGAAAAAAACCTCCATCTTTACCGTACCGTGGTCTACAATACCGTTATGCTACCGAGACCTTAATAGTCACTGATTTTTTTGTGCTGAAAATCAGCGCTGTCACTTTAACCAACAGGTAATACACCTACGTCTACAAGATTAAAAGTTTAGCATAAAACTTTCGAAGTAAGAACATTAATCCTTACACTTTGAAGGTTGTCTGTTAGATTTATCATCATCATTATCATCATACCTTCCATTGAAGGTCCTCTGCTAGACATAGGCCTCCCTAAGAAATGTACCCCCACGTTGCTCATAATTGCCGCGCTGGGAAATCGCAGAGCTCAGCTTTCGTGACTGGGATGCTGTTACCCATCCCCGCTCTATGTATTTGAGCTGCACAGATTCGAATGTATATACGGTATATATGTCATCTGTCGGTTTTGGTACCTTAGTTGCCTCTTATGACATCCGATACAGGGGTGAAGAGGTACTATTCTACTATGCCGGTACCTCACGGCTGACCTGTTAGATCAAGCAACAATATTATGAAATGAGATCGGATAGAGATTGCCCGCAGCCAGATTCAACGGGAGTGGCAATGAGTGCATAATCCTTATACTTCGACCTAAACAATGTCTATTGCCTCAAGATTTGAAGGTTGCGTGTTTAATCACGTCGGGGACACCACTGTACTATACTGAGCAAGACATACTACAGTTAGACAGGTAGCAGATACAAAAGTCGTCTGCATTGGTAATTTACTCTCTCCTATTTCTATCACCTAACAGCAGTTTTCGCTGCTGGGTAATGTGACATAATATCTTCGTCGTAAAGTTGGCAACGCGCTGGTGATATCATTGTGGTAATACATGGTCTAAAGGCTACGGTCACGCAGACAGTGTGCTTTTTTGTCAACTTTGTACTTTAAGTATTATAAAGAGTACTACTTAATATGCTATGTCGCGAAGTCTCCTTAGTCTTGTTTAAAGTGAGGGCGAGGAAAATGAGGCTTTATCGACGGTCAGAAATTCAATTGGCGTAAAGGACATTAGGCGATTTTTTTTGTATTTATTATTTTTTTTTAGTTTCAAGTGAAGTAGGTTTCAATTTCAATAATATTTGTTAAAAACAGCTTAAACATAATTAAAAAAAGCTTTTTAAATTATTAAGTTATAACGAATTAATTGCTTCTATTTTCTTCTTTGTTCTTTCTGTAAACCTACAATTTAATTTAGACCGGAACATTACGCAGGCGCGTTTCGAGTAATCGAGAAATAGGTATGATATCGAGAAATAGGACTGTTGAGGTAACATCAAAAAATGACGGACTTATTTTCGGACCTTCCCAACGTATAATGATTAACTTCCATACGCCTCACCTCATTTGAAGTGGGTCATTGTAATAATTCAATGCAAAAAAGGGGTTACTCTTAGATAAGAGCAAATTATTGAGTCATGTCCTGCCAAGTTAGTAAGTGAAAGTGCCTACACGGTAAGTAGGAAGCAATGAAAGGACCGATCAATAAGGTCAGGATATAGACCCGATGGCACAGATGTTAGTGATCCTATCTTCTGCGTCCTGGGTTCTATCCCCATCCAAAACAAAAATTAAATGTATTTGTGTTTGTTCTGTGTCTAGGTGTTAAATATATGTATTTCAGTATTATATTTGTGACTCCCCTGTTGTCTGATGTCTGTAACACAAGTGCTTTAAGCGACTTATCTCGGGGTCAATATATCAGAAGATGTGTGAATTCTTTGTTATTAAACAAAAAAGCACGGACTCGAAGATTTATTATAATCACTGCAATTTGTGTATCCATTGTAAATGGTGTACATATAGCAGAACATTGGGACGTGACGCGAACACCGATCGCTGGAGAATGGATCACGATTATTTGTGTACGACGTTACCAATATGCGGGACGAACTCACCGTGGCCAACTTAGGCTATTTATCTGGAATTCTAGGCACCGCCTGCGCCAAAGTAATTACTCCTGTGAGACTTGTAAAACACTAATTGGCTGAGGAATATGATTGACTATGACTGACTGATTAGTATACATAAAGGTTGCCTGTAATAAATTTTTATTAGCTATAAGGCCGCCTCTTGGACTATTTACATATTTTTATGATGTTCTTGGGCTGCTTTGATAAATGTATATAAGGAGTAAAATATCATTAATATTATTTTGATGTTCTTTATGTACTTTGGACATGTCATAAACAAAGGATTACACAGGATAGCAGAAATAAAGGTTTATTTTATTAATAATATCTTTTCTTAAGATTTAATAGAATTAAATATGTTTATAAGACTTATTTTTTATTAGAATTTTTTATCTAAGTTAATGAAACGTTTTTTTTTCCAATTTTGGGCAAATTCTCCCTTTCATGGGGAGGCCTATGTCCAGCAGCGGACTTCCGGTGGCTGTAATGATGGTTGTGATGTGATACATAAAAAAATACCTGTCACTTCGTTTGGACGGGATGAACTTATTAACTACTGAACTGAATTTAATAATCCTTTGCGAACTGTTTTTATTCAACTTGAGAGATAGGATACTATATAGCTCTATTTACGGGAGAAATATAAAAAAAATACTGGTATTATATAAATGTAGGCCGTGAAGTACCGGCAGAGTAGAATAGTACCATCCTCTGTACCAAGTACTAGAAATGAGAGATAGCGGTAAATCCATGCAAAACAGTGCAGCTTATAAGCACAGGGCGGGGATGGGCAGCAATTCCACCACCATTTAGCCACAGAAAAAGAGAGCAGGCGCTCGTTAGTGAGCGACCCTGGGCCCGTATTCACCTGCGTGCCCCGCAGTGACCACCGCGCGTTTAGCTATGATCACCCTCGCAGGGCTGCATATAGTGCTGCGGAGGAGGATTTGTTCCAGGATCTGAAGTAGTGTGACTTTAGGCCTAGCTGAAATCAAGCCATTATGACATCAAGCCCTCACAGAGAATATCATTTGAATCGGTTCACCGCGATATAAATTGTCCAAAGTAAAATTTAATCACCTGCAGCAATTGTCTCTTTGAAAATATTTTTTTCAATTATTTGTCTTTGTTTATGACCATTTCACGACTGAACGGCCGAAAGAATAGGAATAAAATTTGGCACAAAGATAGCTTGTACCCTAAGCATGGAAATAGTCACTTATATATAATTTACTTTACATACTTTTGACCGTGAGAAGTCTCCAGTTGTTCATGATGTAACGCGAAGTCTGCTCGAGCTAAGTCGCAGGCGAAAAGCTAATTTATTTAAAGTCAGTAAAACCTAGTATACATAGTAATAACCGTTAAAGGCTAAGGCATGGAAATTAATCGCAAATTCTTTTTGACTCAATGTCTACGATGAATTAGCGTAGCATGTCCAATTGTATCTGCGATTAGACAGTATAAAACCGAGATATTTGATTTAAACACACTTTCTAATAAAATTCCCATGGCACTGTGATAAATGCTATGAGATAACTTGCTAAAAATTAAATGTCACTAAGTTCACACGTCGTTAGCCGTGTGGTACCGGCAGAGTAGAACAATACCTCCCCCTGTACCAGGTGCCGACAGAGGAGTCTGAGGTACAGGAATCGAGATGGCGGTTTATCCACCCTAAGTATAGCTCAAATACAACAGGGCGGGGATGGGCAGCAGCATGTCGGTCGGAAAGCTGCGTTCTGCGAATGCCATTACGCCTGCCCAGTGCAGCGGGGAATATTACCATATTTGCCATTATGGGGAAATTCACCCTTTTCGTGGGCAGGCCTGTGTCCAGCAGTGGACGTTTTACGGCTGCTATGCTGATGATGACATTCACAGGGAAGCAAAGTACGGGGCTACCACTCCTTAGAGCTCATCTCTTTTTCGCCAGAAAAACTTTTCTAACAATTCCTTTACTACTTAAAATAATACAAAAATAGTATCTTGCATAAAATTTCAATCAATCCCGATATGTTATATAATTGTGCGCTACGTATATAGCAAGTAGACGCACTCGATAGCTTTACAGCTAGGAGAGCCTTAGATGGCAAAAATCCAACGGTGATAAATTTAAATATTTTTTATGAGTGGCCCAGGTACTAATGATTTATTTAATTACATGTCTCGTTATAGCATAAAAAACTCATGAAAATATATTTATGACCGTAATAACTTATAGTAAATATACGTTAAGTTTTATTATGAAGTACATAAATACCTAATGCATTAACTACACAAAAAAGTATGTCAAATTCCCATTTATTTTTTTTTTTAAATATCTGGCAATAGTTTTATATTAGCATTACATTATTTCAATATTAAAAAAAAAGTCAGAAATAACGTACGAATTTATGAAGATGTATTTAGCAATCAAAATTTAGAATGATTAACAACCCTTAATAACTATTAATAAATGATTACTTACTTTTCGACAGATGGTGCCGATAGACTTTTAACTTCACTAAACTTCCACCACATAACATAACCTTTTTAAAATGCACTTCGTTCTGCACATAGTGTTAAAAAAAAACAAAACAAATACACAAGTCACAAATCTTTGGTTCCAGTTTCCAAATTCAAAATTTCAATATCAAACTGCTTTTTATCTAAACCAAATAAATCTATTTTTAATCTTAAGCTTTAGGCTTTAGATACAACTGTTTTGAGCAATACATATATTGACCGCGATTTTTTTTATCGCACGTAAGTATGTGTGTCAGTCGCATGCGGGTGTTGCGTAAGTCCCACGAGGCGTGTTCTCCGCCAACGTCTGCGGTGGAAACTGAAAGTGCTCTCCAGGCCAGCCCCCCCAGATGGCACTCCGTTAGGTAATGGTAGTTATTTCCATTAATCCCCATCGTTGATTTGCACATCCGCTGCCTTTGTCGTTAGTCGGCGGACTTGGTTTTTATCGTATACGTTGTACGTAACTTTTACAAACTTGGCGTTATTCTTTTTTCAAAACATTTTTTTTATTAATGGACTTACTGATTGATCGCAAACACAATAAAAAAAATTGAAAACGGTCTTTAAGTCTTTCAGCACATTGCTACATACTGCTAGTGCTTGTCTTCAAATAGTTTGTTTTATTGTTTTCTTAGACGATCAGTAAATATCTTAAATCTAAATTTATCTGAATAAAAACGGAATACAGATTTATAACTAAATATAAAACATATATTTATTGTTTAAGCGTATATGTAATGAAAATGTCTTTATTTATTAGGATTTCATGTAAAAACAAGATTATACACATTTGAAAATTGAGATTGAAACTTAGGAATTTACTATCGAAGTTCTCAGAAAGATGTAAAGAAAATCTTAAACACATTCTTTTTATTTCCAAAATTGCTTGCATAGATTAAATACAAAAGAGAAAAATTTGTATAGTAAAAATAAATCTTTACTCATTAATGCGAAAGTGTCTATGTTATGTTCTAATGTTACTTTTCACAAATAAACGGCTGAACTGATTTTAATAATATTTAGCATTTGTATAGCTTAAACCACGGGGAAGGACATGGAGTATAGTTGATCTCGGGAAATCAAGAGTTCCTGTAGGGCGCTATATGACGTGTGAGTTATATGCGGAAAACTAGTACTATAAAAAGTAAGACAACTATAAATAATCAAGAGAGTATGTAGAATTTAAATATACTGTTAACACTAAGTGGCTGGCTCTTGAACTATTTTAAATTACGAATATTTTGTTGACACACCGCCTCACATTCTTTTGTGGTTCCGTAAACACACTTTTACGTATCCACCGCTTAATGTCTTATGATGCTAATAATAAAGTTTAAAATCGTCACATCGGATACGACATGCCAGTTCATTTGTGGGAAGTGCAATCCATTGTTAAAATAATCCCAACCAATTTGTCTTACAATTGTTGTCTATCATAATTATATTGTATCTCGCCTTTATCTCGTCCGTCGACATCACTGCTACAGTGATATGTCTTAAGAGAAAGTTTTATTGCGAATAAATGTCCTTAATAGTAAAGAATATAAGTTGGTAGATTCGCAAATTTAACATCATGCAAATTGCTATGTCCGACTTTGATTTATGTCGCGTCTCTTAGGAAAGTTTCCGTGGAAAGTATCTTATATCCTTTACTAGAGTTAGAACTATCTATGTACCAAATTTCACCAACAAAAAATCACCGGTTGAACCGTTTAAGTGTATCAAACATACAAATATTTATATTAACATTTATTTTTTGATAATACATATCTACATATATACATCACGCCTGTGTCCCATCGGGGTAGGCAGAGACTGCGGATCTCCACTTGTTACGATCTTTGCATACCTACCCCTCTTGCTTCCCTTATTCGCATTAGTCCTTCCATACATCGTTTATTCTTAGTAGGTACTTCTGATCTGGATCTTCCTATACCAATATACATATATATATATTGGTATATATATATATATATATTATATATATATAGGTATATATATATTAAATATACCTATATTAATATCTATTCATAATAAGTAGGTACACGACCTTACTCTCACCTCCGAACAGCAGTGACATCCTTGTGATATTACGAGCGTCTATAGGCTGCAGTGACGCTTACTATCACGCGTACCGTGCACTTGTTTGTCTATTAATATAAAAAGTTGTAATTTGTGTCACCTTCAAGTAGATATAAAGTTGCTATCGTGATGCCGTCCGTACTTGGTGTTCAAGAGAAGCGGTTACAAGTCCGACCAGCGAAGCCACAGTAACAAAAGAAAATCGTCAATAATGCGTGATTGATAAATTGTCTTTTGTTATTAAAAGATACGTAATCAGAAATTAATTGCTCGCTTTCAGCATCTCGAATAGCCCTAAAAATGCTTTTCAACTATCTATTTTAACACTTATCAGCACGAATTGTGTCGAACAGCCCCACCTATCGGCGAGTAGGAGAAACGGAAAGCCAACATCTTGCGGCGCTATACAGTTAGACTGTTACTTTTTTTAGTGACTACTTTTTTAGACTTTATTTAGTGCTTAATTTTAAACCATCATCATCATGATATTGGCCGATTTGAAATCCATTGCTGGACATAGGCCTCCCCGAGTAAAGAAGAATTTTGCCACAATCGCCGCGCCGGGCAACCGTTTTGGCAATCGCACAGCGCAGTTTCCCGACGGGAATGCAGCTACCTATCCCCACCCTGTGCATTTAAGTTATACTGTCTTGGATAGATATACCACCATCTGTCGGTTCTGGTACATTATTCGCCTCTTACGACACCAGGTACAGGGGGAGGTACTATTATTCCACTCTGCCGGTACCGGAAATTGTAGGTATCTTGATGTGAAATACATAATTATATGAAATACATTTCAATTATGTTCAGTTCGAGTATACACTTCCTGTACTTATTAATAATAATATTAATAATATTAGTGTTTTTTTATTTTTTGTTCGACATTTCGGTTACGTTTTGACAACCATTCTCAGAGAGCACTTCAACGTCTCGGACGGAGATCGAACTGAGATCATGTTGAAGGGAAAAGAAAATCCCTACTAATATTATAAATGCGAAAGTAACTCTATCTGTCTGTCTGTTACGCTTTACCGCTTAAACTTCTCAACCGATTTTGATGATACTGGGCACAGACAATCTTTAGACCTGGGAAGACCTGAGAAAGGACATAGGCTATTTTTTAATTCTAATAAGGGTTGTAAGGGGTCGAATGGTGGAATGAAATGTTGTATGGAAGTATCGCTATTTTTAGAGCTAGAAACTTAAAACTTATTTTTCAGGTCTTTGATTCGATATAAATAAATATGACATTCATAGTTTATATAAGTTAAGGTACCTACCATACCTCTTTATCTGGTACCCAAAAAAACTAATCCACGCGGACGATATATATATAGAATAAAAGGTATAAGATTGAGGTACCAATGCAGACGACCTTTGTATGAGGTCTGACTTTAACTAACTACAAGCGTGCTTGTAACTGCAACCCTAAATGCACCTTGATCGAACTTAAATTACAAAGTTTTATTGTTTCGATAATGCCCCAATCATCCGAATCATTGACAATTACAGAGGTTCACACTTGACCGGCGGTTGTTCCGGCACTCGGTCGCATTCAATTCCAACTCGACCGCTAAAGCAATAGAGACTATTATTGATCACAACGAGTTAAGATTATTCGCTATAAGAACAAAAAGTGTTGACACAACGTTTCGGCTATTGATTTCAATTCATCATCGTACAATCACAACAAATCAAACTAAACAAATTAAAAAAAACAGTCAATTTTAAACTTCATATCTCGCACTTCTTCTCATCGTCATTTCAGCCATTGCAAGTCCACTGCTGGACATAGGTCTTCCCACGAAAGGGGAAATTTTCTCATAATTGCCGCGTTGGACAAGCGTGTTGGCAATCGCAAAGCGATGGGGATGCTGCTGCCCATCCCCACCCTGTGCATTGGAGCTACACTGTTTCGATATACCGCCGACTCTGTCGACTCTTACCTGACCCCTGGTGCAGTGGAAGGTATTATTCTACTCAGGCGGTACGGCCGTGAAGGTTATATAATAAATAAAAATCAAAAATTCGGTGACCAATTAAAATCTATTAAAACATATTACACAATATAAATCGTATATAACGCTATATGTATTGCTTACATGATAGTACGAGTTGTACATAAGCCAGGTACACGAGATTGGATAAGTACATATTTATAGTATTGTTACAAAAATATTGTGATCCTCACGAAAAATAAACATATTATTTACAACACTTTGTGGACATTTCTTAATCGATATATATAAACTTCCCAAACAATTTTCGATTCAAATATGATATTGAGCTAGCATTTATAATTTTTCTCAATTGAAATAAGATGGCCGACATTCAATTAACAGGTTCACATATTTATATGTCATTTTTAAAGCATAAATATACAAGCGAAATATTTACAAAAGAACAAGTCAAACAATAATAATAATAATAATAATAATAATAATAATAATAATAATAATACAAAATACACTTTTGACTAGAATTTCATTTGTAAATCTGACATGACATCCACACAAAAAGAAATAAATAACTTTGTGTCTTGTTTAATATAAGATACATTTTCAAAATGTCTCAATTTATGACCAGCTCAATATATAATAACAAAAATATATACATTTGCATTGTTTTATTTTGTTTTAGTGGTGTATTTAGACATACGACTCAAATGAATTAGTAGGAAAAATAATATATTTAAGTTGGTTAAGAAACGATTTGTGGCACAGGTTAATTCCTTGCATCAACCATGAGCGCTAACTGCTTGCTGACTCCGTATACAATACTTGCTGACCCGATAGACATAGTCCTGTCTTAAGTATATGTTTACGTTTATCATGTAATAATAATATTGATGAAAGTAGAATGACTGCACAAATATATAGAGCGGAATTGAATGAGAGTTCTTATAGGACGACCGAGGCGAACATATCTTAACCAGGTATATGAGGTATTAAAGAAGGGCTAGGTTTGAAGTATCAAAAATAAACGAGCGAGCATAAAAGGACAAATGTGAGAAAGGGAAGCAAGAGAGGTATGCCAAGATCGTTACAAGACGTACCCCGATGGGAGACAGGCGCTGGATAATTTCTACCAATTAAACTCAAACTGTACGCTAAAATATATTAAAATTGGTTCGGTAGATTAGTTCACCCCGGCCAAACACTGTGACACGTAATTTCGACATATCGAAACGAATAAATGTATATGGAGAAGCAAACAGTCTGCTAAAAAAATAGCTCAAGTCTAAATATTAAAGACTCCCGAAACCCGTTTAACAATAAACCCTATTGTTATGTTAATAAGCAACATTCTAGCATACATGGTTTGTTATTAATATGTACTGAACACTTAACACCTACTGTAATATCAATTCGTTGAACCATTGCATTTTTAATTTAGCTAAAACAAAATGGCGTCCAGTTTCACTGTACTGCGTTGTTTTAGCAACTTCATAACCACTACAGCACGAAACTAAACTGATGCCTACACGCGTATTTTACTTTACTATCGCGTTTGTGATTTACCTATTGCATTCACCACACGTAATCGGTATCTTTTTATTTATTTATTTATTAAACTTTATTGCACAAAAAATTATACAATATACATATGGCAGACTTGATGCCAGTTGGCGTTATCTCCCAGTCAACCATCACACGAAACAAAAAAAAATGTTGGTGCGAGTGTAATATTTTCTAACATTTACGCGATCACTACTCATAATAAAAACTATTCTTTACGCGGTTTTTTTTATCTTTTTACATTTTGACGTTACATAACAGGTAATAAATCGCGTTTTAAAGCCGTTAAAAATAGCTTTACTTTTTTATTGGTATGAGTATTGAAACACGAATTCATAAATGTAATTTAGAAAATTACATTCATGACGTCTCACCGTTTGAGATAGACGAAGTCGTCAGCGGTCATTTGGAAGGTTTGCAAAGAAGAAGATGGTGTGCGGTCAGTATTGCGGGCACTGCACGCTGTACTACGCTACAACTAGTATATGTTGTTGTTGATTACATACGGTAATAATTACACGCAAATTCTTCTGAATTATAAACTCAAACGAAAGTTCACTTATACTTAATTTATTTTTGTATATATGTTTATTTCTTCCTTTTCCATGAACTTATTGTTAAATATTAAAGTTAATTCCAATGCCACCGAAGGAAGATGCTAGATCGCTCGTTAACGAGCAAGCCTACGCATGCGAACTTCTAAATCGCCCTTCGTATATTCTGTCATCTGCATTATATAACGCTCACTATATTAATAAATAAATAATAATTTTCTTTTTAAATAAATAGCGTAAAATTAAAAAAGAGCCATTGTTAAATAAATAATTTCATTTTAAATATATATTATTTACACATCATGAACCAAAAACAACGTATATTATTGAATCTGGTTAAGACTGAAGACTATCGCTCAAGAGCGCCTTTCATTTTCTTAGACTAGGTCGTCAAACAAACACAAAAGGAACGCGTCACAGCAGGCTATCGTAATATCACGAGGATATCTACTATCGCGATGGTAACTTTGACTTTAAAAAATCATATCAAATTACCAAGCAATTTTACACCGATAGATGGCGGTATATCCATCCGAAACTTTGTGCTTAAAAGCATCGGTACAAGGGTGCGAATGCCTCCACGCCTGCCCTGCGCAGGAATTATGAACAAAATTCTCTCTTTCCTGGTAAGCCTATTTTTTATTATTATACCAGTAAGCATCACTGCAGCCTATAGACTCTTGATATCACAAGGATATCACTAGTGCGTTGTCAACCTTGCCACTAGAAAATATTATGGCACATTACCAAGAAAATTCACTACCTCTATCACCCTTCAGACACAGCGAACCCTGCTATTTGGCGGTAAAAATAGGTGAGAGTGAGGTACCAATACAGACGATCTCTTGTATGAGGTCTACTTCATGTAGATGCCTATATTTATGTCCAGCATAGGACGTTTTACAGTTGCTATGACGATGTTGACATTAAGTGCTTTGGAAATTTTATTACAAAGACAATTTTTAGTGTAAATTTAAACGATGCGATACGAATGAAATGTTAATGGCATCAGTTTAGTTTCGATTGAAAATTAAAACTGTTAAAGTTAACCAACATCTATACTATGAATCTCTATTAACTTACCTTATGTTATTTTGGCATATTTATTAACCTACGGTTGGGATATTTTTGCATATTTGTGCGTTATTACACTGCGAACTTTTCCCTAACATCTAGGTATATATTAATTCTCTACGAGACTACCCTTTGGGTTAAATCTGATAACGTCACGACATTTCTAGTGAACAATTAAATATTCTTTTGATATAAATATATATATTTATATTATATATTAATCACATTATGCATGTCTGTCTGTGTATTCCATTGAGAAGGCACTATATATATTATGCGGTTACATTGTAGCTGAGTTAAAGAACTGGTTTTTTGATATAGTAAGTTGGCGAACAAGCGAAACTCAGGACTAAGGATACCAATACCTAGGACTCAGCCAACCTTGTGACCTTACGGTGTCACATTAGGACCCAATGAATTCGTCACGCGTAATAGTGGAGAGATATTCGATAGTGTGACAAGGTGCCACAAATGGCGGGAGGGAGCTTATTGTTTTGTGACATTACATTTTAAAATCCAATGTAAGTTCCATTAGGGCAAACCCAGTTATAAATAATTTATTGAGTGGATTCGCAGTCCATGGACTGAATGTGATTAGAGTTTTGCTTCATTTTTATTACAATCACTAGATTTTGTTCTGAAAAAAATGTATAATGATTTAAAAAAATAAAGATCGGAACTTCTATTTTAAATAAAAACCTAGGGAGACCAAGTCTAGTCACACTAGAGAGGAGGGTATATATGTGATCTGGCCAAGGAAATGTATCTGGATGGCCCTTTACCCAGTAACTTATCTACTTCTATCGCCCTCCAAGCCGTACCGTACCAATGTTTTTAAGCGATCTCCAAAATTGAGTAAGAAGAGAAGAGAAGATTGAGTAAGTAAAGCTACTAGAAATATTGTGAGAAACCTGTTCTGATCTGTGAGCTAGTGCTAGCAGAGTAGAATAGCAGGTTCTTCTGTACCATAGGAAGAGGCGGCTGGTGAAGTTCGAAACAGTGTAGCTCAAAGACGAACGTCTTGCCCAGTCTCGCAATTATGAGCAGAACTCCCCCCCCCCCCCCCTTTCAAACATTTAAATAGCCCAGTGAGTGTAATATACTTACACCATAACCTGTTATTTAATCTCAAATACAATGCAATTGACGCATATCAAGTTGATATAACATCGCTGTACAAATCAACAATGTGTTGCGATTTTTGTTTGTGCCTTCGTTCTGAAGGATCTCTTTGTATATAAGTCAGGCTTGAATTTTTCTGCACATGTCGCTAACTTGAAACAACAAGGCTTGTCAACAAGGTATCCAGTTTAATTCTTTCTCTAACTACATTTAGTGATTAGAACTTATACTGTATCTTAAAAGTAATAGGTGTCATAGTTGCTGTCACATGTTTCAGAAATATAATATTAAATCGTATTTAAATTAATTATGAAAAATATTTTTTCTTGTATCCTGTTAAAAATATAGCTTAAAAAAATAAATCTAATATTTGAGTCGAGCCGTTTCAAAGGATTTCTGTATTTTGATGAAATATTATTTATAAATTGGCAACACAGATTATTTAATCAATCCTGGCAACATAGGCTGATACTTTGCTGTCAGTAACAAATAGAGCAATAGCAAGTTAGCCTTTATTAAAATCAGATTATCGCTTTTGATGCTGGGCTCAAATATAATCGTAAACATAAGACATTTCATTAGAAAATCAACTCTATTGCTATTACTTTTAAGTTCCAGAACAAAAATAAGCAGGCCATTGTTTTCTCACAAAATATAAATCACACAGTGAAGTGAGTTGTATTCTCAAATGCGAAGATTATTCTTGAGAATCCACCTCACTTCCACTAGGCGCGGCCAGCCTCTGTTCACATTAACCTTAAAAATATACATTAAAACTATATTATTATCACAACTGTCGTCACCTACGATACGATATCGATATATCTCTCACATATAACATTATATTTGAGCTGTCAGTAATATACCACGCTTGAACACAATCAAACCCTGTGTTCAATAAAACTTGTGTATCTAAACGAACAAATTCATCCAATACATTTTAAATAACATTAATTTATATTAAAACGTCAATACAGATTTCATTCGCATAAATACACCTGACTTCACATCCTTTTCATTACTTTTTTTTATAGTAAATGCCTCGATTTTACAAGTCGCTAAAATCCTATAAAAATTAATTAATTTGAGACAGTACTTTATAAATAATATTATATAGAGACAGGTGATCCTGGGTCGAAGATTATGGCACCGAGTCGGGTTATATGTTCTAAGAATACAAATGTATTCGTTCAATGAAGTGTCTAGTATTCAATTAAACAGTTCGAGATAATTGATATAGAGTATTCGTTATAAATATCATGAGTTGTGCTACAAAGCATATAGCATCGTCTAGACATTGGTGAAATATTTGATACAGGGATTCGGCATATACCTACAGTCACTGTCATGTATCAATGGCCATCGAAACTCATCGGCGTGCAATTGTATGCATTCGTCCAAGGAATTTCGACCCTATCTAGCCAGGCAATTCTTTTTAAAGCAGCAGATTGGCATTACCCGAGTTTGGCTTTTTCGTTACAAATTCCTCGTAGTGTCCGATCAACTTTCACATATAATGCAGGAATATCATAATCCCTGGTCGCCGCGACCAATTCGACCACACTAGTCAATATTCAATTTTCCTCAATTAACGGCTACGTGTGTTTAGATCGGGGCCCGTGGTCAGCCAATCCGGACACTACCTCCCCCCAATAGAAAGGGGCACCTACCGCATCTGCGCCACCCCGTGCATCGCGAGGAAGGCGTGCAGGTCGCGCGGCACGGCGGCGGGCCGGTAGCGCGCGCCGTGCCGCGCCAGGCTCGCGGCCGCCAGGCACGCCAGGCGCGGCCGCAGCGCCGAGCGGACCACGCTCTCCGCCGGACCTGCGCGTGCACTTCGGTTAAGCTCCAATCATTCTATTGAACTGTTACATGAGGTAGAACTCATACAAAAGGTCGTCTGCATTTGTACCTCACTCCTCACCCACTTCAGGCAGCTGTTACACGGTTTAATACTAGCATAGCTGCCGACGATCACTTCTAACATGATTGTATTTTATATTCATATGTATTGATTATGAATGGATTATGGAATAAATATTATTATTATTGTTTCTACCGCAAAACAGACTGCTATTTCACATTGCTGTGTTCCGGTTAGAAGGGTGAGAGAGGCAGTGAAATTACTGGGTAATGTGACGTAATATCTTCAAGTCACAAGGTTGGCAACACGCAGTGTTGTGACACTAAGATCTGTAGACTGCGGTGACGCTTACTATCAAACGGTCTATACATATATTTCTTGTCAATCTGGTCTAATACAAAAAAAAACATCAGCTATTCAACGGAAGCTCACTCCACTACTCGCGAGCATTTGTGGTTTGCAGGGCACACCGCACACCGCACACTGACCTCCGATGGCGGCGACGAGCGGCGTGATCCCGTCCGCGTCCATCGCGTCGACGTGCGCGCCGCGCGCCAGCAGCTCGCACACCACGCCGCACAGCGCCTCGCTCCACTGCTCGCGCTCGTCTGCAAGTTCAACATCATCCTCAATGCAAATTTCCTCATAATCAGCCCCAGGTTGTCACACTTACTGAAAATACTGAGTGATCACAGCTATAGCTCTTGATTGGAGCAAACACATCCTACAAAATAAACGCCTGGCCACTCTAATCACTTGGGACCAGCAACTATAAAGAATTTCGACTGCACTTCCTAGAAGAACTAGGCTGCCGAGAGTGGGACCACTTGGTTGGCTAAAAAAAGCCTCCCCCTGTACCTGAACCGACACATAGCGGTATATCAATCCGAGACAGTGCAGTTCAAACGGTCAAATGGCGGGGGGCAGCAACTTCTCCGTCCTTGGTGAGGCCTATGTCCAGCAGTGGACTTCCAATGCCTGATATGATCGTGATGAAATATTTATCAATCATTCTCCATTCCAATTAAGATATGTTTAAAGGAGTATAGTGTGGACTCCCGCACTCACCCTGCGTGAGCTGATAAGATATTAGCGCGACATGCAACGCTGTTCGCCGCTTCTCATCCGCGGCGTCGATGTCCAATCCGCACTCCAGTAGCAGCCGCGTAGTCCTCATGCATGGGAACCTGGATAGCGAAGTCAAGAGTCAGAATACTAGACGGAGATCAACGTTGTATGAACAATGGACATCCTTCTAATGGTGAAAGAATTTTATATTTTTTAAGTTACCCGAATGTGTCGCTCCTGTAATGGACTGATACACAAGTGCAAAGACATAGATGTTTTTAAAAACAGTCTCTGGCGGCCAAGTCACCCTCAGCCTGCACATAAATATTTAATCACATTTTTGCTTGTATTGTTTATTAAAATAAAATAAAACATGTCTAGTTACGGGCAGAGTAGAATAGGGGGTTTTGTCCATAATTGCCGCGCTGGGTAAGCGTGGTGGCAATCGCAGAACACAATTTCGCGATGAGGTTGCTGCTGCCCATCCCCACCCTGTGCATTCACAGGGCGGGGATGGGCAGCAGCATCCCCGTTGCGAATGCTACGCTCTGCGATTGCCAACACGCTTTCCCAGCACGGCAATTATGGGCAAAATACCCCCTTACTTGAGTAGGCCTATGTCCAGCAGTGGACTTTCAATGGCTGGTAGGATGATGATGATGATGATGAACAATTTTTATCCTCATCGCACCCGTGCGAAGCCGGGGCGGGTCGCTGGTTAAATATGAAAACAAGTGGGGCGCTACTCACTGGCACACGTCGCTCGTGTGGAAGTCGTCGACGGGCGTCCGTCGGTCTGCGGCGAGGTGCAACAGCGTGTGGCCGGACCGGAGCCGCGCGTGCCGCAGCCTGAACACCGCCCGACGCACGGTGCTTGTCGTATCCTATAAAATAAATTTATTCAAATATTAAATAATTTTTCTTGGAAGTTCCTTTCTGGTGGCTCGTGTAATGAACCTGCAGACGTAGGCCTAATTTACTCGTATATGTTAAATGTCTCTTATGATCGGGTCATCAGGGTCATCAGTATTACGAATATTTCTGAATTGAATTAATTTTAAGTACTTAATATTTCTTAATTAAAATTGCTCAATTTATTCTTACGATTCGAAGAGCTTGTAATGGGCCTACTACAATAAAGAATATTTTTTTTCACTAAGGGAGGTGAGGTACTATTCTACTCTGCCGGTACCCCACGACTATTTTATTTTATTTGTATGCAGATGTATATACATACCGGATTGTTATCAGCGTTTTCCAGCAATCGTGCAGCGACTGCCACCAGATAAAGCGCTGTGCGGATGTTGCTCTCATACTCCTCCTGCAAGCAGAACGTGCGAGCCAAACTCTTCGCGTCATTTCCACTGACCGTCACACCTTACCGCCCGCAGAGGTGAGAACACTCGCAGCCGGCAAGGTATACATCGCACAATTAATTGCCAACTTGAACTTTAGACATTAGATTGACGTTGGAAATCGACATTGAGCATGTTTAGCATGTATAGTGTAGCTCAAATGCACAGGGTGGGGATGGGCAGCAGAAGCATCCCCGTCGCGAATGCTGCGCTTCTAAGAACCTTATGTTGAGTTATTAAATCGTCGATCGTTCTGAATGCTAAGCCCACTGCCACTTCGACATACTAATTCCCCGGGCTATGTCGGTAACGCGCAAAGAGAGTCCAAGTCATAGCTCCACTTGAAGTAGTGTAATTCAAATGCAACAGCGCAGGGATAGAGATCAGCATTCCTGTTCGCTCTGCGATTGCCATTACGCTGGCCCATCGCGGCAACTACGGTGAAATTCCCCCCTTTTCGGGGAGACTTACGTCTAGCTATAGATATTTTACGACTGCTATGATGATGCCTTAGTGGCCTTCTCTCAAGGTAACGAGATTTTATTTTGAGACTGTGTTTTGGTGGGTGATGGTATTGGTTACATACTTGCAAAGTCTCCGGGTCCTGGCTGACATGCGGTTTGGCAATCCTCTCTGTGCCGCGCCTCAGTTCCTCCGCGCACGCTTCTAGGACGTAGCACACCTGGACAAACGAACACTTTGACTCGTTTTGCCTTTACTTCTTATCAAATCGCACAGGAAATTATTCTACAATACTACCATATAAACGTTTGTCCTAGGATTGGATCACTCCTTTAACGCAAAAGATAGGGTCCCTCGGGTTAGTCTTTATTTATTTTATTAGTATGTTTCAATAATAATTACTTTTATTATAGGCTGCATATGTGAAAATTTTCATGTATGGATATGTGTGTATATTCAAAACGATGTAACGGAAGGACCATGCAGACGAAGTTGCCGGCAGAAAGCTAGTCATAGTATGAACAACTAGATATAATAATACTCACGTGAACGAGAGGAAGTTCTATGCCAATGTGGATCATCTGTGAGAACACTTGAGCAAATCTCAGCAAATCCTTCACGACTGACACCTGGAACAGCAAAGAGGTCGTTGACCGCGCATTCGACATTGTCCCCCTCTGTTCATTTACTTAGAATAAAAAAATTAAATTCTAGAAAAGAGAGAATTTTGTTGAGACTTTCTAGACTGCTAAGTGATCAAACTAATAATTTATTTATTAATATTCACCAGTAATATGGGCGGCGCTCAATTACGAAAATAACGCATTTATAATTTTTAGAAGTCGTGAGGTGAAGTATAAAGTACCTCCAAGGTGTAGTAAGAGGCGACTAAGATACCGAAACCGACAGATAATTGCACAGGGGGGTAGCATCCCCGTCGCGAAAGCTGCGCTCCGCGATTGCCACTACGCTTGTACATCGCGGCAATTACGGGAAAAATTCCCCATTTCTTGGAGGAGACGTATGTCCAGAAGTGGACTTCCAATGGCTTATATCATGATGATGAGGTATTAAATAAGGGCCAGGAAAAGCACTTAAAATAATTATTAATAATAATAATAAATTCCCACAATATCTCACACATTAACCTGACTCCGTGGTAAGTCGCTTAAAGCACTTGTTTTACCGACGCCAGACAAAAGGGGAATCAATATACTACTTAAATACATATATTAAACACCCAGACTCAAACACAAATATCATCATATTAATAAAAGTAAATGAAGCAAGGTAAGCCACGGAGCACGTTACCTCCTCGTTTGCTAGCAGATCCTACCCCCCGTCATCCCTCCCAACAACCCCCCTCACCCGGTTGTGCTGGCGCAGCAGCAGCGCGTGCCGCCACAGCGCCAGGCAGCGGTCGAAGCGCGCCTCGTCCGCGAACACGGCGCCGCGGAACACGACGGGGTGCGGCAGGTCGGGGCACGCGCGGCCCAACACGCGCTCGCGCACCGACAGGCCCTCCATGTGCAGCGCGTGCGCGTTGCCGTTCAACCGCTCCACCTCCTGCCAAGACGCGTTCACTCTTTAAGGCTCCCGGACACGACGCCGGCATATAAGAGAATTATCTTAAGGTCTTCCTATTGTCTAATCGGCATGACGGTACTGATTGGATCAGTTAGAATTTACCGTGTGCGCGAGTGGATTGGCATGACAGTTACTGCTTGCTGTCTGTAACGATAGGATAGCGATAGGAAGCATCGTGTATGCCCACTGCCCATAATTAGGCTACTTTTTTAATTATACTATTGCCGCACCAGCGTCGTGTATATAAAGAAAGCCTTCTTTATAATAATAACAATAAAAAAAATTACAACACAACCACATAGTCCCCGTTAGTATAATCACTGCATATAGTAGTTTTCCGCTGTGGGTCTATCCCTATGTATGCTTTAAAATTACGCAACAGATTTTGAAAGATGGTGTTTGAAAAGGAATATTGTAACACATTCAAATGTGATGTAGTAAATAAACACATTTTTTGCGATTATATGTATTGTAAACACTGGCTGAACCCGACAAGATAGATCAAAATAATATATTAAGTAGTATTAAAGATAACCCACAATAACCATTTTTTATCCTCATTGCACCCGTTCGAAGCCGGGCCGGGTCGCTAGTCGTTAATAAAAGTAGCCTAAGTTACTCCTTCTAATAACCAACTATGCCAGTAGAAGTCCAGTCTAAATCAATTGACAATTCTAGTTTTTTTGTGTACCTACTGTAAATAACTTCAGATACATTAAATCATGCCGTATACATCTGCCGTGAGGTACCGGCAAAGTAGAATAGTACCTCCTCATGTACCAGGTGTCGAAAGAGGCGACTAAGGTACCAGAACCGACAGATGGCGGTATATCCATCCGGGACAGTGTATTTCAAATGCATAAGGTGGGGATGGGCAGCAGCATTCTCGTCGCGATTGCTGCGCTCTGCGATTGCAAACACGCTTGCCACGCGTAGCAATTGTGGGCAATATTCCACTTTCTTGGGATGGCCATGTCCAGCAGTGGACTTCCAATAGCTGCAATGATAATGATGTGTGAATTGAACAAAATATTGTGTTACCTCTAATGTGGTGCTCTCCTTCCAACTGTCGTAGGCCGGTATAGGGTCGGCGGGTTTCTTTAGTAGGATCCCGTATCGAGTGTCGTACCGCATCGCCATGGCTTTGTGCAAATACTGATACGCCATCTATGGAACGGCATTATTATGTATTAGTAAATAAATTAATAAATAATCACACATCTCATAACTTGATCTGACTCCGAGATAAGTCTCTTAAAGCACATACTTAAATACATATTTTTTACACCCAGACACAGAAAAAAAATCATTATATGTTTGCCCTGGGTGGTGATCGAACCCACGACCCTTGGCGCATAAGATAGAACCACTACTATCTGAGCTATCGGCCCCGTCATAAATTTTCTTGCAAGAGTCACCGAATTTAATATTTAAAAGATCCTAAATTTGTACTTCTCTTCCTTATTTTATATTTTTAATATAGAAACAGTATAACATTATTTTTTTTAATTAAAAAAACCTAAATACATATAACCTACTATACAAATACCCAGACACAGCACAAATTCAACATATAAATATTTGTGCAAGATATCCACCCATCAAGGTTACTCACCCTCAGAGAGTAGTACTCCTTGTCATTGGCGAACGAAGCGCCAAGGAGCTCGAAGGCCTCGATGGCCTGCGCACGCGTCACCTCGGGACGGCTCGCCAGTATCTCTACGACGGACGCACGCGCCCGCTCTGCGGCGCACTGCAGCGGCGTCATGCCTGCACACGACCGCGTTGGGTTGTTGGCAATGATTCACTCAACAAATATATATATATATAGGAGAAACTGACTGGCATTAAGTCCGCCATTTGAACATTTTGTAATATAGTATTTTGTGCAATAAAGTAAATAAAAATTCAAAAACACGTTGACCTGACTCCGAGATAAGTATCTTAAAGCACTTGTAGTACGGATGTCAGACAACCGAGGGGTCACAGATAAAATACTTAAATACATATATTAAACACCCAGACACAGAACAAATACAAATATTCATCATATAAATAGATTTTCTCTGCGTGGCGATCGAGCCCTTCACCACACAAGAGAGGATCACTACTATCCACGCCATCAGGTCCATCAAAAGTATGACATCCATGTGTTTGTAAAAAATCTACCTACAATATTCAAAAGATGCCGCTGCAGTCTCAGTACAACCTTTATCGAGTATTATAAGTTTGCAGTAACCCAATAGTAATGTTCTTTTCGTACTGAGTTGTCAGCGTGCACTCATCAATGTAGTGGGTAATTACCCACAAACACGAGAATATCATTTATTTACAAGTTTGAAGCAATCGATAAAGAATAAAGAATACATCCCCTTGCACCAAGTGTCGTAAGAGGCGACGACTGTACCAGAATTTTACAGATGACAAAAACAATGTACAAATGTACAGTGCGGGGGTGCAGCAGTCCCCGTTGCGAAAGCCCAGCCCTAGCGCAGCAATTATAGGCAAAATTCCCCTTTCTTGGGGAGGCCTATGTCTAGCAGTGGGCCAATATCTGATATGATGATGATGTGGTACCATTTTCATTGCTAAGTATGCGCGCCTGCCGCTCCAGCAAGGCGCACAAGACGCTTGCGTGCCCGCACTCGGCCGCAAAGTGTAGCGCGGTCGCGCCGCAGAGAGCGCGGTCATCGACCCGCGCGCCGCTCTCCAGCAAGAATTGCACCTGCCAAACAATTATAACTGGATCATTAATTATTTGCCGTGAGGTACCGGCAGAGTAGAAAAGTACCTCCCCCTGTACCAAGTGTCATAAGTGGCAACATAGAAATATCAAATGGAGGTGTATCCATCCGAAACAGTGCAACAAATGTACAAGGCGGTGATGGGCAGCAGCGTCCCCTTCGCGAAAGCTACGCTCTACGATTGCCAGCACGCTTGCCCAGCGCGACAATTATGGGCAAAATTCCCCCTTTCTTGGGAGGCCTATTGAGCTAACGTAACTAGACGCAATAAAGCACACAAAGACACCGTATGCGTAGAGTCCGTGACCAATGGTCATTTTTTTAAACGCTATCTATTTTGTCAAATGCGCAGACGCTAAAATTAAATTAATAAATATATAAATTTTTCATTGTGAAATACTAGTAAAAGTATTTTTCGACTATGGCAAAACTTCACAATGACAAAATACCGCTAGTTTTCAGCGTAAATCACACAGTACTGGAAAAAAATCAAAAAATTCTGTAGGGCCTCGGTAAGAGTATTGGACATGTTATTCAAACGTGGGTTCGAATCCCACTCAAGCATTCTCGAACTAATTCACTTTTTCTACTAAATATTGTCCTGTATCTATAAAAAGTATTGTAAATACAAAAATAATACTATAAAGCAAAATTGTTTTCCGGGGATCAAAATTATAATCTATCTCTGTACCAAAATTCATCTAGATCTGTTCTAGCGTGAAAGAGTAACGAACACGCATAAATTCTCACAAACTTTAATATTTATAATATTAATTGGATACAACGCGGTGACACATTACAACCCGGCAAGAACAAAAATGTTAGAACGGTGCCAAGTCCAACGTTAAATTACCAAGCTGATTATTATCAGTCATTCATACTAAACCAAGTCATATTTTAGTGCACTCATATTTATAATAATCAACGTGCGATAATCAGAAGCTAATATTTTTATGTATTCTCATTATATACTACTGATGCATTTGTTTTACTGTCGGTCTTGGCAATAATAATAAATGTGGAAATGCCTGAGCAATATTCTATTACCTGGTTCAATTTGGCATGTTATACGCTGATTCATTATTACTTCATTACTGATTCTGAAAGCTCATTACCATTTTAACTTTATGATCTATACGGTTTACACTGACTAGACAATATTTAAGTGGATCAGATCGTGAAGTACAAGCAAAGTAGAATAGTACCTCCTCTGTACCAGGTGTCGCAAGAGGCGACTAAGATCCGAAACAATGCAACTCAAATGCGCAAAGCGTGGATGGGCAACAGCATTCCCGTCGCGAAAGCTGCACTCTGCGATTGCCAACACGCTTGCCCAGCGCGGCAATTATAGGCTAAATTCCCCCTTTCTTGGGGAGGCCTATGCCCAGCAGTGGACTTCCAATGGCTGGTATGATGATGATGATAAAGTGGATTATACACAGATCTTCTGTTTCGAATTTCTCTATTCAGGCCGCATACAATCGGCTCTTTTCGGAAGCTCTTAGAGAAAGCTATGTAGTGAAATGAACCAGTAAGATCCGCAGATGTAAGAATGGAATACTCTTCAATAACATAAAAGGTAAAAATGGCCAAGTTTCGGAAGTCTGTTCTACCACAAACCTGTAAGATTTCATGTTATAATGTATTTATTCAGACACTTCTTTACAAATTGATTGCCCTGGTTTGTTTCTAATTTCTAATGTATTGAAATGATTATTTAAAAAAAAAATGTGTTATCATACGAAATTTTGAGCGTAGCTTCGCGGTGGGAATGCTGCTGGTGTTTTCACCCTTTTGCATTTGCCTTACACTATTTTGGATATATATATATCGCTATCTGTCGGTTTCGGTACCTCAGTCACATTTTACGACACCTGGTACAGAAGGAGGTACTATTATACAGCTAGCAATTCCAGCAGTATGTTCTGATAAGAGGACGGTCTTTTACTATTGACCTCATGAGCAAACTCAAAATAATCCAACGAGCTATGGAGAGGGCATTGCTCGGAGTCTCTTTGCGCGATCGAATCAGGAATGAGGAGATACGTAACAGAACCAAAGTTACCGATATAGCCCGGCAGATTGGTATGTTGAAAGTGCAGTGAGCAGGGCACTTAGTACACAGAACCGTTGGTCGATGGAGTCGTAAGGTTCTGGAATTGATACCACGTATCGACAAACGCAGCATCGAACAGACGATCTGACTAGGACCGCAGGATCACTCTGGACGCAGCCCGCATAGAACTGATCCTAATGGGGTCCAGCAGTGGATGTCCTACGGTTGACATGATGATGAATGGGCCAACCCATCTAGATTAACTCACCACATCCAAATGTCCCTTATACGCGGCAATCATAAGACAAGTGTTGTTGTATTTGTTAGGCTTGTGTATGTCCGCGCCATGCCTGACCAAGTATTTGACTATGTCTAGCCTGCCGTCGAAGCACGCCGCGCGCAGCGGTGTGCTAAGTGTCTTTGTTGCGTGGTTCACATTCGCTCCGGCCCTGACCAACCGCTTCACTATACCAAGATGGCCGGCGCCGGCTGCACACCATAATGCTGTTGCACCTTAAAAAAAAAGGGTCATGAAGGAGGTGTACACTTTTTTATATCGGACTATAAATTCGAAGAATTGAATATTACAACAGCAGCTAATGACAGTGCCATCAAAATCAATCGTTAATAAGTAAATTGATTCGTATTGTTATTGTATATATCCCGTAGTATATTAGAAAATTTCATCATTTAAAGTTGTCTCATTAATTTTCATAATAAAACTATTATTTTACCGGCTTCAGAATACTATTTTATGTATCTTTTTGCATTTTACCTTGCGTCAAATGTTCTCTAGAACGACAAAATCAGGACAACATTATACCAAACCTATTAAATCCCTTCAATATCAAAAAAAAATCTATAACGCCAAAACACAGGCACTTTTGCCGTAAAAATAAACCCAGAAATCAGACCCTTTGATGCTCTGATGCGCATATCTAATCAGTTATCGTACAGCAAGCCTATCTTAAAATTAGACTGCCACTGCGGGATCATTACGTCATCCGGCAGAATAGTCTCTAAGAAAAACGAATGATGATGAAGGCCTTGTGATACCTTGGACGGGATTATGGAACCTCCATTAACGTCGGAGCTTATGTCTTTATCTGAAGCGCCTTTCAAACAACTGCATTGTACCGCTACCGTGCAAGATAAATAGGTGGTGGTAGATAAATACTTCCGCAGGAAACCTAGCTTAGCCAAATATACTTAAAACCTCACTCACTCTGCTGATAGTAGACGTTAGAAAAAAATACTTCTGCTACTTTTATTATTAGAAGGATATCAATATTTTCCGATTTCCTAATTTTATATAAACTAATACACACACTAATTTATAAGTATATACTGTTTCACCGGTACGTAGACCTGGTGATTTGAAAATTACAAGCTTAGTTTGAGACTCCAGTCACAACCGCACTTGAAACTTGATTCAACTATTTCAATATGAAAAGTTATTGTACATTAATTCTTAAGTGTGAAGAAGAAAGATAATGGTCATGAAAATCGCACAGCGTAGCCATCTATCGATGTATGGTCGATTCTTACAACACATTGTAAACAAGAGTACTCTACTCTGTTGGTATTCCATAGTTTGTTTACAAATAAATTGCATGCAGACGTTAATGCCACCGCCACCGGAGAAGTAAGGTAGGTCGTTCATAAGCGACTCTCTACCTGAACAGTTCTCACCCGCTCTAAGATATTCAAAATGTGGGTGGGAAGAAAGTTATTCAGGGCACCAGGCAGGCTACCTATCTGACGTACAAACAAGATGTCGCGATGGGACTGTAAAATTTTGTCTTAGATGTCACAATAAACTATCGTGGTAGTGGCTCTAGTATCTAGTAGATTGATTTATTTTTGAGAATGCTGACAGCAGCTGATCCCAGTCGGTCTGATATATCGTCTCCATTAGCAATGTCTGTGTGTGTTGCAAAAGCGCACTTTGTATAATAATTGACTTATGTGCCTATTTGTTTTGTAGTACGGACCTCAATATGAGTGGCCGACATTTGAAAGATTTACGAAAAAATAAGTGCGCCCGGACGCAGAAATGCACTGCACGCACTCACGGGTGAGTGCTACAGTCTACGGTAAATATATAAATAATTCATACGCCATCACGCAACACATAGTGATGGCCTGACTCAAAAATAAGTAGCTAAAAGCACTTAGAAGTTACGGATATCAGACAATTAAAGAATCACAAATATACTTAAAGACATTCAACGCTGAACGTTGACACAGAAGAATCACAAATGCTCATCACATAAATGCTTCTCCTGGGTGAAGATTAAACCCACGACCTTAAGCGCATAAACACTATCGAATGCACCATCAGGCCGTCTTATATCTGTTGCTGATTAAGAAGCGACCATGAAAAGTCGACTGAGGCAAGCATTTATAGAAGTGATACATTCGGACGGATCGAGTCATCTCATCCTCAACTTGCAATGGAAAATATTCGCGAAATTATTATTGAAACATTTTACAAACCGTGAACATTTCGTGACAATAAATTCATTGACAATAACAATAACACAAGTGACTACGCACACACATACATCCACTCGCACTGCAATGCCAAACAAACATACAACAACTTTATTAATTACCATAAATCATATACGGAAAACAAAGAAAACTCTGGAGACATGCCAGGCGTTCCATTGAAGTAATGCGGCGAATTTTTAGCTCCTTTGTATGTAAAAGTGCTTTTACAGTTTCGTTCTATCTAAAAATAAAACGCGTGCGGTGCGACGACATGCAAAAAAATAAGTCAACGCACCTCGTATTAATTCTTGCGAACTCTCGATGTTTACATACATCACACCTGTGGCCCATCGGGTTGGGCAAAGACCATGGATATCCACTTGCGACCTCGGCATACCCCACTCGATTTCTTGACTCACATTAATCCTTTCATACACTCGTTTATTCTAGGTACTTCTTGTTTTCATAAAACTACCACTTTAAGAATCGATACGAAGCTCTTAACGGATATCTAAGGGTTAGTTTAGTCAAGGTAGTATTAAATAAATGTATTAGTTAGTAATAAAAAATGTGGTAATAAATCTATATACTAATATAATAATAACCTATCAGTTTTAAAATCTGGGATAAAAACCGCATAGAACTTGGCTCAGTCAGTCTCCTGGGAAAGCCTGCATCCACAATGAGCGACCTACCGCTTAAATGATGACGATGATTATGCATGAGAAAGCTGTGATTTACCGGCAGAGTGAAATAGTTTCTCCCCCTGTACCAGGAATCACAAGAGGTGACAGAGGTAGAACCGACAGATGGCGGTATATTCATCAGAAACAGTGTAGCCCAAATACACAGAGCAGGGATGGGCAGGAGCATCTCCGTCGGGAAAGCTGTGTTCTGCGACTGCCACCATTCTTGCTCAACGCGGTAATTATGGGCAATATTCCGCCTTTCTTGGGGAGGCCTATGTCTAGCAGTGGACATCTAATGGCTGATATGATTATAAACCATGACCGACTGTTTTGCTTTCAGAAGATATTTATAACAAACGAGCGGCGCGCTTCGACTTCTTCCGGTTACATATACAATTTTTATCAGTTTGTTTCCGTTACCATTGGAGTTACCATCCCATTCTTAGGTTTGTAATCTAAATAATAATATAAACAAAACATAATCATTTTTTTCGATTTATCCGTAGGGTATCGTCTACGGCGACTAAAGTACCGTACTGGACAGATGGCAGTATATACTTCCGATACAGCGCAGCATAAATACTACAGGGTGGGGATGGGCAGCAGAATCTTCTTCGCGAAGTTACGCTTGGAGATTGCCACAACGCCTGCCCAGCGCAGCCGTCAACAATCCCCTATCTTGGGGAGGTCTACGTCCAGCAGTGGACGTTTTAAGGCTGCTATGATGATGATGATATGTATTATTATGCATAATCAATGTGATATCCATATACGGCATTCACATTGTACCGTTTCGATACAAAAACAGATCGTGGAACGCGTTTGAACATTTTCATGGAACAACAGCGTATGACATTGAGTAAAAATAAAACAAATATGTCCAGCGCGCGCCCACGCAATTATTTCCACCGCGTAATTATAGCAAGTCCTTTGATACAAACGTCATTTCAGGGTCATCGATATTTCCTATACTAAATCATCATCAACGTATCACTCGTAGGTTTATTTTTGTAGAACCTATTGCCGGACTCATACGTCAATTCCAGCGCCACAGCAGAGGTGGGTGAGACCCCTCGTAGTTGAGGGGCCCTACGCCTCATTGTACATGCGTGGCCCACGGTGGCGGCCGGTCACCCCCGCAGCTTACTAAAGAGGAGGACTTAATGAGTTCTGGGACTGCACGCGTTCGCCTGCAAACGGCGGTGTAATCCTCTACAAAAAGAATCATCATATCAGCCATTGGAATTCCACTGCTGGGCTTATGCCTCCCCAAAAAAGGGGGAATCTTGCACATAATTGCCGCGCTTGGCAAGCGTGTTGGCAATCGTAGAGCGCAGCTTTTGCAACGGGGATTGCGCTACCTATCCCCGCCTTGTGCATTTGAGCTGCACTGTTTTGGATGGATGTACTGCCATCTGGTTCTCGTACCTTAGTCGCCTCTTACGACAGCTAGTAGAGAGAGAGGAACTATTCTACGTTCTTCTTTGACGTTACAAAGCATGTTTCATCTCTCCCTATAACCTTTAAGCTATGTAACTGTTAGTAATTAAGATATTGAAAAAACAGTTAATATTTGTTTCACCACTCTAGAAAGGACTTGAAAGTCAACATATTCCCAAATAACACGAACAGACCAGGCATTATAATCGCAGAGATCCATACAGGACACAATGCGATCTGTAGGAACCTACGAGTGTATGGATTCTACTCTAGGGGTAGCAGCAATTGTCGTGACGTCTACCCAGCGCGGCAATTATGAGCAAAATTTTCGAATTTGGGGAGGCCTATGTCAACATTAAACAAACCGCGTTTTGAAGCCGTTAAAGAGTAGTTCTATTATAAGTCTATCTATCTATAGCATTTATTTGTGAGCAATATTATTGTTTTTTATATGTCTACATATTATCCCATTCATCGTTTGTAATTTTATATGTAATTGGCTTTAAACCGCTATAAAATTAAATAGTTTTATTAAAAAATACTAAACGTCTAAATGTTCGAAACAAACTATCTGATCCATAATATCAGTAAAATGGATCTAGTCTAAAATGTTGAAGTAATATATCGTAGCAACTTTGTGTCAACTAAAGATACACGTGCATGCATTAGGGTCTGTAATGTGATATTTAACTGTGTTTTTGTTTTTTGATTGTTATATTAATAACGAATTGGTTCGTTATTTTGCACGGTGAATGATAAAATCATTGAAACATACGTAAGTACATCACGATTGTGTCCCATCGGGGTAGGCAGAGACTATAGATCTCCACTTGCTACGATCTTGGCATACCTCTTCGGCGTCCTTCACTCGCATTAGACCTTTCATACACGTTCGTTTATTTTTGATATTTCTGACCTGGCCGTTCTTTAATACTTCTTCTATCTGGTTAGGGTATGTCCGCCTAGGTCGCCCATACCAACTCTTCTATTCACTTTCGTTCTATATATTTGTGCAGCCATTCTACTTTCATCCACCCTTTCCACATGTCTAAATCATTTTAACATTCTTTCATCTTTTAAATCAATAAAACAAACTATGAAAACGGAATATGAATATTAAAAATGGAGAATCATTACTGCAACCATAACACGTCCGCTACTGGATATAGGCCTTCCCAAGATAGATAGATATTTGCCCTTAACTGAACGTAGCTTCGCGGCCGGAATGGTGCTACTTTGTTGTATTTAAGCAACACTGTTTCGCGTGGATACACCGCGGTTCCGTCGGTTCTGGTACTTCGCCCTGATATAGCGGCCAATAATTAAACATGGAGCACGGAAAATAGCTGTATTTAACTATATGGAAAATCGAATGTTGGCCGATGCAGAAAAGAAGTTACTCTGCCACCGCGCCAGCGAAAATACACCAAGTCCCTCGGTTCTTAAGCACTTATAGGGGCATCCTCGGGAAGCGTGGAAGGGACCCTCAGGAGTAGTGAAGAATTAACAAGATTGTCAGTTATGAGCGCCTGTGTGTCACGGACCTCAGCCTAGACCTCAGTCAGCCGTTGAGTCGTCAAAAATCGGACTAATGCGAGCTGGACTCGACCACCGTGGATTATGTAGTTGTGTAAGAACATAATATTTATTATAAATTCGGTCACCCATCCATTTTATGACTTCGTGTATAGTTGCTCAAACACGATTATTGTTTTTTTAAGACTATTCTTATTATGATTTCATTGCAAATGTTTGTTGGTTTTATTTCTGTATCAACAGTATAAGACGATTGCTTGCCAAATTTTATAGTTCTAGATCTATGGGAAGGAACCTTTGAATTTTCATTCCTTTAAGGGTGTTAAAATATGTATTTTTATGGTGCAAACAGTCGTATATTTTTTTTATTAACTTAAATGTTTTTACAACTTAGTGACATTGTAAATTTGAGCATGTTTTAAATTTCAAAAAGATTCTTCGACATCGTCTGTGGACTAAGAGTCTTGACAGACCGACAGAAGGACAGACAAAAACACAAACAAAAATAATCCTATAAGAACACCCCTTTCCTCCTTTTCCTTTTGAGGTATGGAACCCTAACGAAGGATAATTTATACCCGGCTGCACTAGTGTTGGGAAGGACATGACTTGACAGTTAATGTAAGAGTACCCTTGAGTAGAGTTGTATATATACACAAATTAATAATAAAATTTTTGTTAAATACCAGTGAGAAGTTGGGACGGCCCGCTTATCAATGATATATAGAAACAATAGATACATACAATTAATAATGCACAATAAATATTCATATCCTTAATTAATAACACATCTACTAGCTATCCTTAACAAACTTTAATAGTTCAAAAATGCACTTAGGTAAAGTTAAAAATACCTAACTTGTCATGAATGCGCCACATTCAAACGATAAACGATGATATTCTACTATGGGCAATGACACCTACATAGGATTTCTACATTAACTA
>JACJUM010005602.1:13138486-13162352 GCA_020976665.1 Heortia vitessoides
TACATAAAATATCATATTTTTACATTTGTGTTAAAAAGTAGTCTTATAAGATTCAATTTGTAATTTGCCTTTTTTATTATTTGATTTTACCGTTATTAATCAAGCTTTTAACATTCATCAAAATGATTATACATCTTAGTCTAATTTAATATGACAATGTAAATTATTAGTATACACTTTTTGCACCATTTTCTGTAATTTCATATGTATTGCATGCTCTTCTATTTATGTAATCCACAAAAATTATTCATTTCTATAGAAACAGCATTAAACTAGTAAATTCAAAAACTAGCAAAAAGAAAATTAACAAAATTAAAGATGTGGAAAAATATAGTCCTACAATTAGATCTTGTAGTAATAAAAAACATATTAATTGAATGGGTGATAAGCATAAAAGGTTTAAAAAGTCTTTATTCTTTCATTTTTATATTTTAATAATATTTTGAGCTCAAAATACTTAAAATAGAAAATACCTCTTTATAAACAACACATAATTAGAAAATTCGCAACACACGCATTGGAATATAGCGCGCAAAAGGTAAAGCACACTGATTTGAATGTTAAAAATAGATTTATCATGAAACTAACAGTGATGACATTAACAAAGGATCACAAACTCTTCATGACATTGTTTTTACTGAAACTAAAAAATAAATACTTACACTATTTAGAAGATCGTCAATTTCATCTGTGCTTTTTTCATAAAGTAATGCGTAAAGAGTTAAGGACATTCCATCCCTTGCTGCGAAAAACACCCTTTCCCTCAAAGTACTCGATATATCGTCGTCCATCAACTTTTCGTCCATTTTGGAACAAATATATTATAATAGTCACGGTCAGCTTTAAACACTGAGGAGTTACCACGTTGATCAAACAAATAAGATTAACGTTATGAAAATTAAACAATTACTTTCGCGCAGCAACAGGGAAATGTGGAAAACTAAAACACAATTTGACACTGACAGTCATGATATGACATAGAAAACAGATAAGTTTAAATTTTGTCTCTTCCATAGTTGTATTAATAAAAGCCTTTACAAGAAAAAAGTTATCAAATAAGTTACTTTAAAGAAATTACTAAAATTTGCTTGGTAAACATTACCGCGTTTCTGGAAATATATATTTTTCTCATTGGGTGTTTTTGCATCATCGCATATTTGCCGCAGGAAGGCCATTGCTAGATAATTTCCTTAGTTCTACATTAAGTATGATTAGAAATATGGTTGTAGACAGATCGTTTGCTCAACTTGTAGGTGGACATCCTATTGGGTTTGCCAATGTTGCCCCATAAATAAACCGTCAATTCTCTGTAGTATCTGCCCTACCCACTCTCGCTTTTAATTCACAGTGCTAAAACGTGATATGAACGTTCTTTTACAGATATCATTTTTAACCTACATTGAGTTAAGACCTCGTATCAGTGTCATAATATCATCGCTTGTATCGCACAGTTATTGTGGACTGAACCAGTGAGGTGTGTCAGACACAAAGTCAATCACAATCCTTTCGTCAACATATTTTCCGAATTTCAAACATTTCTGAACTTATTCCATACCGTTTCCATTGCATGCTAAGAATTGGTTTAAATTTTAAACGATAAGAATGTTAAATAAAATATTAATAACTTTTTTCTTTTTAATATCTTGGTTTTTTAGGATATTTTTTGACGAAAAACAGGAACATTAACAACTTTTATAAAACGGAACGTATATGCCACGTTTTGTCCAAGTGGAATATGATAGCCAATAGGATTCATTCGTTGACGTTTTGACGTTTTTTACCATTTGATTTTGACGTGTAACTAGTCGCTTTCCCTTTATTTACAAGATCTGAATAATTCTCTGAGAAATACTTAAACATGTCGAGTGGTCAATGGGAAGTTGTTGGTAAAAATAAGAAATCCCAAAATGGGAAGATTAAATCCAAAGAGGACGCTAAAAAAGCAATCAAAAATGGACCGAAACTTGAGGATATCGGTGAGTTATATATTATTCCGAATTCCCTAAAAATTTTTATGTTTGTAACATATTAATTCACAAATTAAATTGCTGCATAGCTGTATATGCATACCTCTTGTTACCTATAAAATATGTCGTTGAAATGTGTCAAAATCAAGTGGGACAAAAAAAAGCTATACGTTTATCAGTAATTCCAGGTGTCTGGCCAAGATTCAGTTAATTATGAAAATAATAGAAATATTCTTATTATAAAGTATAAACAATAATTAAATATTTTTCATATTAATGAAAAATATTACCTTACGTTATATTGTTTTCAGTGCCTCATTCTCAAATAAAATCATTTTATGGTGGAATGGAAGTAGATGACGATAAAAAGCCCCCTAAAGAAAAAAAGAAGGAAGGAGAAAAGAAGACAAAGAACAAGCAGGACAAGAAGTCAGAGCCTTCCAAGCCCAAACCTCCAAAAACCATAGAAGAAGCTTTCCAAGCCGTACGTAAAGTTCTATAATGCATGCATTATAAAATTTATACTACAATATGTTTAACAAAATTGTCTCTTTACATTTAAAATTACATGATATGAATATTCAACATATATTTTTAATATTGTTTTAAAATACCTATAATTCTGTAATTTTATGTTTTCTTATCAGATTGACGCGACTGAATTAGCAACAATAATAACAACAAATAAAGTTAGATTCTCCAATGCTCCCCTAGTTTGGCTCAAGGAAGTTGCTACTTTCTTGAACTCAAAGACTCAAATTGATGTGGAGGATCCTACATTTGTAAACTATTCACCTGGTTACCCTCTGTCTGTGGTGCCTGAAGATATCAAAATAAGTTTGGAGAGTGTATTACATGACGCAGGGAAAGCTAATGCTCAATTATTCTTTGACGTTACTCTTACCGCCCTGGCGAATGATATGAGCAGAGGTAAGCTAAGAGATCATACTTTAAGATTTAATTCTTATCATAATATCATCAATTATAACAAGATATATCAGTATAATTCATATTATAACACAAAATTTCTCAAATTACAATATAATTCAATCTAAATAATGTACTAAATGTACATAAAATAAAGCACTATCTGTGTTTGTACATTTTTGTATCAGTAAGTTTGTGAATCAAAAAAAACAATTTGGTCACCCAAATCAATATAAAGGTTCACTTGAATGAGGTTCTGATTTTAAACATTGAGCCGTAGAAAAACATATCGAAATAAAATATATTGTTTTACTTAAAAAAGGCATTGACATGTGACTACAAATCTGACAAAAATGTTTAAGTCAATGACTCACTTACGCAAATATTCCCAAAGCTAGGGAATATTTTTCATATTTGTATAATGTGGTGTCTTGCTTTATGTGCAGTTGTGGGTTTTAATAATATTACTATAAATTATATAAAAATAATAGTGGTAGACCTTATCCAAGATTGTCTGCATTGGTACCTCATTCTCATCTATCCAAACAACAGGACATTACTGTGTTCTAGATTGAAGCAGTAAAATTACTGGTAAGATATAATAACTTCCAAGTCACAAGGTTGGCAATATGCTAGTGATATCCTTTGGATAATAGAAGCATATATTGGCTGCAGGAAAGCTTATTATCATGTGGATAGTTTGCTTTTCTGTCACTTAAGTGTATATAATAAATAAAAAAGATCTGAATGTTTAATTTCATTAACAGGTCAATCTGTCAATGGGCACAGGCTATTAATTCAGATGCTAGCTAAGGACTATCCTGATTTCTGTGTGGCATCAGTTGCTAAAAATGCTAGTCTACGCAACTCTTATCAGAATAGACCCCCCATTGGTCTCACCCTCTTGTGGGCATTTGGTCAGGGTGGCCTCAGCAATTTCTCAGTTGGAATGAAAGGTAAAGAAAATATTTTACAAATGTAAATTTGCTGACTTAAATGTTCGTCTGAATTGAGATAAGTTTATCATGATAACAAAGATTGTTCTTATCTCATGTAACCATGTCTTTACAGAGAATATTTAGTAAGAAGTGTAGTGTAACGGTTAATACATTCTGCAATTTAATTTTCTAAAACTATAGTTGAAAATGAATTGAGCCACATAATTTCCACTTAATTCAATTTCAATTAGCAGCATACCATATCTTGTAGTCAGTTCAAGCACCATCACAACATATGTAAAATTATCTGTTTACAAATATAATGATATTTGAAAATATATTATGGTGAAAAAAAGAAAAATTAAAATTATTATATATATGTATATATATATACTTAATAAAAAAATTGAAAGTGTAAAGTTTTTGAAAGTCATGATGTAACTATGTTTTAAATGTATACAGTGTAGTTATACAATCAGTTCAATTTGTTTTTAAAAAGGTTTTATCACAGAATTATATGCATTTTATATTTGCAACAACAAAATATAAAATGTCATTTTTGACCTTTTTGATTATCATTTGTTCAGTTATGTTTGGTTTTTAGGTATAATGCTTGCCCTTTAGTGATCTCTAAGCTAAACGTCTTTATTATTATTACAATTTCCAATTTATAATATAATTATATCTATACTTATTCCTACTTTATTCCAGCTTGGCAAGAATTGTTCCTGCCAATCATCGAACTTAAGAATTATTCCAAGTACATAATTACTTATTTGTGTAAAATGCTCGACAATCACTCAAATTTGGAGGGAGTAAGTGTAAGTCAAGAACAGTTGTTTGCTATGTTCGATTTGGTGAACAGCAAGAAAAATAATCTATCTAAAGAACTGTCAAGTGACCTTACAGCACAATTAAATAAATATAAGGTAAGTTTCCATCTTAAAACTCTGATCTGTATTTGCATAATGTTAATAAATTATTTGTTTAAATTTTATTATGTTGTGTACTATATGTTGTACTTTAACACTTTCACATATTGTATAACAAATATAAGAATATATTTAGTTAAAAAAATACTATAGAGAGCTTGTTATAATAATATATATACAATTTGTTGTACAACCAATTATTAATGGTATAATACAAATGTCAATGCTTATTTATTATTGCCAAATTGCAGGATATCTATTTCATTCAAAGTGGCAATAAGTTACAAGTGCTGTTTAACCAAATTATGAAGAAGTTGCCCAATCAGTACTTAAGTGGTTCTGGCTTGGATCCCTACAACCAGGTGCTTGTGGAATCCTTGATTGATTGCTTGCAACGGGATGATTCCTGCAATGCCACCTGGAGACAGTTATTCCAGAAATGCACTAAGCAGTCAGCGACACTTCTTGATTATATAGGTAAATTATGGTTAAAGTACTGGAATTCCATCTTTATATTGGCTAGAGTATATTCCTGACCATCTTAGGTGTGCATCTAAAGTTAGATTTTAAAGAGAGCTAATTACGCTGATTGTATTTTTAGATAGCAACTGGTCTGTTGTCAGTCCTAAGTTAAAGTTGAAGTCATTAAAGGCAAGTGTACTGCAATATAAGGAAGTTGGCGCGGATGCACTAAGAGGCAAAAAGAAGGACGAAACAGTAGTTAAAACTAACAAAATATGCCAGGTATGTATGTAATTATAGTACAGCAATCTGGAAAGTCTTCCTTTAATGCATTTTAGAGCTCTAATATGGTGTCAGCAGGTAGGATCTCAAGCGCTAAAACAATATCAACTGGATAATAATAATATAATTAGATAATATATCTTACTAATCCTACTTTGATTCTTAATATTTTCAATTAAACAAAAGTTCAAAAGCAAATTCAGAAAAAAATCCAGCGCACCAAATAATTAAATTATTTGGTTATGCTAAAAGGCCTTTAACCCAATACTGTAAAAAGTGAGGTTATAAATGAGATGAGAATGTCAGTCAATGTCAAATGTCATTGATGAAGTTTGAAGCGATCTTGGCGGACATATTGTTGGAACTGTTGGCGTTGTCTATTTTAATTTCACCCTTTTGTGGATAAATCATCGATCTGTAATAGGTAATTACGTGTATGTTTAGAATATTATAAAACTTTCAACGACTTATTGTTTTCTTAGACGTAGTAGTGTTTATACGAGTTATGGGAAATAGGCATTTTGAGACAACTATTCCTGTTTCGTGGTAGTTGTGAATGCAACAAGAAAAACTGCTTTCAATAGCGCGTAGAAAGCACCCATCCGTGATAACAGTAAATATTGTAGTTGTGTTAAACTGTTAATTTCCGTTACACGCGCGCCCACGTTACACGTATTCGTTTTAATTATGAACTTAATCAAAGCCAGGTAAAACTGTTTTTATTTGACATAATTACCTGCTATATTGAGATAAAAGTTCACTTCAAACGATTTACATTATTATCTACTTGTTATGTTCAACATTTTTAATATGTATATATTTTTTAAAGTGTGTTAATTATTTAATATTTTATCAAATGTAACTGGAAAAATTTAAGTTCCCAATGTTAATATGTGTTTTGCATGTGAATGATGTGAGTATAACTATTGTCTACAGGATATTCTAGACAGAATGACAAGTACTAGAAGGTTCCCATGGTTATGGTTCTTCCTGTCACTGTTTGTAGCTGGCGCCGTAGTGCTGAGTTATGATGTGTACAGAGCTGGTGGTGACTTTCCCAGTAAGTATTATAAGTTACCCTATCAATGTACTGAATAAAAACTTCATATATATAAATAAACTTTATTTGATACTGGCATTACTATTATTTGGAACTGTGTTTAATATTAGTAGTATTATGACATTATTTTCCTTATAAAAAGATACTATTGTTGTACTATTGAAGTACCCAAATATTAATACATTTAAATTTATTCAATATCCTGTATAAGAATTATAAATTATATAATATAATTACAGAGAGTACAACAGGAAAGATTTTCAAAGACCTTGGCATCCTAGAGCAAAGCCAGCATGCATGGCAAAAGACTCTGTCTACGTCTGCACGAGGGTACATCTGGATGGAGACCAATGTACCAGTCTACTATACACAAACTGCTGAAATATGCAAACCCTATCTACAACTTTCGAAGGATATAATTATAATAACTATTAAAAAAGCAGGCATATTATATGGGAATGTTCAAGAATATGCTACAGAACAAACACCTAAAATAGTAGCTATAATTGAAAACTATGCACCTGGTCTGGTTGATACTGTGCAAAGCTACTCAACAACTGGTTATGAAGCTGTGAAGAAGATTTCAGTGAACTACTACCAACTTACTGCTGATTATTTGACAACTAAAGTTTTTATGTGAGTATTTTTTTATTTTTGAATCTGATTTTCAATATTTGTTGGGATACTAACTGTCTATATAAGCAGTTGCTCAAGAATTTTCTATTTAAGTTCTAGTTTTGAACATTTCTATTAAAGTATTTTGAATGCTTGCAAAAGCAAATAAAATTTTATGTTATATTAATTTATCATGCATCTACAAGTGAATTTGAATAGGAGCAGTGTATGCAGCCTGCATTTAATACAATCCTGCAGTTCTAGTCAAATTTTCTGTCCCTGTGTATCCTACAATCCAACTTACTGAAAATACAATGCCCTACCCAGTTTCTGATGAGTTTCAGATTAGTTTACCAAATACCCAATTTAATGATATATTTTAGAAAAGTCATATAAACATAAGTTAATTGTTACGATCTTATGATTGAAAATGTATATTATACTGCTTTATAAACTTTTATGTAATGTGAAATAATGTCTTGTTGAATTATTATAATTTTGATATATTATATTTGCTTGCCTAAGGTTATCTGGTTGTTGTTTACTGAAAGTAAAACTTTGCTTACACTTTGGCCTTACAACTTTTATCATGAATGTTTCACACATTAACAAATTATCTGTTATTGTCTATGTAGTTTGTACATATAGATTATTTGTTGTGTTAATCACATGTATTGTGTTTAATCATTCCACTACTAACATAACAGTTGATAATGTAAATATAAAGATTGTTTTCAATTTCAACTTTGTCAATATATTCACACTGCTATCCTTTGTTATCTAGATCAAGTGTAAAGACTTACTTTCAATGATTCTGATGTCTTCACCTATAATTCTTTATAAGTATTTTCACATCACCAATTCTTCAAAAGGTCAATGTTTATTTATTCAATTGCAGTATTGAAAACTAGTTACAATGGAGGTGGATGACAAATACATAAATGCCATATTTTTATTTCAGTGGTGACTGGGCCCCCGAGATACTTCAGAACAAAACACAAACCGCACTTAATGTCACCCGGAGCCATATGAGTACCTACTTCCACTGGTTCAGGAACCAAGTGCATATATATTCAGAAATTCCTTGAAGAATGAATATATCTTCATCAATCAATAATTTTTAAAGTGCTTGTGTTGATGGAGAAATGTGTTAGTTCCAAATTTTGTTGGAGATGGGTCGGGGACTTGTGTAAAGTTGATTATTCCACTATTTATAATTAAAAATGTATTTTTTGATAATGAAATATTTGTGATCATGAACAAGCCTACGGATCTTTTTGCCAGGGTTGTGTGAAATAATAACTATAATTGTGTCTTAATAAAATCAATGTTACAAATTAAATAAATATTTGTCTTAGTGGTGGAATAAGCTACTTGTTAAAGTTCAGAGAACTTTTTATGTTACAAGTTTAATTTACACAATGAATTGTTATTTTCAACATTTTATCCATTTAGCACAAAATACTTTACTTAGCTTTACTACCAATATCATGCATTTCTCCCTCAATGCACTTACAAAATAGTTATTTCATCTACAAAATGTTATTTTATCGAGTACAATAACCATTCAGATTACTAGTTACTGCAACAATGAATCTAATAGTTTTAATCACTGTTATCGATCTTAAATATTAATTTATTTATAATATTTGCAATAATTTATGTCATATCACTAAAAATAATGTTGATAAAATATTTTCATTAATTTACTAGGCCATGACAAAATTAGAATTAAAGCGATCGTTCAGTATTGAAAATTGTCACATTCCTATTGCATTTATTTTTCGTCTTGAAATTATTTATTGTAAGTTACCTGCGGTTACTCTCATCCCAAATAAACTTCAGAAATCAAGTTACTTTAGAATACAAGAGTGTAGAGCTGTAAGTTTTTTTTGTAGTATATTTATTTGTGTTGATGAATGATTGTGTGTTTTTAAATATATGATACAAAATTGAACTTGTTAATGTACTTGGATTTTAATAATGTCCCCATTTTTCGTCTCTCCTTGCCTATAATCATGTGCATGGATCTCATGCATACCAGATATCATTAATGTGGGGGTAGTTAATATTAAAAACATTTGAACTACGACTATTTTCTAAATCTATCTCTCAAATTGGATCAAACTACACAATAAGCAAAAATTTATTAAAATTGGTTCAGTTATTAAGAAGTTCATCCTAGACAAACACCGTGACACGTAATTATGATGTAAAACTAACCCGACGGATATACTGTCTTATACTTATATACTAAGGTATAAATTATCCTATCTCTCAAATTGGATCAAATTAAGTATATAGTCCTTCCGTCAGGATTATTTACAAAGCATGCTTTCGACCTCTCCTGACGTCTGCCCACGCGGCTCCGCCACATAAGAACCTTCAGGTCACTGAAAAGCGCAACCGGTGCGCAGTAGTACATACGTAGATCGGCCACCGCAACCTCAATACCATTTCGATTCGTGAGTTCATGTCTAAGGTGTCTTGACGCACTTCTACAAGGTGCCTGATCACTCGAACCCACTAGTTTTTCAAGTTGCGAATTACTCCATTAAGCAGTGTCAACGTTGGTATACATAGGCCGAGACATGTCCCTTGGACCCTACTTATGCCAAGGCTTGTATGTCTTAAACGCACTACCGTGGACACTAGCTAGAGCAGTAGGTACATCGCACTCACCGGCGAGAGCGTGACATCTCTACCCACATAGCAAATACACTAATGCATCTGAACATGTCCTTCTAGATCCTCCTCATGCCATGGCTTATATATAGCTCAGATGGCCTCACCACAATTTACACACACTAGCCAAGCTTACTGTAGTATACCGCACACGCCGATGAGTGCGTCATATCCCCTCCCACATGAGAGAAATGCAGATGAATCCCACGTGCAGATGAACGCAATCCTTTCAATTTTAAGTCCTTCCAAACGACGGCTACTCAAGAGCGCCTCTGAGGCACGGCGAGCTCTTGAGTGATCGCCGTCGATCTCGTTCTGATCACTCAAACTCCGGGGTGCAGGGAGAGAGAAGGCATAACGCCGTTCCAGCCAGCTAACTCAGCGGGGGATCTTCTCTTTACACCAATTTAACGACATACAATCTGTCGCTTAAACAGTTGATTATTTGTTACGGTTTAACTGAAAAACTAACAGATCGATTTTAAGTAGGCAGTCCTCGTACTTACGGCATGTTAGGTTCTGGAAATACGCGACGCAAATCGAAACGACGTAAGTCGAGACATATTTTTTCATGTTTTCAGGGTTAGGATTCACACGGACTCGAAATTAAAAAAAACTGCATTTATAACAAAGGATATAGGTACAAACTTTATTATCAAAAGTAAGTTCTTAAAATAATTATAATATGCACTTATGAAATTGATGGTTATTTTTGGTATTTGTGTGTTATTAATTTTAATAATAGTTATAAAACTTTATGTAATCAAAACACATATGTAATGAGAAATAAGAAAGAACATTGTCCAAAATAAGTAAAGCTTTATAAGCCAAATTATTGTTTGAACAGTACTGTTTCACTTCAGGTATAAAATGCTTAGTAAACCATTCTTCAAAAAGTATTGATGTAACCAATGCCTTTGGATTAGCTTTCCATGTAACCGAAAGAGTACCTACTCTTGACGTAATTTTTGAAAGCTTGAGGATTTTCAGACCTATAAACCAAAAGGGGTTTCAATTTAAGATCACTTTCAACATTCGAACCCAATAACAACGTCAAACGATCTTTAGCCGCTTTAAATCCAGGCATAGACTTTTCTTCCTGCGATAAAAAAGTACAAGAAGGCATTTTTTTCCAAAATAAACTAGTTTCGTAACGAATATCTCGTTTTAAAGCGCATGAACCATCCTTACAGTGTGTTGATGATACTCAGCGCCTTATTTTGTGTAATAGCCAAACTTAGAGGAACCCGTCGCTGAGTTTGATCTTGAATCCAATTGTATAATAGTTTTTCCATTTCATAAATTAAACTGAAGAGACGGAAGGAGCTGTTAAGAGTTTTTCTTTAATTTTTGATATTGTTTGTACTGTCGTGCGTGATAAATTAAGTTCTCGTCCAATAGATGAAGTCTAATAACCGTGATCTTTTGAGTTTTAAAATGTTAGATTTAACCTCCATTGTAATTGCCTTTCTTACTCTCTTCTTCGCTTCATTATTGTCTTCTTTAGGTGGCATAGCTTAAAGTTCAAGTTTCAGTTCAAGTTAAATATGTATGTAAATACAAAAACTGTCAAAGGAGCGAAAAAAAACTAATGTATTACGTCTTGATTGTCCGTTGTCCCTTGAGTAACTAAACAAAATCAGCAGCGTTTGCGGGGTATTCCCCGCACGCCGACGTGAATTCTCCTATGCCGGAAATCGAAACAAATGACGTATGTTTAAGGAATAGTGTCAAAACATTGTTCGACGTACCTTGAAACGACGTAAGTCGAGGACTGTCTGGACAATAATACCGACGGGTCCTGACTTCTGCGCCAAGCTAAAGGTCGTGGGTTCGATCCCAACCCAGGACAAATATTTACATGATGATCCTTATGTTTGTTCTGTGTCTGGGCGTTAAATATCTATAATAATAATATATGTACATATTTGTGATCCCTCTGTTGTCTGATATCCGTAATACAAGTACTTAAGCGACTAATCACGAGATCAGGTCAATGTATAAGATGTGGAAATGTATATAAAAATTACTTTTACCATAATACAAGTACTTCTTTACCGAATAACATATATTATACTTATTATAGATAAAATAAGAGACAGCTACTTTAAGAAGAACTGTGTAAACATGATTTGTATTTTTGTACGTTTGTAACAAATAAACTCAGAAATCACTGAACTTATTCATGAATATAAAATTACAAAATCAGCCAGCGACATAGATAAAGTAATATGTATAATTTCCCTATATTGACACGGAAAGGGTATAATTGAAATAACTAAATTATATTTATTTTGTAATATACTTAAAATTATTTATTGAAAAACAACTTTATGGTATTGTTGTAGCACGCGTCTGCGAGTTCTTCAATGTCGTCCTTCCTTATCCCTGCTAAGATTTCCAAAACTTGTCTGAAACAAAAAAAAATAACGTGAATATGTTGTAATTGCGACAGATTCATTGAATATATTGTACCACCTCTTTAACAGGCGTCGTAAGAAGTAAATGAGTATATTAGAAAAGAGGGTGGAGGGAATGGGCATGGTATGTCAGTTTTCAGGCCCCCACTGAAAATATTAACTCTAGATATGAAAATGTAAGTTAAGTACCGAATCTTACAGATGGCGGTAGATTTATTTGATCGCAATTATGACTAAAAAAAGCCCACTTTGGTGAGGCCAATTTCAACAGTGGCTTGATGATTTATCTCAATTCTTCATATTGTGAAAAGGACGTTCCACCTCGGTAGTTGTTCAGTGTGTGATGGCTTCAGACATATCTCGCCTTTATATTGATACTAGCGTACGCAAACGTATAAAAAATACATTTCAATCGGTTCGTTTAGGGATTCCGGTCGGTTTAGGGGGAGTTCAGTGACATACAATATATAAAGATAAGGATCCTATATATATATAGCTTAAAATATTCATCTTTTCGTCGACTGCTCGCGCCTGCCCCTCAAGAAAAACCGAAGGCACGAGTGGGAACGATTTTATTGTCCCTAACGACGGTCATTCGAGCCAAGGTTGTCCAGCCTCAGAGGCGCCCTTGAAGGATAGCCGTCGTTCCTGCCCTGATCTCGAAAACCTTGCTGGGGCTCTGCCTCGGGGCACGCAGGAACAATCAGGCATACAGTCGGTCATTTATTAAACGGACTCGCCCATCGCTCCGCTGGAGTTTAAGTCTAAGTGACCCAGCATTAAGGCCATAAAAAAAAATAACCATCAGGACAATGACTAACTCTACCACGGAAGATCTTCCTTTTTTACAAAAACTTAGCCATTCAACTATCGCTAAAGTTCGAAGCAATAGTTAAAATAAACTAAATCTTACACAATATTGATGGGTTCGTTTCTGCCTTTCACTTGGCTTCCAGATTCTGGTAAGTGCTTCTCCTTCTTCACGGACAGGAACTTGGTGAAGACGTGCTTGTAGCCAGGGTGTGTAGGCTTCACTTCACACCATGGGCAATCTGTCTCTATCATTAGTCTGTCTTTTGGTATTCTGGATGCAACTTTTAAGTTCTCCTCAGTCCTAAGAGAGCTATAAAGTGCAAAGATAGAATAAAATTTTTAACAAACATACATTTAGAATAAAATTAATTTGATGATTACTTGTACATAAAGCAATAGATCAACCTACAAAAATCGATTTTAAGCTATGGAATCAATATTGATCTTTAACTGCAAGGCTTTCAGTTCATAATTGACTGTAAATTTTTCTATGGACTTCGGTAGATTAATATGTTCGTGTACTAAAATAATTTAAAGATTATTTTAATAATATAAAGGAAATTCACAAATCATCATCATATCAGCCGAAGAACGCCAGAATAGACCCCCTTGAGTAATTTAATTGCATTTTTGTACCTTTGGTACAGGACGATATACCTACTATTCTACTTTGCACTAAAGCTTAGCCATACATTAAAATAATATATTTTAAAACTTACCAACCATTAATTCCAATGTATAAGCCTAATGCCAGAATTTTGTCAAGAGCCTCCTGGGACCCATCAAATGAATGTACCACACCACCAACAACATGATCTTTGTTCCTGGTCAATATTTCAACAAGATCGTCAGCAGCTGCACGGCAATGTAGGAAAAGAGGTAAATTGAACTCTCTACTCAGTTGTAACTGGTACTCAAAGTATCTGAAAAGAACATAATATTCAATAATATTTTCTAAAAAAACTCTATTTAAAAAAACCCATTACACTACCATTAAAATTTTCTGTAGTAATGGGTATTTTAAAGAAATTGGACCTCTATTATGGGATCCAAGTTCCAAGATACAAGATCCAGTTCATCGTCCAGGAAAGCACTTATTTGGAGTTTAGTCTCAACCGCCAAGAACCAGAGGAAATATAAGTCCATTCTCATTTGTGTATTTGTATTTTATTAAATTGATACAATTACAAAACATAAAGAGATGTTAGAAATCAAGTTTGTCACTATTACCTAATACAATTTCTTAAAATAACTCATAACTATAGCATGTCACTATATCATAATTAGTTTTCACATGTATACAAATTTTTTATTAGATTCTTACCCCAAACAAACATACTTCATAATAATGGTTGGGCAATACAGGCAGTCATAATCAACCAATTCTACAGTAATTAAAGTCAGAGTAAAAAAAAAACAAACTATTTATGATTTAAATACAGTGAAATTATCACTATAACAACAAAAAATATAGTGTTCCTATTTCATGCACCAAATGTTGTGGGAACACCAAATTTATACTATGAATATTTGTGTTTTTTCTATGTTATATTGGTCATTCCTCTATAACCTGAAGCCAATAACACAAGTGATTTAAGTGACTTATCTCAGCTAGGGGACTATATTAAATGTAGTCTGATTTTATTATTATTTATGAGCATAACTTATTGCAATAAAGCTATATATTAATTATTATTTTTCTTACTTTAACTGAACATCTTTATCACAGAAATGCAGTCTTTCATAATCAAGTCCACATTCTCCAATGGCAACCACTTTATCCCTGTTCTCTGTTATGAGTTTCCTAAGTTCATTGAGATATGACTCAGGATCTGGTACAAACTCTTTACATCTAGTTGGGTGACATCCTACTGTAGCAAAAAGGCGGGCTGAAAACCAAAGAACCATATAGAATATTTTTAAGGGTTACCTGAGCTTATAGATGTCTGTAATATCTAAAGAATATCACTAGTGCCTTGCCAACCTTGTGATTTTAAGATATTATTTTACACTACCCAATAATTTTAGTGCCTTTCTTGTCCTTCAAACTGGAACACAGCACTGTGATTGCTGTGATCACTGTAGTGTATTGCTGTCAACACTGCTATGTGGAGGTAGAAATAGGAGATATATTTAGACAACATTGCATACACACTTTGTATGAGGTCAACCACATTAAAATAATAGGTATAAATAGTATTGAGAATAATATTAAAAAACCAAATAAGTATAAAATAATATGAGTAAGTGGTCCCATGATTTTTTAAGTATTATATATAATAAAAAGATGGTATGTTTCTCTAATATAAACGTGTAGCTACTTACAGTCAGAACGTGATAAATCAATAGCCTTTTTACTGTCTATAACACTTCCTCCAGTCACCATAATTTTGTCAAGCCCAATCAACCAGCTTCGTGAGAGGACCAGCTCTAAATCTGGCATGTGCTTTTTAGAACCATGGTAAAGCCCTTGGTACATTTCATCAGTTAGATTAGCACCAATATCTAAAAATATAATAAGTATATTTCATAGTTTTTACAGCTCATACAAAAATAACGATTGTACTGTACACGAGCGGCTACCTATATATTTCCTGACTCGCGACATTCTATGCATCTAAACACTTGTAAACTAAATATTAATTATTATATCTTATTCTTTTTAGTGGAAGCATATGTTTTAAACAGATCTGTCAATGTCAAGTAATATTTTAAACTTTACTCCCTATGTAACATACGTCGATAATCAAATAATGTTTTTATCTGTCAAAAAATATTGTTTTTATGACCGACATTACGTTTTCATCATATCATTGTCATCACTTGTAAGGTAATGATTAAAATATATCTGTATTTTATATTAGAACAAAAAGATTTTTTCTTCTTTTGGTCAAGTATCAGGGAGTGTTTGTCATCTCCAACACTACAGTTAAGGGACAGATTATTCTACCTTAATTTGTAAATTTTTAGTAATTTTTGGACTCATTGACTCGCATTTATAGATTAATATCGATTGTGAAGTTTCGACATATTTGGGTAATGGTTACTCAAGGCCTCATATATTAAAACAATTATAATATTATAATACACTTCTAAAGCTCTTTTTTCTAGAAAAAAAAATTATTTACAAGAACACGAAGAGAAAAAAAATTAAAAGATACGTTTAAACATTTTAGCGATCCAGCAATTCACGGCAAACCATACAATCACACCATTGAAGAAACTATATTTGCATTTTGTATTTACCATTGTTTATATCACGTTGGTGGCCTAGTTACATAAACATGTTGGAATATGGTTATCGTAGTTTAAGGACGCCTGCAATACCAGTGGTATGATATGCACGATTTTGACCATTTGGAAACCTATTTATTTATTTTTTTGCATCCATCCACACTCTAGTCTTCGGAGAAAAGAGATTACATCAAATTTTTAATTTTCGCAGAAGGAAGTTTCTCTGCAACCGCACTGCACGCCCAAAAAGCGGCCGTGGGCGTAATTTCAAATAGTTCTCCAGAACACTATACGTTTAACAATTGGTATAACATACACAGGGATACTAATTATTTCCTTAGCCTTAAAGGTTTAGAATCTGTATTTAGGTATATTGACACAAGATCTCATATATTGACTTAATTTCGAGGTAATTCGCTGAACACACTTGTGTTTTGATCATCAGACGACAGAGGAACCCCAAAACATAGTACTGAAATACATATATTCAACGTTTAGACTCAGAACAAACACAAATATCATGATAAAAATATTTGTCCTGGGTGGCGATCGAACCCACGACCTTCATGTCCCCACGAAACCTATGATCCCCACTCAGGAGAAATATTGATATAATGAATATTTGTATTTGTTTCGTGTATATATGGTATAATATATATATATATATATATATATAAAATATTAAAGAATATACAAATATACTATAAATACATATATACATAACACCCGGATCCAGAACAAACACAAATATAATCATATAAATATTTGCTCTAGGTGGAACTCTAACAAACGACCCTTGGCGTACAAGATAGGATCACTACCATCTGCGCCATCAGGCTCGTCGATTATATGTACATATTTAAGTATTATATTTGTAATTCCTCTGTTATCTGATATTACGGTTATCTGGCACTACAAGTTCTTTAAGCTACTTCTCTCGGAATCAGGTCAGTTTGTATGAGCTGTAGTATGAATTTATTTATCTATATGAAAGCATATATGGCATTTACTTATATTAAAAGAAAATGTTTGATATTAATGTAGTTTTATTTCTTTAAAACCATTAACAATATATAAGTCCAATATTTATTTGTCGGTATATTATATTTAATTATTCTAAGTGATTTAATAACGCAAGACCTCCAACTCTCATACTCGCATCTATTTAAGTCTATATCAAAAAGAAAGAAGAAGTTTGAAGCAGTGCTCCGATATGCATTAGGAGCATTGTTTCTTACTATTCCATCCATCCTATCCCTGTTTTCACGTAATAATAGTTATATATAAAGTTATCTGTCCAATAAGAAAGAATATTGATAGAACATTTAGAAATTGTATATTAAACTTAATAGTCAATTGAATAATCACATATAATTAAATATACTTTTCAATAAAAAAAATACTAATGGTTCCACACTGCAACAAACACAATTACTTTAAATGATTCATATTTGTTTTAAAACAGCCGATATCTTTAAACAACCATATTCAATAATAACAAAAATAAAGAATAGAGGATGTTATTCAAATTTCTGAACGCTGTTGATCACGTGATTAAAGTACGGGCAGCACCACCTCGAAAACGCCATTTCCCTAGGATACTGCGGTATTGTACTGTCAGTTGACCGTGGTGTACCGGCAGAGTAGATTAGTACCTCCCTCTCTCTGTACCAGTGTTGTAAGAGGCGACTGAGGTGCCGGAACCGACAGATGGCGTCATATCCACCCAAAACAGCGTAGCTCAAATGCATCAGTTCGGGAATGGGTAGCAGCATTTCCGTTACGAAGTTTCGTTCTGCGAATGCCACCACGCTTGCCCAGCGTGGCAATTATGCGCAAATTCCTCTGTCTTGAGGAGGCCTATGTCCAGCAGAGGACGTTCTTCGGCTGCTATGATGATGATGATACTGTCAGTCACCAGTATTTTTCACCAGTAAGTGTAGTGGACAGTGCTCATAGTGTACATCGGAACATACGCAAGATTAAGCTCTCAGTTATGATAGACTGACTAGTGTGATATTTACATTATATTTTGATGGGTACAGATAAGGAACAGGGAATGTCAGAAGTATATTAAAGATCAGAATAACCCAAGTGATTAATATTTACAATAATCATTTGTAAGCAGAAACTAGACATTGGTGCTAAGCAAAAATAATACGTGTTGTGTTGTGACATGGCTTGTTCGTTGCCTGTGCCCTTTATTTATTTAATTGTGTATAGGAGCCATGGCCTTCGTCTAGCAATTTATTGGTGATTATTATATACAGTTGGATATATTTCTGGTGAGGCGCTCCTAGTCATGTCGGTCGGATGTGGGTCCTTCAAATTGAACTACCTGTAAAATAAAATATTTATAATAAACGATTTTAATACAGTAGGATGAGCGAGTGAGTACGTGAACAAGTAAGTTGGTGAGTGAATGTGTGATGAGTGAGTCAGTAAGTGTAAATTCTAGTGAATCGTGGAAGGAGTCTATAGTAAATTTAGTATTAAAACCTATTTGGGGCCGTTAGACTAATTGTAATCGAATCTACGCTCTGCGATTGCCACCACGCTTGCCCAGCGCGGCAATTATGGGCAAATTCCCCTTTTCTTGCGGAGGCCTATGTTCAGTAGTGAATGTATTACGGCTGCTATGATCATGATGAAATATTTACCGACGGGGGACGCGCTGTAGCGTGGCCAGGATAAGCAGCGCAGGCGAGGCGCGCGCGGACCCGCCTTCGGCAGCGTCAACGGCGGCGGGTGTGGTGGGATTGGGACCAGGGGCAGCGGGGAAGGGACAATGGGCGGTGAAGGCGGGAGTTGAATCCGTAGAGGCTCGGAACAGCTGTGCGTGCTGCCAGCCGCAGTCGCCAAGCCCGCCAGACAGCATGGCAGAAACTTCGGCTCGGGCGAAATGACGCTCGAAGCGACACGGCATTTCTGCGAAGGCGAAGACTATAATCATAGGACGTTGCGCTACCGACTTGAAAAATTGCACATTGAGTGACTGCGTGAATGAGTGCGTCATCGCATTAGCCATGGCATCGGCCAGGCACACCCTGATAATAAACTCTAGAAGTGCCAATCACAAAAATGAAGCTGAGTGTCTTGATAAATTATTTATTATATCATTTAAACTAGGTTATTATGTAACCAGTTATTAATATTAAAAAAACACAAAATAACATTCAAAATCACAGGTTCATCAGTGATCCAATGAACAGCTCCCCCCCACCCCTTTAGGGGGAATCCTATGGTTGTCCAACGATTCAATAATGTATTAACATAAGTCCGCTCATCGGCTGGTTACCTCCGAGGTAGGCGGGCTCCGGCGGCCGGTTATCGAACTGCACGGTCCAGCGCACGAAGCCGGTGTGGAAGGTGGCAACTTCCGCCCGCAGGCACAGCGACGTGAACTGCACGCCTTCGCTCGCCTGCAGACGCCAACATATCATGCCCTCGTTCTCTCCTTCTGTTTATTTGAGAGCAACCAAATAACCTAAACTATATAGAAGTAATATATATAGAAGGAAGGAGCTGACTGACTGACTTTTTTATATTATGAAGACAAACAAACATACTATAGACACTCGTGTCATCACAAAGATATCACCATCTTGTTGCCAACCCTGTCAACTGAACATACAATGTCACATTTACTCAGTATTTTCACTACCTCACAGAGGATCAAATTGAGAAGCTTGAGTGTCTTTAAGACTTCTGTATAAGATTAATTTTCAGTTTACGTAAGTTTGATCATGTGTCCAACTTTCGTAACAAGCTCAAATGGCTACCTATTCGACTTCGCAGGAACGCTCATATCGTCTCTTTGCTATACAAACTATTGTTCTATCCTTTCTCTCCTACTTATGTTCCTTGGCGACAGCCATGAGAAATCCCTAAGATCGTCAGAGAATTTATCATTCAAAATGCCTCTGCATTCCACAAGCTTCAATAGCAAATCCTTCACAGTTCAAGCTGTTCGTTTGTGGAATGCGCTCCCCTTGAAGTAAGATCTGCTCGTTCTCTTTCTATTTTTAAGAAAATGGCGAAGGAGTATTATCTGTCACTTTGATTTTGCTTTTTGATTCTGTCACTTTCCTTGTTCTGTAACTTTATATTTTATATGTATTTGAATGTATGTGTATTATATGTATGTTTATTATTATGTATGTATGTACTAAATGCACCTCAAACTTCCACCAACTTTAACATCACCTCTCCCACCCTTCAAACTGGAACACAGCAAAGCAAACACTGCTATTTGACGGTAGAATAGGTGAGAGTGAGGTACCAGTGCAGGCGACCTTTGTCTAACTCTAGTAAAGTGACGTATCAACGCAGGGCCTAAACTAAAAGGGTGGGAAACTTGAAATGTTGCACAGGGATTGATTTTATAACGTAGGGGAGCATTAAGAAAGGATTTTTAAAAATTCACCTTCTAAGGATAGTGTGATAATAGATCAATGTGGTGTAAAAGATGCCGTGACAACAATAGAGAAAGGATTGTTGAGATGGTTGGACATGTAGAAAGTAGATGAAAGTAGAATATGCACAAATATGTAGAACGGAAATGAATGGAAGAGTTGGTATAGGACGACTTAAGCGACCAAACCTTAAACAGAAGAGGTATTAAAGAAGGGCCAGGTCGGAAATATCAAGAATAAACGAGTGTATATGAAAGCTCTACTGCGAGTAAAGGAAGCGAGAAAAGTATGCAAGGTCGTAACAAGTGGAGATCCATAGTCTCTGCGTACCCCGATGGGACACAGACATGATGTGTGTATGTAAAAGTCCGAGTGACATTAGTTTGTTTACATGTTTTATGACGTCACAATATGGCTGATAGACACATACACAAATTTTCATCACACTAATGTTCGTATTGGGTGGAGATCCAACCGTAGTGGGTCGTCTTGTTGTACAAGATAGGGAACACTACCAAATACGCCAACGGGCCTTTCACTTATCTATTTATTTACAACGAACCTTCCCGAGCCAGGTACACCTTCTTCCAATCAGTCTCAACCTTTCGGAACATGTTTTTCTCGGTGTACGCGCCAGCAGACCATGTCCGGATCACCTCTTCTCTCTCACCAGGCCCAGATATCCGGTATTCGTCCTCGGCTGAATAGTACCTTGACAAACAGAATAAAAATTCTAGACACATTTCGTGTGGGGTACGGGCAGAGTGGAAAAGTACATGCCCCTTGCACCAGATGTCGAAAGATGGAGGTATGGAAGCCGAAAAATAGCGATATATGCGTCCTTAGACGATGAAGATGATACGTGTAATAATAAAAAGCTATGTCTTCGTCATTATCATATTTGCACATACACGTCGTAAGACGTCCATTGCTGGACATAGGCCTACCCTAGTGGAGAAGGAGTGTTTGTAAGGCCTGAACCAATTTGGTTAATATGCCCATATGTTCTACGCTGGGCAGGGACAGATTTAGTAGAGGCTGCTACTCATCTCTGCCCTATTCCATATGCTGCACTATTCGAATGGTCATACCGCCATCACCCGGATCCTGTATCTTAGTCACCTTTTGCGTCAACTGGTACAGAAGGAGGTACTATTCTCCTTATATTTTGTAGTGTAATTAAATGAAACGTGATGATGATGAACTTATCATTAACTTGTGACTCGACCCGGTTTTGCACGGGTGCAATAAGCAACAAAAGTTGGCTTATCTCCATCTCCATCACGGACTTGTTTGTGTTCAATGCTGTTTCATTTCATTATTTTAATCTATATTGTCGGGTTCAGTGTTGGCGATGTAATCGTAAAGTGTTTATTTACGACGTCACGTTTGAGACCTCTAAATTGATCAGTGTTTCTCTACTATATTATGCGTATACATAAATATGTGAATACATATAAACCTTCCTCTTAAATCACTATATTTATTAAAAAACCGCATCCAAATCCGTTGCCGTTTTTAAAGATCTAAGCATACATAAGTACTGAGAGCGGAAATTAACTTTGGTTTATATTATGTTGTAAAAAAGAGAAGATACGTACTGTACACTAACGCTGCCCGGCTCGTTGAATAGAAAAATGTATCCTTCCGCACCCATCTCGCCGCGCTGCGACCGCCATTCCTTGGAACCTGATATCCGACCATGAATCTCGTAGTCACTCGGCTTCCTACGGACAATTACCAGATTCAATCATTACTAACATTTACGCGTCCGAAAACCAGTTGATAATATAATAAATGCACAAGACATATCAGATATCGGCAGAATAGAATAGAACCTCTTACTGGACCAAGAGGCGACAAAGGTATCAGAACCGTCAGATGGCGGTATATCCATCCGAAACAGAGCATCTCAAATGTACAGGACGGGGATGGGCAGCAGCATCCCCGTCGCGATAGCAGCGATCTGACAACTCGCTTGCCTAGCGCGGCAATTATCGGCAAAAACCTCCTTTCTAGGAGTCCGATATAAGCAGCTTAAAGCACTTGTATTACGAACATCAGACAATAGAGTAATCACAAATTGAATACTTAAATACATATGTAGCACCCATATTCAAAACAAACAAAAAAGGTACGTTACACAAATATTTGTCCTGGGTGGGGATTGAGCCTTGTCCATCAACTTGGCCGCAAGACAAGGCGGTCAAGTTTCATTACGTTCTGCACGGAAATTATTTTTCAAGTCTTTAAAACGAGTTATTTAAAAGTCTTTCTTACTCTCAACCTCAATTGGAAAACTGCTTTTTATAACTATTCCGAAGGACTTAAAACACTGTTTTAACGGACATGAGTAGACAACAACATGAAACTTGTTACACCGACAACTAATGCTATAGGTTAAAGTCTAATGTCTTCTTTCAAATAGGCCAATCATACTCACTTTCAAATCGTCAAAATAGCAAATAAATAGAGTATAGATTTGCTTATAACAATATAATACAAATGACCGATGACCCTGGCAGCCAGTGCAATAAGAGCCATTTAAACATACAGGTCATTGAGTGTCCTACTTTATACTAGTCTGTCATGTTCATCATTCATTAAGTAGGCTATCTAACTAGCGATCATGGATGTTATGCCTGCTTCCAGACACTTGCTGGTAAGACTAAATAGTGTCAACAGTTATTGGTACCAGATAGTTAAGAACTCGTGATTGTCGACTATCAAGTGGACCTGTTCTTTGGTAGGCTTGTACCGTTTGGTACTATCCTCTGTTCCTACGCTATGAGATTACGCTAACGGGGATGTTCCTGTGGTTAGGAAGTTACGAAGTATCTACGAGACTACACTACCAGGGAAGTTCCTCTAGTTAGGAAGTTACTACAAAGCTACGAGACTACACTACCAAAGAAGTTCCTGTGATTAGAAAGTTACGAAGTAGCTACGAAGCTACGAGACTACACGACCACAGTTCCTGTGGTTAGAAAGTTGCGAAGCTATGAGACTACGCTTATAGAGATACTTCTATAGTTAGAAAGTTACGAAGTATCTACAAGACTACGCTACCAGGGTAGTCCCTGTGGTTAGGAAGTTACGAAGTAGCTACGAAGCTA
>JACJUM010005602.1:13162362-13186146 GCA_020976665.1 Heortia vitessoides
AAGCTACGAGACTACACTACCAAAGAAGTTCCTGTGGTTAGAAAGTTCCGAAGCTATGAGACTATGCTAATAGAGATGTTCCTATGGTTAGAAAGTTACAAAGTATCTACGAGATTACGCTCCCAGGGAAGTTCCTGCGGTTAGGAAGTTACGAAGTAGCTACGAAGCTACGAGACTACACTACCAAGAAGTTTCTGTGGTTAAAAAGTTACGAAGTTATAAGACTACGCTAACAGAGATGTTCCTATAGCTAGGAAGTTACGAAGTATCTACAAGTTTACGCTACTAGAGAAGTTCCTGTTGTTAGGAAGTTATGAAATAGGTACGAAATTACGCTACTAGAGAACTTATACTTCTCGACCACCGAGTGGACCAGCTCCTTGGTGGTCCTGTGCTGACTAGACTGTCCGCCGGGGAAACAGCATCCGCAGCTAAGGGACAATATATCCTCAACCATCTTGTGGCTCTCTGTGGTTCTGTCTTAACTGGTACTTCTTCCTGCATCTAAACACTTGCAGCTGGAGTCAACCACCGTCAGTAGCTACAGGATAAGCTACCAAACAACTCATACTTCTCATCCAGTTGGACCAGCTCTTAGGTGGTATTGTTCCATGCTACGATATACTGGCCACTAGGGACACAAAGCGTCAGCACCTAAGGGATCATATCATACCTCTCGACCATCAAGTGGACCAGCTCTTCAACGGCTCTGCGTGCCAGGTACCGTCTTCGGGGCTCTGACACTTGCCGCTGGCGACGCTCACGCAACGCCATAATAGCTGCCAGTAGCTCGCCTTCCGGGCACATATTCCTTCGTTTCAACACCTGAGGTAGAATATTCAACCAAACTGACGACTTTAAATCTGCTATTCCTATTAAGTTATTTTATTAGTACATATTTTTTAACAGTAATTCATAAAAAACTACTTGGTCAACGAGTTAACAACATCTTTTCCAATCTTGAAAATGGTTGACGCAAGCCAAAGGGTATCGCAGACAAAATATTATAAAAAGACAAAATAAACCGCCCTTATAAGCGGTTAAGAAGTAGTTTTTTAGGGACACAACATTAAAAAGGTATTACAGTGTATAATTAATCGCTTGATAATTATTATATTGATTAAAAGAGAAAGGAACATTGAGATCGTTTGGTTGGACATGTAGAAAGGATAGATGAAATTAATGACTGTACAAATATAAAGAGCGGAAGTGACTGGAAGTTTGTATAGGGACTGTAACGGACAATAATCTTACTTCTTTGTATTCCAAAAGAGGAAAGGATTTTATTTATTAAAATCAGCCGAGTAGATTTTAAATACAATCACACCACACAAACGACTCTACTCTTTATAATAAAATATGTAAGAAAAGTTTACACATCTCATTATTGACTCCATAATACGTAGCATAAATCACTAAAATATATACATATATATAACACCCAGACACAGAATAAATGTTCATCACATAAACGTTTGTCCTGGGGACGAACCCACGGCCCTTGGTGCAAAAGATAGATACTACAAATGCGCCATCAGGCCAGTCATATTAGTTAGGATTCAGCTCACCTTCTTGTGGTCGGTGGTGTACCTCCAGGTAACGTCCTGCAGGTCGTCCCGGGACACTGCAATGACGTACTTCAACTTCTTCCCCCAGCCGTGGCTGTACAGCAACGGCACGTTGAGTTTCCCTTCGCATGGGTCTACATGCAGCCACGTCTTGGAGTCGTAGTCGAATACCTTAACACAACATCTCATACATTGACCTGACTCCCAGATAAAGAAAGAAGAAGAAATAAAGAAAACATTTATTGTCCAAACAAAAATAAGACATTACAAAAATGAATACAAACCAATATGGAGCATGTCACAGAGAGAAAAAAAGAAGAATGAAAATAGTCAGAAAATATGAATTAAAATCAAGGCAAGAAAATGACAGTCAATTGGATTCCTGCCTCAGCGGCATTGTGCAGAATGCCACCGCAGCACTGGTCTTCCGACAGGACCCAATGGTAACGCCCTATGGTTAAAAATAAATACAGCGATATAAAGATGAATCAAGAAGTCTACTATTTATATACACTTAAATCACTTGTGTAGTAGATACCAGACAACAGACGGATCAAATACGGACCAGACACAGAACAAACAAAAATATTCATCATATACACGTTTGTCGATGGTGGGGATCGAACTCACGACCCTAGACACGACAAAAGATAGACTCCCTATCATCTGCACACTCAGGCATTATAAAAAGCTATATAGACTATAATCTATCTATGTATAGGTACTATTGTTGTTGTATCCTGAGGAATTCCTAATATCCAGAAGGAAGTTCTTTGATATACCGTATCCTGCCGATTAATAAAAGAAATGTAAAAAGCTTAACCTATTACCACGGAAATGTTTTCAGGATAAAAAGTCTACATGCTATTTCAGACTATCAGTAATCTCAGTGCCAAATTTTTCAAGATCTGTCGAGGCGTTCCATTAATCCGACCATCTATTCAAAATCCTGGATTCTAGTATAGATAAATAAGGACGTATGGATTCTCCCATTCTGGAATGCCTCAACAGATCTCGGAGCCCCCACAGGGTTCTTTTACTCGAGTGCGAAACTACCTCGTGAAGCCAGAAGAATCGTGTAATCGTCGCTCATTAATTAGCAACCCAGTGACTTTCACTAGCAGTGCGAGACTACCATGTGAAGCCACAGGGTTAGTGTAATCGTCGCTCATTATTAAGCGTCCCACTGACTTTCACTCAGAATGCTAGACAACCATGTGATGCCACAGGGTTCGTGTGATCTTCGCTCGTTATTGAGCGACACGCTGACTTTCACTCGCAGTGCGAGACCATGTAAAGCGAATACTCACCTCACACCACGCGTGGTCTGTTGTATCATACACGAACCTCGTGTCGTAGCCGAGCGAGCGGCAGATGAGGGTGAAGCAGTTGGCCCACTCGCCGCAGCGGCCACGCCTCGTGATGAGCAGCGTACTAGGCATATTGTATCGGGGGAATTTGGCCCGGCCTACCTCGCACCGAGTACATTGATACACCTGTGCAAAACAATCCATATAAAACACATACTAAGGTATAAAACCGACAGATGGCGATATATCCGAATCAATGTAGCCCTAATGTGGTGATCTACTTTAAAAAACTGCGCTCTGCAATTGCCAACACGCTTGCCCAGCGCGGCAATTAAAGGCACAATTCCCGCTTTCTTGCGGCCTATGTCAAGCAGTGGGCTTCTAATGGCAGATATGACCATGATGATGATGAATACGGTAACGGAATCTAATGGCTGATATAATGATGATACCAATATTTAAAGAGAGAATATTTGGATTTTTGTTTGAAACTATTTTAGATATTCTTTTACTATAAAAAACTATACGTGAAGTGTAAAGAGATAGATAGAGAGATTGAGAGAGAGAGAGAGAAGACAAACTAACTTTCACATCTATAATATTAGTATTATAGATGTGATGTTAGGGATACATAAACAGTAAAGGCAGAATTCAAGAATAATTAACGAAACAAATTAATCTAAAGTAAACAAAACTAATTAACAATTAAAAGAGTGAGAAAAAAATAAGGAATACATACAAAATAACAAAATTAATTATAAAAATAAATGTTTTACAATATATTAAGTTTTCAAATAGGGATTTGTTTCATCATCGTACCTTCCTCTTCAAGAAAGGGGGAATTTTGCCAGCAATTGTCTGCAATTGCGGGAAAATTATAGCGCAGCTTTAAGAGAAAGCTTTTATTTATTTAAGTTATATGGTTTACATAATATATAATTTTCTATAGATTAAACATTTATATTTAAAAATTTTTGTCAAGGATATGGATTGATAATTTCCACCAATTTTTAGCAGATGCATTACTATATAATGAGTTACACTGGTGATACTTACTTCAACAATGCACGTCTCTGACTTGCTGACCTCTGTGATAGTGCCTATGAATCTGGTGGGTCCATCACAGGTTTCACAATTTGGCTTATCTACCCACTTGAAGAACCGATGTTTGAACCATCCTAGAACCTCCATTAGTAGGGCAATGTCGAACGGCAGGTCTTTAGCCTTTGTCTCTCCTGGTTCAAGATGAACACATTAGTGTGAATATACATTATGGGGAATACAGCTTGCTGGTTTTTTGTTACTTATGAAAAGCCTTTAAAGGAACTGTGCAAATGTTAAAACTAAGCTTAAAATCAAAATTATTCTATGAAATATAAAAAAAAAATCAGCCTTTACTATGATGCTAATAAGAAGTTAGTTTCTAGTTTTAATATTCTCTTATTGACCATATGGATACATTTGGAAAATTACTGATCAAAAAGTGCTTTGAATAGTCAGATAACACGGGTAAAAATTCGAAATTCGAAAAGGAACTAGCTAGCTAATAACAATTGTTGTTGTTGGATAGCTACACTATTTTCTTGAGACATTAACATATATTATATAAATTTAAAAAGAATTTATGAATACCATCGTTGTTTACTTAGATACACATGTTTGCATACATTATAAGGTTCCTCAGGTGAACTTCATACATACCTAATTTCATTTTTAGTTGATGATCCCTTACTCTGTCAATAGCCCTCAACTGTAAAGTTGTCAGTGGTATAAAGCTCCTTGTTTTCTTCTGAAGATCTTCATCTTCATATCTTATCATGTTGTTGAATAATGATTCAATTTTTAAAAGCAATGGATTTTTTGTTTTCTGAAACATCAGGCAATAATTAGTTTAATATACAATTTTTTTATAAAAATATTTAAAACCGGTAGCTATATTGGATTTGTTACATAATTCTATAATATAAAGTAGGATTATACTTATATATATTAGATTATACTTATATCTTTTAGATTAGAAATATATGGGCAGAAATTATGTATGTAAATATTGAGGGGTAATTTATAATATGAAATATTCTCTTACTAAAATATTAGCAGGAGTCAATTTATTTTTTTTACGATTAGTATGGTTCCGGCTGGCTTTGACATCAATCTTGCTCAAGGCTCCACAGCAAAACCCAATTTTCCTCTCTATGGCTGCTTGGGCCATTCTGAGTTTACTTAATGTTTGTTCTTTTGGGTATAAAAGGTTATTATCAATCTGAAAATAAAAAAGGTTTCATGTTTACATTTATATTGAATAGACGAGAAAATTTTACGTGATTTTTTTGTATTCAAAAATAAATCTAATAATTAGGGAGGCACTCATTATAATCCACTTAAAATATTACCTGTTGGAACCCTATATATTTTAAGTAATCACAAAAGGCTTCCAATTTCAAATAAGATAAAAGAAGGTCACTGTTTACGGTCCTTAGTTCGTAATCATGAGGATTTTCTAAAATATGCATGATAACACGACGAAGTTCGTAAAGAACATTAGTAAACTTATCAGTGTCCCGTAAACTCTGTTCCAATAAAGCCAGACGCGCTGTATCTTCCATATTTATTAAATTGCATTAACACCAGATATGTTATGATAAATTTATTGAAGTGAAAATGAGAATATTTTATTGACTGCCCTGGTTGATTCAAACACTTGTCAGATTTTGATTTGTCATCGCTACTGATAACAGTGTTCCTACTCCACAATTTTTTTACTTATTTTATCACCATATCAAAAAACATTATTGATAATATAACTATTACCCAAAAATGTGACGCATCCGTGAATAATCATGAATTTAAATGTAGGTAGCAAACTAATCGCAATAGAGACGGAGCTGAAGTTAATGTAAGTTAGAATATTACATTTTATTTTAGGTTGGAGAATGAACACATCCGTTTTCTAAAATAACTAGGCTTATATATTTCAATAGTGCAGTCTCAATATTAACAGATTTGTGTAATATATGATCTATATTTTATTTCCGTGTGAATTTTATATAATAGCTCTGTTAGAAGTATTATTTTAAAAAATCTAGTAATTTTTTATTAAAAAGCAATGCAGAATTGCATCTACACTTTTTTTGTTTATTTGTAATGAAAACATGCTCGTACTTCAGATTAAATTAAAATAAAAATTGTTTCTGGTTTTAAACTCCCTTTCGATTTGGAAAGTAACCACGACAACAGTAAACATAAACAAATGAATAGTGAACTTTAAGTTTAAAATAGAACTGATATTCAATGTTTTTATTTAGTATAGTTAAAATATAATAATTTTTATAAGGTTTATTTAAATCAAATATTCAACTCTATTGGATCTAAATGATTGGTACCTATAACTCTATATACCATTATAATACCTAAAGTCAACCGATTTAAAACCAAGTAATAACTTATGCGCCATAAATAGGTACAGAAATAATAATCTCAGTATCATTCTATTGCTATAGCAAAAAAAGCGAAAGTATTTAATAAATAACGATTGCGGCACGTTGCATTACCTATAATAGGCCTATGTTTTCATGAGGTAGACCTCATCAAACAGCCTTCCGCACTCTCACCTATTTCTACCGTCAAATAGCTATGTTCACATTGCTCTATTCCGGTTTAAAGGGTGAGAGGGCAGCGAAATTCCTAGGTAATGTGACATAATATCTTCAAGTCACAAGGTTTGCTACGCGCTTGTGACATCCTTATGATATTACGACCATCTATAGGTTGCTGTGACGATTACTATCACGCGGACGGTATGTCTTTTGGTTCAATGAAAAAAAACGTTTAATTCATTTTTGGTGTTGTGAAACAGAGTTTCCCCGCGGGTCACGCAGCTGGTTGCTGCACGCCCGCTATGTGCGTGGCGAGCATTCCGTTTGCTTGGAGCTTGCCGACGACCTTCAGAGAAGCATGGAGAACAGGCACAGATACGCACACTTTATCAAGGTTAATTTAAGTAACTTATGGAATATTGTTTTAAGCTTTCCGGAATATAGCGAAATGGAAGAGACACTTCGGATACCCAAGAAACGACAGGCTGATGACGTTTAGCGATAGTGAGAAAGAGATTAATGAATTTAGGACAAGATAGAGAAAGATGAAAAAAATCAAGTACTTCGGCCCAAGTGTTCCGAATTAAATTAATAATAACAATAATTGTTTCTTAAGTTTATGAACATAAGAAGGTTATTATATAATATTGATAGAGTAGCTACATCTATAGTAATGTTATACAAAGAAAAGATTTTGTTTGTCAGTGATCGAATCGGGAATACAAGATCCGTATATGAACCAAAGCTAGTTTTGACGGGTCCCAATGGCGCAGATACTAGTGATCCTATCGTGTGCGACAATTGTTCGTGGGTTCGATCCCCACCTAAGACAAATAATTATATGATGGTATTGAATTCTGTGTGTAGGTGTTGTAATTCCTCTAATGTCTAATGTACGTTACACAAGTGCTTTGAGAGATTCAGAATTCGAAATCAGGTCAATGTAAGAGATATGGTTTTATTTATTTATTTTATTTTAACAATCTAGCAAGATGATAATAGTCAAGGATCGTACCACGCAGAACTGATGGCAGATCGAGCCGTAAAATTCAGGAATGAGTTATTGATTATTCAAGATTTTTCAGTTCGGTTCTGATCAAAAGTTACGTGACTTTTAAGTTTTAAATGTTGTTGTTATCTACTCAGGGATCAGTACTAGTAGATGCTGGACGGTACCAGGAGGCGTTGGAGAGATTCCACAGCTGCATAAGGCTGCAGCCACAGGATCCGGAGCCGTTGAAGCAAGTTGCGAAATGCTTGTACGCGTTTGTAATTGATGTTTTTTTACTATAAGGTGTGAGGTACCGGCAAAATAGAGTAGTACTTCCACACACAACAGTGTAGCTCAAATGCATGGGGTAGGGGGGGAGGGATGAGCAGCAGCATACCCGTCGCAAAAGCTGCGAGGGGGATGGATGCTGCTCCCCCTGCTGTTTTGGATGGATATCCCGCCATTTGTCGGTTCTGATTATTTAGTCGCCTCTTGCGACACCCGGTAAAGGGGTAGGTACTATTCTACTCTGCCGGTACCTCACGTCATCAATACTCTCAATAAACAACACGGGTTTTTTATATTCACAAGGCATATAAACATTTCCTTTCATAAATTATTGGACATGATTTCGCGAAGGTCAGTTTCAGTAAACGTCGATGGGAGTGCACAATTTTGCAATGAAAATCGGCAAGCGCAGCTTAGGACGAGCGCCCTCTGTAGAAGACGATTTGACTAGAACTGGATCACGTTGGATGCAGGCTACACAATCGACCCTATTGGATATTTCTGGGTGAGAGTATGTCCAGTAGAATTCTTATGATATGATGCAATTTAATTTGCAGGTTCCACCAGAGTCGTTACCAGTTATCACTTGAAGCATATTTGGAAGCTGATAAATTGAGCAAACATCCTGACCCTGAGATCTACTGTGCATTAGGTACGTACTCACCGTAGCCTATAAATGCTCGTATTGTCACTAGGATATAGCTAGTCACTTTATCCAGTAATTTAACTGTCTCTCTCATAATCAACCCGGAATACAGCAATGCAGTAATAAAGCAGCAGAAATTAGCTGTAGAAATATGCGAGACTGAGGTACAATGCCGTCAACCTTTGTATGAGCTCTACATCCAGTTTAATTTTTCATACTTTAGCTGAATGCGCTCAAGAGTTGGGGGAAAGCGAACGGGGGGCGGAATGGGCCCGTGCGGCGGTGCAGGCGGGTGGCGGGGAGAGGGCTGCAGCATTGCTAGCTCGTCTGCTACTAGCAGCCAATGATCTTACTAGTGCGCTAGCTGCATACGACCAGGTGTTGACGTAAGATATGCTGTTTACTTAAGCGATTTCCGGTAGAAGCTAATAACTGTATCTAGCATTTTTATTGCTTGTGGCACTAGTTGGTTGGGGCGAGTGTGTCACAGAGCTGCGTGTATATGTGCTATTTATTTATAGAACTTTATTGCACAAAATATAACAAAATGTACTAATGGCGGACTTAATGCCAGTTGGCATTATCTCCCAGTCAACCATTACACAAAAAAGAAAAAAAATATATATATATATAGTGGTGCAGATAATATATATACGTAATAGATAATCTTTACATACATATTTGTAGAAATAAAGCAGCATCAGTAAATAAAGTACGGAGAAAGCGTTTCAGAATAATTTTGTTTGGGGACTGCTTAATATTCAACAGAAGCTCATTCCAGAGTCGCTATATGCTATTTCTACATTTGTAGTTGCATACAACCAAGTGTTAACGAGAGGTTCTTACACCACATGTTTATTTTCTTTTATACTTGTGGAATTGGTATTCGCGTATTTTGGTATTGGAGTCAGCCTTACAGCTGCTTCCTCATTTGAGATTCGATAATGATCTTACTAGCGCTCTAGCTGCATAGGACCAGATTTTGACTTGAGATCATTTTATGTATCTAATAAAATTTGGTATAAAGAGGCCAAGATAACTGTCTAAGTTGGTATAGTGATAATGGCGTATTAGAATAATAGGAAATGTATTGTAATGATTTTTGATAGATATTATTTTTTGTAATAACATCTTACAACTGTACCTTTGGTATTAAAATAATATATCATTAATAGCTGTAGGTATTTTTAGGTATCTAATACAATAAATAAATTATAACAGCTTTTTTTAGATAATAAAAGGTATTATGTACACATACAAATACTAAAAGCAATCTTGATTATATCAGTTCGCACGCGTGCGGTGCAGACACATTAGCGGCAGCAGGTGCCCTACGCCTTCGAGCTGGTGATCCACGTGGAGCATTCCAGCTGCTAGGAGCAGCTTTGGCGCAGCAACCGACGCAACACGCCGCCGCCTTAGCCCTGGCCGCCATGATGATGCAGCATAGAGACTTGGACGCGGCCCTAGCCAGGCTAAAGGCCGCTCTGGGTGCTCACCCAACTTGTGTTGCAGCGCACGCCAATTTAGGATTGGCGTTATTGGCAAAGAAGAAATATATCGCTGTAAGTGCTATATGGCTGTGGTGTAGAATAGGATAATACCTTCCTTGTACAAGAGAAAAATGAGGTACCGCAACCAAATGATGTTGGTATATTCACCTGAAACTATCATCATAATATCAGCCATTGGGAGTACACAGCTGGACATCGGCCCAAAGATAGGGGGTATGTTGCCAATAATTGCCGCGCTGTACATTAGAGCTGACTTTTCTGCATGGATATACCGCCATATGTCGGTTCTGGTACCTTAGTCGCCTCTTACGACACCTAGTACAGGGGGAGGTACTATTCTACTCTGCCGGTATCTCACGCGATGAGTTTGCTGCTGTGCATTTTAGGTACGCTGTTGCTGATTGATATACCGCCATCGGCTCTAGTACCTTAGTCGCCTCTTACGACACCTGGTACAGGGAGCGGTATTATTCTACTCTGCCGATACCTAACTCAAAATACCATATCTCAAATGGAATATGCCAAGGACCCCAAGTTCCATTCAAACCAATTAAGCTGTTTGTGTGTGAAAGAGAGTCAATATCCATTCTTTTCTTTTAAGACGTGTCAGAAGATGAAAGATTCTTAAAATTTTCGCGTTTACAATTTACAACGCCCTAGCCCCGCATTCCCACGGGTGAAATGAAGTGAATGAAGCGGACGAAAGTGACTTTGTTTTGTACCATGTTGTGACAATGTACGAACTATTAATTCATAGTACTAAGTATATGAAAAAAGAATGAATGAAATAACTAATTTGAAATTCCATAACGTCAAATAATATTTATTAATTTCATTTAGAGTAGTGAACATTTAAATGATAGAAAATATAAAAAGTATATTAATATTTGCCAGGCGCTGACGTGTCTCCAGCGCGCGGCGAGCGCGGCGCAGCTCAGCGCGCGCGCCGCGCACGATCTGGGGCTGGCGTTGCTGGTCTGCCGAAGACCCGCCTCGGCCTTCTGCCGGCTCGCTGCTGCCGCTGCGCTGCAGCCAACGCAGCCTTACACTGTATAAATCTGCTTTACTTAAATTTTTCTAGTTACATAGTTAACCGTTTTATTTGATGTTACTAGCTGTGCCCGCGACTTCGTCCGCGTGTAATAATTTTTTTGGGTGCCATACCTCTTTACCTTAACTTTTATAAACTTTGAGTGCCATGTTTATTTTTATTATTATTATAAATTTCAAGATTCTAGCTCTAAAAATAGCGATACTTCCATACAACATTTCATCCCCCTTTTCGACCCTTTACCACCCTTATTTCAAATAAACAATAGCCTATGTCTTTTTACAGGATCTAAAGATTGTCTGTGCCAAATTTCTTCAAAACCGGTTGAGAGGTTTAAGCAGGCAAGCGTAACAGACAGACAGTTTCTTTCGCATTTATAATATTAGTTATTAGATTTTTAAACGGGAAGTCTTTTCATCTCACAATATCTCTTATATTTATCTGACTTCGACTTGTTTACGCTTTGTGCTTAAAGCACTTGTTTTAAGCGCAGACACAAAATACCCAAATATTTATTATATAAATATTTCACCTAAGTGGCGATCAAACCCAAAAGGTAACTGGCCCTTGACATGGCATGGCCGATGCTAACAAATCGATAGTTATGAAAAATCTTAAACTACTTTCCTTTTTTTATAATCTATTAGAGATATCTATATCTAAATTATATCAAGTCTACCAAGATCTAGTACCTGAGCAGTTAAAACAGAATAAACTATTCCGTAAGCCGTGAGGTAGAGTAGAGTAATACCTCTACCTGTACCAAGTGTCATAAGAGGCGACTATAAATCCGCAATAGTGTTTTTAAATGTACAGGGACGGTTCGAAACGGTGACGGGCAGTGGCATCCCCGTCGGGAAAGCTGCGGTCTGCCAACACGCTTGCCCAGCGAGACATTTATGGGCAAATTTCCTTTTTTTAGAGAGGCTTATGTCCATCAGTGGACTTCCAATGGCTAATATAATGATGATGATACAATTTGTTCAAACTTATTGGAGAGTAGCTTAATAAGTAAATTGTATGTACCGATTGCCACCACGCCTGCCTAGCGCGACAATTGTGTATAAATTTCCCTTTTCTTAGGGAGCTGCCATTATGATGACGACGTATATTTATACAGGTTCTTCTTATCGGTATGGCATTGGAGCGTCTGGGCGATAATCGAGCTGAGGCAGCCTACGCTCGTGCAGCGGCGCTTACCCCTGATGATCCATTCGTAAGACTCAACCTGGCCGGCCGCCACGCGAGGGCAGGGCGGCTGGACGATGCTTCGGAGGAGGCAGCCGTCATTACACGTCTGCTGCAGGCTGAGGAAAAGCCTGATTCACAGGTAAATGACCAACCTATTTTGTTTGTAGGTATATATAAAAATCTATGAAAATGCTAAGTCGCCAACAAGCTTACTAATTGCGTCGTAATAAAAAACGTCACCCAGCAACCTACAGACGTTCGTGTCATCACTAGGATATCACTAGCGCTTTGCCGAAACGACTGTGACTTGTGTGTGATGATATGTAGTTACACTGCCTCTCTCACCCTTCAAACGAGCTGTTCGAACCCTGCTACTTGGCGGTAAAAATGGGTGAGAGTGAGGTATTAATGCAGACGACCTGTATGTCAAGGTCTGTTTCATGTAAAAATTTAAGGTAACTGAAACGTCGAACAATAAATGTAAATCTATACTAATATTATAAAACGGAAGAGTTTGTTTGTTTTTTGTTTTTAATCGCGCTAATCTCAGGATCTCATGGTCCGATTTGAATAATGATTTTTGTTGGATAGTCCATTTATAGAGGAAAGCTTTAGGCTATATAATTACGCTACAGTACGCTGAGACCAATAGGAGCGAAGCGTCAGTGAGAAATGTTGCAAAAACGGGGAAAATTATTCACATTTGAGGTCTTTCGTCGCATGCGCTACATAAACGGTTTAAGTTATTCAAAAACTATGCATGAAAGAATTATTTCTTTTTAATAATAATAACAAAGTCCGCGACAGTATATGTCTATCTCTCAAGATTTACTCATAACAACATTATTTGTCCAAGAAGGCTTGCTACCATTATAATGTGCAAGCAGGCCGCGCGGCGGCGGGTGAGGGGCAGGTGAGCCTCGCCTCACCGCCGTGCTTGCCACTACCACTCGCGAGTGTATCTTTGCGAGGTACCATAGCCTAGGAGGCGTGGTCGGCTCCCCACGGAACGGTTGAATACAGCCTGCTTTATTTTAAACAAAAGTAAAAATTAATTAATGCCGAAGTACTTTGACTCATTATTTTAAAAACATTATTTTTTTATATATTATTTTAAAAAAATCTTATTCACGATTATACAATAACATAAACCAACGAGAGCAAACAAAAAATAATCTCGATAGAGTTTCCGACAACCACGCGAACGAAGTCGCGGGCACAGCTAGTAGTTAATTATGTCGCGTTTATAAGCCGTTAAAATAGTATTAAGTAGGGAACGCGTGAACGTTATATAATATTAAGGAGGTGCTCAGAAATGTCAACAATTCGAACGTTTGTTTGTTTTTTAACTCTCTAATGTGTTTTGGGATGGTCATAGGTTGCGAGTTCGCTGGCGAGCTTGTTGGCGCTCCTCCAAGAGGCCGGCGTACCTTTGCCTCAGTTGCTTGACGTCCCTGCTGTCGAGCAGTCGGAGCCCGCGGCCCTAGACCAATCACTTGCTGCAGACGAAGTTTGATCCCTACAGATCCATATAAATAAACTCGAAACTCTAAATTGTTTTATTTAAATAAACCTACCTTATGCGCTTCTAAATAGAAAAAAACCCAAATATGATCTATCTTTATTTATAAAAATCTATTACTACTAATGAGAAGATTTTATTAAAATTTTGATCGCTGTACAATTTGATCTAACTTAAGGTAGATAGTTCAATTTTAATAATAATTTTAACCGCGTAGTTCAAATTGACGTAAGAATAATATGTATGTAGGTATATAATATAAGAAGCCTAAGGTACTCTTTAGCATCAGCTATCTAGCAGTGAAGGTCCCGTTAAAATAGGCTCATTTCTGAGGGATCAAATAGACAGGCAGATAAAAAAAATTGAGTACCGTATATAATTTCACATGCATATAGTGACATTCTGTTGATTTGGAATTATAAATAGACATTTCAAATTTATTTATTTTTATGCATCGAATTAAGTATGTAGATAACAGTATATTTTACACTAAATTTGAGATACATGAACAGGGCCCTGCAGATATGCTTTTAAAAGGAATATCTCTCAGACTCGAACCCGACGACGACCGACGACCCTTGTCGCACAATATAGTGACCACCGATTTTTAACCCGTTTTATTGCCAAGTTTAGGCATTTTAGAGAGATCGTAAAGAAATAAATATAAATAAATAATAGTTTTGGCCATTTTTCTTTGAAATATAATAAAATATATTATAGTTGAACAACGTGAACTTAATAATATTCACTGTGTTATACACTATTTACACTAATATTATAAAGAGGAAAGATTTGTATTTTTGTATGTAATGAATAAACTCAAAAATACCGGACCGATTTTTAATAATTCTTTTTTATTAGAAAGCTACATTATCAATGTATAACACAGGCTAGATTACTATAGAAATCTTTAAAAAATCATATTAAAATCAACCGAAGGTGTAAAAAAATTTGCCAGAAAACGTCTTTCATTGCAAACGCTACGAAGAGTATTAATGATAGGTAGGACAAAAAAAATTCGACAATATATTCAAGAATATATCAATATCTACAAAAATCTTCACGAGACTATACTAACTACTAGACTAACTATTGTTGTTACGTCAATATAACTACTTTTTTACATTTTACAAATTGATAGAAATGACCGTGTTATAAACACCATTTATAATTTTTTATCAAAATAAATATTGATATTACTTTTTATATTATTGAAATCAGACATTCCATTCAAAAGATATAATGAAATTAAAATAAAAATACATGCCGGCGGCGGCCGCCACGCAGCGCATCGAGTAACTAACTCGATGAGATCAATTGTTTGTGGCACTTACTCGAGTAGGATCTCCTGAAAATCAATACGTTTTGTTGCCACCTACCAATACACCATCGTAGTGTACAGGGAGGCTGTAGGATAAGCATACAATTTTTTTCTAATTTAGTGATTCATGGTCGTATTAATTAGCATGCTTATAACTTAAATATCTGTACCTATTTACTTTATTTTACCTCCATGGGGTGTCTCCCCATGCGAAGCCGGTCCAGACCACTAGTTAAAAAATAAATTGCGTAACATAAAATGTCATAAAATGGAATGTAAATACAATTGTTTTCAGATTATTTTTTCTGTATAGCAATGTGGCTATTGGTCCAAGTTTTATTGTTAGTTTTATACAATTTTGTAGACGTAAGTTGGTCATGTTAACATACAGATTTTTAAAATAATTTCTTTTAAAGCCCGCGGAATACAGTATTGCCATAATAGATTCATGTTCATTTAGTTTAGTTTTTTGAAGTGTATATATTTAATATAAATATTTATATTTTGAAGATGAATATTTATATTTGTTCTGTGTTTGGGTATGGTGAGCATTTTTGTGATTCTGAATTAATTCTGAAATCCGTAACACTAGTGTTTAAAGCGACTTATCACGGAATCAGTTCAGAATGAGACAGAGATGTTGGATGAATACTATCATTGTTATGATATACCTGAAAAAGGCAATGTTTAAGCCCCACTAGACCTTAATCGGGTGAGACTTTATATAGTAATCTGCAACTTCACGGCTTTTAAATTTATATCGCGTCCCTCGGGAACGCTTGCTTATTTTTCAATAGTGTCCTATGTCTATCCCTACCATCTACATCTCAAAGTCCATCAAAATTAATATTTTTCCTCGGCGGACCGCAAAAATCCCAAGCTTCCTAAAAATAATTCCAGCTCATTCTTAATGTAAGACGTTTATTTAAATTTTCCAGGTTAAAGCAAATCAACGTACTGCGAAGTTGTTAGTACTACCCCCACTAGTTATAGGCTATGAAGATCTATATGATGAAGTGCAATTATCTGATGTGCCAACTTTGGACGAGTATGAGGGATCAGAAAGAGATGTTTCTGATGATAACGATACTGATGAATTAAAGACAGAGTCAAAAGATAATAGACAAATAAAATTGTCGATGGTCAAGAAGAAACGCAAGAACAAATTGAATCCACAGCAAAAAAATAAGCAACCGATTATTATAAATAGTAAATATTTAAAATAAGCCTATCTCGTATCATTTAAAATAGAATAATGACGAGTTAAAGTAATATCCAATACATAAACACTATAAACTATTTTAAGATATATATTAAAAGGCATATAATTACATAGCTTTTGTATTTTAAAAACGCTGTCTGTGTCATAGATGCGCCTTTGATTTGACGTTCTGTGACGCTAGATCTCGTATCAAATGAATTGTCCAAAAATGCGAAGGCAGAATAGCTCAATGAAAAAAAATTGCAAGAGTTGTAGGATCTGTAAGGTAGGAAATAAATTATAATGAAGTTAACAAAATATTTTTTCAATTATTTATATTGAAATTATCACCATCTTAATACCAGAACTGAAGGGTGTCCACGTTATACGTACAACACAATTAATTCCAATTATGTAGTTATTACAATCGACATGGTAGAAATATGTAAAAACAATCACTTAACTGGTCGGTCTGATGGTACTGTACACTCGCCTGAAGGCACTTAGGGTCATTATTTGCTTCAAGATACGTTTTGGCTCAAGTCAATTTGTGTATAAAAAAAGTATTTTATATTTATATGTTTATAATTATAGAAAGAGATTATAGAAAGATAGAGAATATAATTGTTAAAATGTTTTTAAAAATGGATGTATGAGAGTGGACATTTGCCTATGGCATACTTGTGACGTAACAGCCAAGCGTTATTTGAGCAAGGCATTTGTGTTGGTCTATTAATTTCCTAGAAGTATCAGCTCATAATTCCATTTACAAATTTAACCGAAAGAATATGCAAAGAGCCATTTTATAGATGTTTAACACACAATATTACTTATTAGTGAATTGCATTGCTTTGATGCGAGATTGTAAATTTTTCATCAATTACAAAAACTACACTACTTTTTTAGGCAAAATTATTGCATAATAAATACTTGTTAAATTTATGTTATAAAATCAGACCGACCAAAGGCAAATTATTGCTTACATTAAACAATTCGCAGTCATAAATGCCATCCAATATGGTATACCTAATTGTTATAATGGAATTAATTCTGATCATTACATCGCTGAACAGAATAAGGCGTTAATAATTTTATGTTAAATGATTCATGAATTTTTTGTAGGCACTCATTCGCATTTTTACATTGTAATTCTGCCAGTATTTTGGAAATGACACATTTCATGATAAAGTGATTTTTAATTTAAAAAAATATATTTTTATCTTAATTGGGTGGAAATGATTGATGAGAATAATGCTCTATTGTAATTATAATTAGGTTACCCGTAATAGCAGCATTCTTTTTTATTCTAAAGTTTGATATATATCCAAAAAAAATATCATTAAATGTGCCAATCCATGTACCGTTTACAAATTGTGTATCTACATTATGTCTGCAGCGAATAGTTCAGTGAAAATTTTAAACATCATCCAGTGCATAAACTATATGTTGAAACTCATTTTATTTATTTATATACAAATTTTAATAACATGATACAACTAATGTCGATTGGATTAATCAATAACTCCCTGATAACGGTAAATATTTTTACATTTTATTGGTATTTTGACACATTGTAGGGTTGGCAAAACTTTGATTGAGGGCAAGATTATATTGTATGTATTAAATATCACCATTCATTATAAGGTGTTGTAGTCTGTGACTTTAAGTATAGATGCAGTGAAGTGGCAATAAATATATGTTCTTTAACGTTTGCACAACCCTTTTACACACCACAAAAAGTACAAAAGTCCCACTTTAAGCCTAATATAACTATACCTTTAGCATTTCTCATACTAACGCCTGAACACTATCCAAACATCCCATCTATAATTAAATATTAAACATCTTCTATCTTTATAAATGCACTTTTTGTTAATAATTTATATCTACTGTAGAAATTAAATTTGAATGAGAAATTATTAAGACTTTCGTAGTTCACTGATTGCATTTAAATGGCAGTTTTAAAAGTATTTAACTATATAATGATTGTTAACAATTAACGGAAAAACAATATTAAGTAAATAAGTAAAATAGAAACACGATGTCTAAAAGTACTGTCACTGGTAATGTTCGTATGTAACAACGGACGCAAGCATTCATGTTAATGCTATGGTATTATTGTAACAATGTTATCAATCGAATTTTTGATTGTTACACGCTACCAGTGCGAGGGCAACAAATGAGCGCACTTAAAATGAGACGAGTCATGTAATGTGGTGGACTTGCAGAACTTTTGTTTAGAAGTCTTTCGTCATACTGCGTAATAAATAACGTAATAAAGACATCCCCAAGTTGGTCGTCGACGTGCGAATAATAATAATAATAATAAATTCCCACAACATCTCATACCTGACTCCGTGGTAAGTCGCTTAAAGCACTTGTGTTACAAATGCCAGATAACAGAGGAATCACAAATATACTACTCAAATACATATATTTTACACCCATACACAGAGCTAACACAAATATCATCATATAAATATTTGCTCTGGGTGGGAATCGAACCCACGACCCCTGGTGTACAAGACAGGATCTTCTGCGCCATCGGGCCCGTCAATTCCACCGCCTTTTCAACAAAAGGGGTGGAATTCGCTGCTGATCTAAAGACATCCATTTTGGCAAATATTATATATATATATATATATATATATATATATTATTTCGGACGTACTTATTACTGGACTACTTAGACGCCAATTCCAGTGCCACCGAAAAAAGAGGGCGGGGCCTTTCATAGAGGTCTAATGCCCGTAATTATCCTGCGTACCCCGCGGCCGCGACCGCGCGTTTAGCTACGGTCGCGTCCGCAAGGCTCGCGGAATCTGAGCGGGTATATAATTATATATATATGCAAAAGTAGCTTGATTATAATTATTATTATAGATCATATTAATATAATAAATGCGAAAATTTATCTGTGTTTAACATATGTGTTAAGGATTACTTTTCACCCCGAAAAACAGTCATAAAAAACAAATTTGTCTTGTTTTTACAAAGATGTCGATATCTTTTCTTTCCCAGTTATAAAGTGTTCAAAGGCCAATAAAGGGATTTTATTCGATCTTTGAAATAAGTATGGAATAATGGTAATTGTTTCACTGGCAGATATTTTTTATATTTCTTTACTGGTAACTATTGCTCGTCCACCACACATTGCATTGCAGTGCATATTAGCTAAGAAATAAAACCGTATATAATCTGTACAACTCCCATGGCGGAGCGCGACGTAAAACTTGTAACTGGTACATAAAAGCAATTATATTAAGAAATATAAAGTCTAGTAGATCGAATACTCAAGAATACTGAAATGACGATGGCATTACTTACACATTTTGGACTTAAATATATTTCTTTGGTGTTGTGATATTTTCATTAATGATTATTTCATTGCTATTGGACGCTATACGAACGGCGTACTATGCCTACTTATTCTGTGTTATGTGCTAAAAAGATTTAAATATGATATAGCTTACGGAATACTGACCCGAGGGTATCGTTTTAGCACATAAAACAAAATCGCTAATTACATACATATTTTCTATCATATACTAACCTTACACTATCTATATTTACATCCTAATCTATTTACACAAATGGAATCATTGAGATCATTACAATATACTTACAAATGTAAATGACGATAACGAGGTCGGCTGTAGTGATTAATATAAAATAATACTTGAAACGAGACTGTTTGGTACGCTATGCCATTGCTTGTACCATACATGAGGTAATTATTTACCCTTAGGTAAAAGTATGAAGGCTGCTACCACCCCTGATTCCTGTTATACTCTCAATGTGCGTTAATTTTTTTGCAGATTTTTTATTCGTGTACTTCACAGAGTTTTAATTATTCTCGCAGAATCATTGCACAAAGGTTGAGGTCTAAAACCGTGGATCGACTTGTAAAAAAATAAAAGTCATTTGCACTCTTTTCAATTGGAATGGCAATGTCTTCGGTATGTGTTTAGCCGAACCGCTCCTTGACGAGGAACATCAATTTCTTCTTGCCCTTGTACTTGAGTTTGATTTCTTGGAGTAGCGCCGCGAATTGATGAGGCCCGTCGTGCGCGAGCGCGAAGGTGTCTCGAGCTTTGCCTAAAATTAAAAAAAAACCTTAGGATTAAAAACTTGTTTTAAAATCAGACTAATTACAGCAATTGAATATATTTTTTTATTATTATTGCAACATTGTAATTTGTAATATATTATTTTTAGTTTTAATTATATTAAGTTTAATCGTTACAGCTTGCTTCTATTTCTTGACAATTTGAAATGATAATAGGAATTATTATATTTAAAATGTCTTGAAGAGAGGCTTTGACTTTCGCAATACAGATTCTTCACGTAAGCGATGGTCATCTGTTTTTTGAATTTTATAGTGTTATATGTACTGGTGTTCTGGCTTAAAGGACTGGTGCTTGACAGGGTTGTTCAATATTATACTAGTTTCTAGTATACTATCAAATGGTTCTGTTTTTAATTCGTATGCTTTATAAAGCTGAAATTAATTACAAGCGTTCATAGACTATGGGCTGCGGCAATACGGCACTGTAGTGTAGGAAAAAAATGTACCTAGAAAATCGACGAAATCCGCATAATGCCTGGGCGATATATGCGCCAGACGCGCATGCGTCGTCGACGCATACGCACGCAGCGCCGCTTCGAGGAGTGGACGGAGCGGCGTCGGCGGCCTCGGCGGCGGCGGCCGGGACCGCGAGCAGCCGGCGGCGGCCACGCAACACCGGCGCAGGACGTCCGACTGGAGGGAAAAGAGCGTTTAGATCTGTAGCAAATGGAGTAAAGTATCAAAATAAACACTCAAATGTATAAACTAAAAGGAACGTCAATTTGTTTAAATTAAAAATAAATAAACCTAAGTCTAAATTAAAATATAATAAAATCTTAAAAATCGACTCGCAATCCTAGACTTAATCTATACACATCAAAGTTCAAAATTATTTATTTCTTCTTAAAGAATAAATAAATAAATAAATTATAAATTGTTCTAACCTAGCTTTAAGAACTTTAATTAACACTAACTATTTAGTGTCGATAAAACTTTATCATCCCCAGTTTTTCTTGCAGGTTCCGTTCTGGTGGTTCGTGTAAAGAACCTGTATTTAACTTAGTTTTAAGAGCCGTCTGGTGTCGACAAACTAGTTTAAGTCAGGTCTAACTTACACATGTTAGATGACTATTATGATCCAGTGGGGTCAGCAGTATTATTAGTATAATAGAGTTTAGTACTTCATATTTGTGTAATAAATAATTATTTTTTTAAGGATTCGAAAGTACTTGTTTACTTTAAAAAAGAATATTTTGAGTCAAGTGAATTTTCTCACATGTCAAATTGCTTGTGCCAGTTATAGCGTTGCGATTGAATGGTAATTTGAAACGGTTAATTTACCTATTCCTTAAACAGATTTTTTCGAAAATACTATTATATCTATTAAGCCCTCCTAGGGGGCGTGCCCTCTTATTTGGGTAGTCCTATTTGTTATATAGCCTATAATCTCCCTCGACATATGGGCTATCAAACACTGAAAGTATTTTTAAAATCGGAAGTTCAACCGATCAAATTCACCAGCTACATAATCTATTGTACGTTTGTATATTTTATATAATTCTACTGTACGTTTGTGACACTGAACTCATCCTAAACGGCTCGATCGATTCGAGTGATTTTTTTTTGTATGCGGTCGGTATTTAGGCCTCTCAGACCTCAGGCCTCTATATTTGACGAGCCCAAAGACGCAGACGGTAGTGATTCTACCTCGTGTCTCGTCTAAGCCACGGGTCGTGGATTCGATTCCCACCCAGAGTAAACATTTATATGATGATATTTGTGTTTATTCTGTGTCTGGGTGTTAAATATATTCTTTTAAGTAGTATATTTGTGATTCCTTTGTTGTCTGGCGTCCATAACAAGAGTGCTTTAAGTGACTTATCACGGAGTCAGGTCAATATATGATATGTTGTGGGAAAAAGAATTACTGTAAGTCAAGTGATTGAGATTCACAAATCAGCCTGGCAGATGGCGCTGCAGTATCTAGGTTATACCAGGACAAAGTCTGTCGGGTTCGCTAGTATTAGTGTAAATGTACCCACCAGTACAGGCGCGCATTGCACGTTCTTGACCAGAAGCGGGAGCATGGACTGCAGCTCGGCGCGGCCCAGCGAGTGCGCGAGCGCGACTGCCCAGTGGATGTCGGCGATCGCTGGGTGGCTGTCCTGAACACGAGAAGGGACACTGTCAGATTTGTATTAAACCAGCTCGCCCCTTAGAAGGTGCGGGAATATATTCAATCTGGCGAATAGCTACTTTCGAATCGTCGCGTTCCAATATTTGTAAACAAGAAATCATAACGGTTTTCGCTCGAACGAGAAAAAAGGTAAACCTCATGCGATGATCATCTGCACTCTCACCTATTTCTATAGCCAAATAGCAGTAGCCAAGTAGCCTATTTCTATAGCGAATAGTGAACTGGAACACAGCATGTTCGTGCTCCAGTTTTAAGGCTGAGACAGGCAGTGAAATTACTGTTTAATGTGACATACTATCTTCAAGTCACAAGGTTGACAACGCACTAGTGATATCCTTATGATAATGAAAGTATATTTGGCTGTGGTGACACTTACTGTCACGCGGATTGTACGCACCGACCTGGTCTAATAAAAAAAGTACAATTTAAAAGGTTACTTTTATTATAAAAGAATTATATAGTCAATTAGTTATTAAAAATTCATTATTCATCCATTATTTTAGATCAAGGAATAATATTTACATCATTCTTCTCATATCGTTAGCATTTTTTTTTATTACCGATAAGTGGCGACGGGTGAAACATACGGATTCTTCCGAGAGGTATTTCTACTCCAATATTTCGTCGAAATAAAAATTTGACGCCGTTCCAATTCGACAAGTTTATCCATCTGAAATAGCTAAGCTCAAATTTGTGTGGCCGTGGCCGTGCGCCGAGTTTGTGTAGCGGGGAAAAGTATAAGAAAATATTCCTCATGGACTTCGCACTCGGGGAGACTTACGTCTATATATATATATATATATATATATATATCACAGCCTTGATACGATCTCAGCTGGACATGAGCTTCCCTGAAAAAGGAGGAACGTTACCCAGAATTGCCGCGCTGGGTTAGCGTTAGTGGAAATCGCAGGGCGTAGCTTCGCGACAAGTATCCCGCTGCCCATTCCCGCCCTGTCGCTTTCGAGCCACACCGCTTCGGATGGAGAACACGCCACCTGCGAAAAGGCAAAGTAGGATCGGGGGCGTACGTGCCTGGTTGTAATGCAGGTGCAGGTTCCTCATGGCGAGCGTGGCCAGCCGCATGGCGCGCGCGGGCTGGCCGCGCTGCTCCATGTAGCGCGCCACGGCGAACAGCTGGCTGGACGCCAGCGCGCCGCGCGCCGCCGCGCCGCCCACGGCCGCGCACGCCGCCTCGAACGCGCCCGCCGAGCCCTCGCACACCGACAGCGCGCTCAGCGCGCAGCCGGGCGGGTCCTGCGGCAGCACTCAGTGCCATGACGGAACTCTAATGCGTTGCGAGATACTACTAGGCGAAG
>JACJUM010005602.1:13186546-13307556 GCA_020976665.1 Heortia vitessoides
TTTTTCTATCTATATCTATTTCGTTCAGACATCACAGAAGGGGATGTCTAAACCGCGAGGTACGGGCAGATTGGGATAGTACCTCCCGCGGCAGCAGCATCCTATCGCGAAAGCTGCGCTCTGCGCTCGACAACGCCCGCTCGGCGCGGCAGTTATGGGCACAATTTCTCTTTTCTTGCGACGGCCTACGTCCGAAAGTGGACTTCCAATGGCTAATATTATGGTGAGCTCGGAATGGGGAAACCCGACATCGATAATAATTTCGATAACAAACGTGTTTGTATTTCTGTTTGCGATTCAAGAAATATGACATGTTATCCTTGAACTCTAGAGAGTAAAAATAATAAGATATATATACGTAGACTGGAAATACGATTTAAAATGAAATACAAAAATTTATATAATTAATATTTAAAATTCGTGCACTCTTTAGCTGTGTACTCTTTCAGTATTGTTGACGTTCTCACATACCTAGAAGCGCACTCGCCAGCGCCGCCTGCTGTTGTTCGGCGTGCTGTAACGTATGCCAGGCGCCCGCGCCTCCGGGCATAGTCGCCGGTGCGCTGCTTGCTCCATCTAGCGCATACGCCTCTTCCACCATCGGTAACCTGGTGAAAGTTACTCGTTTAGCAAATAGAAGAGACATATATGAATTGCCTTAACTATTTTAAGTTTCCAGATCCAGAAAAAAAATACGGCGTGAATACGTCTTATACATGGGTATTAATTTTATTATAATGATGCCACAGTTATATTTTGCTTTCCCAAGTGCTAGTGGACAATATTGGAACACAAAACAAAATGGGGTTGCCGTGTTGCGTCAACGAATCCGAGCCAAAAGTTATACTGAATGAAAATCTTGTTACGCAGCAAAATCAGTTCAAAATGTAGAGGATAGATTTGAAATAACATTAATAGACTTAATTCTCATGGGAGCTTCTCACCTCATAGCTCGCAGGCCGACCCGGTACGCGAGTTCCGGGTCGGCAGGCAACAGCGTTAGGAACAGATAGCGTGCGAACGTGTGCGCGGGCGCAGAGCGCGGGTGCACGCGCGTGCCGAGGCAGGAGGCGGGCCCGCCGTCCAGCAGCGCGCGGGCCACGCGCGCGCACACGCCCGCCGCCGCCTCGCCCTCCACGCGCTGCAGCTGGCTGATCAGGCGCTCCTCCTGCTCGCAGTGATGAGATACGCGCATTAGTGTCGGGGTTTATTCTTTTTTCATCGCATACATTCACTTGACTCCGGTATAAGTCGCTAAAGCACTTGTGTTACGGCCATCAGACAACAGAGGAATCACAAATATACTACTTAAATACATATATTTAACACCCAGACATAGAACAAACACAAATATCGTCATATATATATATATTTGTCCTGGGTGGGAGTCGAGCCCACGACCCTTTGCACATAAGATCACTACCATCTGCGTCATCAGGCTCATCAATTAATCAACGAGCATATACAAAATTTAATTAAAATCGATTAAATAGAGGAAGAAAATATTGAAGTTGCTGTTTGTGATTAATTCTAAATTACCAGATTTTCAAACAAATTTTACATTTTTTTCTGTTTGTTCCAAATAATTCATAAAACAGCTGAACCAATTTCCATGGTTTCAACTTCACAACTGATGTTATATGAAACAAATAAGCTACTCTTATCATCAGACAAGAGAGGAACCACACAGTTCGAAAAAAAGTATCGTATAAAATGTCTGTGCTGGGGTATCGAACCCATAACCCTTGGCGCACAAGAGAGGAACACTAGAAAACGCGCCATCAGGTTATCGTGTAATAATAATAATATACTCTTTATTGTACACCAATGAAAACAACACAAGAACTTCACAAAAACATGGAATAGTAGGTACAAGAGGCGGCCTTGTCGCTAAATGCAATTTCTTACAGGGAACCTTTGATAGAAATAATGTTAAAGCTGGTGGAAGTTTGAGGTGCATTTAATACATACATACATGGTAATAAACACACATATAAACATAATACACATACATACGTATGGTTGCATCCTCATGGTTATTTACCTGTTTGCAATACCGTTCTTGTGCGTATAAGCCGCTCGGGAGCATCCTCTGCATGCCCAAGCCGAGCAATGCCGCTTCTAATGCCAGTGCCAGGTAGGTCTCTTCAGGGTTCTTGCTTCCAGCGACTGGAACGTGCTGATACCTGAGGAAGACGTTATAGATGAATAAATTAAGACTTTCTGGTAAGTCGCTTAACGCACTTGTGTTACGGGCGCCAGACAACAGTGGAATCACAAATAAACTACTAAAATACATATATTTAACTCCCAGACACAGAAAAAACACATATTTGCTATTTGCTACGTGGGAATCGAAACTATGACCTTTGGCGCCGAAGATAGGATCACTACCATATTCCCCATCGGCCCCGTCAAGTATAGTATAGTATTAAAACTGATTTCAATACCAGAGGCAAATACTCAATAATTTAAGAAAACACTTGAAACACATTCTATATGCCTATATGATTTAAGGTTTGCATTAAATTTCCCTTCATCAAATCCCGACTTGGCACACCATCTCGTTATAAACGTTCAAAAAAAATTTAAAATCCGTTTACAAAATTACAAAGTTAAAGAGAATATACATTTTAAGAAACAGACGAATTGAATAAATACCTTTCATTTAAGTCGATAAAAAATTACTCTAATTATAATTCATTTAAAAAACTGATTTAATCGACCGATTTAATCATAACAATGTCTTTGAGTTCAGGTCTACCATTAACATATTATTTTATATATATTTGTTATTTGTTTGTGTCTTTTATTTTCACTTATTCTCATAGCATCAAGGCTAGAAAGAAGAATTAGCAAAAAGTCAAAGACTTTTAAAATGTCACATATCTAAGTTGTTATACATATAATTATTAACTGGGTGTTTTAAGGAACGAATGAAGGTGAAGAATGAGTGGACGAACGAATACAGGTATGTCTCGTCCTTGTATTTTCACCTACTAATGTATGATCTAGTGGTAAGATATAGCTTAGCGGTATGTTTGTATTGTATATACCTCGGCGGTAGTCCAGTGTTAGGCTCCTCGTCGAGGTAGGCTGTGTGCAGACGCGGCGAGGCGCGCTGGTCATCCGGCGCGAGGCACGCGTCCGCCAAACACTCATAAACGCACCATATTGCTTCTAGTGTCCATCCCGTCCAACATCGACTGTCTGTTGATTGACAAAAAAAAATGTTATGTTAAACGTACAGTAAATTATTTTTTAATCAGCGTTTATTATTTAATCTAGCATCGGTTGCAGAAAAGGCTTTTGTTGTTTGTTGATAATGTAACTTTTCATATGTGCAAGAGTTTTTGAAGTCGGTCCAGTACTTTTGGAGATTATTACAAACGTACAAAAACACAAATCTTGCTTGCATATTTACATTTTAGTTACGAACCCTTAATTTATTAAAGCATAATATAGCCTATGTTATTTGGTAAAGGTGTAATTTCTAATGGTGAAAGAATATATGAAAGAATATATACGAATACATACATATATACAAATCTATCTTCTTATATACGGTAGATTTTTATATTATAATTTATAAAAGAAATCAAAACAGTCCAATATTCTTGTTGTATATAATGAAGATGTAAGATATAAGATAAATTTTTACTTTTAATTAAAAAGTAAAAAAATAATTTTAAATTTGAGTTTGGTTAGTATATCTTCATTAAATATGCCGCAAACCAAATCTAAAGGAGTGTTTCACAATACGTTATTTTCGTATATACAAGAAAGGACTGTTATTTGTCGATGTGAAAATTAAATAAAAATATGTAAAGATATTGTTCCGAACACAAAGGACCAGATTACAATAAGCAATTGTGTAGCCAATTTGTCCACATTAGTATGAAACTGGGTCGCAGATATTGAGAAGTATTAATGTGAAACCCGCTTTGTGTATCGAAAAAAAACTGGTAAGTCATATAAAGCTAAGTTACGAAAGGTTACTTGTGTTGAAACATCAAAGGCATAATCACCTTAATCAAGGATCATTCAAAACCGCGTATGTAGCAGATGTCAATAAAGTTCAAAGTTCGATTGCATAACGGAAAATTTCAACCTCAATTAGGTACCTATGTTACATTCGCGATATTGAACTATCCTCGATGATGTAAGAGTCCGTGTCACTCACCTCTTCCGATGCACCGGTGCGAGTGAGACAGTGCGCAGGTAGCGCCACTGGTGAGGCACGCGCCGGCGTCCATGTGCGCGCACACCAGCGACAATTTGACTCGGTCAGCGCACGCGCCGGAACAGGACTCAGGTCCGGAACAGGCCGGTGTAGGTCCACCGCTGGACCCTGAAGCCTCTCCTGCACCTACTTCGTGCCACCGGTGCTGCGCTACCTCCTATTATAATATAAAGAAATTTATATATATTTTTTTTAAGATACGAAGTAATGTTTTATTTATCACGCCTATTACAACCAATATCGTTAATCTACGCTTATTACATTTTTAACTATTTACCTAAAAATACAAATAAACGACATCTAGAGTTCACTTATATCGCCTCCTCAATAAAATCCACTACATCTACTCCGCTTCATACATTGACCTGACTCCGTGGTAAGTCGTTTAAAACACGTGTGTTACGGACGCCAGACAATAGAGGAATCACATATATCAATATATAAATATTGATCCTGGGTGGGAATCGAACCCACGACCCTTGGCGCACAAGATAGGATCACTAACATATGCGCCATAGGGTCCAATAATTTCTTTTATTTTAAGTTTTTATAATGTTAAAATAAACAAATAATTCAAACATCTGCCATTAAATCACACGTCGCTTTTCGATGAGTGCTATATCGACTTCCATTGAAAACTTTTAAAATGATTAAATATTATGATTGAAAACGTTTTTATAAAACCTATTCCCATTTTTACTATGGACACTTTTTTAGGGCACTGGGTTGTTTTATAGGAAAATAATGAGAATGGATCTTAACCTACGATGACCCAAGATAGATTGGATTTCCCGAAGTTCTTTCAAATGCATCCGGCCAACCGACAACTTAGCGGGCCACCTAGAATAAGTAGAACCTTGAGACATTCAATTTTAGCAGGAAGCATTCCAACATAAGACGGTGCGAAGAAGGTTTCTTCAAAACTCAGCAGTCCTTGTGTTGCAATAGGAGTTATGAAGGAAATTAATCGGAGTCCGTATGTACTGGCAGAGAAGAATAGTACCTCGCTCTGTACCAGGTGTCGTGAGAGGTAAGACGACTAAGGTACTAGAACCGACAGTTGGCGGTATATCCATCCGAGACAGTGTAACTCAAATGCATAGGATGGGGATGCAGCCGCATCCCGGTTGTGAAAGCTGCGCTCTGCGGTTGCCAGCGCGCTTGCCTAGCGCGACAATTATGGGCGAATATCCCCCTTTCTCAGGGAAGTCTATATGCAGCGGTGGACATCCATTGGGTGTAATGATAATGATGTACCTGTCGATGTCTCATGGCGCGCGCCGCACTGACCGCCAGCCGCAGGGCCGCCGGCGCGCGGCCGTGCGCCCGCAGGGCTTCTATTCGCGCGCCCACCACGGGCAGGTGCTCTGAAACAAATAAGCTTATGAACTAAGCTAGAAAGGCGGTGTCTAGGTTAACTCTTAAATTATCTCAAACCTCCGCCACTAATTTGTCAAATTTCTTGTTCATTAGACATTTGTTCATTATTTGTTTAATAATTTAAGAAGAAAAGGATTTTTTTATATAATTTGCATATTAAATTTAGTTATTGTGAAAGAGGTTAGGTACACTTCATACAAAGGTCATCTGTAGTGGTACCTCACTACATGAACTGAATGACCTTTTTGCAAGTACAGCCTCATGATTGGTTGTTCAAGAAGATGAGACATCTTCTTCTAAACATATGTTATTTCTCTAGCCACTGTTAAATTAGAGGTAGACCTCATACAAAGGTAGTCTGCATTGGTAACTCACTTTCACCTATTTCTACCGCCATGCAGTAATGTTCGCATTGCTGTTTTCTGGTTTGAAGGGTGAGAGTGACATTACCGGGTAAAATTACATAATATCTTCAAATCATAAGGGGGGCAACGTGGTCGTGATGCTCTAGTTATAGTACGAGCGTGGCTATGAGGCTGCGGTGACGATTACTATCAAGCGGACCGTAAGTTGTCTTTTTTTATTTTGTCGAAAAAAAAAATTATATTAAACTGCCGTTTGTGGTATAGTAATGGATGGACTTTTAAGATAAGCGAAGCCAAGGTTGTTTCATTTACCATGCCACAGTGGCTGTCCCAAATCGTTGAACTTGGGGTATGGCTGCGGGGCGGCTGGCGCTGATCCACCAGCTTTCTCTGGCTTCTCAGGGTCACAAAACTCGTCGCTGCCAAGGATGTTCTTCAGATGGTCATTATCCCACGATATATCAACCGCGTCTAGCGCCCTGGGTGAGAAGTTAAATTATTTTATCAATACACACAGAATAAAAAATCTGACTATATTTCCCACTTTGACCTGACTCCGAGATGAGCATAAAGTGCCTCGTTACAAATATAATACTTAAATATACATATTTAAGTATTATATTTATAACCTTTAATATAAATATTTAATTGTGCGCTGTGTAGAATAGTACCTTGCCCTGCACCAAGTGTCGTAAGAGACGACTGAGGTACCAAAACGGACAGATGGCGGTATATCCATTCAACGCAGTGTAGCAACAGTTAGAATGGGCAGCAGCTTTCCTGAGGTGTAGCTACGATCTGCGATTGCCACCGCGACCAGCACGATAATTATGGTCGAAATTCCCTTTACTTGGGCAGGCCTATGTCCAGCAGTGGACGTTCTACAATTGCTGTGATGATGATCATATTTTGGATGTCCTCTTGCAATTTCCTAGCGTAGCTTCGCGATAAAAATGCTGCTGCCCATCACCACCTTTTTGCATTTGAAGTACACTACTTCAAATGGATATACCGCGATCTGTCGGTTCCGGTACCTCAGTCGCCTTTTACGATACCTGGTACAGGAGAAAGTACTTTTTTTATTTTAATTTATTTAAATTTATTGCACAAAATGTTACAAAATGTACAAATGGCGGACTTAATGCCATTTTTCTACTCTGCCGGCACTACACGGCCAACTAATTGTTAAGTCGTTCTATTTACTTTTTACAGATCCTTTGGACAACTACAGATAGTTTAAATAAAGCAATAATAATAATGAGTACTCACTTGTGGAAGACAGTACGTGGAATAAGTTGTGGTGCAGATCTTTGATTGTGTAGTCTTAATCGTTTGCTAGCCCTTCGGTATTCACGTTCGTAGCTGCAAAAAAAACTAATCAGTATCCACAGTACAAATAATAATAAATCATTCATAATTTTAATTTAAAAAGTCATAAAAACTAACTTGTTAGGTCTAGATTCCTCATCAGAGCTTTCCGAATGTGAGTGTACGTCCCTTCTTTGTCTTTCCCTGTGTCTTTCCCTGAAACAAAAGAAAAACGATCGCTATTTTTATTGTACATTAAACGTGAAAGGCGTTGTTATTAATACAATAACTTGACAAAAAATTAATAACGAAATTTTTTTACATTTGAGAAATAACGTTTAAAAAAAATCATTTCACAAAGTATTGCTTAAAAAAGTGCCCATTAGACAATACATTAATAAAATCATATTATGTGTTCGAATAGAAAAGTAATATTTTAACAGGTAAAATTTCTTAAGTTTTACTTTTGCGAAATCTTTACGTTCAGTGACACTTTTTAAAGTAACATGTTTGCGAAATTCTTTTTTCAAAAATTGTTTGTAAAATAATCTTTTGTTATACGTTTTCTGTTGAACAATAGTTAACCTATCAATACTTTTTATGATCCTTCGAGCAGGATCATTTTTGCTTGTTTTAAAAGGTTAATTTACCTGTCTCTTTCTTCTCGTTCGCGCAGTCTTTCCCTATCTCTCTCCTCTCTGTCCCGGTGGCGTTCTCTATCCCTGTCTCTGTGATCTCTGTCGCGATCTCTTTCGTTTCGTTCCCTTTCTCTTGCATACTGAAAATATTAAAATAGTCAATGATAAGAATAATAAATTATGTGATCAAATTACTTTAACCTTAGTTAAGCATTATTTTTGCAAACTAACAATAATAAATAAATTCTAAACTAATACATTGACCTGACTCCATAATAAGTCGCTAATAGCACTTGTGCTATAGATAACATAACACTCACAGATAATAGACACACAAAACAAATGAAAATGCTCATCACAAAAATATTCGTCCTGGTGGGGATCGAAGCCACAACCTATGGCGCATAAGATAAAGACATGACCAAAGTCGCTATCAGGTTCATCAACTTTCTATTCAGAATGTTTAATCATAGCTTTACTATGTAACTAAAATGTATGCGTCGAAATAAATCAACTCACCAGAGGAAATGACCTATAGTCCGGATCTTCTGTCGGACATACTTCCACAGCAGACCACTTCTCCAGGAGATGTCGCCACTGTGATCTATGGTGCTTATTGCTCCCCGGATCCAACACGATGCTGACCCACAGTGCTCCCAGTTGCTCCCAGAGTTGCCTGCACTTTTCAGTCATGGGTGTATTCTGGTTCCTCCATAACAAGAGTCGTGGGTCAGACAAGAACTGCTCCGTCATCAGCATCAGCATCCTTGGACCGTTAGAATCCTGTGCTCGGAGCATTTCTCTAACCTAAATGTTATTTGGATATAAGTCAGGTGATCTATAACACCTTTCAAATGCCTAAGTAGATATATATAAGAACAGGCTAGATCTTTAGGTACTTAGGGCTTACTTTAGGCACCGAATTGTATTATAGTTTAAGTGTTTTTGTGGGCTTTTTTCGTGTACCGTTATTTTTTTATGACTATTCCTGTATGAGATGCCTTAGTTAAACGTTGCTGATAAAGAAATGAAACTACATTTTTAACGGGCTTTTCTACATTCTAAATTAAAGGTTCTTGAGAACGGTTGCCGCGAAGTAACCAAAAAGTCGGACAAAAATTAAAACAATTTGAATAAATCGCGTTCTAATGCCGTTAAAAGAGTAGTTTTATTATGAGAAGTGAACGCGTTAATATTGATGAATGATTTATATAAATTTGCACCGTGTATGTGTATATATATATATATATATATATACAACGAAAATTTAATCCTATATTAAATTTTCGTTGTATATTTCGCAGATAAATTGATTTTTACCTACTAGTATTTTCTTCACCTAATATTTATGCTTATATATTAAAATTGACAGTTTTATTACCAAGTACAATATAAACGAAATAAAACATCTCAGAAACGAAGCCGAACATCATATGAACCATTGAAATTCCTCTGTAGGTCCCCAAGAAAGAGGGAAATTTGCTTTTGCGAGGGGGATGCTGCTGCCCATTCCGCCCTGTGTGTTTGAGTTACACTGTATCGGTTGGATATACCGCCAGTATGGATAAACCTTAATCGCCCCTTACAAAACCAGGTATAGGGGGGGGGGGGTACTATTCTTCTCTGTAGGTACCCCACGGACACGTTCCGAAAATAAAAATATTATATTATTTTGGACATATCCAATACGTGTTTACAATACAATGGAAGAAAAAGGAAAAAATTGCGCATTGAGAATATTCCAAAGATTGATATCTAATGTATCCAAGCGTGTTAAGAAAAACCTATAAGTGTTGACCATATAATGTATAGATTAACAACGCCGATAAAAATGCTATAAATACAAAACAAAGGGGTGATGCAATTTTTATTAATGGTAGTTCTTGAGATTAGCGCGTTCAAACAAACAAACTTTATAATTTTAGAATAGATTAATTATAATCGTATAAATAATAGGTATATATAAATACTGGCTCACCTTAGAAAATAACGAGTTGAGTTGCTTGTTGGCGTTATAATAGGTACCCTGTAACAGGTACGCTCGGACTTGCTCGCAGACCTGGAAAAAATACATTAATTATTAGATAAACAACACATGATAATATCTCGTACCTAGCTTGGAGATAAGTCGCTTGAAGCACTCGTGTTACGGACATCAACGGACATCAAACAACAGAGGTATCACAAATATAATACTTAAATACATATTTAACGCAGATAACAAACATTCATCGTATAATTATTTGTCCTGTCATGGGTACGATATCCGTATACCTTGGAGGATAAGCTAGGATTACTACCATCTGCGTCATCAGTAATTGTAGTAAATGTTTATTCTTAATTACATATAATTATATATTAATTAATTATCGAGCAACAACCTGTATTTTTTTTATTAATTCACACTATATCTCCTGTCTCCCTCCACTCCACTTCGTTACGGACGAACAAGAATCCAGATATAGAACAAACACAAATATCATCATAAAAATATTTGTCTCGAGTGGGGATCAAACCTACGACCATTGGCGCACAAATTAGGATTACTACCATCTGCGCCATCGGGCCTATCAATAATGACGACTTATGTATTTATTTATATTATTATTACTTATTTTATTAACGATTCAAAGTGCTTGTAATGGACCTACTTGAAAGTACTTACATTTGACTTTGATTTTATACGGCAAGGAAACTCATCTCAAGATATTGTTTATAAAAATCTTGAAGGAATGTGACATTTTATTTGCATTTTCGATTTAATGGCGTTGTTACTACAATTGTAATAAGCATTTTATTTTAAGTTAATTCAGTCTTCAGATAGCAATGCGATTTATTATTGTGAACGTAAAATTAATCAAATAAATATATTTATCTTTATAAGTGATAAGGGCGAATGCCGCTAAAGGTATCTGAGCAGAAGGTGCAGAAATAACCACTATGAGAAACAAGTGAACGCTTGCACCAGGATCACAATAATGATTTAGTATTCCCATGCGTTTTACGGAGCGAAGTGCGACATGCAGAGTGATAATGCATTATTTTACTAAATTTAACAGTTACAAGCCTCGCATCCCACTTCTTCATCTATAGCAAAGGTGTGCCAGCGTTTCTTGGCTAACTAGATCTTTAAAATGCTTGGCAGTTACCTGCTGTTCATCCAAGTGCCAGGCATGGTGGGCATCTGGCGGCGGCCCTGCGGTGGGGTCTGGCGCGCCGCATATCCTGTTGATAGCGGACCTGGCTTGCAGAACCTCGTCCGCCAGTCGCTGAGCTGTCGGCAGCACCTCTGTATGGTGCTCCGCTATCAAGTACTGGACGAACTTCTGGAGCTGCTGCCTGTCCATTTGGAGCAGGGTCTCTGGGGATATTCGTTTACTCGTTAATTTAATTTTTTGAACTACATATAAACTTCTTCAAATTCAGTCATCCTCTGCATTAGTGTCTTCTCCAGGACCTTCTGTGACTCAAACAAATCGGTGTAGCTTGCCATTGCAATTGATAATAAATATTTGATACAAAAAGTTGTAGTCACCTGCAGGTATGTGCAATTCTATATTAAACTAGCATGGGGAATGCTCACTACTATCTATGCTAAGATTTGTGCTTCAACTATTATTCTGAGCACTGTCTTTGTTTGTAAATATGATTTTATTTAAATAAAAACTATAAATATCTGCCTACCCACCAAAAAAAAATCCATCCACATTGCCATTTAAATAGGGTATCTATAGGAATTACCTGGAGTTCCACTCAACTAGGTTAAAAAACATATTGCCGATATAATTCTATTCTATATCTGGAAGGGACATTCTTATCTAATCACCTAGTTTCATGTCGCCAGGATCAGTCTATGATCCTCGACACTCATGACACCCACGAAAGTCATCACATTTAAGTGACTATATGCTGGAACCATACTGATTTATCATCATCACTATCATAACGGCCGCAGAATATCCACTGCTGGACATAGACCTCCTTAAAGTGAACTTTGCCTATTATTGCCGCGCTGGGCACAGGTAAGCTGCTGCCGATTAATTTCCTTTCGCATTTAAGCAACGTTAATTCAGGTGGGTATACTGGTTTCAGCACTCTCTTACGACATCTCGTTAAAGGGGGCACACTTCAAAACCTGGCGGCATATCCCCTACATTCTCTATATCTATCCATGACATTTTCCTCACCTGATATAGGCACGCGGAGTCGAACAGAGTCAGCGTTTCTGATGCGATACAAGGCCAGTGCGACAACATGCTGGCACCAGAAGATGTCGCGCGCCTCGCAGCTGCATGTCACCCCGGTTATCTTGCATCTGTGGACATGGTAATTGTCAATTAGTCATGCATTACAAAGTTCAATCAACGATATGGCCTTACAATATGCTGCGACTTTAATATCTATCATGATTGCTTCGTCTTTTGTCACAAATTGGTATTCATTCTCATCATATCAGCTATGGAAGTTCCACTGATGGCGTCGATGGTAGTGAGCCAAGGGTCAAGGTTCAACCCCTACTCAGGACAAACATTTATACACTGAATATTTGCGTTTATAATATGTATTTAAGATTTATAATTATCATTTATTTGATGTCTGATGTCTGTAACACAAGTGCTTTAAGCGATCTCGGAGTCAAGTCAATGTGAGAATTTTTAATATTTCAAATAGAACTGGTTGCATGCGTTTCTGTAATCTGCTAAATAATCATTTGGATATATGCGAAGTACTAGGTGCATGTTAAGAGACGACTAAAATCTTTGTCGAGAGGAAACTTAAAGCATTCGTAAATGCAGTTGCGTGAATGCAACAATGTAGTGCAGATAGGTGGATCGATCTGTAGAATTGCTAATAAGCAAAAGGAATTAACTATTTTTTTTAGAATCAAGTAATCACCAGCTCAAATGCTATTTCGCTGTCAAAGGCTGTTGAGACATCCCCTAAGTTGCTTAGGTACGTAAAAAATAACAGCGGATTTCTCTCCTTTTTGAAAGCCTTGAAATGAATATCTTCACACCAACATAGGATAATCAACTTGTGCCATTTTATCACCGAGTTTATTACAATATCATTCATTAAATATGACTTTCATTAAAGTATGGACAATGGACATGTATATAAAACACGCCGGCCAGCGCGGAATAAATTTATAGTTAATCATTAATGTATAATAACTCCATTTGGAGAGATTGCTATATTTGTGAGCCGAGGTAATCTAAATAGAACAAACCACAATACAACATTTCTAATTTTATACGAAAAATCTAAATAACTGAACCGTGAAATGGACCCATTCATAGATTCACAAACGCCCAAAACTTAACTGAATAGCCAACCAGAGATATTCTTTGCTGTCTATGAAAGTGACAAAGTTTGTTCAGAACAAAAGGGTACCATTATGTCGGAGCATTGCCCTTTCAGTAATAAAAAGACCCTTTAGTGTGAAGCACAAAGATGGGGTCCGACAACTATTGTTTCCTTTTTTTTCTAAATTTGTACCTGACATGATTTGTTTTGCTACTGGTTTTTGAGGTCAGAAAAGTTTGTCACGATCGAAATTGCGGTAAATGACAAGGTTACTCCATACTCGGTAAAAAGTCAATGGCATAATCGAAAGGGACATTGTCGCAGCGAATATGAGCTTTAACTATTTCAGTTTAAGGATTTTTTTGGTATGGCAAAGAAGAAGCAGTTACAGTTTTGTAAGCTGTAGAAAAAACAGTGTTCATTGTAGCAAAGTCATTCATTTTAGTAGGTCTCATTTAGTATTGGCAATATCAAATTGAAATGGCGCTGGGAGAGGTTTCACTTATTGTTGTTGGTGCTATGCCAAGTTTATAAAAGACCGATGGACAAGGAGAATTCAGCGAAGGAGATCGAGATTTATTGTAAATCTGATTGCACAACAACAGGCTGTTCGTGTCGATTACATTTACAAATAGCGTTTTAGTTATTATAGTATCAGTAAAACGTCAATGTCTCGGACATAGGTTTCTCCAGAAAGGAGGATTTGCCTATAAATGGCGCGCCAGGCATGCTTGGTGGTAATCGCAAAAGGGTAGCTTAGCGACAGGAATTCTGCTGCCTATCTGGAATGGCCCTGTTTTTCAGCATTTGCTTATTGGATCTAACCTACAATGGGGCAGTCCGCGTGATAGTTAGCGTCGCAGCAACCTATAGACGCCCGTAATATTACAAGGATATTACTAGAGCGTTGGCAACTTTGTGACTTAAAGATTTTTGTCACATTACCTAGTAATATCACTGCCTATCTCACTCTTTGAAACTGAACTCTGCTGTTTGGCGGTATAAATAGGTAAGAGTTAGGTACCAATGCAGACGACCATTGTATGAGGTCTACCTAATGTACGCGGTTTCAAGTGGATATACCGTAGTCTTTGAGTTCCGGTTCCTTCGTCGCCTTTCTCTCCTGGTCAAAGGGGAGGTACTATTTTATTCAGGCCTTTAACTTTAAGAAGGACCAGGTAAGGTAAGTTATGGTGCTCAACCCTATCAGATATTAAAGAATCCGGGACCGTGAAAAATTTACAATGTTCTAATTAAAATGCATTAAACATGAAATTGCGTGATAGTCCAATTAATAAATTAAAATTTATTAAATTTATCGTTTTGATATAAATTAAAATTTAAACTCCAATTAATAAATTAGAAATTATAATATAAATAAATCGTTAATATTATCAAGTGGTACTCTATACTTATTGTCTTCATATCAAATCATTAAAGTCATATAAGTGGTAGTTACTAGGGGTACCATTCTGTTGCATTTTAGCTACACTGTTACGGGTGGATACGCTATCTGTCTGTTTCGATATTTCAGTTGCCTGTTATAACACTAAGTACAAGGGAGGTACTATTCTACTCGGCCGGTACCTCACGGCAATCCAAAATGAAATAAAACTTTTAATTTCGAACTTACATGTATATTTTCAATGATTTAATATGATATGATTTAATTCTACTCAACCGGCGATCTTGGGGTATTATGCTCTATAGATACCTCTATTAGAAATATTGTCAATATTCAAGCGTCAATATTGAAGTAAACGACGTTAGGAGATTATCCAAATAAATCGGCACCATTATAAATATGTTTATGTAACCGAAAATAATCTTATGTTCCGGTTTGAAGGGTGAGAGACACAGTGAAATTACCGAGTATATGTGAGACGGCAATATCTTAGTGTTGACTCGAGAGCCAAGTGTCATAGGCGAAGGTCATGTGTCCTAAGTTTAACATATGCTTGATTGCTGACTGCGGTATTAAAAAAAACTCAAGTCATCCGAAACGACCGGATAATCATAACAATATTACATTTCTCACCATAAAAGAAGCCGGTATAATTTTTCGCATGCCTGTTCTGCTCTGAAATTTCATTGCCATAAAATCTCTTACAAGATCTCGGCAACATGAGTCATCTCTGACAGACCTGATGGCGCGTACGATACTGTCCCTTTGTGCGCCAAGGGTCATGGGTTTGATCTCCACCAAAGACAAACATTTAAATAATAAATATTTGTGTTTGTTCTGTGACTGGGTGTTAAATATATGTATAACATTTCAGATTCCTCTGTTGTGATCCGTAGTACATACGCTTTAAGCGACTTAAGGAGTCAGTTCAATTTATGGGATATCGTGTAAATTTATTTTAATTATCTGTCATTAGATTAGGTATTGTATCATGTCTTCTAGTGACACGATCTCTGTTTAAGTTTGTTCAATATATAATGAACCTCAACTTGCAGTCTCACTCCCTACCAGAGTATGTTAATCTACTCAATACATTTCTGATCCTCTGGAAATGACGCGTCACTTAAATATGATTTATTCTTTAAAAAAAATGGATCGCTTGCCTTATTGTATGGTTAGGTATAACGAGCAGTTGTCATTACAAGTAGAAAAAATAAATAAATATAATACATAAGTACTTACATTCAACATCCAGACACAGTACAAATATAATATCATCACATAAATATTTGTTCTAGGTGGGGAACAAACTCACGACTTTCGACGCACAAGATAGGATCATTACCATGCGCCATCATGCCCGTCAAATAGACCAAAAGTTTTGATTGTAGTCTAGTAGATAGGTTCTTACCTGTCAAACGAGACGGTGACTCTGAAAAGTCTTTCAGGCTCCGAACACGGAGGGACGGCAGCTGGAGCGCGCACCACCCCGCTCAAGTGGAATCCTGGAACAAATAAAAATGTTTATTAGTGAGTCTCTGAAAGTTACTGACTTAGCCCTGCGTGTGCGCAAGTCGAAGTGGCAGTGGAATGGGTACGTTCGTCGAAGGTCCGAGAATAGTGGCCATGTCCTGACAAGCGCAGCGTAGCACGCCCACCCGCAAGGTGGATCGATTGATCGGTGGACGATCTGACTAAAACCGCTGAATCCCAAACCGATGTAATAAGTCTTAATAAAAGCTATCGTTCAAAATTGACGGACTCGATGGCGCAGCTGGTAGTGACCCTATCTTGTGCGCCAGAGTGTTTGTTCTGTGACTGGGTGTTAAATACATGTATTTGAGTAGTATATTTGTATAAGTAGTGCATGAGATGTTGTGGGAATTTATTTAAAAAAATTAAAACGCTGTGTAAGGAATACATGGAGAAAATACCTCCTAAATTTATTACAAAATACTAGAAACCTCTTTAACTTGGTTGTTGGCAAGTTTCTTATAGGATTCATTCCAATAGTTCACATTCCAGGAATTCTACGTAATCAAACTTGGGGCGGTTGTTTGCAAAATACAGATGCCTTGGCAATGCAAACACGTGGTTATGTTTGTGTTTCCAGCAGTTCTGACTTGGTATGGCTTTGAACAAGTTTTTATTATATTCGTAGCGTTTCTTAATTCTTTTTTTATATTTTATTTTAGACTAGGTCGACAGACAAGCATACAGTCCGCGTGATAGTAAACGTGACCGCAGCCTATAGACACAAAGCTCATTACAAAAGACATCACTAGCGTGTTGCTAACCTTGTGACAAACTGAACGTTGTGATAAACCAGAATTTTCACTGCCAATGTGTATCTCACATTTCGAAGCGGAACAGAGAAATGCAAACACTGCTATTTGGAGTGAAGGTGAGGTACCAGTCCAGACATCCTATGTAAGAGGTCTACCTCTTGTAATAATTACTTAGTGTTAAGAAATGAAGGAAGTCACAAAACTAAGTTATAAATCAAAATATACTAAAATAGGCGTAAGTGTTTAAAACTCCAAACATCCTGAACAAAAATACCAAATTCCAAACAAGTGTGATCAAACATTCTATTTTAGATTAACGGCTCGCAAGGTGCTAATATTTTGTAAATAGCGTCGGTATTTGAAACTGAGTTTACAAAACATAAGTCATTTATAGACCACACGACGTTTCGAGTCAGACTCATAAACTTTTAATAATGCCAAAAAAGTAAACAACCATAGGTAAGGATTACAGAAAAGAATTGAAAAATTCCCTCTTTCTTGGGGAGGCCCATGCCCAGCAGTGGACTTCCAAAGTTATATTCGTTCTAAATTTTTTGTGAACTTCTCAAGTTTTTCTCACGCACTCGCGCGGAAGCCAGCATGCAACTCATTAATTCTCACGAACGGAAAATAAATATAATATTAGGTTTATGCACATTCGATCACGCACAATGCATCGCACCCTATTTCTGCTTCGTATTTCGGTTAACGATTCAAATAATCGTCGGTCGAACGGAAACGCATCGAGTTCCAGTCCGATTGAACATTCGTCATACTGAAATCGGAGCGGGCTCTTTGATTTTTAACTCGTGACTCCTTGTTTTTTGGACAAATAGTGCTAAGCGATTTGATGTTTTAAAGGCAGATTTAAATAAAACTAAATATAAGAAAATAGACATAATACTCATCGTATTCCCAGGAAAGGAAATTTGTTAATAGCAGAGCGTAGCTTCGCGACATTGCTGACCATCCCCGTTCTGTTGCATTTTAGCTACTCGTACACTGCTACCGCTGGATATACCGCTATCTGTCGGTTTCGTCATCTCAGTTGCCTCTCACGACACTAGGTACAAGGGAGATACTATTCTATTCGGCCGGTACCTCACGGCAATCCAAAATGAAATAAATCTTTTAATTTCGAACTAACATGCATATTTTCAATGATTTAATATGATATGATTTAATTCTGCTCAACCGGCGATCTTGGGGTATTATGCTCTATAGATACCTCTATTAGAAATATTGTCAATATTCAAGCGTCAATATTTAAGTAAACGACGTTAGAAGATTATCCAAATAAATCGGCACGTTTATAAATATGTTTATGTAACCGAAAACAATCTTATGTAATTCGGAGTAAATAAGCTTGAAATCACGCAACGCAGTTTAAGTTACGTGTTCCAAAACATAAGTGTTGTATGGAAATAATTCTAACATAACAATTATTAAAATCAATTTATCTGCACCGAGAGGAGGTAATTGAAAACGTAAAAATTCAATTATCGATTATCAGCGCAGCAAACGATTCGATTTCTTATGCGAAACAATCAATTACTCAAGTGCTCGGATCGCAGCGGACCGATGCGAAATCGATGGAGCGACAAAACAGCTAGTGTTCCCATTGTTGCGTACAAAAAATGTACTGATTTGAAAAGCAATAGCTCCAATGTACCACGGTACGCAGCAATTAAACGCCGCATTGTTATTTTATAAGCTATTGCAATAGATGTTGAGTTCAATTTTGCGTGAGGACCTTGTATAAGGCCACGTACCTAAGTTTGGCTACAGAGATGAAAACTAGCTGGCACTCGAGAAAAAGAATGGAGCGAGGTTTTTTAAGGAAAAAAAAAGTTGAAAAAAAACATGGCGGTGTTAGCACAGCTGCTTTTTGTAGGGCGATTTTATTACATTGTAGATTGGTTATAAGATCTGAGAAAGGATTGGTTTCGTAAGGATTTTACAGCTGTATTGGCATTGCATGTGTCACGGATATAATGGCGTCAGGGAACGGTGGTGGTTTAGAAAGTTTTCATGGTAATCGTTTTGATCCACACGAACGGTATTCTATAAAACGCAGTTTGGCTATGGAAATTGGAAAATCATAAATTACCACACCCTAATTCAGCCGTTCCGTGTCAAGGGATCGAAACTGAGGTCCCAAGGTATCAAACAAAGTGTTTCACCTCTGAAAAATACTTATCGATATAATTGAAGTCCATATTTAGTCTTTGAACTTCAGTATTTTTTTAATTCGTTCAAAATCTACAACTCTGATATATTAATTAATAAAATATTATGGAAATTTACAGCCAAAAAAGGATTTTATAAAAATTACATATAAATTATTTATATTCTTCTCTCAGTCATCATTATCATCATCATTACAGGCATCCGAGTATACTGCCGGACATATGCCTTCCTGAATTTGGGGGGATTTTGCCTGTGATAGTAAACGTGACCGCAGCTTATGGACACAAAGGTCATCATAAAGACATCACCAGCGCGTTGCTAACGTTGTGACGAACTGATGATACTATATTACTTATTTTCTGTGTCTATCTCACCCTTAAACCCGGAACACAGCAATGCGAACACTGCTATTTGGCGGTAAAAATAGGTTAGAGTGAGGTATCAATGCATACGACCTTTGTAAGCTACCTCTAGCAAAACATTGCATACAATGCAATGTTTCCTACACAATTGTTATAATCATTGTTAAGTGAATGTCTTGTTAGTTGTCTGAAATCAATAAATGTTACCACCACACAAAAAATGCATTAATAAACAATACTTCAAAAACGGTTAAAGTGTTCAGATAAACATTGCTGTACAGTAATTACAGAAGCTGTAAAAATAAAGTAAAACAATCCAATATAGCAGCGCACACGCTTATGTAACGTTAACCTGAATAGAACCGGGCCAATAGCGAGGTCAAGGCGGCTTCCATTGTGATAAAGCTATTACAAGTAATCGCATGTAATTATGTAATTAACTATTTTTATATTGTTTGGACGGTCGCGCCGACTCCACTTCTTTCCCAAATCGAAAGGCCAACCGCTTTTGTGAGTGGGAACTGACCAGTCACTGAATTTAGCTGGAATCTGATATTGGATTTTCTGATAAAGGGCGCAGTCGTGGATTCTTGATTTACACATCGCATGATTCACGACTTTGCTTACATACTTGTGCTGTTCCAGTTCAATTTATAACTGGCGCCTCACCCTGAGCGCGCGTGTATAGTTAATATAATGGCAACACTGTGTTAGGAAAGAGCTAGATTTCTTGAGAATCGTCCAAAAAACCACTCAATTGTGAGGGTGAGGTGAGAAGTCATGTCTTCTTTATTATTATTTATATTACTGTTTGTCAGGCAGACGTAATTATTTTATTGTGAAACTTACTGTCCCGGCAAACGCTGTTCTGCGATATAAATAATAAAAAAATATATAATAAAAACAAAATTAAGAAAAAAAATGTTAGGATTGCCTAACCCATATCACTTAGGGATATGAAAAATAGATAGAAGCCGATTCTCTGATTACTGAATATGCATATAAAGTTTCATAAGAATCGGTTCAGCCGTTTCGGAGGAGTATAGTATCTAAGACTGTGACACGAAAATTGTATATATTAGATATTTTCCACTAATCTTACTGATGTACATTTCACACTTAAATTACATTTCACACTATAAACAATTTGACGGGCCTGATGGCGCAGATGGTAGCGACCCTATCTTACGCGTCAAGGGTCTTGGATGCGATCCGCTCCCGGGCAAACATTTATACGATGATATTTGTATTTGTTCTGCGTCTGGGTGTTGAAAATATGTATTTAAGTATTATATTTGATTCATTTGTTGTCTGATAACGTAAGTGCTTTAAGTGACTTACCACGGAATCAGCTCAATTTATGAACATGAACATAAATCAATAGCTAAAGGATAAAATAAATCATTCCTCAAAGTAGTTATTACCAGTTGCATAGACGTAATTAAGTGTAACTGGGCCGTGTTTACGAAATAAACAGACTAAAACCTACAATGCAAGTTCGGTGAAGCAGTACTTTTCACTTCATACTGGCATCTAGTAACCTCGACGAGTAGAAGTGATTTAAAAAAAAATAAGCGTCTAACATGAAATATTATGGCAGACGGGACAAACAAATGAACATGCCTTTTGAAGCACGGAATCATGCGAAGGATCTTTGTTATCGGACCATCGATGATTCCTTCAGTGTCCTAAATAAACTAGGAACAGTTTGTTTTCAGTGCCGGTCTGAAGCGACATCTTCTATTCTGTGGGATGTATATGTATATATAGCAAATGCGGCACCTGGATCTTCTTTTCCTTGTACAATTTCTGAATATCAATCTATCTCATTATGTAACAATTCACTTTTCTGTTTTATTTTTAATATACTAGGTTATTATAAAAAGGTTGGGAATTAACATCTTAAAAGAAAAATAGAGTACCAATTGAATAAAAAAAACCGCTAATAAATTTTACTTTACGGTTTATATTTTATAAGATAATTACCGTGTTGAAACAGCTCCGTTATCAACAAAGGATAAAAACAACACATGCAAAAGAAAGCATTAAAACACACATTGTTTCGGAATAACAGAATATGTAAATAAACTACATTATAATGGCACGGAGGTACGCATTACCATCGATCAAACGGCTTGGTGATGCTGCGGGCGTTAGAAAGTTGCCTGAATTTTACCAAATATAATAAGTTTTATTACGACCAGTTTTCTGGCAACATCATAATTCACGCCATTGCTTTGGTGAAATCGGTCTATTGATTCTGTTGGTTATATATTAAAACTTGTTGGGTAACGCTATAAAGGTTGTGTTGTTCGTTCATTAAGTTTTCTGGCGCAAGGCAATGCTGTATATTTTGTTTGCCGACATTTTTCCATGACCAGTTAATGCACAAGTAACAATATTAACATTAAATTTTTGTTACGCAATGTCAAAATTCGTGTTGCGGTTCGAAAAAAATAAATATCGCTGGTCTATAAAATTAATATACGCGTTGATCGTTGAGCTACTCTCGTTTTGAAAATAACGATTTTATTTATATCTTTCTTTGATCAATATATGTATGTATTAAATATTGTGTAGTATATTCTAAAACAATTTAATTTTTATCTATGCAAAAAAGTGGTGCGAAATCATGTTTATTTATTTATTGATAGCACTTAATTCTCTGTACTTAAAAAAAATGTTCCGTGAACGGATCGGATCGGAACCTTCTAGGGGGAATTGCGGTAGCATCGTATAATTTACCACTATCTATTAAAATGCCTAGAAAGGGCTTTTAAAGTTAAAATTCAGTGCGTCATAAACTGCCTGGAACTGGTAATTTTTGGGCAAATGCCATAAATTTTGGAGTAATAACAGTGCGCGTCGGGCTGCGCGCTATTCGTTTTTATTTACGACTCTACTTGTTTCACATTCAGCTGTTATAACTTTTGTGCACGGCTGTATTGTGATTTTTATTTAATTTTTATTTCCAGTGTCTGAATCGTCGTTGGTTTTTATCGGTCTTTGTTTGTGGGGATTGGTAGCAGTGCCTTGTTTTAAGGAATTTAAGTTACGATCGTTATTTTATAGTTGGTCAGACTTTATATTACAGGACGTGGTAATTTGGCAAAAAAAACTACATTGTTTCCGTTTATGCACAGGTTTTAGTTCAAGTTACTTCAACAGATGGCCCAGTTTTGAGGAGCGCGTCCTGTGTGAGTGCAAACGCCACGACACCGAACCGGTTTGTTTATATTAATCATGAGCGGTGTGTGCGGGAGCGCGTCGCTGTGTGGGTGACTCACGTCTTTACGTCACTTTGTTTACTATCGCGGCAGTGTGTGCGTCGACTCGCAGCGGATTTGGATTGTTTGTTAATGTGCGTGGAATACGTCACGTGGGTTGGCAGCACGTGCGCGTGTGGGTGTGCTGCCGTGCTGCGTGACGTCACGCCGCATTTCGTCACGCTAACGTCTTCGCGCAGTTGTGTGCGTGAGCGGGCGTGTCAAGTCAATGTTACATTTTTGTGACCTTAACCGTCATATCGCAAGACTAGTTGTCCTTTACATAATTGTACCTAGACTGACATATCGTATTACGGAAATATATATTGGTTGCATATTACAACTGCAGTGAATTTATATTATTTATTGTCGCCGTAGTATAAACAGCTAACTTTTAGTTTATTACTAGCATTGCCCCGCGTAGTGTCCCTTCCCGTGAGAATAATAAATAATAAAAGTGCTTTAGTTACTCCTTATAACATCGGGTATCTGCAAATATAAGTCCCGTTATAGTCGGTCCAGCCGTTTCCGTGTTAACCTCAAACTGATTGACAGAATGAAATTGATCTTACAAACAGACACTTAAATTATATTTATATGTATACATTCGATTGAGTGTATAAAACTACAGAACTAAATAGAAAGTAAGAATAAATTCTTAAGATATGAAAGAGGCTCACAGAGCCTACAAAATAAAATGCATAATTCAAACGGCTGTTCGCATAAGGAGTCAAATTTAATACAATTTATTGGGCGATTACTTAAAAACTTGACGGTGAAACTTCGCAATTCCGTATATTTATGTGCCCTCGATTCCTGTATTTTTATTTTTCGCTGTCATATTGGTTAATACACTAGAATTTTTCATGATTCACTTATATGTATGAACTATATTCTAATTATTTTACCGAATTAACTATTTAAGTAATTTGACAACGTACACAACTGCATACATATTAATGCCTGTTAACTGTATTGTCTACATGTTGGATTTTTAGGGTACTTTATTATGTAAATAACAGAATACATTATGTATATGTTGCCAGTTAAACAGAAACGGTTATTTAATATTGAGGGCGCAACTTCCACTTGTACTTAATAAAATATATGAATAAACCATTATTTTCAATTCTTTGCGTTTTTTAAATTGTTGATTTATAGTTTTGCCAAAGGCGTTTGACTACATTCTAGACGGGCTATTTATAACCTAATATGTTTATTACTAGGTGTGCCTACGACTTCGTCCGCGTGGAAGTGACTTTGGGCAGCATATTCACCTTAAATCGTATATATTTCGCCTGTTTTTGCCACCTTTTTGATTGATACTCCACTTCTATTAGTCTTAGCGTGATGTTATATAGGCTAAGTTACTCCTTGTTATACTTATTAGCTATCTGCTATTGAAAGTATCATCAACTTCGGTTAAGCCGTTTCAGAGATTACCTCAAACATAAAGACAGAGGCAAAAATGTAAAAAAATATTTGGTTATGTAAAGTAAAAAGTAATCATTTTAATATTACAGATACACTTATTTACATTTTATAATTAACAGACTGCAACTTTATTTATGTTTATTATGATATTTTGTAATAAAACATATTTTTTTATATGCATATAATTATTATCATAGTCGATTAAGGTTATTTACAAAAAGGGTTTTACAAGGTTCTTTATTAGGGCTTATTGTATTTAAGGATAATATTTATTTTATATTATGTTTTGTATACAGCTATATAATATTGTATTTATACAACAATAAGTTAATTTTTTGAGTTTTTCTATTATATAAATTTTAAGATTTTTCAATGTATACTAACAAAACAAGACTATTGTATTTTCTTTATAGACATACTCGTGTAACGGTTATATGCAGTAAATATAAAAAATTAATATGTTTATGATTAAGAATATCTTGTGCTCAATTCACTATGGCGAGACGGCGTTTGTTACAAAACCGCCTGTTATTTTAGGACTGGCAAGGGGAGGAACTGTAACAAGTGTTTGCGATCGCAGCGACATCTGTGACTATGTCGCGAATCACTCCTGGGGGAACCAACATTGTAAAGGCCTCCAACACGATTGTGAACCGTAACACAATCGCGATAAGGTCTATAAATTCTAACCGAACTCCTCAATTAAACTTTTTCGAGATCACGCTATTCGATTCTGGACCGTACCGATATGTGTTCAAGGTTTACTTTAAGGTAGATTAGGGCTCTGGTTGACAGTTGTGCTTGTATTTTTATAGTGCTCGTATAACTTTGCGTTTTCAATTTGCAAAAGCTTGGATTTATAGAGGTTATAGTCTATGGCTCACTAATCATGTAACAAATCATGAGAAATGGAACAGTGCTAATTGTAAGTTATTACGAGCTATTGTCGTTGTTTTCGTAAAATACATTAAGATTTATTAAATATTTTCCTTTATTTTCTTATCTTTTTGAATGATATCGGAAATTATTCTGTATATTGACTCAACTCGGCTTATTCATTTCATCCATTGACTTTTTGTTAGTAGAATTTATTTTGAGGATACTATAAAAAGTTAATTGGTTCACAAGGCTACTCAAGATCAATCTGTACAAATCTGTCAGAATTAGCACATTACGTGATTTGTTGTGCTGTGAAATCTGTAGCTTATAATAAGTTGTTACATAAACTCAAGCCATTTTCACGCTGCATTATGAGATCTTCGTTGGCCTCGATCGTACTTTTCTTACAAACTCATCGACAGGCCCGATGGCGCAGATGGTAGTGGTCCTATCTTGTGCACCCAGGGCCGTAGGCTCGATCCCCACTCGGGACAAATATTTATATAATGATATTTGTGTTTGTTCTGTGTCTGGGTGTTAAATATATGTATTTTAATAGCATATTGGTGATTGCTCTGTTGTATGACATTCGAAACACAAGTGCTTTAAGCGGCTTCCCACGGAGTCATGTCAATATTACAAGTCGTTGTGGGAATTATTATAGTAAGTTCATTTTAAAAGATAGGCATATGCTGCCACGGGTACACCTTTATCATAAAAACGAATCCTTGATGATGACTGAGCAGATTTTTTGTGGTGAATACATTGTACATTTGCTTCGTTTTCATGACTATCATTTAATGACATGTGTAGCATTCCCTACATCATTATTCAGAGAGAGGAAGCAATTAAGTATTTTATCTGAATATACTATCTACGTAATTCACAGATAAAGCGACGCGATCACCTGTTGTTGTTTTAAATTATAAACGAGCCAAATTAAATAACATACCATTGATTTTAACCTTTATAAATACATTTTTTTAAATAAATTTACGTGCCGTTGGGTACCGGTAGCGTAGAATACCCCCTGTACCAGGAGTCGTAAGATGTGACTGAGATACCATAATCGACAGATGGCGGTATATCCATCCGAAATAGTGTAGCTCAAATGCATGGGACAAGGACGAGCAGCAGCATGTCCGTCGCAAATGCGTTCAGCGATTACCAACATAACTCTTGGGGAGGTCTTTGCCCAACAGTGGACTTTCAATGATATGATGAATATATAAATTAACACATTTCATTGATCTGAGTTAGAGCTTAGACGGCTCAACTGCGAGCTTAGCCTGACTATAGCTTTAAGCACTTGTGTTACGGATTTCAGAGGAATCACAAATGTAATTCTTATAACATATTTAACACCCACAAATATTTGTCCTAAGTGAGGATCGAAGCCACGACCCTTAGCGCACAGGATAGGATTACTACCATCTGCGCCACCGGGCCCGTCGAATTCTTTTTGTATCTTCTATAAATTTCCTAGCTTATTGGATATTCTTTATCTATGGCTTTGACTCGGAGTTCGTTTGACATACTTATTTGTTCAGGCACAGTTTCATTGAAAAATTAAAACTATTGTGTGAGTTATTGGACAGTGAGTGCTTATGCGCAGTGAGCTGCAATTTTGTTCCCCAACCACGACTAGTTCAGGATTTTTTCTAGAAGCATACTCCTGTAAGTCAATTTATTCATATCGTCGAGGATCGTGCAATACCGCGTAAGTAGCAGTTGCATATAAAGTTGAAAATTCAATTGGAAAAGATGGAAAATGGATCTTATTAACTTAAGCTACATACGCGGTATTGAAGTATTATCGACGATAAGTCAGAATCGCAGTACAACACTTCAATAAGACATAAATATATGAGAGGTTAGATTATTGTATCGTAGATTAATTTCTGGCCTGACATCAGTTCTCATCTTATTTTCTTTATACAATTTGTCCTTTACAGACGTAGGTGACAGAGAATGCGTAAAATCGCCAGGCCAACGGCGCTCGTCAGTACGATTCCGCTCATTCCAGGGCATTCACCATGGTCTCCGGAGCGTAAATCCAATATAGCTGATAGGCGTGCCAGTGTGTTACCCTTACACGGGTTTAGGGTTGTCACTTCACAAATTAATTAATTTTTATTTTACACCACCACGATAGCATAGTGGAACGTTTTCAATAGACTCCGATGATTTTGAGTACCGTATTGGAATATCCTGCTTTAAAATATTGGTCTTCCTAAGACTAAGGGACTCTCTGAATGTTCTGGAAACGTGCCCAGAGTTAATTACTGTATTAAACTGTGCAGTACCGGCGGAGTGGAATAGTACCTCCCTTTGTACTAAGTGTCAAGAGTCGACTGAGGTACCGGAACCGACATATGGCGGAATATGTATCCGAAACAGTGCAGCTCAAATAGTATAGGTGACCACGCCTGCCCAGCGCGGCAATTATGGGCAAAATTCCCCCTATCTTGACTGATATGATGGTAAGAAATATTTTTATTTATTTATTACATTTACGGCACTTTGGTTGTTTCATATTACCCACAAAGTCGGAGTAATGTTTGGTATAACATTTTGTCTCATGTTTATTTTTTAAGTTGCTAATGGGAACGCTGAGAGCTCACTCATGTGGAACAGTGCGTGCTAATTCCGTATGTAAAACTGGCAACCCTGCCATGATAGTGGCTCCACCTGTCGTACAGGTGCCGGAAACGTATTAGCACTTACGACAAGGTCTTTTGTTCAACCAACACCATATAAAGTAATTAAAGGGAAGGTCCAGATTTAAAAGGCATTCTGGTTAATACCAGAGGATGTTTTGAATATAAAAGTCTCGACATAACAGATACATTAATATATATACTGGCAGCGCCACGCTATTTCACAAAGCAACTAACAAACATACACAAAATCAAAACTTTACTCTTTATGATATTAATTTTAGATGTATCGAGTCGAAAGTCGTCAGTCAGTCAATAATCGAATCGAAGTCTTCAAACATGACAAAGACACTGTCTTTGTCATGTTTGATGACTTCGATTTTTTAAAAATAACTGGAACGGTTAGATTTTCAATGTGAAATGTTAAGAATATTAAAAGTTCGCGCGTATTTAAAACATGAGAAGACATATTTATGCATTGTTACATTGAAATGCATATAACAAATCATAAATATGACGTACCAACAGAGTAGAATAGTACCTCCCTTAGTAACGAATAAGGTATCAGAATAAACAGATGGCAGTATATCCATCTGATACAGTGTAGCTCAAATGAACAGGACGGGAATGGGCAGCAGCATCCCCGTCGCGAAAGCTGTAATTTGCGATTACCAATAAGTTTGCCCAGCGCGGCAATTATGGGCAAAAATCCCCTTTTCTTGGGGAGGCAAATATCCAGCAGTGGTTACAATGTCTGATATGATGATGAAATACGAGGTTTGTTCATTGCTCATATTCCAAGTATGCTGAAACGGCTCAAATATCTAGATATGTTGATGGCTCTGTCTGTCTACAGTTAGTTAGCTGTATCAAAGGAATGACAAAAGTTTCTAGTATCACTATTTTGTGATACAACATCTCATAAAAATTCATACAACATCTCATACACTGACCTGACTCTATGATATGTCGCTTAAAGCACTTGCGTTACGGACATCAGACAACAAGAGGAATCACGGATATTTTTAATAAAATTAATATCATATAAATCTTTGCCCTGAGTGGGAATCGAATTCTCGATACCAGACAGGCTGTACCATCTACGCCATCGGGCCCGTCAAAGTCAACAAAAAGATATAATCTCGAAAATAATAGTTATTTGTAAACGAGCAAACACGATCCCCATCACAAAAGTCCGAATCAAAGTAGACCGGTTATTTTACTCATGATAAATTGCCCACGCCCAGTTTGTGTCTACCATCGGAATGGTCTAGCAACAGCATCGCCGGTCCTAGACTAGATAGGTGGTAATCTAGTAATTATAACAGATATACGAATATATCTCGATTGACAACAGCATGAACATGAACTTCTTTTCCTAATACCGTGATAAAAAGTAAAAGTTGTGTGGCATCATTTTATTATCTGTCCATTCGAAATCTTAAAATACCCGACGAAGTTTGCGCTTTGGCACTAAGCCTTAGATACATATAGCTATAGTCCTTTCAACAAAGCTTGATTAGAATGACAGCTGACAAATAACCGTGTCTTTAAATTATTTTTTAATGGTATCTTTGTCTTAAGTTTAGATTGATTTTGTACAATTTGCTTCACATATGACAGCTGTTTTACAATATTACTAACAATTTATGGTGCTAATATACAGCTCGTTCGACCCTACCACGTTGACATCTGTCTTTGTAATCAAGCTACATTCGAAGGAGTATAATGACCCTTATATTTCATTATGCTAAACAAACAAGTATAACCATACAACGGAAAGAAAACTTCGTTACTTAACATAATGGTATAACAATGTGCGTATTTGCTATAAATTGACCCATTCCAAATGCCCGCCATGTCGCCCGCATGACAGCTGTCACATTGTTTTTTTTTTAAACGGACACAGGTAATTCGAACGCAATAATGCAAATCAGCCTACGTTGACCAGCGCTGAGTAATTTCCGGATGCTTTAGGACTTATCTTTATTTTTTTCATGGTGGCTGCACAACGGCCAAGAGCGTTTTGTGTTCAGCCCAACTGTCGTGTGCATTCTAAAAATAACTGAAGTCATTTGTTCTACATGGCGACGAATGTAAGGAAAAATAAAAACCTTTAGATTGTGTACTCAAAATTATACTTAGTTGTAGGGAGCTGTGGGTAAAGTGTTAATGTAAAAGTAAATAGGTAAAATCTTGAATGAAAAAAAACCTATGTATTGTGTGAATATACTGATGACCAATTTTACGGGTAGTAAGAAAAACTCAGGTGGCCACTGAAGGCTGGTTGAAAACAAATGGGCAGGTACGTCGACCCGTGCGTAAATATACGCGAGCTACACGGGCAGGGTTGGCACATAAATATTGCACTTTTTGTTTCAAGAAAGGATTATATACTACGCATTTTTCTTTATCGTATATTATTAGAAATATTTATTTGTAATAAATCCTGGGTACACTATTACATACTGACGATCATAATGGACAAGAGCAATAGAACAATTTGTAAATATTTTGACTATAAATATTTAAGTAAAATCATTTCATCAAGGATCTAATTTTATTTCCAATTCTCATAGATTTATTTTCAGCTGCGCATTTTTTTATGAACATTTTATTATGTTGGCTGAATGAATCGATCATCAGTTAAGCGTCAACAGGGAAATTGAAGGACGTCGCAGAGCAAACGAAAAGGAAGACAATTTATTTATTATTAGTTTAAAGATATCATGTTGACATCCCTAAATAAATGTTATTTGCAATAATTTAAATTGCAATGTGCTTTTTTTTATTTCGTTCGGAAACACGTTCAGCCAGCCAGTTATTTAAAGTGGCGACCCTAATCCTAGAGGTTCACCGCTATTGACTGCGAGTTCATTGTCTCTTACATAAATAATGCAACAAAAAACCGAAGGCTATTCGGCTGTCGATCACCTTTAGGGTTCAACTGAGTGTCTTACAACTTTTCTCAAGTACCTACATTTTATATCCTAGATTATTTAGACTCTGATGATATATATATATATACTAAGTATTGGCAGTGCCTGCGACTTCGCCAAGTGCAATAGTAACTTTAGGGGATATAGTAGCCTTCCTCAATAAATAGACTATCCAACACGGAAATAATTTTTTTTTAAATTGGATCAGTGGTTTCTGGGATTACTGTTAAAAATCTGTCAAAATTTCACAATTAATTCTGAACTCAATGCCACACATAAAAGAGTGTAATATATATTGCGAAAATTTAATAACAAATAATAAATTCACACAGCATCTCATACATTGACGAGACATCGAAATCAGTCTCGTAAAAGTACTCGTGTTAAGGACATCAGATAACAGAGGAATCACAAATCTGTATATATAAAAGAATATGACCGACTGACTGATTGACTGACTGACATATCAAAGCAGGACTTAAAACAATAAGGGTGAGAAACACAGGTGTTCCTTTTATAACGTAGGGGAGCACTAAGAATGATTTTTAAAAATTATACCGCCATAAAGTGGTGAAACTTTGCTGTTTTTTAAAACTATTTGATATGTGAAAAATATATTTTCGAAAATCATCCCTTAATGGGGTTAAAAGTGGGTGCAAAGTTATTATGATTGTTCTGCATTTTGACGCGGGTGAAATTACGGGGCGTTGCTAGTTACAAATATATTGAAATACATATAAATAACACCCAGACACAGAACAAATACAAACATGTATTGTATACATATTTGGCCTGGGTGGGGATCGAGTTTTGGCGCACAAGATAGGAACACCACCGTTTTTGCAACATCGGGCTACATATTTGCACAGATTGACGCGATGTATTGTGTACACACAGCACCAACCTACCCAAATCTGTCAAAACTTTGCATTCGATATTGATCTATAGAAACAAGACATTGAGTTCAAAATTGAATGTAAAAAATTTACAGATTTGGGCAACTTGATCTGTTGTTTATCGTACATTTATAAATTTCGCAGGTCGACTGGCGCGGACACGTTTCGCATGTCGGTAATTGCGCCGAAGTTTCTCGTCTGCTCGTATTTTGTCATATTTCCTGGCAAAATGTTGTAAAGTCATTTACGATCAAGTACGGCTTGATTGATGGCCACCGCCTTCGTGTAATGATGTATTGTTTTTCCGTACGCATTAAGAATTGCGGTGCGCGAGTTAAATTTGTCAACTTTTAGAATTATTCTGTCATACTAGGGGCCACACGCGGCTTTGCCTGCTAAGTTTTCTATAGAAATGTCAACTTATCATTGGGTGGCGTTTGCTAATATTGCCTTAAATTAATTTGCTTAATTGCCCTCACGTATGGTGGTTCTCATGTAAAGATCGTCTGCATTGATACTTCTCTGTAACATATTTCTACCGCCAGATTGCAGCAGCTGATAGCATGATATCTTCAGGGCACAAAGCTGGCAACGCGCTAGTGATATCCTTGTGATATTACGAGCATCTTTATGCTGCAGTGACGCTTACTGTTATGTGGACTGAACGCTTTTTTACCGATCTGGTCTAATTAAAATAAAAATAAAATCTTTAGAAATATCAACTTATCCTCGGATGATTATAACGAAATTAGCCTTCACGTGAAGTAGATTTCATACAAAGGTTGTCTGCATTGGTACCTCACTCTCACCTATTTCTACCGCCAAATAGCAGTGTTCGCATTGCTGTGTTCCGGGCTAAAGGAGTGGCAGTGAAATTAGTGGGTTATAAGGCATAATATGCTCAAGTCACAAGGTTGGCAACACGCTAGTAATATTAGGTGTGTCTGTAAGCTGTAGTGACGCTTACAATCACGCGGACTGTATGATTGTCTATTATAAATATTTTAATTTCTGAAATGATCCCGATTCTGAGATTCTATTGTGAGGTTTTATTTCATTTTATTTAGTCGTTCTTGCGTGAAGAAAATACAATCATATATATAGTTTCAAATGGCTCTGAAGCTGTTATGTAAATAAATTCACCCAATATCTCATACATTGATCTATTCCTTCAAACTTGCGCATTCAACGATGATATTGTTAGAAATTAAACTAACAAGTATATATATACTACAAGATTAGGTACCCGACAAACGTTGGCCTATCTAAATTAACTATATATGTTCGCTATAAAAAAATGACGACTAAAAATTGAGATATAAACTATCGTATCTTTCAAGTTCGATCAAACTGTACACAGCAAGCATAAAAATATTAAAGTTGGTTCAGTAGTCAGAAGTTCATACAGGACAAACACCTCGACGCGATTTTTTATGTATAAATATTATTATGTCATCATGACAGCCATTAAAAGTCTACTGCTGGACATAGGCCTCCCCAAGAAAGAGGGAATTTTGCCCATAATTGTCGCGCTGGACAAGCGTGTTGGCAATCGCAGAGCGCAGCTTTCACGACGGGGATGCTTACGACACCTGGAATACTCTATAGCCTATGTTATTCCAGAATGCAGCATTCTATTCATGAAAGAAACACTTGAATATTTTTCTCTTTTTTATAAAAGTATAGACAAAGAATTTTGTTCAAATTTATCGATATCACACATGACTATCGTATTCGTGAATACTAATGTCGCATGATAGAAATATTATTAATCTATGCACACGTGATGTGCAAAAAGTCGTGTTCCAAAAACTTACACTACGGCACCTATCATGATTGTGACTTATAAAACTCAAACCAATTCAACACCGACGTTTACATACCTGCAACAAAAAAAATATTTGTAAGTTAAACAATAAATCGTAATGATAATTAAGCTGTGAGGTCGTAAAAGCATGGTAACAGAACCGTCAGGTTGCGGTATATCCACCCGTGTACGGGGTGGATATGAGCAGCGGCATCCCCACCGCGAAAGCTGCGCTCTGAGATTGCCAACACGATTGCGCAGCGCAGCAATTATGGACAAAATTCCCGCTTTCTTGGGGAGGCCTATGTCGAACAGTGGACTTCTAATGGCTGATGCTGATGATGATGATATGATGAATAATATTTTCTTCATCCAGGACCTTATATATTGACCTGACTCCGTGATAAGTACTTAAATAAATTCTTTACGGATATCACGGAGAAATCGTGGTTCCTATGTAATGGATGCAATTGTCCTCTTCGCCTGTTCAACGCGGCAAAATTCGCTCTTTCTCAGGCAGACGTATGCAGCAGTAGACGTTCTACGGCTGATATGATGGTATCACTACATAGCATAAATCAAAGTTACTTTCCGCTGTCGGTCCGTCCCTTGTAATTGGTTGAATAACTCAAAAGGAAGGTTTATATGTTAATACTTGCATAATCTGCAGTAAAACACTTTTTTTGCAATTACATTGCAAGCGCTGGCTGAACGAACTGACGAGATAGATCAAGAAAATCTACTACAGTATTGTGCACCTTAAATGTTTACAAAAAAGTCTTTTAGGCATAATCCACATTAACCATTTTATGTCCTTATCGCGCCTGACCGAAGCCGGGGCGAGTCGCTAGGCTGATATCATTTTTCGTAACTATTTTGACGAATTATCAACTTCATATTCCCAATGTCAATAATACAATTAAGGTCAAAATTAGTTTATCTCACTTCCACGTCCACCGGGGTGGCGCCACCTGCTATGCATATACAATAATTGGCCACAGTAGTCGATACTGAATAGTTCGTGACAAAATTAAAAAATAACAGCACGCCGTTCGCGGCCGTGTGGCGAGTTGTCACGCTGCACGTGTCACGCTCGCGCACCGTCACGTCACGTAAAAAATATTTACAGTTCAAACAATAGTTTTGTCAGTGTTGGTTTATTGTTATCTGTGTGTGTTGTTGCGAGTTTGGTCTTAGTTCATAAACGTTTATTGTGCCCGCCGCAAACTAATATTTGTGATTATACTTGTATCAACATACATTTGTGATTTGATAGTGAGTCTGAGTGCATATAGTCTGTCCATCTGTCTGTCTACCACTTTTCTTTAAGTATATTTTACTTCTTTATCACGTAACATAAAAAATATATATTGTAGCCTCCCTTGATGAATATGTTTTCTAACACTGAAATAATTTTTCGGACTGTTTCCAGAGAACTAAACAAACAACTTTTCAGTTTTATAATCTTTATAAATAAAAATTTAGTGTCACAGTGTTTGTCCGTAATAATATTTATAACTACAGTACAGTTTGATCGAACTTTTAGAGATATTTTCATTATATACTGTTATATATAGTTAACAAACAAACGGTCGACAGGGTAGCTAGTATTAGTTTGGATGTTAAAGACTTTAGATATAAATCACTGTATTGAATTTGCAATGGTTGTTCGAACCGGAGTGACCACATTGGGTCTATATTAACAACATATATATATATATATACTTATATATCAGAGGTACATACATTAATTACGTCAATAGAGATTGTTAATAGCAACAACAACAGTTAAACAAGTATAAATTATTTAATTGAAGGTTGTCTCAACACTTTAATGTCATGTAACCGTGAGAAACATAGCGAAACCAAACCACGGATATAGACCACAAACTTGTCTATGATTCATCAACGGATCCAGTGTAATATTCTTATCTATGGTATGAGTTACATCAGCTCCTTCTTTTCCCACGGAATATAAGTGGACGTTCCCAATTTGAAAATTGAATAAAATTGTCGCGCTCGTTTTGCTTCTGTTAGTAGACTACTGTGGGTGCAGTTCGGGTTTTTAACGAGATCTATGGTTATCAGTTGCGTATTTATCACGCACACTCAGAATCTTCCCCGTGATTGGTCTCTTGTTTGTTCAAGTTGAACTTCTAGACTACTAAACCATGTTTTAATATTTTTGTGCTTGCTGTGTACTGTTTGATCCAACTTAAGAGATAGGATAGTTTATATCTCCATTTATAGCCACCATATTATTTTCATTATAAAGTTAAGATATGACAACGAATGTCGGGCCAGGTAGTTAACATATATTTAAAAATATTGTCAAAAATTGTGAACGTGAAACGTTGCAATTTCTATAGCTTATAGCTAATTTTATTTTATGCCCTCCATGATCATGACATCAGCAATAAACCCCAAGAGAATCCCAATAGGATGGATGAATATGGGTTTTTGGACTTAACATACTCTATTGTACCGTAAGGTACGGGCAGAATAGAATAAATAGTACCTCCCACTGCAGCTGGTGTCGTAAGAGGCGACTAAGGTACCAGAACTGACAGATGGCGGTATATCCATCCGAAACAGTGCAGCTCAAATGTACAGAGCGGGGATGGGCAGCAACAACCCCGTCGCGATAGCTCCGCTCTGCGATTGCCAACACTAATTATGGCGAAAAACCTCCTTTCTTGGAGAGTCACATGTCCAGCAGTGGACTTCCAATGGCTGGTATGATGATAGTGATGATGATGATACAAATTAATTATTTGTAAAAAGTATTTAGTTGTCAAATTGACCAGACGTGTGAGACACAATCAAAGACATAGACCATTTAAAGGATTAACCAATGACAGCTCTTCGTCAAGATGTAGCGAGATCAAGCGATATATTTACGTGATTGTAGATGTTTGGACTGGGTTTTTCAACCGTATGTAAATTTATATAAAAATCACTAAGTAATTAGGATTTTATTATCCCCTGACTTAACGATTGAAATAGCTACTTATAAAGAGTAGGTACATAGTCCGCTGGTCATGCGATACGGGCGCGACCGGTGCGCCGCACTAGTTTTTGCCACTGCCCCGTCTGGTTTCCACGTTACCGTTGCATGAGGGTTCACATCCGGGTTCCAGTAGGACCAGTGTTGCCAACTGTTTTTGATCTTCAATAACGCGGACGTGCAGATTTTTTTGATTTGAGTAAAATTAAAAACTCGTTTCTGCTGTCGATTTTTTTAAATACGTCTACGGCGAATCGAAAATTACTTCTGTTAAATTTAGACTTGTTTATTATGAGCAAAGTAAATGAAACGTCAAGTTTAAAATGTATGTCATGGGCATTTTAAAACTGTAAAAAGCGTAAATACTAGCAAATGTTACATATTTTCTATATACTTCAAGATATTATAACACATTGCCCAGTAATTTCGCTCTTCTATTTTCTTCAAAACAGCAATCTGAACACTGCTGTTTGGCGGTAGAAATAGGTGAGAGTGAAGTACCAAGACAGACGAGCTTTTGGATAAAAAAAATTAAGTAACACTAGAGAAATTACTTATATAATGCTACATTAATGCTTAACCAATTATATGGCTGTATTTGCTAAAAGATTCGTTCAATTGTTAACGGTTGATTGTAAAACAAAAGACGATTAACACATAATAGATACTACCCCATTAGTCATTTAAAAATGAAGCATTGTATCCTCATATTCGGTTCATGCGAACATCTCTGACCGAAATAGTGTATATATCGAACTCGATTTTCTCGTTTTGTATTTGCTTGGTCCAGACATTTGGGGCCGCGGGCCGGTTCTTTCATATTGCATGCGTGTAAACTCCTCACTAATTTATTTTCTACACCCACGGAAAATAATCTTGATAATTTCAAGTTAAACGTTTAGGTTGAGTTGTTTTAACGAAACAGTGAGCACATAATTAAGTACATTATATTTGGCACTAACATTAACTTATTACGGAAAAATACAGATATAATTGTTTAATTTAGGCAGGTTTACTTAAAAAAAAAAAAAAAGAGTGCTTAAAAATTATGTATGAAATCTATAACATGATCTAAGAATAAACCAAAATTCACGCTCACATTTCAAAAACAAAATAAAAAGAAACATTAAAAAACCAACTGCAAAGAATAGCGATTCGAATTTCGAATGCACATACACCATCAACTCACGTGCAACTCGATCGCGAGAATCGATGCGTGCACGAGCGCGGTCCAGCGATTGATCAGACCGGGGTCGGCGACCGTTCCCCGGGCCTAATTTGAATTCGCGGCGTATTATCGCGCGGGAGGTCGTAATTGGATAACAATGAGGGCGCTCAGCCTCGGCGCCACCCTACCCGCTGCTTCGGACATTTGCAGGAAAAGAAAAGTTGGCTTATCTACATATCTACGCGGTGTAACAGCGAAATAGGAGACGAAATGCTAATGAAAAGTGGAATTGGAGAGGACTAGATTAACGCCAAATTGGCAGCCATTTTTGTGTCGACCGGTTATGGTTAGATTAGTGATTTTGTAAGACACTGACGACTAATTCTCAATATTTAAATACATATTTAGTATTTTATTAATCAATGTTGTATTTGTCAGTTCCAAATGTGGATAGTGGCCTCCATTATTTTCCCCAACAAAAACCTTTCGGTTCTCACGAAACACGAAATTGCGCCGCACTGGCCGCAATACCGAGCGAAATGCATGCACAGATTTTTGGCAAACCAGTCTGAGCCGTACAACGTAGCCAAGCGTCGCCTCACCACGACTTGGGATTTAACACGGCAATAATTCCTGGAGATTGCACTGCGCAGGCGCGCTGCTAACATCATTAGATGGGCAGTAAAGAGGAGCCAGGGGTGGGACTCGTCAACGCTGGAATTCTATTACGCGTTTTATACCGCGCCGCCTTAATGCGGAGGGGGTATGTTATAAAACATGTCCATTATACTTAGATCCGAAATATCCCACATTGTTCCCCCTTCGCTACTAACATTCGGTGTGATTGCGAGCTCCCCAGTAATTGGCGATGCAGTAAAAGTAAAATCTGCGTACGCAATGGAAGGGTAGCCTTTAGTTGGGCGATTCGACGCGCACAGTTTATTTTAAATTATAACAGCTTGGAGGAAGGGTGGTTTTTAATCTGGCCAAGTCCATGACAGATAAGTAAGCACAAGCAGAATCAAGGATCCCGCAAGGGAGCTGTTTGGCTCTTGTTGGATTTGCTTCTTCTTCTGCTGCTAAATAATGTATTTGTTTGCATTCGTTGGCAGATTCAGAGAGATTGGAAGCGACATTAAAATGTAGTTTTCTTTCTATATATCTATATATATATTTAACGGGAATTTTACTTATCTATATATATATTTAACGGGAAGCGAAATCTTTGGACCATTTTTAAGGAATGTGAAAGTCAAATATGACACAGTCAAAGATAATGTGCGTAAATATACTTTTTGTACAAAACGCAATATAAATATACTAAATTATTTCAAATAAACATGACACACAATACTATTTGAATGATACACAACACACTTAAATAGAATAAAGATTTGTCTATGGGCTTTAGTGATTATGTTCTCTTTGGTTTTATTGAATGTCAAATACTAATGACAATAAAGAGAAAAGAAATAAAGTTAGAACTACAAAATTTAATAAAATACGGTCGAATTTACTACTACTCCTTTCCAAATTTAATAAGAGTATATATCTATTATAAAAGCCTTTTTTGTATTAGTCCTGATTTTGAATCAAGGTAAATACTATATGATATTCGTTTTAACTTCATGTTACAATGATAGAAGGACTATTTTTGTAGGCACCAGTATTGGAATAGACAAGGGCAAAAACTTTGAAATCTAATCAAGCGAACGGAAAGTGCAAACATACGGACGTGACTAGATGTAGAGTGGTCGGTGTACGTGCCCCACTCGGGAATCGAACCTGGAGGATTAGTTACTTTATGCTAGCCCACGGAGCTTGGCCGGCATTATGCGACCGCACGGGGCGATGCGACGAGGAATCCTTAGGAATCTACCAATAGGAACAAATAGAGTCAGGGCTACCACAGGGAAGCCATTTAGGGCACATTTTATTAGTTTATATTTGCATTTTTTTTACGGGTGTTCTACCCTATTCTAGACTATTGGACATTTTTTAATTTTTTCTTGGATATAACAATAACAAATCAATGGCACTAAAAATGTGATGTTCACCGCAAGAGTCAAACAAATTAAACCTATCTTCATTTTTAAATTGTCAAGTAGTTTTACTCGCTCTATATTTTAGCATGGTTAAAGGAGAGAAGTTCAACAATAAGAAAAATAGAATAAATATAAGAAAAAGGCCGGCGCGTTCCTTCTTGGTATACAACAATAGAACATAATTTCAGAGTTAACAAACATAAATAGCGAACGTTGCAAAAAAAATGTTCGGCGGAATATAAATCTGGTGTGGCAAGGTACTTTCAAGACTTTGAGAGTGGAAGTCTTATGTGGGGCCGTAAAACTTACTTACCTGCGCTAGACAATGGTAAACCATCCGAAAACATTTTATAGTACAACTGCAGGCTCTATTCATAGTGTTAACTCTACAGTCCAGGATATTAAGAATCTCTAGCTGAAAGATAATAAGATTAGCAAGATATTACACGCACTGATGTAATAAGCATTTAATCTTGGAGTTTTAAAAGTAAACAAGACATTCATAAAGTTATAGTTAGAAGAACACCCATTCCGACATCTAATTAGCCCTGGTAAGGTCTTCCTCAGTGTTAGGAAATCCTGAAGAAGGATCGACAGAAGAGTCCGCAAATTCCGTTTAGGTAAAAAACAATTATTTTTTGTACTTACACGTCGAACACACCAGTGTTTGTGTTTTTAAATTGGAAATCGGGAACGCGTGCGTACAAATGTTCCTCCACCTGCCCATCGGCCATAACGGCTGTGCCCTCCCCCGGGTGATATTAGTGGTATTACCACCCCCCTCCACAACGAAAGGCCATCTTCACCATTAGATGCTAATCTGGACTTATGGCGCATGAATGTTTTTACGCGTAGTGGGATTTCAAAATGGCGGAATTTGTCGTTCCATTACACTTTTGGGAAAACATGTGGCTGAAAATGTTGTTTTAGGATGTATTCAAGTATGTCTGTACGGCACCTTTAAAAAAGCTAGAATTTGATTAACAGGCACTTTATTGATTAAAATTACATTAAGGTATGATAATGGACTGTTAATAAAAATATTTTTATTTTGACTCGATTTTTCATTTCATAACTTACAGTATACTGTTTATATTATAGTTCCATGATCAATGTTGTTGTTTATGAAATTCTTTTTCAAACACGTTTTCAAGTTAGAATAAGCAGTTCGATTTCTGTTAGGGCTGGCGGTATCGAATAAAAACCTTTTCCTTAAAATGTCAGTCATGATCTACAATACTGGCCAAGCAGAAAAATAGCAGGCAATATAAAGTTTTTACTGCAAACAAACAAAATGGCGACGGCATTATGCAAAGTTGTCGTAATCTGCAGAATAAACAAGGGTGCCTGGTAATGTAGTTCTTGTGGCACTTCGTGTAGGAACCCGGGAGTTTTTGCGCCGAAAACGGATCACTTCGGCTGTGCTCCTACACATTTTAATGTCTTGCAAAAATATCGTTGGAGGCAGTAAATATATGTTTAGTTATTGAAAAATTTTTGCCTTTGATCTTCGAACCATTTTGTAACCTAAATTTAGGATCGTATATTTTCATGAATTGTCGGCGGCGTCCAATACATAACCTACAAAAATAATCATAAATTAACCAGTTAATTTTACGAGAGAAGCAATTAAGGCCATGGCATAATGTTCATAGCACAATAACGACAGATAAAGTATCAATCTAAGTAGGTTATCGAAAGCAGAACTGGTTTTTTTTCTTGCATAAAATTTAAGTAAAACAGATATCCAGTTTTTGTGGCAAACTACTGGAATCCATCCCTTCAAACAATAGGAAGTTATCGCGCGACTAAACAAGTTCTCGAGTGGGGATGCCACCGCTTATCTGTTCGGGCACATGTGGGCTCGTGCCTCGGGCCTTTAAACAAATACCACTCTGACGAGAGCCCCCATTCCTCCCGCCCCACGTCATAAACCTGGTCATATAGGGATATGGGCGTGTTAATCGGTGGCTCAAGCTACGCTGGTTAGATGTATAAAAGCTTTTGCCCGATTACTCGGTTGCCTGCTTCGCGTGCGTTCTATTTTCAAACGTGATAATGATAACCGGATAGTTGGAGCGTTCTGAACGCATCGTTCGATATTTATACGTCGAAAAAAATAGATAGTTTTTTTTCTAATGGAATTGCGTAAAAGGCAAATGTGTATATATCTCTAGAGGCTATAATTTGTTAAAAATAGTGAGAGGACACCAAGTTTGATGATATAGATTTAACAATCTTAGAAGTACCAAAATACTCTATACGTACCAACCAAAAATAAAAAGGTTATAAATTCTTATAATTTATTTGATAATTTCATTCAAATCACGACATTTATTATTTGAGGAAAAATGGAGACTCCAAAGAAAACTCCCTCTTTTGCTCTTTAAATTCCGTTACAAATGTCCTTACAACGGTTCCGACGTCCCGAACAAAGTTTCGCTTAGTTACAAACTTGAGACCCTCCGGGCAATAAGCCTACAACATAAATTCCTAGCTCTAATTCCGAAAGCAGGGCTCAAGACTCGAGGGAGTCCGACCAAAGATCAATATCGAACCGATGGCGCCAATGTGTGCTCCCCTCTAACCGCCCACCAGCATAACAAGACACCTTCACTTCCATACAAATGCTATCTAAATAAAACTGGCAGGGTGGCGCGACGGGTCAAACTGTAGTAGCAAACAGCAGGGTGCGTTCAGTTTATGGCTCAAGGATCGTGACGCATCTGTTCTGTTGCATAAAATATGAATTCTAAAACAATGGTTATGGAACGGAGCGTAACGAGTTCCAATTTTAAATTTTAATTCGATTCCTTTTTTGTTTATTCTCGTGTCGAGGGATTGTTGTCGATGCACAATAGATACTTTTTATACGCAAAGTACGTCATTTAACATACATGATTTTCACATACATATTAATAGCCTTAATGTTACTAAGACTAACTTTATAGATGTAAGCTTAACATACAATTTCACTCTTTACTATTAATTGAATCAACTCGTCCCGCAGAAACTACCATGATGTGTCCAATGTCCTTCTCTAGGGTTCAAGCTATCCACATGATAGTCAAAAAATGGGTTCTCCTTAAAAGTGTAACAAACAGACAAAAGGACTATAGGATTTATGATATTACTAGAGATACATATACCAGATTTATATTTTTTATATAATATCGTTTGTTTATCAAATAAATATACATATTTGATAAACAAACCAGCCTTCATTCTCCGAAAACCAATCAATTTCCGGTTCGAAATTCAAACTGGGATAACGTCAAAACCAGTACATTCGCGTCCGTAACTAATTCCACTTTTTAAACTAATCAGACGTTGTTCCCGAAGGTACCTTTCGATAGCCTTCATCGGTTAGGTGAGTGGGGGAAAGGGGGGAGAGGTTATTGAGGTTAATCCGTCCCCATGTGAGGGGAGGCGCCCGGAATCGCGAGATGATAGTAATTACTACCCACACTATTTATATTTATTTTATGGCCAACTTATACAATCGTGGAAACTCTGCGGAATTAGGAATTCAAATTATAAATTAGTGTACCAAAATTGAACTCGTTTCTATTATCATGACTGACAATTGCTAAATGCCGCTTGATTCGACTACGTTTGGACCACCATTCGGGTTGCTCGCAGGTGCTTAATGGTGTTTTTTTGTTTAACTAAGCCGACAAACAAGCACACGGCCCGTATGATAGTCATCGTAGACGCTCTTATCGTTACAAAGATATCGCTAGCGCGTTTTCAACCTTTAATATGAACAATATCAATAAACATTTATGATGCCAAATACCATAATGCCTATATAAATAACTCGTGCGACGCTACGATATAGACATCTGTCATTCTAATCAAGCTGTATTTAATGGAGTATAGTTATAAGATCATCAACCTTTTCCCAAAACCCCCGAAGTAATGTTCTTCCTTATGAGTGAATAATAAGCAACATTACTTGGCGATAACCGTCCACGCAAGTCCAATGCGTAATGGACTTAAAAGACTTAAGATAATTGTTTTAAATTAATTTCAGACACCCATCCAAATACTAACCGTTGCTTAACATCAAAGATTGCGAGGCCGTATGGTACCGACAGAGTGGAATAGAACCTCCCCTGGTGTCGTAAGGTGTCTAAGGTACTAGAACCGACAGATAGTGGTATGTCCATCCGTAACAGTGAAGCTCAGGTGCATAGGGCGGGGATGGGCAACAGCATCCTCGTTGTGAAAGCTGCGCTCTGCGATTACCAACATGCTTGCCCAGCGTGGCAATTATGGGCATAATTCCCCCTTCCTTGGGGAGGACAGTGAACTTCAATGACTGATGTGATGATGATGATAATGATGATGATAGTGATGATAACGATGATCAACGATCGCGGCGGGTTTAACGATCGCGCTCCGAGCTATCTCATTGAGTAATCAGGAAGTAAAAGTTTATCTTAAATATCGCCTTTCTTAAATACATGGGTCGGAGGCAAGGTAATTAAATCCCACTGAAATTGAATTAGACTAAGTTCGCCCGTCGGACTAGTCTGGCATTAAAACGGATAAGCCAGCGCAGGATGTGGGCTTATCCAGCGACGGACTAACGAATATCAACCTTATTGCAAGCCGATAAGAGTTATACTGGCGGTTATTTGTTAGGGCTGATGCTAGTTGATGGAAGTTGACTTTTGTAGGAAACGTTATGCGATTTACTTGATGATATTTATGTTTTCTCTGTGTCTGGGTGTTAAATATATGCAATTAAGTAGTATATTTGTGATTCCTCTGGCTGATGTCCGTAACACAAGTGCTTAGCGACTTATCACGGAATTCGGTTAATGTATGAGATGTTGTGGGATTTTTTTTTCTACTTTGTTCTCTATAAGTAATCTGTAGTCTATTTGAGTTTATTTGTCCAACCTACCAACTCAACTCAAGCAATCAAAACCTTCTAATTAATACATATAAATAAAATTAAAAATTCTCTTTGTAATCAAAATAACAACCTTTTCAAATAGATATATGAAAGTTTGTGCGGAACTTATGACAAAAATAAGCTTTTTTTTCAATCTGTAAGTCTATTCGAAGTAAACTCCGAGAAGACTTAACAGATCTTAACGGAACATTAATTGTTTAGCTTTTGTTACAATACGTAACTGAGGCTGTTTTTTTATTCTCACGGGAACTAACTTTAAATAAGAAGCAAGCGTACACATTTCCAGCCCTACGAGATCTTTTAATAATTCAACATCAATTGCGGTTTTCATATTTCATCACACACATTGAGAAACAGGCGACAATAGGAAAAACGCCAATGTACGTTGTCTTGTGCGATATTAAAACGTATGCGGCGGTTACGTAAGTCCCATTTTAACCAATGCTTTTAGTGTAGTTATGTTTTATAATGATGACATTCATTGCGGTTTGCGTGTTTCATCGCATATACTGAGTAACACGCGGCATGTAGATATATGCCAATGTATGATGTGTCATACGATGCTACAGTCATTTGGGGTTTGTAAACACTCCCTTACTATTCTAACTTCCTTACTGATATAAATATGAAAGTAACTTTGTCTGTCTGTCGCGCTTTCACACCAAAAGTACTGGACAGATTTAAATTAAATTTTATGTAAAATTCTTTATTGGCTGTATGTTTTATTAATTGTTTGTTAATTAAAATATAAGAGCTGTGGAGTTTGAAGTTATTAAAAAAATATCTTTTAATAACTTCAAAATATAAATACTTTTTAATACAGAAAAGGGTTAAAAATGGGGGATGAAAAGTTGTATGAACTTCCATATCGTCATTTCTAGAGCTAGAAGTTCGATACTTATTTTTTTGGCTAAAAACAAATATGACATTCAATGTTTATGAATGCTTTACCCTCAAGGGGGTAAAATTGCAAGATAGAATAGGGGATGAAAGTAAAACATTAGAGCTAACACTCCGTATGTGATCACTACAAAATGTGAAACTAAAGGTATAGCGTGTAAGAAACATAATGAGCGATGTGCAGTCGCGCGCGGGACAGGTTCGAAACGCTGTTCCTAAAGACACTATTCCACGAGGACGAAGTCGCGGAAACAGCTAGTCTACTTATATTAACATTATGAAGGGGAAATATTTGATTGTTTGTTTGTTGCGGTTAAACTGGAAAACTGCTAGACCCATTTTAAAAATGTTTCACAGTTAAAGATACTGTTTTTCGAGTAACATATGCGATGTTATCATCATGATCATGCTATATTTAGGAAATAATAACAGATCACTACCTAAAATATAACTATGTAAACAGGATTTGTATTTTTGTACGTTTGTACCAAATAAACTTAGAAAGTACTGAACTCATATTAAAAACTCTTTCATGGTTAGAAAATTATATCATTAGTAAGTGACATAGGCAGCATTGTATCCCCATATTATTACGGGAAGAGAATTTGACGGGCCCGATTGCACAGATAGTAGTAATCCTGTCTTTTGCGCCAAAGGTCGTGGGTTCAATTCCCACCGAGGACAAATATTTATATGATGATATTTGTGTTTGTTCTGTGTCTCCGTTTCAGGGTGTTAAATTTATTTATTTAAGAAATTTATTTCTGAAACACATGTGCTTTAAGAAAAACACGGAATCACATCTCACAAGATGTGGGAATTTATTTTTATTTAAACAGGATTTGTATTTTCGCACGTTTGTAACAAATAAAATCAGAAACTACTGATACTACTCATTTCAAAAACCTTTCATGAATAGAAAATTATATTAATAAGTGACATAGCTAGCATTGTATCCCCGATATTGTTACAGGGAGAGAAAAATGTGAGTGAACCCACGACGCGCTGCTAGTCCAGAATGAGTTGACAGCCCTGACGGTTACTCCCGTCACGAATCCACCCGACCGGATTCGTTCATTTTCGGATTGTTTACAAATGACTGGAGAAATATTCCTAGGTTTCCTGCGTTATGCCTTTGTGTAAGGACGCTTTCAATTCAGTTCTCAGCAAAAAATAATTAAACTAAGCATTCTTTCTTTTATTAGAACAGCTTGACATTAAAGCATACAGTCCGCGAAATAGTAAGCGTCACCGCAGTCTATAGTCGCTCGTAATATCACAAGGATATCTCTAGTGCGTTGCCAACCTTGTGACTTGAAAATATTATGTTTCACTGAGTCTCTCACCTTTTTAACCGGAATACAGCATTTAATACTACTATTTTGCGGCAGAAATAGTTAAGAGTGAGGTACCAATACGGACGACTTGTTTGAGTTCTACCTCGAAATCTAAGGGTAACTTGCATTTGTTCCTGTAATTATGAATTCAACATCTCATACATTGACTTTCATACTAAGCTTTAAGCGGCTTACGGACGTCGGAAAATGGATAAATCACAATAATACTTTAACATATATTAAACACCCAGACACGAAACAAATACAGATAATTATTATAATATTTGTCCTGAATGGGGATAGAACTCAGAATGGGTTCTATCCCCACTCAGGACACATATTGGGGCGAGAACACCACTAAATGCGTCATTGAGTGCATCTTACATGGGTTCATATACCATAATGTTGCCTTAAGATTTTCCAGTACAGAATTGTTTATCCTAAGTATACATAATATAATGTATCCACCAGTCTTGACTTGCCATACACGAGTGTAAGAATCAACACTGTGGAGAGTTACTCTAACGAACGGTCAGACTCCGATCTGTCCGGAAATGCCGGCGCCAGCCCTTGGCTTGCCTCTTTTTGTTTGACCGCATCTTTTGATCAAGTTTCTATAGACCCACAATTAGTGGTCTAACGAACCAACGTTTGATCAAACATTTGGCTAATGCTGGCGTGTGTAAACCAACAAGGCGTCTTTTATATTTCTGGATTCTAAAGTGAAACAGTGTAGCTCAAATGCTCAGGGCGGGGATGGGCAGCGGCATCTCCGTCGCAAAAGTTGCGTTCTGCAATTGCTAACACGCGGTAATTAAGGGCAAAAATCCCCCTTTCTTGGGATGGTCTATGTCCAGGAGTGGACTACAAACGGCTGTTATTATGATGATAGACATGCTTTAACCACCAAAATTTGTTAATCAATTTCGAAATTATCAGCCTCCGAAAGGATTCTGAAGAAAGGAAGAACTTTACCCATAATTGTCGCACTGGGCAGGCTTGCTGTGTTCCGCTTAGAAGAATGAGAGAAGCAGTGAAATTTCTGGGTAAATGTGATATAGTATTTTCAGTTTACAGGACTGGCGACACGCTAGTGATACCCTTGTGATGACACAAGCGTCTATAAACTACGTTCACGTTTACCATCAAGCGGACCGTATGCATGTTTGTTGTTTTTATAAAATTAAAAAAAAAATTGTGTCTGGGTGTTATTTATATGTTTTTAGGTACTATATTTCTGATTTCTTTGTTGTCTGATGTCCGCAACACAAGTGCTTTAAGCGTCTTATGTCGGAGTTCGGTCAATGTATAAGATGTCGCGTGAATGTTTTATAAACAAAGATTTTTCTTAATAGCAACAAAATAGGTTTTGAATTAAGTAATTAATTATTTTTGTTTAAATATTAATTATAAATTGTTTGCACGTCCCTCTTTATAAACATTGAATGATTCATGACTAATGAATACCAAAATAGTTAAGCCGATTGCAAATTAAACAAACTCATGTTATTACCTCGATATTTATATTTAATTAGTTGGTTTTTCGTACACACGAAGTTAAACTTCAATTCTGTGTATCCCAGTGGTAATCCACTATTCCTAACAGTGAACAGAATAATTAATTTATTAGGTTCATAAAAACATTTATGTTTCGCTGTTATTATTCCTAGCGTGATGTTATATAGTTTATTGTAAACTTTCTCAATAAGTGCGCTATGTAATACATTTTTTTTGACTTTACAGACCTGCGTTGATGTCAGTCAGTCAGTCAACTTTTCCTTTTCTAAATCATCATCATACCAGCCAATCACAAAGCGCAGCTATGGCGACGGAGATGCTGCTCCCCATTCCCGCCCGCCATGCATTTGAGCTGCATTACCGCCTGATATACCGCCATCTGTCTCTGCCGGTATATCACACGGCTTTTAACACAGATCGTGTTATTGTAAAGTAATTTGGATCTTCTTTGGATAAGCCGTGAGGTACCGGCAGAGCAGAATAATACCTTCCCCTATACCAGGTGTCAGTATATCCATCCAAAACATTGCAGCTCAAATGCACAGGGCGGGGATGGGCAGTAGAATCCCGCTAGAATAGTAGAAAACACGCTTGCCCAGTGCGGCAATTATGGGCAACATGCAACATGGCTTTTTTTGAGGAGGCTATACCCAGCAGTGGACTTTATATGGCTGGTATGATGTATTTGGATCTGATCGTGTGATCGATCCATCGTTTCCATTGAGATTTCCTCTGTATAAAGTCTCCAGTCTGCAGTCTCCCAGGCGTAATCTATTGATTGCACTCATCCGGGTCGGTTTGATAGACCTACACAAAAACCCGAAACAATGCTAGTCCGAACCTGTTCGACCGGTTGCCGCGATTTGCGGATTGTCAACTCTATTACCACACAATAGGAGCTGTAACCCTTTGTTCAGCTGCCGATGTTGTAGCAATTTCTTTTAATACTTGTTGAAAACGTTGTATTTTTCTCCTATGCAGGATCTCCGGGATCAAAATCTTCGTGTAATGTGAATTAACTACGTTGGTTCATTGTTTTGAAAGTAATGCAAACGTTTGTTGTTAATTAAGTCAAAATATTGTCTTTTAACCAAATTTTAGTATAAAACTATATGATATATATTAAATATAGATACATACATCTTATTAAATTTACTAGTATAATAAAACCGGCGTGTTTTATTTTTTATTATTATTAACATGCATTATATTACAAACATGCTTTAAATGTGAAACCTCTATTATGTTAACAATATTAAGAGAAATAATGTCGCCTTATTGTTTAAAATAATAATATTGCGCCTAGAGATTGAGATATAAACTATTTTATCTCTCAAGCTGGATCAAACTGTACACAGTAAGAAAAAAAAATATATATATAAAGACTGGCAGACCCGATAGACCTTGTCCTGATAAATAATCTAGAAATCAACGCAGCGCCATCAGACAGGCTGTTTTATTAATCTAAATCATACATACTCGCGTATGTATAATTGTATATATATATGTATATATATATAGATTTATATATATTTGAATTTAAATGGATTGAGAACAAATGACAAGAGGTTTCGATCATACCAGTATCGAAGGACATTTTAATTTCTTTAACGCGTAAGTATTTGCCGAAGGGATCAAGCGATACAAGCTGGGTACATCTGCGCGTTCGGTTAGGCACGACTTTTTGTCCGACGCAGGTAGAGCCGGCAAAAAACCGCTGAAAAAAGAAGCCCAAGCCGCTTTCTCTTCGCGGGGGTTGGACCAACTCGTTTCGATACAGGACACCAGCGAAAATAACCCTTAACGTGCTACAAATAGGCATGCGTCTGAACTTCCTAGCAAGTCTCGTGCAACCCAGGGGTCTAATGACACACGACTTTTTATATAATTGTTTTTTTTTCCACTTTTAGTTAATTACTCTCTAAGGCTGCCTCACTAATTCTATTTTAATCTCTCAGGTCGCTGCTAAAACAAATTCTATCTCGGAACCATATTTAACCCCGAAATGCGGGGGGTCAACATTACGGTGGAATTAATGTGAACATAAATGCTGGAATGTTACAAAAATAATTCGACTCTTGGCATTTGTTTCGTCGTTATTTCAATGAATTGATTCCAGCACGAAGCCAAGGGAAACATTATAAATCCTTTCTTACAAGGTGCCGAAACGTGTTGGCTTGCCAAATCTTCCTTGGCCGGCGAGGGCGAACGGTTTTGCCAAACTGCCAAGTGGCTTCGACCGGTCGCTGGGCCTGCCAAGGTGCGAGGTGCTATGCCAAGCCGCGTTTCAGTTCTCCAACCTTTCAGATACAATGTGGTTTAATAGGCTAATTTTGTATTTGAAGTGCGAAGACTTAAATGGCACAGTACCTCAGAGCTATATAAAACTGTTCGAAGGCATTGTTGGTTAGAATAATAGGTGTTTTTTTATCGCCTTACCCTTTTTCAATATCATTTCTCTAAGTTAAGATTCCATTAAAAATTAACCAAATTAATTTTATTATAATTTAACGATAATTGTATTCTTAGCCGGCGTGGGTTTTGTGGCTCGATTTAATGATCATTAGTAAGCGTGCGCGCATCTTTCTTACAATGTTGTGTGATCAGCTCCAGGAATATGGTTATCTAATAAACAATTAATACGGCCTTTGTCGGCGTGATGTTTTTCGGTTTTTTTGACGGGCCTGTTGGCGCAGATGGTAGTGATTCTAACTTATACGCCAGGCGTCGTGGATTCGATCCCCACCCGAGACAAATATTTATATGATGATATTTGTGTTTGTCCTGTGTCTGGGTGTTAAAAATATATATTTGTAATTCCTCTGTTGCCTAATGTCCCTCACGCAAGTGCTTTAAGCGACTAACCATAGAGTCAAGTCAATATTTAAGATTTTTTAGAATCTGTTATATATTTGTCATAAAAAAAATATTTAGGGATTATATTTGTGATTCCTCTGTTGTCTGATGTCTGTAACACAGGTGCTTTAAACGAATTACCACGGAGTCAGATCAATGTATGAGATGTTGTGCAATTATTTATTTTGTTGATAGAAAATCACGAGCATTTTGTTGTAGCACAATGTATGTTGTATCTTTTAGTACTGAAAACCTTATACCAGAACAATTATTGGTTTATGAATTCTGCTACAACAAAGATATTCTGTATGTAGTAGGAAACTATGTATAAAAAATGACGAGACTTGAAGAGGCAATACCACCAACTCGACAGTAAATCCACGAACCATAAACCATTAAAAAATGTTATAATTAATGTTACTTCGTATACATTGACCTGACTCTGAGTTATGTCATTTAAAGCACTTGTATCAAGATCACCAGACAACAGAGGAATCACAAATATAATACTAAAATACATATATTTAACTTATACATTTAAGACTGATGGTGTACGTTGTTTGACAATAGCTGCTCATGCTTTTTTGGACGACGTGACATGATCCAAATTGGCATTGTAAGTGTATTAAGTTTTTAATAACCTGTATAATATTTAATAGTGTGTTTATTATTAGTGTTAATTATAATTATCTATTAATATAATTAAAATTTTGCTTAAGACTTAGTCTTGTAGGCGATTTGGGTGTGCTGACCTGTTAGCCAACAAGACGTCATTATAATGAATAAATGAATAGCGAAAAAAAAGCAAACACTTAGAAATAGAACAAGCACAAATAATGGTTATAATACACCTATAAATGGTTGTCTTGGTTGGGAATGATACCCATGTTTCATGGCATACAAGATAGGATATATCATCTGCGCCATCAGGCTCGTTAAATGTATTCTAGAAGGGCGAGGAACGCAGCGAAATTACTGCGCAATGAGACCAAATAGCTCCTTGTAGTATCGACAGCTCTTTCACAGGCAGTATATACAAGCCCCAATAAAAATTCAATATATATATACAGTCCATACCAGTCAGGACTCTTTCATTCTTCTACGTTAGCAAGGATTCAATCATAGTGATAAGCACATCCTTATCACGACGGCCGAAATAGAAATAGTAGATAGACGCTTGTGTTATCACAAGGATATCAAGGATTCACAGAGGGGACACTGCTACTTTTGCACTGTGCATTTAAACTACACTGATTCGGATGGATATACCGCCATCTGTCAATTCTGGTAAGTCGAATCTTACGACACTTAATACAGAGGGAGGTACTATTCTACTCGGCCGGTAGCTCACGGCTATAATATTCTAAACGTCAATCCGCCATTATTGAAACACGTGATGCCCGCATCAAATTCCATTCAATGATTTTTAATTTAAAACAGTTAAATATCATTGTATATATTCTAATAAGTACTCGCAGTATCTTATTTGAAATATAAAATACTAGGTGCAACATTTCGTTTCGCAACGAGACAATTTCCTCGTTTTACACCATCAACTCATGAGGCCGCTGTCAAATTAATATGGTCATACTTTGTGGTTTAGTGGCGGTATGATTGCTTTACGGTCGCGGCCATCTTGTTTATTTTTGTTTGCTTTTAGCGTGCCGCTTTTTATTACAGCCAAAGAGGCGAGAGAATAAATGTGAGGAGGTCTATAGCATGTGCTGCTAAAATGCTGAGCATTGGTCTTTGGAATATTATATTTCTGTATTTATATTTACAAAAGGAGTTAATTATGACAACAAATCCTCCCAAGGAGCAGAGTTTAGACTGTGCATTTAAGTTTTTTTTAAATGCACAGTAACTTTCTTTGGAAAATTAATTTAGAGTTTTTTATGACCTTGCCAATCATCATCGTCATTGCAGACGTAGGACATCCACTGATGGACATGTTCCTATGGGAAAGGGGGAATATTCAGTTGTGGTGGCTATCGCAGAACGTAGCTTCTTAACGGGAATAGGTACTGCTGACAATCCCTGCGCTGTTGCATTGCTACACTGTTTCGGGTGTATATATACCGCCATTTCTCGGTTCCGGTACCTCAGTGGCCTCTCACGATATTTGGTACAGTGGGAGGTATTCTATTCAACTATTGTACTCTGCCCCACGACAGTAATTGTCGTAAAACATTTCATGATAATTGGGTTTCTTTTATTAGAGAAGACGGTTTATAGGTGGAAGACATAAGACACGATCATAAAACATTATTTTCCGCGGGAATTATATCTAAACGATAACTATATTTATATATAGATATAATATAATTTTCATTAGGGTTTGTTTTTTTTATATCATTCATTTAAATAAATATTAAAATACGTATACTTTCAATTTTAATTTCTATTTAGAAAATTCGAATATAAATTGTACCAGTTAAATAAACCGCGTTTTAAAGATTAAAAAAAAATAGGTCTGTTATATCTCAAAACATGATTTGGCTCTGCATTTACTATGGAACAATGCTTCAGTTACTAAATGTAGAACTGTTAACACGTATATGCACTACAATTTGGGCACACGTTGCATTTTCGTGTGTGGAAGACATCAAAAAGTTATTAACAAAAATGATAATGGTCGAAGGGCAGGTTCAGGCAATTTATTTTATTATTGATACAGAATTATTGCCCTAAATTACAGATGATTGTTGTGGTACGTGTTGGCCCGGCCCGCTCGGGGCCTATTTATAGTTCTTGATTACTTTTGCCGTAGAAAAGTGTGGGTTAAGTTTGGTGATCTCGGGGCAATTGTCTCATTATGTTATTTATGTTTTAGTGTTTGGAAATTTAATATGCAGGTCTAAGTCATCGTTTTATTCTTGTTGCTGAAACTTGGGTTGATTCTCGAGTAGGTATTTGATTGCGCGGTACTCCTTCTTTCAGAATAAATGTATCATCAGTTACTATCTACCAGTATAGTCTATAGAGACCAGCCCGATCACATGTATGAGATCTACCATTTTTTTATGCGTAGCTAGTTTACTGCCCATGACTTTCGTCCGTGATGTTTTATATCTTATCCCTGAGGGCTACTGGTTGTTTCAGGAAGAAGTAGATATCGCTCCCTGAGACCTAAACTGTGCTTCTGGCGTCACGCGTTTTTACCAGTAAAAAGCCAGATCCATTCCAAGGAAAAGTGTTGTGGACAAAAAGTAACCTATGTATAAGTAACCTACTACAGACTATAACTATTCTTTGTGCCAAATTTCATCCAGTTCTATTCAGCAGTTCCGACGTGAAACATACATCCATACTCACAAACTTTTATAATATTAATAAAAATTGAAATAATATTAATAATTTATTTCGAAAAGTACATGGCTTGTTGAAATTTACAAGTTAACAGTATAACAAGTAGGTTAGAATAGTACCTCCCTCTGCACTAGGTGGCGAAAGAGGCGACTAAGGTACCAGAACCGACAGATGGCGGAGTATCCATCAGAGACAGTGTAAATCCTCAGTCACTATACCCCTTAAAGTCAGCCTATAACAGTAAACCTATTTCTACACGGATGAAGTCGTGGGCACATACATTCATATATTTTTTTCCAAAAGCGAGTTTTATATTAATCGTTTCATATCAACCGTAGAACGTCCACTGCTGGATATAAATAGATTTCAAAAGGTTTCCTAGAGGGTCAGTTGTGCGGCCAGCATCCAACGCGAATTGTAATTCTATGCCGATCTCCTGTCTATTGTGGGTGAAAGTTTTCTTGTATAGGTTGACTAGCAGCGCCCTGCGGTTAGACCCGCGTTAATTTGTACTATTTTGCACCCCTTTTTTTACTTCCTTAAGGGATGATTTTCAAAAGAATATCTTATTTCATGACTTTGAATGAAGAACCTTTATACTGAATTTCATTCGAAAAACAGCAAAGTTTCTCACTAAATTTGCACCCCCGTAGGGAGTGAATTTTTAAAATTTTACCACATATATATGTATACTCTAAAAAATAATTTTTATATATATACATGTATTTAGATACAAGCAACAAATTACAAAACAAAATGTGCTTCTAACTGATCTTTTTCTTATGGTTTGTTTTTCTTTTCATTTTAAAAACAAACAAGTCAAGCACTATGTATGTCAAATTTTTGAATTAATGTGAGTTGTTTCCACAATAGAATTTACAGTCATGTTCTTACTTTCCATTATCTCTTTAGCTTCTGCAGCCGACAGCCTCATGTTATCTAATGCTTGATAATTGAACCTCGTCAACATTACCACTTACTAACAGCATATTAAGAAATTAGGGTAATTTTTATTTATACGCAAAAAATTATCTTTTCTTAATAAATCTTTAATTTTTTTTTCTACACCATCTCATACTTACTTCCGATAACTAAGTCCTCCCCCACCTAGTACTGATGGATGGACTATTCTACTCTACCAGTACTCCACGTAAGTTCGAGGATACCATCATCAAATTCGTTGAAGGAAACAATTACAAAACGAAATTCTGAAAAATTTTATTTAATAACAAGGGCGCTCTTAAAAACGTCTGAGAAGCCCTGGCTCGCATGTTAACAATACAGAAATCTTCGAAATGATAAATACAACAATCGACTTCCTGCCAGCCGTGCCATTTAATGATACCACTGACCCCAAAAACCACCATTGTTTCACGCCTCGTGTTTAACACAGGCTTTTCCCGAGGATTTGCATGGACCGACTTTGTTCTTGAAGCGTTCTCGAGACTATCAAGGGAGATGACGAATTTTTTTTAAAATCTAGATTTCTAAATTATAATATATAACTAATAAAATCTAGATTTCTAAATTATAATAAGTAACAGATCTACATCACACAAGGTTTGAGGAAAAGACAACACACGATAAGCGGATTGAAAATACCCGAACCGGCCAGATGGAGTTGATTGCAGGAATTCGATCTCGTGCGCCAAGGCTCGTAGGTTCGATCCCCACCCAGGACAAATATTTACATGATTGTGTTTGTTCTGTATCTAGGCGTTAATTATGTATTTAAGTATTACATTTGTGATTCCTCTGACACGTGCTTTAACGACTTATTTCGGGGTCGGGTCAATGTAAGAGTTTTTGTGTGAATATATTATTTATATCATATTATACTGTTAAACATACCTATCAAAATTATTTAAATGAGTGTTAGAAATGGCTCGATGCATACTTAACGATATCGTGGCTTAACAGGAAAATCTAATGAAATTTGGGCAAAATGGACCATAGAGAACATTGAACTTTCCATTCCGAGAAACAAACTCGCCGGCGTAAAGCGGGACATCAAAGTTCCTTGTATTAAAAATTTAGTTTATTTAATCTTTCAAATCACAATAAAATATTCTATAAAAGTAGGCTTATTATGGGCCTTTCGAATTGTCAAAAATAATAAATAAAACAATTTAAATTCAGAAACATGAAGGACTAAATTGTATTATATTCATAATACTGATGGTCCCTGATCATCAGGGTGATGACCCGACGGGATCATAAGATTCATCTAACATTTAAACTAGGCCTATATTATACTAGTCTGCCGACTGCAGGCGGGGGTCTTACAACTAAGTTTTACGCAGGTTCATTACACGAGCCACTGGAACCTACATGAAAAACTGGTTGTGATAAAGGTTCCATAAATACTAAATATTTAGTGTTAACGGAACCCCTAATATGGAATTCCAGCCATTTTCCGTGTATCTACTGATCTATCTACCAACTATATCAGATAGTACATGTTATCCAGTTCATATAGCAATTGTAAATATTTTGACATAGTTATCATTGAGTGGCGCGGCTTTTGGGTCAACCAAAGTGGGGCTGACTCGATAGTGATATAGGCAAACGCTGATAGCTAGGTTGGGTAATATAGCTAATAAATGATAACATAATAAATATAGCCGATCGACTATGCCAGTTTATTTAGCGTCCTGCGTTAAGTTGTAGAAATTTTATACAACCCCACTCGGGAGAAATATTTGTATGACGATATTTGTGTTAGTTCTGTGTGTGGATGTTAAGTTTATGTATATTTAAGTATTATAACTGTAATTCCTCCTGTTGCCTGATGTCCGCAACACAAATGCTTTTAGCGACATATTTTACACGTGTTTTCATGACATTCCACCAAGAACCTTTATTCTGTAGTTTGTTCGAATAACTTCTGAAACAGCAGATTCATACTAACTTTGCACCCACATTTTACCCTGTAGGGGTAATTTTCAAAACAATCCTTTCTTAGTGCTCGTACGTAATATTATAAAAGGAACCCTTTGAAAAAATGTCATGAGTCTAACTCTTAAAGTTTAGGTCCTGCGTTGATATGTCAGTAAATCAGCTTTCCTTTTGGGATATTAGAAATAAAAAGAAAATTGCCATTGTGACCTCTAGTACATTTTATAATAATAACTTGCTTCGCACCCGCAACTTTATCGCATCCCTGTGGAACTAAAGTTATTCCGAGAGGAATTCTTAATCGTTTCCTGATAGCTGAAAATTCGTGCTAATTTCATAAAGAAAAATAAAAAGCCCGACATTTCCCACGGGAACATGTTTTCGGAATAAAAAGTAGCCTATGTGTCATTACAGATTATCAATAATATTTGTGCCAAATTTTATCTAGATCTATTTAGACGTTCCGGAGTGAAAGCGTTACCAACATACAGCCATACTTACAAATTTTCGTGTTTGGAATATTTGTATTGACTTAGTTTCAACAAAGGCACTTTTCGATTTAGAATAACAAAATAGAACGTGACAAGAAGTTTTGTAACATTCTATTTTATGTTTTTTTAATGAGAATCTGTCTAAAATCTTATTATATTCAGTATTAATAAATCGGGACTCTATCATTACATCAATATGTTGTTTCGAAATTCCACAGCACTTGTCCCATTTTTTCTCCGCAACGTCCACTGCTTGTCATACAACATTTTAACGTATAATTTAAGCAATAATGTTATACAATGATGCATTTTGTTACAAATCCACATTACACCGAATCCACTCTTTGCGTATGAGATAAGGACTATTTTGCATCGGCGGTCCCATATCTTATTGTCCCGTCAAGCCTTGGTCATCATTATTACTGACAATAACAAATGATACGGATCTACATAACAAAACCTTTCCGACTACACTTTGATGGGTAGTAGATATTGTATCACGCATTATGTTTAAAATTAATGGATCTCTTTGGCAGATTTTAGCATTAATAATGACGGTTCTAAGAAAACGTGTGATATTTTTAGTGTTAATTAAGTTTCCTTTGCCTTTGTTGTTCAAATTAAAGGTTGCGGTGAAAGGTTTTAATCTGATCTATGGCGATCTTATCTTTCTGGCCTTTTTAGGTGGAGCACGATGAGAAATATGTACATTATATTAATATAAATGTGTTTTATGCCTTTGAATGTTAAATAAAAAATAATAGGTAGTGGGTTATTTTGTGCTAGGGTATTCATAGAGCAGACGTACTACGTCCAATGCCAGACATGGTCATTCCCGAGAAAGGGGGCATTGCCTATAATGGCAGCCATGATGCAATTGCGGAGCGTTGGTTCGTAGCGAGAACTATGCTGCCCTTTCCAGCTCTGTTGCTTTTCAGCAACGCTGTTCCAGGTGGATTTACCACCATGTGTTCCGGTGTTTCCGTCGCCTCTTACGACACCTGGTACAGATGAAGGTTTTATCCATTTTGCACAAGCACGGCCACAGCCGGCAGCATTTGCAGTCTTTAAAGCCTAGAAATCTGTGTGTTAGCCTTCATTATTGTTTACCTTTAAAGATGCCCAGTACCCCAAGCAGGAAAAGAAATTGAAAAATGGCAAATGAAGTAGTAGAAAAAGGTCTTTGAATGGAATATATGACTGGCTTTATAATGTACTAAGTTCAGAAGTATTACATAATACATAAATACAACAAAAGGACTTTTTCGTAACTTTGAGGAATTCTTTTTTTCTGAAAAAAAATATCGCTACCTGACAGCTAAACTGTACAAAATAAAAAAATAAAATGCCCGATCTATCTTACGGGAACATACTTTCAGGATAAACCTATCCTGTTTTACTCCAGACTGTCAATAATCTTAGTAATAGATTTCATCCAAATCTGTTCAATCGTTCCAGCGTTTAAGAGTAACATATATACATACAAACTTTATGTAATAGCAAGGATCTGAATAGCAGATAACATTAGGAATATAAATTCCAATGTTAGATTCAAGACAATCTTATTATTTTTCTTCCTGATATTGTTATGAGCATCGTCGGCACCAAGGGTCAAATATACCAGCTGCGTGTAATTGACGACGGGTTGAGGTGGGTCAGACAATTAGCTCCAATCACTCCTAGGAACTCTGAATTAAGTTATTACCAGAGCTTTGACTCTAGCACTTTGTTAATTACTCCCGAGGTCACAAGAAAACATGAGGTATGTTTTGCAATAAAATTGGTTCTATTTTTCTATACATACATGTTTTCGAAATATAGCTATCTCAGCTTGATCGCCCCAGTATCACGCGAATATCTCGTTATAAAAATTCGTGATGAGTTAGTAACGCTGATGCATATTACGTTGCTCAACGTAATTATGTTTGTAGTTTAAAACAATAAGCGTGGTGGTGTTACCAAAAAGTCTTTTGTCTTGAGACCCGAATTGAATAACGTTCGTACTTGTGAATGTATGTACATATTATAAAGTAGAAATGCATTTGATGTCAAATCTTGACAGCTTCAATCAAAACAGAGGTGTGTTCAAAAATCGAATAAATTATTCTATTTCTGAACACATTCATTCGAAAACATACAAAAAAGGATGTATGTCTCTTCTCTATGGTAAAGCGAAGAAAAAAGTTTAATATACTTTTGTTTAAAAATCATTATGTTCTTTATTTAAAACTCCAAATGTACAATCTATTTGAATATGCATACATTGCGCCTTTCAGTGGTTCCCTATCTAAATACATTCTATCTAGCACAACGCAACAGTCAAACGAACTCATACAGCCAGTAGTTCAAACAGTGACATAATTAAACTGTTTAGACAAGACTTGATCGCGCTATATTAACCCAAATGAAACGGAGAGTGCCAGCTGTCTGCGCCTCACTTTCTCGCAGGAGTCTGTTGGGATGTTTGGCAACACAGGATTGTATTACAGTGTTCCGGGGAACTACGCGGCATAATGCTGATGCTAACGCTTTGTTATTATGTTGACTGTATACATAGGTGGTTCATGGAATTTACATGGACTTTTGTTATATAAATCGTTGGTGTTTGCCGATATTAATTGAATCGGTGTTGATTTGTCATTCCTCATTATTTGTGAATTTATATAGGTTTAATGGATTATGTTAGGTGTGTTGTACATTCTGTAGTTCATTAAACGCATATGTAATAAGTACTTTTTCCCGTTTTTATAAATGAGGAAAACGTAAACTATTTTTTATACTTGGAAAGTAATAAATGAAGCATATTTTTTGTTAAGCAGTGCAAATGGTTTGAGGTTTTCGTAATTCGCTTAGATTCCAATGAGCTGGGAATTGTTACTATTTTGCAACGAACCTATGTTATTTATCCAAAATAATTTAACAAAAACGATTGTCGTTACGTCGCCTTTGTATATTTGTATCAGTCAAAAGTGCTTACCACATCAACATTATGAAATAAGTGCTACATTTGTCAGCATCATATCTAGAACTGTCATTGTGCTGATTGATTGTAATATTTGACATGTAGTTCGTAGAATTATTGTTGACTCGCGATATATGTATGTTCTCTTTGTGCACATTTCTCACGGGTAATGCATATTGTTCATATTTGAAACATAGGAATGTGTGGAATAAAACAAAACATTAAGAATTCTTTTACCTATTTGTTGCAATGTATTTCAAGTCATTATCGTGGTATAAGAATAATTGTCATCAAGATCACGTTAACCTTTAACTGTTTGCAAATATATTTCATTTAATTCATTCAAAAATTCTTGTGCATTTAGATTATACGGCAGGTATCTATGTGATTGCTTAATTCACTTACTGCCAGCATTTATTTAAAAATTTTCTAAACATTATTTTTATATTTAAATTTTAATTACTATTTTTATAAGAAGAATATTAAGTGAGGTATCGTAAGAGGCGACTGAGGTACCGAAACCGTGTAGATAGCAGCAGCACCTCCAGCGCGGCAATTATGAGTAAATTTCCCCCTCTTTTGGGGAGGCCTATGTCCAGCAGTGGACTTTCAATGGCTGATGTAATGATGATGATGATATTGAACAATTCTATATCTAAACTAAAAATTGTAACACTTTATAGATAGTGCAACCAACACCATTTTTGATATTCCCGGGTACGCATTTAATAATGTCTTTACCTTGTACACCAAGGGTTGTATTCCACCCAGGACGAAGATTGATATGATGAATATGTGTCGGTTTAGAATCTGGGTGTGGTACTTTAAGCGACTTATCAAGAAGTCAGGTCAGACAACGCATAAGGTGTAGTGTAAATGTATTTATTTATTACATTTGCTTTTTCTTGATTACTATTTGAACGATTTCATGATACATGGCAATGAGAACATTATATCATACAGATATGTTTATTTTAGTAACGTTTGCATTTGTTCTAGTAATTTATTTGCATATGGCAATACCCTATTAGCAACTGGCAGCAATAATGTATTCGAACTTATAGATTCCATACGGTAGAAGTACAGTTTGTTTCAATTTGTCTTAAAAGCATTGATGTTTTTATCGCTTCATGATCGTATTTGATTATTTACATCTACTGGAACCTGATTCGGTTTTATGCCTTTAACTTTTCAATAATTTTATTTAATTTGTTAAGTAGTAGCGAATGGTATGCTGTTTTCGCAGCAATTTAAACTTCAGATAATTTTATAGGTGAATGCCTTAAAAGCAAATGTAGGCATACGAATAAGCAAACATTTGCTGTTTGCTAACTTACGCAAACGATGAAAGACAAGAGCTTTTTATATCCAACAATCACCTCTTTATCTATGGGCACACCATCAAATCAAGCATTCACGAGTCTTCCGTACCTTGTTTGCCTTCGACTGCTCACTACAGGTTTGCTGATTTAATTTGCCACTGCAATATATTCTTTATCATCCAGGACTCAAAGACTTGGGGGCTAGTAACAGCAATCTTGACAGTGTTTCTAAAATGCGGAGGTGCTTTTGGTACTTACAAGCGGGTCTTTGTGCGTGCGACCGCTTTGGTGAGAGCTCCCTCGTCCCCCGTATCGGATACTGGATTTGGGGTGATCGGGCCTACACTGTCAGATATGAGAGGTACAGATAGCTTGGTTGTTTGTGCGAGGCCGCGCGACAGAACACTTCTTGTATAGACTCTGTGAAACTCTGTTATTGGACAGAGGCATATTCAGCGCGCACGTCTGTCGGTTTGTTCAGTATATTCTTTGTTGCTATGAATCGCGATTGTATTGACACATGGTTGGTTTTTTTCTACGGATGTGGGGGCGTGTGCTAATGAATAGTCAGTGAGCTGCAAACGAACGTTACAAAGACGTGACAGTTTGATTTAATGATGGAATTTCAATGTGGTGATGTAAATGTATAGCACACGTTCGATTTCTTCAAAGGGTTGCCAGGAACCAGTATTATTATATTTTTGTGTCTATTTGGCATATCAGCTGTAGGTTGCCTACTGCTGGTCATAGGGCTCCTTAAGTAAATTCCAATGGGACCGGTATACGGCCTGCGTCCAGCGCGATCCTACGGTTTTTGTCAGATTATCTGTCCACCTTGTCGGTGAGCTTAATAACTTTGCACCCCCGTTTTACCCCTCAGGGGGTGAATTTTCAAAAATCCTTTCTTATGTAATATGTCAGTCAGTCATTCTACTTCTCCTTTTATAAATATAGACAATATGTATATATCACGAAATCCTACCCTTTCAGTTACCTACGTGGTCTCCATTCCAGAACCTTACGGTATCATCGGCCATTAGTTCGACGTACTAAGTACCTTGCCTACCACTACTTATTGCTAATCGGTAACTTGGTTCCTTTTAAAGATTTCGATCTTCCTGATTCAATTGCACTAAAAGACTCGGAGCTGGACATCCTAAACATAAAAAAGCACTAATATATGATAAACAGTAGCCAGTCACACAGGTTTGTAAGAATCAGCAACTTTAAATGCGATGACTAATGTCTTAATTCCCTCTTCCTGTCGGTCCGTGGTAATTATGTCATAAACGGCACAATCATTCGGATTCAAGTTTAGTATAAATATAGACATGCCTAGCGTGCTTCAATTTAGTTCATATGTACGGATGAATCAATGATTAGTGATGTCATGCTGTGGGTAGGTGTATTTTGAAGCTTAACAATACATCGGTAATAAGTACGTCTGGCAAACTATCAATGTAAACGCTGATTGCATTATCTTCAGTTATGGAAGTAACACTAATGTTTCTCCAAAGAAGTAATGAAATCATATCGGATACCTCTTATGGAGAACATCAGAAAATATGGAAATGTACTAATCAAACACCACTCGAATAATATGAACACTATGAAAAGATCTCATAATTGAAATGCGATTTGACGATCGGACACTCGTAAACACGAAAAAGGAACCTGTTTCAAGTTTAAAAGCATTATAAAATTCAAAAGGTACGACGTCGTTTGTAAAGGTAAAACTTTATTCATGTTTACAACGAAATTCTCATAATAGAGATCCAGCAAAAAAGATCCCAGACAAGCTTATGAAACTCGTTACTAACTTGAAAGGATATCAAAGATCACCACGTCGCATGAATCATGGCGACCTCGTGGCGATAAAACGTTTGACTCCAACCTTCTGGGAATAGCATCTGTGCGCAGGCGCAACCAACGATGTGACCAGAAAATTTAATAAGTTAAAACAATATGTTGAACTAGATACTGGGACAGAAACTGGTAACACTATTTTGGAACATGTTACACGTGTTGATATGTTTCTTTCTGATTTACTGATGATGTCAAGCGAGGTAAAAAAATTTCGTAGAAAAATGTTCTCGGTACTTAAATGTTATTTTTTTTTCATTCAATTGGTAAATGTTGTACCCATATACCCTTTAACTCTAATGTTAATCTAAAATTGAATCCTGATACAGAATTATTATCAATAATTCAATCAAAACGAACCCATATCGGGCAATCTCGATTCAAGAGAGAACCGGTCCCGACCCAATCGGTGCTTACGTTAACAAAACTGTATGAAGTTATTAACATTAAATTAAAATATTTACAAAACCTTTGCCGGGTGCATTCGCTTTTTTTGCATGACAATCAAATACGCACGCAAGTATTAAACGCTCAGATCATTTGCATGAACTTTAAGGGCACACTAAATGTTGTTTTATTCATACACTCAAATCTGGTTGTTCTTGTTTGGTAACCAGTTGCAGCTCAAATGGTGCCAACAAGATATTTTTTTCCTTTCGCATGATATTTTGGTTATATTTGTACGTGCCCTTGTTGAGTGATATTATTTTTAGTACAATATTATTTATTCCACTAAAAATACTGATGTGAGGTATCAACCGAGTAGAATAGTACCTCCCCCTGTATCAGGTGTCGTAAGAGGCGAGTAAGATACCAGAACCGACAGATGGCGGTATATCCATTCAAAATAGTGCAGTACAAATGCGCAGGGCGAGGTTGGGCAGCAGCATCCCCGTCGCCAAAAGCTGCGCTCTGTGATTGCCCCTTTCTTGGGGAGGCCTATAACCAGCAGTGGACTTCCAATAGCCAAATTATGAATTAGAATAAAAAACCGCGATATATCCCGGAAAATAAATCACTTTTCACTTTATCAGAATACATCTGAGCTCGTTAGGTTTAGAAATTTACGTGGCAAACAATTCAGTGCTTCCCAGACGCAAGGAAAACCTTTGTTACCTACAACTAAATTCCGAGAACATATTTCAGCTCGTTTTTACTTGCGGTGGGCGTTACTGGTCGATCGTAGATTGTGTGAGTCAGATGATACGGGTGTGGGAACTTGAATTATTTTAGACGCATCGCTCTAATGCGTTTATCTCAAAGTTAAGCACACGGCTCGTATTGGGGACGCTATCTCGGCCCGGTTCCTGTCTTGCCCTAAAGTTGGACGTAAGCCAGAACCTAAAATCAGACTGCGGACATGATTCAACTATTTTACAGCAGTAGAAGGCACTCCTCGAATATTTTTATGATATGGCCCAAGTTTTCTGTAATGTTAGCGTAGCGCGTGATTCATGGTGACTTCAAATGTGGCGTACGCGACAACGGCCGCGGCCCGACAGGCCGAAATGACCAGTAATCACCTCTTTGATGGCAGATAAGCACAAATGAATATGTAACGCCCGTCCTCCCACGACCGAGCACAATAAAAGCGGACCTGACCCTATAAAAATAAAAACAGGCAATTAATATTGTTTATTCGCGTCCGTTATTCCGAGCAGCGACAGTAACAAACGACGTCTGCATGAATTAATGCGATTCGAGTCTCTTGTCTCTTGCGAGTACTGCCACTGCGAAACGAACGAAAGAATCCGGTTGTGTAATTCCCTATACATATAACGGGATTTCCAGTTATGATAATATTAGCCGAATTTCACGGGGCACATGTCGTAGTTTTTTATATGTAGATTTTGATCAAGCCTTCGCCCAGCTCGTGTGAATTTAATGAAAATAGTACACAGGAAAATATGGGCGGAATTTATTTTATGTATGGGTTATGGATGAGGCATGTACTCGCATAGTAATGGATACTGATTAATTTATTAGCTTAGGGATTTCCTACTGGTCCATTGGCGTGCCACAAGGTAATATTCTAGGCCCCTCATATAAACCATGCACATATTATGTTGAAGTAATAGATCCAGAGCGATCGAACGTGACGGCACTGCCGGGTTATCGATATCGAGGGCAGATAAATCCATCAGTTGCGTCATAAAGATAGTGCTAAGGGCCGTTCCACACGAGTGGCATGGGCCCGCGGTACTTGCCACCAGCCCTAGCGGGTCCTAATCTCCTGAAACTTTTACGAGCCGACGCATGAATAATTCCCGAGAGGAGCAGCTATCGATCGCACACGTCGAGGTTTTTATTTATACGGCGCGGGTGGGCGAGGCGCGTATTAGTAAACAAGCGCAGGCGCGGCAGAGGCGGACACTTACCGACTTGTAGCACGTTCTCCACGCAGCCGGCTTCCAGCAGCTTCAATCCTCGGCAGAAGGCGATGTTGCGGTGGTCGTCGGGTGGCGCTCGCGCCAGCGACGAGTACATACAAATATCCCGTTCATCTCGCGGGAAAGACCAATAAACGACACGCCGTTGCACAGGCTCCGGGATGCGCTCGTAGCGCTCCTCGATGCGTTGGAATGGGATGTTCGCGGCGACTATCTTGGCTGTGATATCAAGCAACGTTGGTGGGGCGCGCGGCCGGCAGCAGGCGCGCGGCGCACACGCGGTCATAGCGCTCGCTCGGCCGCTCGCCGCGGACTGACGTGAGCCCGGCGCCCCTCTCAGCGCCCCGCCCCGCCCCGCTATGCCTCTGCCCCCGCCCCGGGGATGCGCGCCCCGAATCGACACGCTGCGATAAATTATTCATTTGGCGGCATAATGTGCGATATATTATTAAAAGTTGGCATTTTTGTGTTGTTCTCCAGAGGCTTCGAATAAAATCGATGGGGTATATGGAAACGACGCTGTTATCATTTATTTAAAGTTCTTGATTGCACCGCGTCAACTTTAGGCCGCCGAGGTCGGTAGACAGTATAAATTATATATCGGGCAATTTTTGACTTCACCGTTAGTAATCAACAAATATATTCCGCGGTAAGACTTACAGTAAAACGCAGAAGCTAAATTTAACTTTGATGCAAGTCCAAGCGTTAATTATAAAATAAACAGTTTGAAACTCAAATTACAGTTTAATGAGCGCTTAAATGGAGGCGCGGAAAAATCTTGAAGGTGTCGAAAAGAAAACAAAAGAATGTCGCCCGTTCCGCGACTAATCCACTTTGGCCCTGCCTCCTCGCATTACACAAACGAAGGGGAAAGGCCGGCGGGGTACGGGCGGGGGTACATTAACAGCTGATGGCTGTGAGGGCGCGGCGGTGAGGGGCAAGGAAGGTGGGAGGAGGGCGGCACGACGTCAGGTGTCCGACCTGACTCAGCTGAGATTCCGCGGCGAAGCGCTGTATCCGCTGTATTGCGCTATGTGTACATTGACCTTTTTGTTTATCATTTTTTTTAACATTACGCAATGCGATCTTCACAGTTCGCTTTGTAACTTCGCATCTATATTTGCACTATACACTTTGAGATATTCTGAACCATATTATGTAGTTTGTGTCCATGTTATCTTACTATTATTTTGATTTTCGTATGATATTCTAAATGTTGCATAGGAAAATTAACATTTATGATATCAAATTTAGTAACATCAGTAGTCTTAACAGCTATTGTCGTTTGTATTGTGTTTATTTTAAACAACATTGGTTTACTCATAAAAATTACGCAAACATCTGTAGCAACATAACATTACTTTCATATAAAAAAAAAAACTTGATACGTATTATTAATTAACCTTTCCAATCACAAATGTAAATACTGCAGCTTTTATTCTTTGTGATGGCTTATATTTCAAAACGAAAAAAATAACAATAGTGAATAAAAATCCATACCAAAATCTATATTCAGCAAGCTCATTAAAATATATATATATATATAAGAGTATAAGTTTTCTAAAACAATAATAAAAAAACAATAAAAACATTCAATTACTATTCAGATTAAATAACAACAATCGTACAGCGCTAAAGCGCTTTACGATACCGAAATCTATGTCTCGGACGAGCCGAGGAAATCCCACTGAGCTGATATATATATACTTGTATATCTATGTCTGTTTATACATAATTATATAGCAAATTATGTTGTAACCAGCTGATCGCTATTGAGAGTGAAACGTTTTGTTTACGTTTTTTTTTGAGTCAAGGACAAATGTTGCTCCCTAGTTTTGGGAGATTATAATGAGGACGTAACAATATTGTATACTTTGTGAACGGATAGTAGAGGATAGAATGCAATGTATATAAAGGTAAACCTCATACAAAAGGTCGACTGCATTGGTACCTCACTCTCACATATTATACCGCCAAATAGCAGTGCTCGCAATGTTGTGTTACGGTATGAAGGGTGAGAGAGGCAGTGAAGTACTGGGTAATGTGACATAATATCTTCAAGTCACAAAGTCCGCAATGCACTAGTGATACCTTTGTGATATTACGAGCATCTAAAGGATGCTGTGACGCTTACTATCACGCGGACATACGCTTATTTATCGCCCTGGTTTTACAAAAAAAAATAGCGGTAGAGATAAGTGAGAGGTACCTATGCAGATTACCTTTTTTACATTGTACCTCAAATGCAACCTGGTGGTGATGGGCAGCAGCATCCCGGTGCCACCCGTAGCTGGGCTTTGCGATGGCTGCTACGCCTGTCCAGTGCGGCGATTGAATTATGACGATGATGACGATATAATTTACATACATACATCACGCTTGTGTCCCATCAGGGTAGGCAAAGACTGGATCTCCACTCGTTACGATCTTGGCAATACCTCCCTCGCTTCGATCTTCGCTCGTTTATTCTTGGTATTTCTGACATGGTTCTTCTTTAATACTTCTTTTACCTCATTAAGATATGTTCGCCTAGGTCGTCCTATACCAACTCTTTCATCCATTCTTTCTACACGCCAAACCTTCTCAACATTCCTTTCTCTATTGTTGTCACAACATCATATTTTGCACCACACCGATCTCTTATTCCACTATTCTTTAATCTATTTTTTAAACTCACACCATACGTACTCCGAAGTGCTCTCATTTTAAAAGCATTTATTCTACCCGCGTGCTTCTTCTGCCATTTGTCATTTCACATTCACTACCATATGTCAGTGTTGGAACCAACACACCTCTATAATACCATTTATTTAAGAAATATTACGTCTATAGGTGAACGCTGTTAAAATCTATCTTAAAGACAGAAATGGTGTTAAGAAATGCTAAAGTAAATTCAGTTACTTACATTACAATCTACTTCTTTTCGATATAAATAGATATAACTCTAAAGGATTTTATGATTTGTGTATCTGTCATGTCAAGATTTTTATCCGTAGTCATATATATAATATCATATATATATGGTATAATTTTTTATACCATAATTTCAATATGGTTCGAGCACAGGGTCGCTCTTAAATGAGCAACTTCGCCCCTTCCTATGATAGCGCTAAAATCAACGGCCGAGTAGTACGTCTTAAGAAAAACAATATACTTGTGTTAATTATAATAGTTTTATTAATATGAAGCATCAAATTTTAAAGGCTTTGATGTCAAAGTAAATTTAAAGCTGTATTAAAACTGTACACACAGCAACAAATCAATCTACCAAAATCTGTCAAAACTTCTCAATCGATATTAATCTATAACTGCGAGCGATTGAGTTCAAAATTGACTGTAAAAATTTGACAAATTTGGTTAGGTTGATCTGTTGCAACACATTAACGCAATCAGGTCGCAGCTGGCTAATTACAGTAGTATGTTTGCTTGGGGGCAAGATAACTCTTGTTGACAATGCGCAAGATTTGAGCGTCGCGAACATACGCATAAAGTAGTCTTGCTTGCTCGTTTATAATATTACAATGTAACAATAGGAATAAATCATTTTCTTAATACTGCTGCACTGTGTGTGGTTTTAAGTTGTCATTTCTTTTTGAAATATGGTATAAAACATCGTCATAATTGTCTAATGATGACATTTACCATACTATGATGACATTAACTATACTATTAACGATGACAATAACTATATACTAATATACGACATAGGCTTCCCTAAGGGGAAAATTGCGTAAAACTGACGGGCTCGATGGCGCAGATGGTAGTGATCGTATCTTCTACGCCAAAAGTCGTGAGTTCGAGTATATATATATATATATATATACTTATTTCGGAGTCTCCACCACCTGTGCTTGCGCTGGTTCCATAGAGTTGCTCATTTTAGTATTCAGCAGTTTATCGTCTACCAAATAAAAATATTTGGGTATTTATATATATTTTATAAGACCAGGTCGAAAACAAGATGAGACCCATGACCTTTGGCGCGAAGATAGAATTACTATCACCTGCGCCATCGGACCGTCCGGCCGTCCGATATGTCTATTTGAATCAACAAGCATCGAACTACCGTGTCGCTCCTGTGGATCCGTGATCTTAAGGCATGATAACAATTCAATTTGTTATACCGCGGAGTAGAATAATGGTACCTCCCTCTGTGCCAGGTGCTGAGGCGAGGGAAGTACCAGAACCGACAGATGCGGAACATCCCACCTCAAATCCAACAAGGGTGGGTATGAGTGTGGATGAGTATAGTCACCATGCTATGCTCTGCGTTATCACAACGCCTGCCCAATTACAATATTATAATTCCCACTGCATCTCATACATATATTGACCAGACTCCGTGATAAGTCGCTTAAAGCACTTGTGTTAGGGACATCAGACAACAGAGGAATCTCAAATGTACTGCTTAAATACATTTATTTAACAACCAGACACAGAACAAACATAAATATCATCGTATAAATATTTGTTCTGTGAATCCCTTGAGTGGGAATCGAACCCACGACCAAGACAGGATCACTGCCATATGCGCTATCGGGCCCGTCAAATTGTCGATTGAAAGTGAAACAAATGAAAGAGTTAAAACATAATTTTATGAATTATGTTTACATTTCAATCAGCAGGCGGCCTCTAGAATAAATGATAAATGTTTTTAGTTCTTGCGTACGATTATTTATTGGATGACTAGAGATATAACCTGGTTTGTTATTACAGGACAAGTCAAACTTATTTATTTTTAATTTTAGCAATGTTTCTTTTGACAATCCCAATAGATATTTTATTAATCTAGATATATAAGAGAAGTTGACTGACTAATTGAATGACTGACATGTCAACGAAAGGCCTATAATATTAGGGTTAGCAACTTGACATTTTCCTCATGTGTTCCTTTTATAACGTAGAGGAGCACTGAGAAAGGATTTTTGAAAATTCACTCCCTAAGAACGTGAAGTTACCGATATAGCCCGGCGCATTAGAAAGTTGAAGTGGCGAAGAACCGATGGCCGATGGAGCCGGCATCTGGATTGGAGACCACGTACCGGCAAGCGCAGCGTACGGCGTCTACCCGCAAGATGGCCACGATCTGACTAAAACCGCAGGATCGCGCTGGACACAGGTTGCTTTCAACCGGTCCTATTGGAGATTACTTTGGGATGTCTATGTCCAGCAGTGAACGTCTTATGGCTGATAATGATGATGATGAAGAAGTTGAAACGGGGGTGCAAAGCTAGTATGAAATTTTGCTCATTTATTAGTTATCCGAGTGGAATTCAGTATCAAGGTTCTCTATTGAAAGTTGTAAAACACGTGTAAATTGATTTTTTTTAATCATACCTTAACGAGGTAAAAACGAGGTGTTAGTTAACAATTAGAATTTGTTTATCCTTTTATAACACGTATTGGTTTAAACTCTTTTGTATTGGTCTTTTCACCTACTGTCGATCTTTCACGATGTCATCAGAAGTTTTATGTACTATCAAAATTTTTTTAAGCAACACATTTTAGTATAACTACGATCATTATCATCTTGTCAGCCATTAAATATATTGTATTGGGGAGTCCACTGCTGGACATAGGACTCCCCAAAAAAGGGGGTATTTGCCCATAAATGCCGCGCTGGGCAAATGTGTTGGCAATCGCAGAGGCGCAGTATTCGCGATTTATGCTGCTGCCCATCCCCGCCCTATGCATTTGAGTTACACAGTTACGTATGGATATACCGCCATCTGTCGGTTCTGATATCTAAGTCGCTTTCTACTACACCTGGTATCTGGTAAATGCACAGGGTGGGGATGAGCAGCAGCGTACCCTTCACAAAATCTGCGCTCTGCGATTGCTAACTCGCTTGCCCAGCGTGGCAGTTATGGCCAAAATTTCCAATTTCTCGGGGAGGCTTTTGTCCAGCAATGAACTTCCAATGGCAGATATGATAATATATTAGAACCAAAAACCTAAACTCCGTCCAACCTCTTTTGCTGAATTTCATAAATAAATACACCCGCAACGACGGCCGCCCGAGCCTAGGTCGAGCGTTTAGAGGCGCCCTCGGGCGATCGCCGTCGTCCCGCTTCGATCCCGCGAGCCTTGTAGGCTCAACCGTAGCTAAACGCGCGGCCGCGGCCACGTGGTACGCAGGATAAATACGGGCATTGGACCTCACATCGATAAGAGGCCCCACCCTCTTTTTTCGGTGGCGGTGGAATTGACGTCTGAGTAGTCTAGCCATAGGTTCGTCCGAAAAAAAACCTAAATATTTATTGTGATTCGTTTGCTCAAAGCCGTTACTTTAGAACTAGTTTAAATTTTAAACGGTACCTGAAGAAGTGCATTTCTCAATCAATACTCTTTAATGAAAAACAAGCCTAAAGTCGCGAGATGGTAAGCGTCATCATAGCAAAGATGCTCGTGTTATCGCACGAACCTCTAGCGCGTCACCATTATTGTGATCTGATGATATCATATGTTTGGATATGCTAGCGTCGAAGCCAGTATGGATTACAGTAAATACCTACCATTATGTGTTATTGGAACCCATATCACCATCAGTTTTTCTTGCAGGTTCTTTTCTGGTGGCTTGCATAACAAACCTACTATAAACTTAGTTATATGACCCGTCTAGTGCCGGTAGGCTAGGAGTAGTATTAAAGACGCTTTCGATGACGCAAATGGCAGTGATCCTATCTTGTGCGCCAAGGATCGTGGATTCGATTCCCACCCAGAGAAAATACTTATGTGATGATATTTGTGTTTGTTCTGTGTCTGGGTGTTAAATATGTATGTATTTAAGTAGTATATTTGTGATTCCTCTATTGTCTAGCTTCCATGACACAAGTGCTTTAAGCGACTTACCACGGAGTCAGGTCAATGTATGCGATGTTTGTGGGAATCTATTTAAAGTAGGACACGATAACTTATTTGTTTAAATGACTCTTATAACAAGGGTTGTCAGGGTCATCGGTCATTTGTGTAAAATTATAATTAGCAAATCGATTGTCATACATTTTTTGTTTTTTTGACGATTTAAAAGTGCCTATGATAGGCCTATTTAAAAAAAGATAACTCTTTGAGTATACTAGCAATCCGCCCGGCTTTGCACGGGTGTAATGAGGATAAAAATGGTTATAGACGGTTATACCTGAGAGATAGACATTTGCCATCATGAACTTTTTTTAGACCTCTTTAAGATGTATATATACTGTAGAACATTATTTTGATTTATCTCGTCGGGTTCAGCCTGCGTTTGCAATGTGAGAAAACATGTGTTTATACGACATCACATAAGAAAACTCTAAAATTATCAGTGTTTCTTTACTACATTATGCATGTATTATTTATACTAGCTGTGCCTACGACTTTGTCCGTGTGGATTAGGTTTTGGATACCATACCTCTTTACCTTAACTCATATAAACTATGAATGTCATGTTTATTTATTTCGAACCAATGGCCTGAAAAATAAGTTTCAAGTTTTTAGCTCTAAAAATAGCGATACTTCCATACAACTTTTCTTCCCCCCTTTCGACACCTTAAAACCCTTATTTATAATTAAAAAATGGCCCGTGTCCTTTCTCAGGGTCTAAAGATTGTCTGTGCCAAATTTATCAAAATCGGTTGAGAGGTTTAAGCGGGAAACGTAACAGACAGACAGAGTTACTTTCGCATTTATAATATTAGTAGGGATTAATTTTCTTCTTGAATCACTCTATCTATTAAATATTGCATCAAAACATAATAAGTATTTTTGAAGATCTAAACACATATCTAGATACATAGGGACTTCGAATAGCAAATCTGTCTTACATTTTAATTCAGTACATAGTTTGCCAATTTTTCTACCAATTTATGGGGGGGGGGGTACCTTTTATAGGTAGCCGCGTCTTTATTTTATATCTCATTACTGAGGAACTCTTGTTGTTCCGTTTGTTGAAGTTTATGTCGCCGCCTGACTGCTAAATTGTCGCAAGAAATCGTGATTAAAAATGGTAGATTGTTTTGGAATTAAAAGTAGTTGTGTTATTCCAAACTAACAACCATCTCGTGCAAAGTTTTATTCAGATTAATTCAGCCGTATTAACGTGAAAGAGTAACAAAACTATTTATTATACACATCACATACATATATATATATATATACACATTCATCCATCCATAGGATATTTCAGATATATCCACATTTTTCAATATCGTTATCGCCATTTTCCGGTACTCTTTAAGGAAACAGTTTATGAAAAAGCCTAAGTATTATAGAAAATTCTTAGATAGAATATTATTTTGTACTAGCTGAGCTAAGAAGAAAACTATTCTAGAAATGAATTAGTAGGTAAAGTATAAACTTATTTGCACTTACTAAAATATCGGGGCCGACCGACATAGTATTGCTTGTCTTGTTATCATTTGCGCCAAGGGTCGTGGGTTCGATTCCCACCCAGAGCAAATATTTATTCGATGATATTTGTCTTTGTTCTGTGTCTGGGTGTTAAAAATATATATAATTACCTATATATATATAGGTACTTATAAGTAGTATATGTATATGTGATTCTTCTGTTATCTGGTATCCGTAGCACAAGTTCTTTAAGCGACTTATCACAGAGTCACGGAGTCGGAGTAATATAATACAAAGGAAATATTTGATATTACCTTATATAGAAAATCCTTGGAGCATTTTCCCGTTAGACAACTGTACAGATTTATAATTCCGCTACTAATTACCTCATATTCCTCTCGGATCAGGTCAGTAAATTATATTCGAACATTATCGACGTATTAAAATGAGTCATTTCTATTCAAGCGGCAGCACAATCGACCCGATCGCGCTTTACAAATTAATGGCGCGGCTGAATGCAGGATGATTCATTCATTTAGTGGGGGGCTGAGGGGGGGATTGGGGGTGTACATAGTAGGAAGTTCAATACGACGTTCCGACATTTTTTTGGATTGTATGAAGATATCAAATATACCTATGAGAAACGTAGAAATAGTAATCCTGTCCTATCGGGAACGAACTTGGTATAAGTTAATATGTTGCAACTGGATTTCATGTTATCAGCCCAACAAAGCATATCTTGTTACATACAATATATATGTACAATATGTATATACAATATAGATGATTAGGATGTGACGAGATTAAAAGAACAAGAAGAAATATGCGGAATACATAAATCCTTGGGAGCATACATGGTGTTTGAACAAACTATACAGAACTGTCACAATTTCTCAATCAGAATTAATGTCGACTAAATGAGTTCAAGAGTGGTCGTATTTTTTTTTACAGATTTATGTATGTTCAATTAATAGTTGCAGATACGACAAAAAATCTAGTGGTCGTTACTAAACTAAATTTACATATTTCTTAGTCGATATTTTTCAATATTATAACACTAATATTGAATGAATGATCACTGCGACGAAACAAGCATCTGTACATTTTTTTAACTGGTCACACTCACTCGAAAAGCATACAAAATAATTTGTTATCACGATCGCCAATTTCTGCTTAAACATATTCTATCGTAGAATCGATACCGTTCCGAATTTAAACAGTGTCGCCCCGCCATTTTTGTTGGATCTAATGAACTATTAAACTGCAATTTGCCTGCGCGACGCTAGCTAGATGGCGGTGTGCGCATGTATTGATCGCGCAGAGGGGGCCAAATTCTCGACATCACTTCTGCCAAGTCACGGAATGTATTGCTGGCTATTGTGGCGAAAAATGGGGGGTTCAGATGGGATACTGAATGCCTCCCGTCGCTTTGGAGATGAGAGCCCTCGTTGCGTTTGGATTTGACGCGCGGATAACACTGCGGCGCGTGTGGGTGGATTTTTTTTTGCTTTCAGATTGTTGATGAAGGGTTTCTCTTTTTAGTTATATATGTCAACTGAGACGATAATTATGACAAATTATTTATTTATCTTGTTCTTGGTATGCAAAGATTTTAAAGAGAATAAAATAATAAGATGACTTACAAGAATTTTTATCGTCACAGAATCGTTCTAATTTGTTGACATTTAACGTCGTTAGCTCTAAGCCTCTTGGCGGAGCTTCCCTTTAAATTTTATATGACTAATGGTCTATTTCAGATGTTCCCCTGTTTGGAAGCTAGATATAGTGGGGGTATTGAAAATTTGATTTGTCGTTGCCGATTGGGGGCGCAGAACTGTAGTGAATTAATAGATACCTAAAAAGGATTGTTGGATAATAGAATAGATGTGTTATTTTAAAGCACAAACGAGAGAACACGTAATTAAAAGTTAAACCTTTTTAATAACGTGACGAAATATGTATTCGATAACATATTATTTAAAAACCTAAAACGCTTCTCGGTAGTTAATATGAAACTTGAAAATTCAGCCGTCTGTATTGAAAAAATGAATACAGCATTAAGCTATAAAATGTATGGTACTTCAAAGAATAGTGAAAAAAAATGTGCCGTTCTCATTACTAATTTCAACTGAGAAATTTTCCAGTCCGCCGCATTTGCCTCGTAATATTTTAATACAAACCCATTTCGCTCCATCGATTTTACGTTAATTTTTAACGTGCGCCGGCTGCAGTTGACAACTTATTCAATTATTTCCACCATTCGATTTTCCGACATTTATTTTTCAAAACCAACTCTTGTTCATGTAATTAAACAGTGACATCTAGCAGTTTAACTAAGAACTTCAAGCTAACTTTTCTCCCAAAGATGTAAGTACAAATATAGCTAACTAGATGGCGCTAAAACCTTTTTTAATAATTAACTTAAAAATCAAAAGATTGCTAAATATCTATACATGTAGGTATTTGAAAAAAAACGTATCTTCAGAATTAGATTAACTTTTATATTTAATATCTATTTGTATTTTTCTAGTTTAAGGTGGCAGACATATATACATTTAAAAATCAAACGAAAAATTAAGTGTAACAATAAAAGTAAAACTACGAACATTAATTATTTGGTACGTATAATTATGGAAATTCCTTCGGTACTTAAGACATATCAATAAGCTACACTATTTAGCTTATGATTTTAAGGGCCGGGTAGTTCGTTGTATCGGACGGGATATGTCAGCTGATTGCCTCGGTCCCAAGAGTACAGTTCCTAAAAACAAAAAAGACCATAGGTACACTTCTGTATATAATAAGTTCGAAATAAACGGATAAATATTTTATGTTCTAAGGACTATCAGGTTCATCTAAAAATTGCACTATATAGGTTACTTGATGGTTTTTCTAGTTTCAGTTTAAACTTATTTACACGGTTGGTAACTTTGTAATTAATTAAATTTCCAACGGCCTATAATGGTACTCGCAAGTTAGTATAAGAAATTCCCACGGGAACTGGAGCAGATGCAATATTTTGTTCAGAATAATCGAAAAGACAATTGAAAGTAGCCGTTTAAAATTGAAATCATCGAAAAGCCTTTTACACACTGGCACAGCTGCACACAGGCCTCCCAACGCGTAATTTTGTCCATAAAAGTCGCTGGACAGGCATGGTGGCCTTTCGTCGAAAATACTGCTGCTTTTCCCCACCCTGTTGCATTTTGAACCACTTGTACAGCCACGCTTCGTGGGGACATACCGCCATCCAACTCTTGCCGTAGATTACCAACGGATTACAATAGTACTTCCCTCTGTGTAACAGGTGTAGCAAGAGGCGACTGAGGTACCGCAACCAACAGATGGCGGTATATCCATCCAAAATAGCGCAGCTTAAATAGAATAGGGTGGGGATGGACTACCTGGCCCAGCATTTAGAGAGAGGCCTATATCGAACAGTGGACTTTCTACGACTGATATGATGATAATGATATCGCCACTAGTCAGTTCCGGTACCGCAGTGGGCTTGTACAGGGAAAGATACAATTCCACTTTACCTTCCGAAGTATTTTTACGTACCTTATGATTATGATCATATCCCAATTGAGTGGTCTTCCTAAAGGGGTTGGTGAATGGCAAAGACACCTCGAGGGGTTTACTCTGGTACAAATCTATTGCGGTGGTCACTTTCGTCTCTCTATCAGTCGCCGAGTCTAAGGCATAAAGCACGCCGCAGACAATGAACATCTCTCCCATCTGTAAAAGAAAGAACAACTGTGATAATAGAAGCTTGAATACCAAACCAATGTTTAGGTGGAATACTCGACGTCAATTCTAGCACCATAAACCGAAGGAGAGCTAGATGCTCATTGGATCGAGCCGCGAGCTCGATAACATGTGGCTCGAATGACCATGTTTATGGTGTCAAAACTTTACGAATTGGTTTTATGGTAAAGCCGATCTAAGATTAACCACCACATGCTATCACCGTAACTCGCACATAACAAACACTAACATAGAACAGTACAATGTACTCGTCGGCTAGTGGGATTTTCCTTCTTTAAGTCCTCCCAATCGACGGCTACTCTGGCCGACGTCCGGGCCTTAGTGGCGCCGTTTTCAGAAATCACCGTAAGTCTCGTGCCAATACCGCAACAACATTTTCATGGGCCCGATGGCGCAGTTGGTAGTGATTCTATCTTGTGCGCCACGGGTCGTGGATTAAATTCCCACCCAGGACTATTATTTATGTAGTTATTTTTTTCTGTGTCTGGGTGTTAAATATTTGTATTTAAGTAGTATATTTGTGATACGTCTGTTGTCTGGCGTTCGTAACACAAGTAAGTGCTTAAAGCGACTTATTACGGAGTCAGGTCAATGTCATAGTAGGCGGAATAAATGGGTATTTGCTGTATTTGACTAAAAAAACAAAATATATCGATTTCTGTAAATTAAAGTTGAACATGGTTGTATAATTTTAGTTCAACAAATTCACACAACATCACATACGTTGACTTGATTCCGTGATAAGTCGTTAATAGCAAGTGTGTTTCGGACATCAGACAACAGAAGAATCACAAATATACTATTTAATTATATGTATCTAACACCCAGACACAGAACAAACATCAATATCATCATATAAGTACTTACCCTAGGTGAGGTCGAATCCACGATCTTTGCACACAATACAGGATTATTACCATTTGCGCCATCGGGACCGTCTATACATTATTTATTATTTTTAATTTGGTATGTTGAAAACGCTTTCGGCCATGACGTGATATCATAAAATTTGTAAACAAAAGTTTTTATTAAAAACTTCGTGGTTATATTTGTTAAATATGAAATTATAGTTTATAAGTTATTTGACGTTCCAGTTTAGATTATTCATAGAATAATATGGCCGACAGCATTTATGCCTGTTTATAAAAAGTAAAATTGTTCATAATAGTTAAAGAATTGCCTTTTTCTAGGTCCCAAATAAATATGCTAGCTATGCTAACGTGCTGATTCCATAGACAATGCACTTATATAATCACACTCACTTGTTTATGGTTCAAAGAGATGTTCCAAATGTAATCAATATTTAATCCCTCTTTTGTGGAGTCAAAACTGAGCTGAAAAAAAATCGGGAATCATTTAATTTGTATTCGTTACGTTCGTTCGTACGGGAACAGTTAAATTGTGAAATACTACCTTAGCTACAGCTGTGTTATTTGATTTTTCTATTGAATAAATTGCCCAAAGACCATTGTCATCTGCACTGAAGTCGACCTGGAATATGTAATATATAAAAAATGTTACAACAAATATATCAATACTTAGATAATGCTGTAGTAGTTTTAAACTAAGTGCTGTCTATCTATTTATGATGTCATAAATATTATTTTACAATTACCAGACGCCACTACTCAAATTCTTCTATACAGGAAATAATTAACAACTATAATCTTCTCAAGCAAAATCAAGAAGTTTATTTAAATAATCAATTAAAACACATTAAGTATTCTATGATAAATATTGGACAATGTTTTATAATCTGCGGTAATGTCAGTATTTTTGAAGCTATATCTTGCAGGCAATATTCAGATGGAGTTTAAGAAATATATATTTAATTGTAAGTATGAAATGTCCTTTTTGGCTAATAAACATGTCACTATATTGCCTACTAAAAAGACTATAGACGACTAAGAGATAGACCTTTTATAAAAGTCGTCTATATTAGTACATCACTTTCACCTATTTCTACTACGTAATAGTGTTCCAATGCAGTGTGCTTTGCTGTGTGAGAGAAGGTTCGGTAAAATTACAGGTTAAATGTGACATAATATCTTCAAGTCACAAGGTTGGCAACGCGCTATTGGGAAGGAAAGGTGGCGTTTTCTATCAAGCAGTCTGTATGTTTGTTCGTCAACCTGTGCTAATAAAAAGGAAGAATATCTGGCGAAATAAAAACATTTCTGAAAGGCAAACATGCTATTGAAGTAAATTAAACTTTAAGTCTGGCGTATAAAGTGCAAATATTTTTTCACCTGATTGTGCTGAGCCGAGTATAGTCGGCCCGCTGCGTGAGGCAAATGGACGGACTTAATCCGGCCCTGGATCAGGTCGTACCGGATGATGTCGCCCGGCTGACCCGACTCGTTGGCTTGGTAGAAGAACGAGCCGCTGTATACAATGTGGCCATTGCCCTGTCGCAGATTAAACATGTTATATTTTAAACTATGTCCACCAAGACTCGTCAGCATACGATCAAAATTGAAGCCCGAACAGATTTCAATGGATTTAAAGCTTTATGGATAAGTGTGATAAGAATCATTATCTCCTGAGGAGAAAACTACGTTGCTTTATTTATGATGTTCACTCATCACTAACTTAACTTTTTATATATTTAGGTGCCACCGTCCCTACGCTTTCGAGGACATACAAGCACCAGATGCAGCAGATCTTATCAATAGATCTAAGCCGCAGTTCTTTCCCTCTTGTCTGGAGAGGTACCGGAGTTGTTAGAGTTACACACTACTCGTAGTCGCAATTGATTACTCACTATATGAATCTTCGTTCAAGACACCGGATTAGCCGATTCCCTCGCTTTTCAAAGATGTATCGGAGTTGCAGATCACATCCATAGAGATAGACATTACATTACATTTATACTATGAAAGAGGTCATGGCGCAATAAGATTACTATACATTGAATGAACTAGACAGTTTGGCATATATTGATCTATTAACGCGCATGCAGCCGGTGAACTTACGCCGATAAGGGTGTAGGTAAGTGAAGGTGACATTAATTGCCGTATTAGTCCCTTCGGGCGAAGCAGTCGCCCCATGGTCGGATGGATAATGCCATTTAAAATTAAGTCCCCTATACGTAGATCACCCACACTTTGTATGATTAAGGATGCATACAACACAAAATACCTACGTCCAAATTTAAAAATAGAACCGATAATTCTTATTCGTTACTTTTCTTGTTTTGAATTTCGAATACTCTAGAATTCTTGGGGGCCATACGCCATTTGCAGTGCCTGATAGAATATACAATGCAAAACTGAGAGAAAACGTTAAAATTTCAAACAGGATATTTAGATTTATTAAAGACAAATTATACAGTCGTTCAAACAGTAGGGTATGTCACATTTGTCCTTATCAATACTAATTAATAATATAAATGTGAAAGTGTGTGAGTATGTATGAGTGGAAGCTTAATGACTTAATAGTAACAGATCTGGATGAAATTAGGCATAGGGATCATTGATAGTCTAGAGTAAAACATAAGCTACTTTTAATTCCGAATGTTCCTATGGGATAGAAATGACTTTTTATTTTCTCTATGGATTCAACACGATTTTATGCGCATTTTAGCAGGGAGCGATACAGACTTCTTCCTGTAATACCACGAGATCCATAATACTTCTTAATATAGATTTAGGAACTTACATAAAACGGCTTCTGTAGCCTGTGGTACTCATCAACGTGATCAATCTTGAAATTGGCTTTTGTTCTGTATTCTCGTAGTTTCTCCACGTTATTCTCTTGGGTAGACCACAATCTGTCTTTCTGAAAAGTAGTAAGTACGTTTGTTATACTATATATATGTTACTATATATCTGTTACTATATATGCCTATATAGCCGCCATATATTTTTAAAACCATATAAAGAATTTTGATGCACGGTTTATATGTACAATACATGAATATTATAGTTAAGAAACACTGACCATAGAGTTTCCATGCGATTTCGTAAATACAACAACGTTAAAATGACCAGATGTTTTAACTAGTAATTTTATATGTACATGACAACAATGTATTTACAAATGTTAGAAATAAAAGCCCACACCTATCCATAAAAGGACCTATGTCCATATCTGGTCTTGGGTTAATGGCTATTTTGCTTCCCCTTATACGACGTTCATAAGAGGCGACTGAAGTACTAGAACCGACAGATGGCGGTTTATCCATTTGAAGTAGCGCGGCTAAAATGCAACCTAAAAGAGTGAGGATCAACCATGCTCTGTAATTATCACCACGCCTATCGAATGGGGCAAACATGAGCAAAATTATTTATACTCTTGGGAGGCCTATGTCTTGCAGGTCGTTCTACGGTGGCCAAAGAATACCAAAAGAAGCATTACATAGTAGGTTTGATAAAAAATATGTCGTCGTGGTCATTATCATAGCAGCCGTCAAATGTCCACTGCTGGACATTTGTCCATAATTGCTGCGCTGGACAAGCGTGGTAGCAATCGCAGAGCGTAGCTTCGCGACTGGAATGCTGCTGCCCATTCCCGCCTTGTTGCATTTAAGCTACACTGCTTCGGATGGATATTCTGCCTTCATCGGTTACGGTACCTCAGTTGCTTCTCACTATACCTGGTACAGTGGGAGGTACTATTCTACTCTGGCGGTACAACACGGCCAAAAAATATGTACTTACCATTGGATCAGTACCGTTGGAGTCCCTCATCCATGCTCCAAACAGTTCTTCCTTGTATCTATGGTAAACTGGTTTACCGATCGCATACAATAGGCAGTCTAGAATATTTAAAAAACAATTTAAACATTTGAAATTGGAAGTAAAGAATTGAATACGAAATTTAACCCTGAAGTTAACCTACTTGTATATTTGTTAATCAAACTATTTCTGACGTGTCTAAAACGTCAATGTTAATTGAATAGATGTCGTACATATTTTTAAATCCCACAACATCTTATACATTGACCTGATTCCGTGATAAGTCGCTTAAAGCTCTTGTGTTACGGACAACAGACAACAGAGGAATCACAAATATCCTACTTAAATACATGTATTTAACACCCAAATACAGAAAACACATAAGTATCATCATATAAATATTTGTCCTAGGTGGTAATCGAACCCACGAGCTTTGGCGCACAAGACAGTATGAATACTGTGTGCGCCATCGGGCTCCACTTGAACATGTATTCAAGAACAGTACATCTTTTGTCAAAGGCAGTATCAAAAGTATGTCTTAATTACTCAAGAGCGACTGCAAAAGCTGCTATTATCTTATTTCTATTTCTAATTTATGCGTTACAGATAGATCATCAGTAAAGGTCTTCTACTTTGATGCCTCACTCTCACCTATTTTTACGCCAAGTAGCAGTGTATGTATAGCTAGCTGTGTTCCGGTTAGAAGGATGAGACAGGCGGTGAAATTACTGGGCAATGGCTGGATAATATTGTTATGTCAAAATGTTGGCAACACACTAATAATATCCTTGATTTAGTATGATCGTTAACAGGATACGAAGACGCGTTCTATCACGCGCTTGTTTGTCGACTGAGTTATGCGTAAAAAAGTTAATGAGTATTACTGGTATTCCTCCTGGGTTTTAACCCACCACTCCCGTCTAAGGAGGAGATGAGTACGGTCCGGTCGCAACGAGGGCAGGTGGGGCACCGTTGAACCTGGCATAACTCCTCATAAGAGGTCAGCGCGGGTGGTCTGGCACCGAATTCCATTGGCTGCTGCACCGGCGTCACTTCTTGGAATGGATCTGGATCTATAAAACAATTGACCATATGATAATATTTTTGAAAGTAAAGCTATGATTAAATAAAGTAGATTCGTTCTTCTAGTTTTTTAGTGCAATAAAACCCAGAATAAATTAATTAAAGGTTCCAAGGGCAAAAGTACATTATAATAATAAATTCCTGCAACATCTCATACATTGACCTGACTCCGTGGTAAGTCGCTTAAAACACTCAATAGAAGAATCACAAATATATTACTTAAATTCATATATTTAACACCCAGACACAGAAAAAATACTAATATCATCATATAAATATTTGCTCTGGGTGGGACTCAAATCCACGATAAACTCTGGAATAATCTTAGTGCCTCCCTGTTTAACGGGATACCGCTAGAGTAGAACCTCTCTTTGGATACCTCTCTACTCTGTGGAATTATATGTTGTGCAATGTTTATCTCTTGGCAACCAACATGTGGTTACCAAGAGATATTGTCATTCTATCATGCTGGAACGGCTGAACAGATGTAGATGCAATTTGTCACAGCGATTATCACGTAATCATATCCCGTGGGATAGACTTGTCTTTTTACACCTCTCTAAGGAATCGGCACGATTTTTTGATTGATTTAGCTTTCAGAAAGCAACATAGACTTGTTTTCGGTATAACAGGAGATCCTTTAGGAACGACAAGAAAATAAATACCTTCCGGACAAAGACGCGGGAGAAGAGCTAGTTTACTGTACTTACGAGCCAGCTTGATGTGCCCTTTGACAGTCTGGTTGTTCAGTTCGTTCTTCGCGACGCAGCTGTACTGACGCAAGTCGTGCTCTCTGATGTGGGGGATCTCCAGCCTCATGACCCACCTCCAGGGCTCGCCGGTGCTGTGCACGCTCATCTTGTACCGGTGGCCTTCTAGGGTGGCACCTTCGGACTCCCATGCCAGCACTGGTTCAGGCCACGCTTGTACCTTATCATGTTGTCATTGTAAAATATAGAAGAGATTATTTTGCTATTTTCTGTAATGGCGTAAGACTGAATATATATTAGACCATGTCGTTACTGCAGCCTATAGATGGTCGTGACATCACAAGACATCACAAGTGCGATGTCAACCTTGTGACTTAAAGATATTATGTCACACTGACCAGTGATTTAACTCATCATTCAAACTGAACTAAAGCAATTAAAATTCTGCTATTTATCGGCACATATAGGTGAGAATAATGTACCAATGCAGACGAATCTTGCATGGAATATTTGACTACTTCCCAATTATATTGATTAATATATAGGTAAGCAAGCAATGTATGTACAATAAAAAACAATGACTTTTCTCACTTCACATTCCAGCCTCACAGTCTTGTTGTGAACATAGACAACGTTATTTGGTACTCGAATGTAGGGGCTGACTGGAAAAGAAAAATAAACCGAATAACATTCATAGGTGAGTAAAACCAAAAATCTATTATGATATGAGAAATGATATCCAATGCTGCAAAGAAATAAATTTTTGCTTCAAATTGCCAAACTTGCTCAGCGGAGTAATTCTATTTGTGGTAGGAATCATTACTTGGTAGATCCACTTATTCATTATATCGAGGGGAACCTGGGTAGAACAGTACCTCCCACCACACCAGGTGTCGTAAGAAGCGACAGAACTGGTACCGACCTACACTGAGGAACAATTGTTCACCGTCGGCATTCACGATACCTCGATACTGTAATTATAGTTGGACCTACCAAGTAATCATTGTTAGTTCCAGAGGTAGGTACAAGAAGGTCTATAATTGGCTTACAGTGGACCTCGACATCTGTAGTCTGGTTGACTGGAGGGGGCATCCCGTTGTTGGCCTGGCACACGTATTTCCCAGTGTGCCATCGGGATAGGTTCGGAATGTTTAAGGTGCGACCAGTGACTGAGGCGTCGCGCCAGGAACCCTGGAACAGAACTTCTATCAAGTTCTTAGTTCATTTCAGCTTTTAATGGAGGTCAATTTCTGCGGATCAACTAGCAACAAAATTTTAATACTAACTATAATAACTGAAAAATTGCAATTAAATAAGTATAATTTTTATAACGCTAGATTAAAAAAAAAGTAGAACCTTAATAACGAATTAACATTTACAGCGGGAAATACCGCTTGCCAGACTTTTAAGAGAACTAAAATTAAATCTAGCTCAAATATAAAATTGGTTTGGAATTCTTGCGCTCTCTAGAAGTAGATCTTGTATACTACTAGGTTAGTATGCAGGAATACTATCCTTGCAATATTTCAACAATATTAGGTTACATGTCTCAAATTTTAAATTTTTTTTCAATTAATGATTTCATACAAAAGTATATGAAATACCTCAAAAGAAAATCTATCAATCAGACCTTATATTTCTGATGTCTGTAACAGGAGCGCGTCTGTGTTTTAAGCGACTTATTACGGACACGGTTGAAGTTATACATGTTGTGTTAATTTACATACACACATCACGCCTGTGTCCCATCGGAATACGCAGTTTATGGATCTTGGCATACCTCTCTCGCTTCCCTCGCTTGCATTAGTCCTTTTATACACGCTCGTATTTTTGTGGTACTTTTGACCTGAGCCTTCTTTAATACCTTTTTGTTCTGGTTATTTATATATAATTTGGTGACTCATTAAATTCGATATTACTCTTTGAATCTGAAAGAGAACCAGTCTGTCCTGAGCTTTAACTTAATTCAAGCTTCGGGAATTAATATACAAGTCAAAATTTGCTTATAATATTTGATTAATAAATAGAAGTCGATTTGCGATAGAAGTACTTAAACATCGCAAGGATATGTATAGATATAGCTAATACAGATTTAGGATACCAAGAGGAATATAATTTACTAGAAGACAGTAATCTGCATAATGTGTAAGCTAAGAAGTAAGCCAACAATATAATTCTGTTTCGAATAATATGGCTGTGCTCGGAGTATATATGTCTACAATGTCTTTTGGGAAGGTGCCAGTCAATACTGGCCAAGCTCTCGACAGCGAATCTTGATAAATAAGTCAGTTTCATTTCGCTGCGGCATTTAGGCTTTGAAATATTTTATGGAAAATTATAAGGGCTATTTAACTGATTTCCAACTTTCAAATTTGGAATAGAAGCGTTTATGACTACCTAATCTAACATACCTTAACCAAGTAGAACAGGTATTAGAGAAGGGCCAGGTCAGAAGTACTTAGAATATACAAACGTGTATGAAAGGACTAATGCGAGTAAAGGAAGCGCGAAAGGTGTTCCAAGATTGTTGCACGCGAAGATCCATAGTCTCTGCCTGATAGGACATCAGCGTGATGCATAAATGTTGTTAATGAGTAAGCAAATGAATCAAATTTTATTTAGAGATACAATTTTATTTATGAAAGGTGAGTTACAAAATTCTTAATTAAAAGGTATATTATCAGTAAAATAGATAAATAATTTAATTGGTTTCTAAATCAGACCATACGAAACTTTTCTGCTACGATCCAAATTTATGACGCTTTGAGAATATTATCAGCCTGTTTAATTACACCGTGGAGACAAGTTTAAATATAATTAACTAGCTGTGCCCGCGACTTCGTCCGCGTGGAAAAGTTTTTTTTGAGTACCATACCTCTTTACTTTAACTTATATAAACTTTGAATGTCATGTCTATTGATATCCAATGAATGGCCTGAAAAATGAGTTTTAAGTTTCTAGCTCTAAAAATAGCGATACTTCCATACAACTTTTCATCCCCCTTTCAAATAAGATGTGAGGATAAGAAATAAGGGTTGTAAGGGTCTACCCCTTACAACCCTTATTTCCAATTAAAAATGTCCTTTCTCAAGGCCTAAAGATTGTCTGTGCCAAATTTCACAAAAATCGGTTAAGAGGTTTAAGCGCGAAAGCGTAACAGACAGACAGCCATAGTTACTTTCACATTTATAACATTAGTAAGGATTAAAAAGCGAGACAATATATGGTTTATGAGCAACATATAATTTCAGGTTAAAATCAGGATAATTTCATCCCTAATATTTATTAATTAGATATTACAAACAGATATTGACTTATATACAGCCTGGTTTTGTTCTTAATGAGTAATAGTGATTGAAATATGTCGCCAAATTATATATAAATAAAATAAATTCACACAACATTTCATGCTCCCTGACTCCGTAATAAGACACTTAAAGCAGTTGTGTCACAGATATTAGAAGCATATAGACTCCTTGAAAGTAAACGGTTTCCGCAGTTTATGAATGTTTACTACTCCGAGGCATAATTTTTTTTGGTCACCTGTATAATAGCAATTCCATCGGCTCTTCTGAATTCCACATTCGGATCAGGTCTGCCCATTGGGTTGCAGCTGAGGCGTAATGTGTCACCTTCGCGCACTATCACTCTCGTGTGGTCCTCTGCAAGGTGATATGATCAGATGTCGAATTACGTCTTTAAGTTCGGTTAGATTTACACTTAAAAATATAATTTGGAAATCTGAAAAATATTACGCAATAGATATTATACATGATTCACAAGTATTAAATGACATATGCACCTAAGAGATTCTTAAACTACTTTAAACAAATTGTACGTTTTTTTGTATTTTTCATTATGAAAATAGTCCATACTGAAACCATTCCTATGTCTTTTAATAAGACTTAATGATCTTCTCTTCACTAGTTTGTTGTTAACTAGCACAATAACAGCCTTCAGTATAAATGCTATCTTTGATTTAACGTATATTCAATTTAACTTACGAGCAAATGTAGGCGGTATGAAAAGTTCCTTCTCCTTGGTGTAGTTGTAAATGGAAAGGCCAGGCCGGCCTGCGGCACCGTCCCGCCCGTCGTTACCGCGTTGGCCTTTAGGTCCTATCGGCCCACGGTCACCCTTGGGGCCCCGAAGGCCTGGCGGCCCAGCGATACCCGCTCTGCCTGTTCAAAGAGATGTGGAAAAGAGTGATTTTATTAATCCAATTTATTACGGTAAATTTATTAAATCGATTATAATAGTTCTCACCATCCTTTCCGTCCTTTCCGTTCTTCCCCGGACTACCATCCTTTCCGGGGATACCGTTAGCGCCATCTTTCCCTGGAATCCCATCAGCGCCATTGCGTCCTGATATACCGTCCAATCCTGGCTCTCCCGGAACACCATCCCTGCCATCCAAACCTGGATTCCCTGGATATCCCCGTTCACCTGTTGACAGCGCAGTTAAGAATTTGAAGACATAATAGCAACAAAGTCCGTAGGCGAAAGTTCTAAAATCTTGAGCTAGAACAAATAAATCATTTGATATTATACTAGTTAATTTAATATTCAATTTGCTATTCCACTGGATGTTGAATCAAAGCAAACCTTTTGAGTCATTCGATGAATTATAAAGTTATCAAAATGTGTCATTTAACAGTCATGATTAACATTATTTTTTATCTTGACCTTGCAGGATGGACTTGAATAGAAATATGCTACGATTTGTTATGCAAAATTATGCCATTGTCTATCACTTTTGCGCATTAGACTTTTGCTTAGCGAACTTAATAGTTTTATGAAAAGCATTCATTCATAGATATAATCTAGCTAAAAAAGTATGAGTTAGCAATTCCTTTATTAAAATGGTGACTTTTGTATTATTTATTTTAATCATCTTCATACCAGCCATTGAAAGTCCACTGCTAGATATATTTTTGCCCATAATTGCCGCGCTGGGTAAGCATGTTGACAATCGCAGAGCGCAGCTTTCGAGACGGGGATGCTGCTGCCCATCCTCGCCCTGTGCATTTGAGCTGCTCTGTTTCGGATATACCACCATTTGTCGGTTCTGGTACCTCAGTTGCGTCTTACGGCACCTGGTGCAGTGAGAAGTACTATTCTTCTCTACCTGTACCTCAGTTAGTTGTTTATATTATCTTAACCTAACTGTATATTTCTGTTATATTCATTATTAGCTATATAGCTCACCCTTCGGTCCTGGTGGTCCAACAGGACCTCGTCCTCCAGTGTGTCCTGGCGTTCCCGGTGCACCAGGGTCTCCTCGGTCACCCTTTAATCCAGTAGCGCCTGTATGTCCTTTTGGACCCTGAACGCCAGGCGGGCAATAGTCTTGGGTGGCTTTGCAGAAACCTTGGACGACGTTATACTGTGAAATTGTTAACATGTAATGACAGTATTCATTTAGAAGAGATCGAGCGTTTAATTTCTATTCAAATTGATAAGAGTATGAAATAAAATAGTTATTTTTTTTTAATAATAAGCAAATACTGTAAATTGGTCTGTAATTTTTATCAAAACATTGTATTAACAAGGTCGTTATAATATTAGACAGTATTATTGTATACCGTGTCGTTAGTAATTTAACGAGAAAACTGTATGTCCTTTGTGAAAGAATTCACTTCAAAAATATATCTTTGTATCTAATGTAGGCCTCCCAAGTGATTTCTAATAGAGCCGATTCAGCATAGCAGATGGATATAGGTACCTACTATCATCTATTGGTTCCGGTACGTGCCCCAGGCGCCTCTTACGACAGTGGGACTGGTATATTTTATATAGAGAACCGAACATATATCATATGAGGCGATTGAGATCCAAAACCTACAGATGGCGGCATATCCGAAACAGAGCAGGTCAAATGCACAGGCCGAGGATGGGCAGCAGCATCTCTGTCGCAGAGGCTGCGCTCTGCGATTGCCAACATTAAGCATGTTGCGACGACATTTATGGACAAAATCCTCCTTCCTTGGAGAGGCCTATGTCCAACAGAGGACTTTCAATAGCTGGTATGATGATGATGAACAGAAATAATACAAATGTCACCACAATTTTAATGCAATCTTAAATGCAACAGGGGGACGATAGGCAGCAGCATTCCAGTCGCGCTATGAGGATGATAAAAGACACCATAAATTATTCTGCCGGTATCATCAAGTCTAAGTTATTTAATATTTTTTATTTGCCGGTAAGAGATAAGAGTTTTGATTATTAGTTTTATATATGCAGGCAGATTCTGCCTCCATTGGTATTCATGGTGTGTACTCACTGGAACCCTTGAATAGCTAGTCAGCCAGACCCATGTGTCTCCTCCAGGGGCAGGACCTTTGGCCCCGGTCCGTCGCATTTCGGCTTCGTCCTTCTCTTCTAACTCCGACCGCATTTTGGGATTAAAAAATTCGACAATAGGACGAACTGTGTTGTCCTCTGGTACAACGGAGGGTTTCTGAAACGAAATTTATTCAGTGATAGACAATGCCTCCTTATTAAGTTTAAGGTTAACACATACATTATGTTTGTGTGTTGTCGCACTGAACTAATTTACTAATAATTTGACGATAGCCTCTTGGGAATGAAAACGGAGTTTCATAAATAATAACACTAAAAACGATTCAATAGAATGTCAGAGTCCGTACCAGTTTAGCTTCTCTTTTCATTCTGTACTTATACGTGCGTATTCCAGTAACATTAGACAAATGCGCTTCCACGGACTTCTCAAAATGTTCCTCAAGCAAACTCCTGATGAGATTTCTGGTGTCTTCATCTGTACACTTCCTAACATCTAGAAAATTATAAGTTTGCACTAACAGAGACAAAATAGCACAGACACAAGCGAAAATAGTGAGTTTTCTACAGCAATGTGTATGCACTTCATTTGAAGATTCGCTATTGTTTTTATCACTCATCTTGTCATTTTCCACTGATTCTACAACATTAATGATATCACCTTATTCATCACTGTCAACGTCATATATTACACTGTTATATTGTGCTATTAAAGCGTCTAAAATTATTTTTGTTTAGCGATATCTCGCGTGGTTATCTGAATATAATCCAGAGCAATATGGCTCTTCCTGTCCGCTGTGGTTTCACAACGGGAGTGACCCGATAACAATTGTGTCTGACCATTAGACCCGATTCAATCAAACAATCGACAGCCATACTACCGTCTACTCTATGTACTCAGATCCCTGATTCGTGACCCGACAAATCGTCTCGTATACACGTGTTTGTTGAATCTCGACTTACCATTTTAAAATATACTCATTTCCGTTGGTAAATGATATATCTATTGCGTGTTGTGAATTTAGTCGTGATGTGTGAACTAGCTATCAGTAAAGAGTTTCCTTTTAATTTTATAACTTTATGTAAGCTAATGATAATCATTTTAGTAACTTGGAATTGGATAGAGTGAAACTTATTGTGATTCGGTAGGTACAGAACAATTTTATTTTAACATTAATTACTTTTACTATGATCGGTAATATAATTAAGGCAGCCAACTCAAGAGTATATCCAGTAATCAATGGTTCCGTGCATGTAAATTGTCCAGAGTTTATTTTAAGGGGAGTTACGTCTTAATTTATAAATTTAAATAAATAAATAATTTCACACGACAGCTCATACATTGACCTGACTTTGTGATAAGTAGCTTAAAGCCCTTGTGATCAAAGGAATTACAAATATTACACTTAGATAGAACTGAATACAAATTTTCATCATACAAATATTTGCTCTTGGTGGGGATCGAAATCACGACCTTTTGAGCACAAGAAAGAATCACTACCATCTGCGCCATCGCGCCTGTCTTCTCTTCTTTATTTAGGTGATATAACTACAAATTTATAGATTTATTATATCTTAAAGTATTAATATTACATTTAACAAATACGTTTATCCCGCATGCATAAAGTCATTTGTTAAATGGCATATGGCAATGGTATGCAGCAGGCACTTAACGCACTCCTTATGTCTCACCCGGACTTTGACGTATTTGTCGACAACGTCAAATCATTAATAATTAAGCTTGAAGTAGACTCATTTAATTTTTGTTACATCTTCATAATTGTGTAATTGGGATAACCCGTATAATTATGTTAATAAATAAATAAATAAATAAATATATCTACAAGACTTGAAATTTTCGTGTTCTAGAATTTTAGATATCCAAAATTTTAAATTAATTTTAATAATGTCCAAAATATGCGTTATCTTAAAAGTTTGAGATGTTTCAAGGGCTGACACTTGATCTTAAAGACCCAATAGACATATATGTATCGATGCGGTCTAATTATTATTTATATTTCTTTTGATTCCAAAAACAGAAATATTTTGATGATATAAGAAAATGATTTGTCATCTATAAATATAAAATATAATAAAATGGAAGCTGACAGACTGATATATCAGTGCAGGGCTTAAATAAATACTTGAAATTTTTCACAAAGGTTCCTTTTATAACGTTTGGGAACAGCAAAAAGGATTTTTGAAAATTCATCCCAAAAAAGGGGTAAAACGGGGGTGCAAAGTTCGTATAAAGCTACGCTGTTTTTGAAGTTATTTAAATTGAAATCAGTATAAAGATTCTTTGTTAAAAGTCATGAAAAACGTGTAAAATATTTTTTGAAAATCATTCCTTAGTATGAAAGTTCTGCAACAACGTAGGTGAAACCGTAGGGTTATTGTGACTTATACCTAAAAGATAGACATATGATATTGCGGATTTTTTTAAGATATTTTTATGGTGTACAATACTGTCGTACATTATTTTGTTCTATATCGTCAGTTTCAGCCAGTACTAGCAATAAAAGCGCACAAAATGTGTTTGTTTACGACAGCTTATTTTATTGTATATACATAAACCATACTATTATTCTCTACGTGTTTCAAACCGCATCAAAATGCGTTGCGTAGTTTAAAAGATCTAAGTATACATAGGGACAGACAGACAGCGGGAAATGACTTTGTTCTATACTATGTAGTAACTAAAAAGATAAACTTTTTGTAAAAACATTTTATTGTGTTTATAACTATCAGAACAATATTTTTTTACAATACTAACTAGTGGAATCGCATATTTTTTCCTTTAATATACGCCAAATTACAATAAGTACGATAAAGAACATCAAAATGCGATCAAATAGTGTACCACGCATTAGTAAATATATAACGAACAGAAAAGTATTTCTCATCAGTTACATAATCATACAGATTTATAAGCAAATGTCTCATTTTAGCCCCCCCCCCTCTAAACCCCCTTCCAACAGTGTTGTTTTGCTATTTTCCCTGAAGTTCTCACACAAGGTGTGCTCACAGCGCATGCGTCGGAATCCATGTCAGGGCCACGACCTGAAGCTTCCAAGGTCGACAATGTTTAGCATCCCCCACTGTCACTCTTTACTGAACACCGAGGACGTATACACTGGTGCTTTATTCTGTGCTGAACTTCTGAAATGGATCTTATACCTCCAATTACAGGTAAGTTGACGTTTGTCGCTACATTACGTGGTTAGGTTAATATAGAGTGTCGATTTTTTGTCTAGTCTAGCTTTATGGTGCAAGCTAGGTTAGCGTTGTTGCCAACCGTTTAAAAATCTAGCTCATGTCTCGTTGGAGTTGAAAATAGACCTAGGTTTCGCAGCTTATATATTTTAGTGCACCTCAGATTATTTGATATTGTTATAATGTGTTATTTGTGGTATAGTCATATTAGTACTGCTGTAATAATTCGGGCCGAGTTTGATTCTCATTTTTATTCAAACTTGTACGTACAAAATCTATAATTATTATTATGTTTGACGGGCCAGATAGTAGTAATCCTATCTTATGCGCCAGGGATCGTGGGTTCGATCCCCGATCTATCTATATGATGATATTTGTATTTGTCCCGTGTATGGGTGTTAAATATATGTATTTGAGTATTTTATTTGTGATTTCTGATTTATATTTTTGATTTGCAGACGCATTTATTTTTGTTTATAAACATAGTAATTTAGTTAAAGAAATAATTAGGACTGGACAACATCGGTCAGGTTAACATCATTATCATCGTTCCAGCCATTGGAAGTCCACTGCTGGACATATGTCTAAGGCATAGGCTCCAAGAAAGGAGAAAGGGGGCCGGGCAAGCGTGTTGGCAAACACAGAGCGCAGCTGTCACGACGGAGATGCTGCTGCTCATCCGCATCCTGTGCGTTTGTGCTGCATTGTTTAGGATGGATGTACCGCCATCTTTCGGTTCTTGTACTTTAGTTGCCTCTTGCAATCCAGTATATGAAATCTTGATTCAATTGCTCGCACCCTTAGCACGTTTTAAGAGTAATTATATATAAAGACTAACTATATGAGGGTAAAATATAACAATACATTTTTATTTCCAGTTTACAACGTACAACCTCTGGAAGACTACGACGGACCAAGAGCACCTCTACTGCGACAAGTGTCCTTAGACGAAGAGAGGAGGGATGAGTGCCAGGGACATTGGAGCGGTTCCAACCTTCAAGGGGAGGAAGAGGAGAGAGGGGTCCGGCTGTTCAGAGCTCTCTTACTGGAGCATTTGAGGCTCGAAGAACTGAAGCCTCCGCCTTGTATTGCAGCTCCTGCTAGACCTGATCCCAGGTGTGATATGATTTTTTTTTATTAGACTAGGTTAACAGACAAGCATACAGTCCGCATGATGTTAAACGTCACACCAGCCTATAGCTCGTCAACCATTCCACAAAACAAAAAGAAATATATATAGTGGTATAAACAATATATATACATCTGTGAAAAAAAATTAAAGTACATATTTGTTTGTACAATAAATTGTATTTTTGTTTGTACAATAAATAATTGTACAATTAAAGTACAATAAATGCAATACATATTATGTCACATTACCCTGGAATATCACTGCCTCTCTCGCCCTTAAAACTTGCGGTAGAGAGGCAGGTGATGATAAGGTACCAATGCAGACAACCTTTGTCTGAGGTCTACCTCATGTAAATAACATAAAAATGTATTAAATCAAAGTAAAAATATATTTTAAAAAATATGCCTGTCATTGGCATTTCTAAAGCGTCAAAACGAAATAATATATTTTTTACAATAAATTAGATTTATGAACAAAAATATAGCTCAAATGACTATAGCTGATAAGCTTACAGGGTTATAAGAATCATTTAAACAAATCAGATATTGAGTGGCTTTCTATAAAATTTGTTTGGCACTAGACGTGTCTTTAACCTAAGTTAACAGCAGGTTATAATAAACCCGTTACCACCATAAATAAACCGCACAAGTAAAACTGGTAGCGATAAAGTTTCCATAAACACTTAGTGGTTGGTGTTACTAGAACCCTGATCGGCGTCGTCACTAATAACCGCTTATTTAAAAAGTTAAAGCAGTACAATTCAATCCCAAGCAGTTTCAACGTTAATATAATCAGGGTCGTCTATATTTTCTATAAATATGCATATTCACATATTAGAATTATTATTATTATTATTATTACTATTATTATTACACTTTTTATTATTATTTCATTGCGATTAAAAAGTGTTTGTGATGGGCCTACTCGAATAAAGGACATTTGTGTTTGATTGTTATATATAATCTCTAAGTTTAAATTTCTAGCTATTATTGAATTTATCTATAGGTATATTTGTAATACTACTTTTGTTGTAAAATCTGTACATACTGGAAATAATCTATATAAATATAAAATTGATGATGTATACTATGGAGAAGAAAAATGTGTGTATAACTTCGTGCGTCGAATAAATCAACTGGTAACTGGAATCCTTTTTACTCGCTGTATATTAGCTTCAGTTGTATGTATGTGTGTATGTTTATAACAGACTCATTTGGAGACTCACTTTAGACGGACAGATTTATATGAAACTTCGTTCACATATCAAGAATCGGTGTTCATACAATATTTCGATAAGATTATTTCATTGTACTGATCAGGAGTCTTACGATGAAAATATATATTCATTTTCAATTGAAAATATTGTTTAAAAAATTAAAAAACACGTTTTTAAAATACATTTTTTTTTCAGAATACAATTTTTCTACATCATTATTTTCACTTTGTTTTACAATTTTTCCTTGCTTTTTAGTTTGATGTATTATTTTATTATTTTAGTATTCTTTATGTTAGACCAAAATCGACATACAAGCCTTCGATCAGCCTGATAATAAGCGTCACTGACTATATACGCCCGTAATATCACAAGGATATTACTAGCGCGTTACAAACTTTACGACTTAAGACATTATGTCACATTACCCATAAGTTCACTACTTCTCTCACTCTTTAAACCTCCGGCACAGCAATGCAAATTGCGCGGCAATTATGGGCAAAATTCTCCCTTTCTTAGGGAGGCTAAACATAGAAACGTTAAACGAGGAACCTATACTCATAACATCTCAATTCTAATTACCTTGCAAGCATGAAACTAGTATAGCATTTATATGCTATTTTGTGTTTGAATGCAAAATGTCTCTATCTGTTTGCAACGCTTTTGAAGCATTGTAATATAGCATTTGTATAACTTAATTATTGTATTGTTACCGGTCCCTGAAACGTATGCAAAGTTTCAAAGGTTCTTTAGTCGCCTTTTACGACACAAGGTACAGGGGGAGGTACTATTCCACTGCCGGTACCTCACAGCTTATAAATATAACCCAAGCTTATAAAGACATGTTAATACAGTCATAGACTACTTTTGCTTCCGTAAAAGTTCTTCAAAACTAAATAACGTGTATACTTTTTTTATCTTTGTAATCTAGCAAAAATCCTTCGATGCTGCTTCTTTGTGGAAGTCCTATGTCCAGCAGTGGACATTCTACAGCCTTTATAATGATGGTGATGAATCTGGCATTGCCTTTACAGTGGAATAAAAAACATATTTTTCACTCTCGTATCTCGTACATCTGATCTGACTCCGAGATATGTCGCTCGAAGCACTCACAAACAATACTTAAAATCATATTCAACACCAAGATGCAGAACAAACACAAATATCGTTGCATAAATGTGGGGACACAAGTCCAGGGTGGTGACTGAACCCACGACCCTTGGCGCACAAGACAGGATAACTGCCATCTGGCGCAGAAGTCTGTTCTTGAATATAAACTATGACGGAAGCTATTTATAGAGAATTTTCCACAACAAAAAGGAAATATGAAGTTTTCTGTTTCGCTCATATAAGTCGATATCAACAATCTAATAAAACTCGGTAGGATGGAGCGGTCCAACCTAATCCAATTTGCATTCATTTACAGTTTAAATTAGACCACACAGCCGTTATAAATTCCTGCGAGAACGTAATGTGTTTTAATCAAATTACTATTCAATTTGTATCTTGTATACTTTCTGACTTTTCCGTTTATTGTACTGAATGAATTAAAATTGTTGAATAGTTGCTTGAGCCATGAGGTACCGCCAGAGTAGAATAGTACCTCCCTCTGGTATCAGGTGTCGTAAGAGGTGACAAAGTTACAGTCAGGTGGCAGTATATCCAACCGAATCAGTGGGCGGGGATGGGCAGTGACGTCCCCAATACGAAAGTTGCGATCTGCGATTGCTAACACGCTTGCCCAGCCCGGCAATTATGGGCAAAATCCCTCCTTTCTTAGGGAGGCCTATGTCCAGCAGTGGACCTTCAATGGCTAATATGATGATGACGATAAATTGTTTCATAACAGCTCTCTCTCACCTATTTCTACTGCCAAATACAAGTGTTCGCGTCGCTGTGTTTTGGTTTGAAGGGTGGGAGGGGCACTTAAAATACTAGGTAATGTGACATAAGATCTTGAAGTCACAAGGTTGGTAGTGAACTTATGGGTAATGTGACATAATGTCTTAAGTCGTAAGGTTTGTAACGCGCTAGTGATATCCTTGTAATATTACGAGCGTCTACAGGCTGCGGTGACGCTTACTTTCACGCGGACCGTATGTATACACCATATATTGTTTGTCAACTTGGTCTAATATAAAAAGAAGATTAAGAAATTAAGAATAGAAAAGAAGATTTATTCTATGTAACATTTGCAAGCTATTTTATTAGTGAATCATGGGCTGTTTTATTTGTGGTATCTCATCATATATACATTGTTTTGTGCAAATAAAAGATTTATTTATAGGTAACGTAATTAGGCTTATCATTTCTGATCTCCTTTGTGGGTCAACAAGCGGCACGCGAATTTGCGTGACTCATGGCTAAGTAAGACTCGTATTAACAATGCGTGTTGCTTTTGTCTTCGTATTTAACGTTTTCGTAACACTTATATATGATGTGTAACACTTTTATATCTTCAGCACCCGAGTAGGGGCTTACAGAGGTTATCTCAAAATTATTGGGTTTTGCGAGCTCAGAGACTAGCCTGACCGCGTGGCAGTTCTTGAATCGTCTGCCCGGGCTCTTCATCTTGTGCATAGCGAGAACGAGTCTAGTAGCGCCGATGGGCGAATGCGAACGATAAGTACGATGCCCGAGGACCCTTTAGCGGATTGGTAGAGTTGGTTTACTCTACCATTAAGCACCTTCGGTACCAGCACCCGATAGCTGGAAGTGCCATAAGTCGCTGCATGAATGCCTGTTGACCCATCAGTTTTGTGGGTGTTATGGTTATAAGGTTGATGATGGGTGAACGCCATAAACAAAACAAGTGGTTCTCTCCATTTGGGATAAGGGCTCCTAGACGTCGTATAAACGTACGTACGTAAAAAAGTAGTAAATTTTAAAGGATACTATTAGAATTAAAATCATTTTTGGTATAAGTTTATTATTAGCCATGCTTATGGCATGTTTAATGTGTTCATTTAATTAGCCGAGAGTGACGGGCATGATAGCACATATGGTAATGATCTCATCTTATGCGCAAAGGGTCATAGATTCGATTCCCGCTCAGGTTAGACATTTATATAATTAATTTATGTGATTATTCCGTGAAAAGGAAAAATATGAATTAAAGTATTATACTTGTGATTCCTCTGTTATACATATCCCAACTGCTTTGAGCAATTTATCTCGAAGTGAAGTCAACGTAGGAGATGTTTGTAATTTATTTATTTTATATATTAATAAAGCTTGCACAAAAAATACTTGTGAGAAATAAAATAAACTAAGAATCCCGAATTACATTTGACTTATAGCAAAAAAATAGTGAGATATTCCATTTAGGTCGGCTGCTATTTCTATAATATTGTTAGCGAAAATAACTTCAATACAAGTTAATCTTTATACTGTTCTTCAGGGGATGGTGGATGTATTGGAGGGACTGGCGGGCGCTCGAGCGAGCTGCGCGCAGGTTTAGAGAGACCAAAGCCCAAGGTCGGCTGGCGGAGCGGGCTAAGCACATCCCACTTCTCAGCTTAGACGAGGTGGAGTTTGAGGATATTATGCAGGAGTTATGTCAGGTAAGAGCTTTGTTAGGTAGAAGAATAGTTTAAATCGCATCTTCCAAGCGTTTGTAAAAGGTTCTTTTTTATATCAATTACCAACAATTTAGCAATTACATTATTTAATTTTTTTTTAGAAGAGTTTGAGTTTGTTTCAATTATTAATTTTTAATGCCCTTTTTTATATTGTTTTTGCATGCATCTGTTTAAACAGTATACTATTTGTAACTAGTTTTGTAAACCAAATAAAAAAATACAAAGAAACCTGCATAAAATGCCTAAATGAAAGATATTTATTCGTTTTGGAACATTCCAGCGATGGTACCTGTTAACCTTACAACTACTTCTCCCACTCTCCAGTCTAAGAAATGGTTGTATAATATTTTCCTGTTTTCCAGGCTTGTTCCCATATAGAACAACGTGCGTTGGTGGTGTTGGCGTTCCTGTGCGAGGTATGCGCGCGAGCGGTCAAGATAGGAGGTTGGTGTAGAGCTTCAGACTGGGCAGCCAACCATGTGGCCCAGTTCGCCACACCATGGGCCATACGCCATGGAGGATGGGTAAGCAAAGACATTCCACTACCACAACTTTCGCACATTCCTTGTTTTTTAATAATAAGTTTCCACATCTCATATATTGAAATTTATCCTAAACGCTGTCTCCGTACTTTATTTACTGATGCTGCTTCTCTAACTCTATAACCCAATTTCTGATGTACGTTAAAAAACAAATATATATTTGTTTTGTGTAATGGTTGACTGGGAGATAATGCCATCTGGCATTAAGTCCGCCATTTATACATTTTGTAACATTTTGTCCAATAATGTTAAATAAATAAAAAAAATAAAAAATATTGACCTGATTCCGTGACAAGTCGCTTAAAGCATTTGTGTTACGGACATCATACGATAGAGCAGTTACAAATATACTGCTTTTATACATATATTCAACACAGACACTGAACAAACACAAATATCATCATGTAAATATTCGTCCTGAGTGGGAATTAAAGCCACAACCTTTGGCACACAAGATGGGATCTCTACCATCCGACTCATCGGACCTGTCTTTAGGAGGCCTTGTAACTGGTACATGGTATTACTTGGGCTATGGTATTAACTGGACAATGCTTTGTTAGGATTTAGTTAGTTGGTAAAAACGATCTTTTCTATGTTAACAGATTTTAGTAGTTTTCCCACGATTCTTCTATTTTGTGCATGTCTGCCATTTTTCTCTGTTTTCCAATCGAATACAGTCCGACCTCCGTAGTTTCTCCTTAGTACTCCTTAGTACGTACATTACTTCCTTTTCCGCTGGTTCTTAATCAGTCTTCAGTCACGCCTTTAAATTATAATACTCCAAATAAAGTAATACTTATTTCTTTCAACTTACCGTTGTTTGTCCATGTAGTTTGACTGTTGTCTAATGTACGTAACACAGGCGAAATAAGCGACTTATCTCGGAGTTATGTCAATGTATATTTTTTTATATTATTAAGTCAGCAAACAAGCATACGGTCCGGTTATAGTAAACGTGAATCCAATAGACGGAAAAAATCCAAGTATGACGAATTACGGTCGAATTATCAAATAATTTAGACTAAATAAAATTTTCTTCACACATTTTCTTTATTCCAGCCCTTACTGGGCCTTTAGAAAACATTTAATGGATACGAGAAACAAAGATTGCATAATATGCATATGTCTGCTTCACGTATTTTCCTCTTTCTCGTAGTGAAATTACTGGGTAATGTGTAATATAATATCATAATATCTTCAAGACACAATGTAAGGATACCATATATCCTTGTGACATTATGAGCGTCTACGCTTACTTTTATGTTTGTTTATCGATTTGGTTTAATAATAACATGCGAATTAAATATTAAATCATTTACTATAAATTATTTAATTTGAGGTGTTTATGTTACAGAGTGCGGTGGTCGAAAGAGCAGGAGGTTTAAGGCGAGATGATACTTTTCTGGCTGGTGCGGCTTTCGCAGCTCTAGTGGCGTTTCTTCTCTTCTGCCGCACGCGTTTACGCCACGCCCTTCTCTAATATCGCCACCATTTCTCTGTGGCACCATATTTGAAACCTGGCGAGTAGCAGCAGAGGTCATTTTAGCGTGACCTTCTGTTTTAGGTGAACTCGTATGCCTCGTATAAGGCTTTGTGTGAAGTTGAAGCGAAGGTTTTTTATCTGTAGAATGACAACACACAAGATGGTAAGATTACAAAAATCTGGAATTTTAAGGTAAAAAACGGGATTTGGCGATTCGAAACGATGATAATTGGTCCGAGGACTCAAATCCGGAACTTTGTGTATGAAGGATACATAAGACGAAACGCTTATCAGACCATTAAAGTTACATCTATATATTAATATGTGAAGCGAATTTGTGCCTCTATTTAGGGTATTTCGCAAATGGTTGAACGGGAAATTTGATACAGCTAATGCTAAGAAGTGAATAAAGCTATTTATTTTGTATAAAATGCACTAAAAATTCATTAAATTCATTAGAAAAGTCATCACGAACACATATTAAAAACAAGTGACTTCGTCTTTTAAATGCCTAGCAAATGATGAAAGATTTTTTACACAATTTATGGATGAATTTCAACCACCGGTTGATCTTAATGGTCGTAAGCAATTTGTCACTTTACTAAATTGGAACGATGGCGGGATTAAAGTCCATTTTAAAATGGGCAATATGCCACCTATTGAAAAGGAAAAACTGAGTCCAAAATGTGTTTCTAACGGGGGTGTAATATGAGTTTTTAAAAAGATTGCTTCCGATTGCCACATTAAGACACATGTGACATATGATTTCATTGACTGCTCCTGAGTATAGATATAGCATTAGGTTCTTCAGGAAAAAATATCTAAGTTTGACAGTTGAATTTATCAAATCATTCAGACCAGATAAAAGAAAATGTGTGAAGCCTTCATTGGGTCTATGTCTGTGTTACGTATTTTCCTTTTTAAAATGCTAAATGTGTAAAACATTATGTTATGTCATATAATCATCGTTTACAATGAAACTTCGATTTATTTAAATAAACAAGGATTTAAAACAATATCAAAATAATAAGTATTAGATATTGTAGGGTAATATTGGAATACAAAATAAGCAGATTTGATAAAAAAAAATTGTTTAATCTTTATATATATAATTTTGCTGTACGTGTGTATATCACTGAACGCGCCCTGGTGGATTTAGATTTACAAATCACCCCAGCAGGCGGCACTGCAGTATGTTTATCTATTTATCTATATTGAAACGGGTGGAACGATTTAAATGCTTTCTTGTGAATGCATTTGTGTGCTTGGATGTGTGGCTTGAATGTGTAAGATTCACAAATCAGCCCGATAAATGGCGCTGCGTGGTATCTATTTATCAGGACATAGACAACGTCTGTCAGGTCCGCTAGTTATACATATTACTTAACTTCAAGCAAAGTATATAATATTGTACTAACCTCTGCCTGCTGCATACTGGTAATCAACCCTCTATCTTTTTAGATATGTATTAATATCTATGTATCAAGACATCTGGTCGGGCTTTTGCAACGTTTAATATTCGCAAATTACCAGCAATTTTTATTTCGTGGTCCGATTCTATCTTGTTTGAGGATTTGTAGATGTAAATTGTATGGTCTTCTCTCGCACTTCTAACATAAGTTAGAACCATTGCTCTATCAAGGGCAAATTTTCAAGGGGCAGACATGCCATGGCCGATGTCGCACGCATTCCTCGATCCTGGGATGGGCTCTTGACCATCTTGGAATGGGCACTAGACCAGGGGTGAGCATGTGTGAGCGTCCCACCCTCTCTAAATATGCCTATGGTGAGACCACGATGCAACCTGTACTTGTTTGCTTTTGCACTAAATGCAACGATTAATTTCTATAGATCAATATTACCTACTCTATCATATAAGTCTGTCGACTCTTATTTATGTACGTACATTAATTGCATTTATTAATTTAGATAAATGGATATTTTAAGATTGGAAAGGAATGACTAACATAATCCTTAGTTTTACTATTATATATTTTATTATAAATAACAGCATCATCATATCAGCCACTACAGGAAATAGTCTTCCCCAAAAAAGGGGGAATCTGGCCCATTATTGCCGTGCTAGGCAGGTTGCCCATCCTGCTGCCCATCCCCACCCTGTGCCTTTGATCGGCACTGTTTCAGATGGATATACAGCCATCTGTTGTTTCGGATACCTTAGTCTTTCACGATACCTGCTCTTTAATAACACGTACTAGTTATCAACGTTCCGACTTGAAGTGCAGGTAAGCGCTGGATATAAGCTGCGTAAAAGTTATTCGTTTGGAAGTCTCTTGAGGCTTGTAACCAACAATGGATGTCCTACAGCTGCCCTAGCTGTCCTGCAGTGTATGTCCTAAGGGTTATCTATGACCAGCAGTGGATGTCCTACGGCTGATGTGAAAATGATGATAGAGGTGCCAGTTATATCAGTGTTCTTTTTATCTAATATCTATATATTGTAATCTTAGAATAAATTGTATTTATTTGTGTTGATTTATTTGTTTTAATAAAACTCATTGATGATATAATCGGCTATTTTATTCTTAATAAATGTTTCCAATAAATTTTAATTTAAAATTAAATAGTTTTAAAAATTTTTGCACCCCGAAAATAGGTACACTGTATATTGTATTTCACTTCATACCTATTTATAGCAATACTAGCAATCCCTCATGATTTCACTCGCGTTAAATTGTAGAACTTTTCATCCCCGGCTTTCCCCCTTAGGGGATGAACTTTAAAAAATATCTCTCGTTGTGCTTCCCTTTGTTATAAAAGGGACTGCACAGCTAAATTTCAAGTTTCTAACACGTATAGTTTAGACTCTGCGTTAATATGTCAGTGAGTCAGACATTCATTCAGTCGTGTTACGGCAAAGTAGCGATAATTGTGATGAGTATAAGGTACAATTTTAAAACGCGTACGATTAAGTCTATGGCGTAAGACAAGATTACTTAGATAGAATCTGTATGACATTTTTTGTTTGTTTAAACAAATTTGTGCAGGATAATCGTAGAGTAGAGATAAAACGAAAACAACAAAAGTATATAAAATACAATAAGTATCTGAGACTAACACGAGGCATTTTCCTGTACTAATGAGATAGGATTATATTAGTCATATATGCAAGTGTTTTGCGTTAATTAATGCAAAACACTTCACAATTCCATAGTCATTGAAAAGCCCAATCGCTCCGATGGTAGAGATTCTATCTTGTGCGCCAAGGGTGCTAGATTTGATCCACACGCACGATAAACCTTTATTTGATGAATATTATCGCTTGTTCTGTATTTGGGTGCCAAATATGTATTTATGTATTATATTTGTGATTCCTCTAATGTCCGTAACACAAGTGCTTTAAGCGACACATCTCGGATCTCGAACTCAAGTCAATATATGGGGAGTTGTGTTGTGGTTGTGGGAGTTTTTTTTATACCACAACGGTAGCAAACAAGCATGCAAGCATGAACGTTTACTGCAGCCTGAACTCGCTTACAACATCATTACAACATCTTATTTTATAAAGCTTTTTTCCCTTTGGGTTTCCGACCATTTTGGTTGTAAACTATTCAACAATTATTTATTAATTGTTTAATAACTATATTATGTTATTATTATTACAAGTTTATATATATTGGTATACTAAAATAATTTCTGGATTAGATTATTTTAATTGCATCACATTTATATATTTATATATATATATATATATATATATATATATATAGTATTTTATAATTACTGCTGATTAATAAAGACGTTTGTAATTATATCTTTAACTTTATTACTGTTTTTCGATAAAAGATCTTAAATATTGATATAATCACTACAATGTGTTATATATATTTGTACATAAATAATGCATTTTAAAGAAGACTGCTTCCATGTTTCCAGAATGTTTGCAAAGCATAGTCTCTGTCACGGCTCCGGCGCTGCGAGGCTCCGGCGGTCCCACACGAGCTCATCGTCCCAGATGGTTTTTGGTTATCACCGCGACCTGATGCCTACATTAGAACTAGAGAACATCACGCAACATCTCATACATTAACCTGACTCCGTAATCAGATATGTGTCACGAATATCAGACAACAGAGGAATGACAAATAAAATACCTTATAACACCCAGACCCAGAACAAATACAAATGATCATTATCATCATCATCACAGCAGCCGTAAAACGTCTACCGACGGACGTAGGCCTAATCAAGAAAGAGGAAATTTTGTCCACAATTGCCGTGCTGGTGGTAATCGCAGAGTGTAGCTACGCGACGAGATCGTGGCTGCTCCACCGTCCGTTTCGGGTGCATATACCGCCAACTGCCGGTTCCGGTTCCTCAGTCGCTATTCACTACATCTGGTATAGAAAGTAATATTACTACCGGTAACCTAAGGCATATACTAATATTAATTATATATTTAACCGTGAGGTACCGGCAGAATTGAGTACCTCCTTCTGTATTAGGTGTCGTAAGAGGCGACTAAGGTACCAGAACCGACAGATGGCGGTATATCCATCCGAGTCGGCGTAGCTCAAATGCAGAGGATGGGGATGGGCAGCAACATTCCCATCATAAAAGCTATGCTCAGCGATTGCCATAACGCTTGCCCAGCGCGGCAATAATGGGCAAAATCCCTTTCTTAGGGAGGCCTATGTTTAGCAGTGGAATTCTAATGGCTGATTTGATGATATATGTATATATTTGTTCTGGGTCGGGATCGAACCGCCAAAGTCGTGCTCTTAGTGTACTAGATACAGACCCAACCGAATGCACGACCTGGCCGTGGATATAGTATTATTTTAAGTTTATTTCGTTAAGTCTAATGAGTAGGCTTTTAAAGTTTATCCTACCCAGTGACACAGTCCACTGTTATTAATCTGCTGGTCAATATGTGGCTGCGAGGCACGGCACAATACGAGTGGAGATGCATATTACCGTGTTGCGAGGTGACAACTTCTAAATGCTGTTTCCTCACAAATTAAAACACACATTCACTCACTATTTTCTTATTTTTATTGTAATTTTTCATAATACCGTCACCAGCGACGCGTGGGCGCCCTTTGCTCTATAAATGCCAAAATATAAATTTAAATACTATAATAAATGAACAAATTTGCCTATTATAAACATCTGAATGCAATAAACTAGTAATAAATAGAAACTATCACATATTCAATCATCAATAACAATCATAAAAGCTTTGATAAGAGCAACAATTGAGTAATATACAGTTATCTTAATATTCGGTTGAGAAATCGATGATGAAATTGAATAAAACAGAAACGTTTCAAGTAATCGATTCTTACACACACTATCGATTGAAACTGTGTTCAATCACTTAATTGATTTAATCGAAATAATATGTCACTTTGACAGTAAACTGTTCACGCTTACCGCCTTAAATAAAGAATGGTTAGATAGATATGATTTACACAACCGAATAATAATTTGAAAATAAACTACGAATACTACTCAAATTTATTTATATAATACTGTTGAACTTTGTAAATCACAATAATCAGGTATAAAAGAAACCCGGACAGAGCTTCACCCGCCATTTTTTTTTCTCGTTACAACATGATGAAAATCCCTAAACTTATCTACTTGGTTAAAATCAATAACATTTTTTTTTCTTTTACTTATTTTGTAGTATCACTATTAACAATCTACGCTGTCTTCTCGATTGTATGCCAAGTTGTATTTTGTACGAAGTAAATTGTGCCATTAATAAATCAAGTGTTCCCTTTTGTTTAAATACAAATGTCAAATGGACAATACCAGGAGATTTACAATTCCTAAGTGTCTTGGAAAGGCCTTCAAAACAGCATTTAAACGCCTTATTAGTTTCATACCAATAATAATTAATAACTTAATTTTTTCCTGTTTGACTTATTATTTTATTTTACTGGACTGTAACATTATTGCCGGTATCACTTGCATAGAAAACAGATCGACTTCAACCAAATTTCGAAATTAAACTAAATGACTTCTCATACAAGTAAATTTGATCAGTTAATAATTTTAGTTTTTATCATCCACCAAATTGTTGGAAACAGTTAGGCGTCATAATATTGAATTGACTGTATGTTAATATTTATAGTTAGATGAAGCAATATTGTGGTACATCGAACAGACAGGTTTAAATGATTCGGATAGTGACACATAATTGTTCGGTAGTCTGAGACAGGTTTCTTAATAATTCAGTAATACACACAATCGAGAAAGACAGCTATGAACAAAATAGATAACTATAGTAGTCCTCGACTCTCTCCGACACCAGCCACGTACATTTAAAGCTGAATCTAAAACAGATTATAACTCAATACGAGAATATTATAATGGTGTTCGTACCAACGCGGCCATGTCGAGAGAAAGCAAAGTTTTTATACCTTTTATTAACTGCAATAATTTTTACGTTATATTTTTATATAAAAACCATCACTAGTAACAATCTCTACCTGAATATTATTATATTTTAATTTTGTTAATAAACATTATTAATATTAATGATAGCTGTTAAGCCTAGAACTTATACTATAAGAGAAGTTCCAAGGTATGTGTAGTCAAAATTAAGATAACGTAGACTTGGTACAATTCGCCGGTATTATTTGTACAATTTTTTATATAAATCAACGGTTGTATTTAAAGTCAACCGATTGTGAATTTAAAGTTGCTTGCTGAACATATATCAGATGACAAACGCGTTACCACACTTTTTAGTTTATGTATGCAACCGGACAAGTACACTTGTATAAATTCTAATATGGCTGCCTGTTATTAGTGCAGATGCAGACAGAAAATGCTCAAGAAAATTTACACATTAATCAATTAAAATATGACTGACTTTTATCGATATGGTATAAAGTATGTAGTACACTAATCAAATTTGTGCTCCAAAAACTTCTGAATAACTCATTGCGGAAATAAATAGAACCAGACACCGGTTCCTTCAAAAATCGATTATAAAACATTGATGTACTTATACTCGATCTGATTTTAAACAGTCTAAATCATTTGTCAATTAAAAACGGTCGTCTTCAAGTAGAAAAACTGCACAATATTCCGGTAAAATGGTACAAATATACCCGACGAATTCTGTTATCATTAATTTTCAACTCTTACATGACTAACAAAGTTTGAGTAATGATATCTAGCTCGGCTCGTGCTATTTGGTACTGAACAAATGCAATTTTGATGTATCTACGTCGTATGACATGCAAATAGGCGAGTGGTAATTTGATAGCGTAGAGCTGTGGAAGGATGAAGAGACTGAAAGACTAGAGACTGCAAGAGAAGAAGATGAGTTAGATAGAAAAAAAACAGGTTAAAACTGTTTATTTTTTAAAACTTTAATTAGTTCTGTTTAACATTGGTTTGTTACCATAATGAACTTTTTGTCTTATTACTTAATCGATTTTGCTTTAACACAAACAGTGTTAATAGAAAGGTCTTAAGACAAAGACTTCTCTTCAGAGATCTTTAGAAAATTCAATAGTTCTGGCACAGATAATACATATATTATCTGTGCCAGATTAAATTAATAAATTTTACAAGAATGCAATTGATATCTAAAGGTATTTAAAATTTAAACGTTTACGTACAAGACAGGCCGAATCGGCAAACATAATGCCTGATATCAGAGATTAATTGGCTTAAGTAAAAGCAAAACACTTCCAAACCTCGTCATCGATCCAGAGCTTAATTCCCATAGGTCCATGACACCTTAACCGATAATAAGTAACAATGGAAGGATGACTCATTTACAAGGCTAATTACATTATTCAAGAGATTGATAGAAATCACTAGTTTATAATACTATTATAATAAGATAGCGTATATAAGTGTAGCATTTGTAGCATTACATAATATACGTTCAATTTTGGTAGTAATTGGTGCCTCCCAATACATTCTAGTTACAAGTATGTAAAAGGATATATTTGGAGATACAGCATCTACGTCATCCTAAATTGAAATTTTATAAGTATAGTGTAGTATATCACCAAACTTTAAAGAAAACGATGAACTAGAGAAAATATCGTTCGATCCTTATATTTAAAGACTGGCCACTTAAAGATCGCACAGTTTTAAAGAGTTTAAAGTTAAATTTAACACTGTAGAAGAAGAAGATGGTAAATTATGCGAATTAGTAATTATTGTAACTGTTTGACCAAAAGTGGCGCCGCTAAGCGAACTACAGAGTACTACTGTCAAATCCAAGCTTATAATACAACATACAGAGACTACGTGAATGGTAGAGATGAGCTTCTATTAACACTTTACATATAACTTCATTTCATAAGCAGTCCTTATCACAGATTATGACCTACTCGATTGTCCGGTACCTATCGATATGTCGTCATTAGATCTCGAAACCACTGCTAGTTTAATAACAGCATAATATTCTGTAGTTTCAGTAACATTAATATCTTTTATTTTATTATTAGAATCTAATATTATGTGAAATCAATGACAAATAACACTTCCATTTGTGTGATAACTTTTGAAAGCGATGTATTTAATTAGTTATTTCCTCAAGTTTTTTTGTGCGCATTTAATAATGATCAGTATATTTTTTTTTAATTTATTTTTGCAACGAAACATTTCATTGAATTTCCACCGCTTGAGCGTTACACAATGGTAAGAATTGTTAAAGCTTAACAATACGAATATTTAACTATCTATTCTAGACTATTTATTGCTATGTCAAATAGGCGGGTTATCAATATAAAACTTTGTGGGGTATTAACAATTGGATTTATAAAATTTGTGTGTACACGAGTGATCGTCATTTGTTTTGATCAGCTTCGACGTTAAGGAGGGGAAAGAGGATAGCGAAAGCATAGAACACCAATGTAAAGAAAATAGTCTATGGACGGTTTCCTTTTTATTCAAGGTGTAATAAAATAATCAGCCAGTGCACACTGTATTTCCAAAACCGTTCCACTTTGTGATAAAGAAATACAAATGGGACGAGAGAATTTGAAAAGGGATTATTTTGAAATTGGATATTCCACGTTTTCAAATAGTTATTGAAGGTATAAGTATTAACAAGAACCAGGAGGAAATAAACCTTAATGAAGGTTATTTATAGGTAATAAGAGTTTATAAAGATAGTGTAAAAATCTAACTACCGTATAATATTTGAGAGCGGGACATATGCTCTCAAGGTTAGCACTATCCACATCTGTACTGAGTACACGAGAGTGAATGAATTACAACACATAGCGGTTTTACATATACAATTATCGAAGCTAACATGTTATTGAGCTCTTAAGAACCCTTAGGCACATTTTATGGAATCAAATCATTATTTATAGTCACATTTGCCCCGCTCCTTACACCTTATCTGCTCTACTTATGTATTTACACATCTTTCAACTATCCATTTGTGCTGACACACCACCGATACATCTAGCTGCAACAATTAATTTCACAATACAATAAAATTTTAAACGTTAACCCGTGGATGGCCTCGTGACCTATAGACATATAATCTATAAATCTATTTGTATACAAAAACAAAATTATATTTACAAAAACAATTGAACTGACACGTACAACAGACGACATCGTGCGGCGACTCCTTTGAAAAACTATCGTTGTAAATAACACCTCGATTTCAATTTATAAATCGTCCTGTATTGTACTTGAACGCTTTCCCGATAGGATTCCAAAAGTAGTGCCAAATTAATCCACTAATGTCAACGCTAAAACCTTATGTAAAAGCGCCATCAAACTTATCGACAAACAACTAACATTCATATATTTATCTAGTCTCTATTGATGGCTATACAATTCTTTTACTTTATTTTATTCTTTGATATAAAAATGATTTCATCATTTGACGTTAGTCTCTTAGACGAAAATCTACATTGAGTACTTATCATGAAGCGTCATGGTTCTTTATTGCATTTCATAGGAATAATTATTATATCGTGTTCACATAATAATATTTTGTTTAATTTATTATATCCTTATTTTAAATTGGTGCTCGTTTCTCTCTTGTACTTTAAAACCATCTATTAAAGCATCATTTATAATTAAAACACCTAAAATACAATTCAGCAAAGCAATTGGAAATAAATAGAGTTTCTTGAGCAATTTATAAATGTTGTGCTATTAAATCATCTATACAACTAAAACTATCGTACAAAACAAGAACACTATAGAACTTTACAACTATTTCAAGTATAGAAATCACGTTCTGACTTAAGATCCGCTCTAAAAGGAATAATTTTATTCACACTTCACATATCGTCGTTAGCATTTTAAAGCGCACACAAAATTTTCAAGTCTACAGTATATTCAAGTAAACGATCATCTTATTCATTTGTAATATGTACTTCATTATCTTTTTTTGCGCAGTATTTTGACAGACCTTTGCAATTAGTCAACTACTATTGCCAGATGATATTATTGTTAACAATCCTAGAAGTCACATGAATATATAAATAGAAATGTAAGCGAAGTAGATAAGAGAAATGATTGATCAGTTACATAAATTGATTTGAAATATGAAATTCTCAGCGTTACCTATCTGCCAATAGTAATTGACGTCATATAAACCAGCAACAAAGTAAACAATACGGTAAACAATCCGTACGAACATGCTTCGAAATTGCCAATTCACCGAGACTGTGGAGTTTACTTTTACTCGCTTGGACAATGCAGGTAGCCATATTCGAGGCCTAAACTGACGGCGACGAAGACGAAGTAAAGTAGGAACATGGTGAAGCCGAGGCCCCTGTTCATCTTCCAGCGGAAGCAGGCGATGCTTATGATAACGAAGATGAGCATCGCGAACAGGAGCACGATGCTGCAGACCATGCCCTTGGAGTTCACCTGCACTGGTTCCCCGTTGATCAGGCCGTAAAGCAGCCAAGGAAGTGGCAACCTAGAAAAGAGAATTACAGGATTGTTATTTCTAATATGTGTTATTTCTTTTAAATAAGTATGGAATGCAATTATACATTGGTAGTCACTTTCAGTTTAGATAATTTTACATCTTTTCAGTTTTACTAATGAAATCAGATTTGCCACCGAAAAAATTTAAGAAGTACTTTAAAAGATTACCTCCAAAGCTCACTATTGTGTAGAAGATTATGTCAATGATGGATTGCATGTTACTTAATTACTTTAAACACTAGCTTTGAGACAATGTTTTTAGCGCTGACGCTGGTAAGGGTTTCATTAGCGACTTGGTTGTGTTTATAGACTTTCTAGTGTTTATAGAGTTTCTTTCTATCATCAGCCATTGAAAGTTCACTGCTGGACATAGGCCTCCCTAAGAAAGAGGAAATTTCGCGACGGGGATGCTGCTGCCCATTTCGCTCTGTGCATTTGAGCTGCATTGTTTCGGATGGATATACCGTGAAGAGGTAGGTACTATTCTACTCTGACAGTACCTCACGGCTTTTTAGTGGATTAGTGGTGGAAATACCAAATCGTACCAAACAAACAATTAAATATTTTCTATTTAAATATTTTCTCGTTTAAGGTAAAAATGCATGTAATGGGTCTTCTCGAATAAAGTATATTAAAATTTAGCCTTTAATGTTTAAAAGGTAGTAAGTATATTAGAAGTCTTATTTTTTGATTTTCTTTATAAATTTTTCTGTTTCATGAAGAACAAATTAGCTTAGCTCAAAACATTAAATAACACATTTTATGCATTACGATATTTGTTTAAACGACTTTAGGACTGTTGTGCGATTTAACGGTCGTCGTGTATTTTTTAAATCAATCACCTCAAACAAACTCGCGACGTCCTTGTGTCTCAATCAGCGCTCTTAAAAACAACATTATATGGGTCATAAATAGTTGAAATACCTACCATGACTTCTGAAATAGGTTCCACATCAGTTGGCAATCGGACAAGCCGATATTAGGGCCAAGGTCAACTGTCAAATTACGTAGATAAATATCAAATTGTGACTTTTCACTTGAAAGGCTATGAGTAAGCTTGAAAGGACCACAAGAGTATGAATTCTCATAGCCTAATAAAAGCATTGCCATTAATTTGATCAAATAAACATATCTACGGAATAAGAAACTGGCATTTAAAAATTATACATGTATCCCAAACTGCAGTGTGATCTCACGGGAATTAATAATGGATAGAACAAACAACGCTACCAAGTGAAATACTTCCAAGGACCAGCCAACCGCATCCTTTGCCAATGCAGAGCCGAATATATAATAACAAGCCACTCACGGCTTTTCTGTAGACCGCTAAACCTCAGCCGATTTCGAACTTTAACTAAAAGGATTTGTGTTGGTTATCGCGAGTCCGGCGACTATCGATCCGGCTGCATAGGATCGTATTATTTGCAGGGACTGTGCAGTTGTAAGCAAATTTGGACGATGCAAGTATTGCGCTGGAGAATTGTCAAGATCGCAGTGGAATTGGCGCAGGCTAAGGAGGAAATTATATTTTGAATTTGGTCGTTTTATTTGAATAAGCAAATAGCAATGTTGACCTAGTTTGTTTCATAACTTTTTCCATATAATTTTCTTTTTCCGTACTTGATAACTTAGTTCATGTCTATAAAAATAACTACGCTTCAGCCATATAATAATGTGTTATTGATGTTTTTATACAATGCTTTCATTCCATATTTTTTCTTGTTCGTCGTAAAAAATAAAGAACAAAAGTGAAACTATTGTATCACCGTTAGAGCTTGGAATATTATCAGGGATTTCGAGTTTTCTTTGTATAACAACACGTCTCTTTTTGTAATTTTTGATTTATAATAAGATAAATATTTATTTATTTAAATAGTTTTATCATATGCACATTCAAAACATCAAAAAAACAATATCTTGCCTGTAAATTTAGATCTTGAGAACAATATCACTTAATTGATTGATTATCTTGTTGATCTTATAGTGTTATTTAAATTTATTTATAACTAGCTGTGCCCGCGATTTCGTCCGCGTGGAATAGCTAGTTTTTCGGGTACCATACCTCTTAGGCTTAACTTATATAAACTTTGAATTCTCAGGGTCTAAAAATTGTCTGTGTGAAATTTCATTAAAATCGGTTGAGAGGTTTAAGCGGTAAAGCGTAACAGACAGACAGACAGACAGACATAGTTACTTTCGCATTTATAATATTATTAGGGATTATTAAATATATCATATTTAGTTCCATCTAAATGTTGATAACCTAATAAGCCTGATTTCATCCAGGTACGAATGAAATTTTTAATAATTCGAACGTAATTACTCGGCCAAAGCAAAGCCCAAATGTATAATTAGGTAAATATTTATTGATTATGTTATCTCTAGCAATTGTTCATATACTAGACAATGATAATACGTATCCAAAAACTGGATTCAAAATTACCTAGTAATAATTAAAATCGAAAGAAACACCATTTCTATCCAATTTGTTAGTTATTAAAAGCAAATGATTAAATACATTGTTAAACAAAGTTGTTATGTATTTGTTAAGGAGTTTGTATATATTTCCAAACAATATTTTTTTCTATAAGTTATATCCCAAACTATTGCAATACCGATTTATTAACATGCAATATAAACTAATAACACGCAAAATCAAAACTCCTCAGGAGACAATTTCCTAAATTCCCATGAAAAAGGCGTCCTGTGCGACCGTTACTTATTTTTCCAGGTCACATCTATCTCACAAATGCTTGAACAAAAAGGTAGTCTATAATATAGTCTCAGGCAAAACGAAATGTATCCAATGAATTTGTTCTGTTACCGCAAACTTTTATTGTCAAGACACATTGCACGCTCTTTCTTACTGGGCAATAATAGCCTCTATTTCTTGATCAGTAAGGTTTACTGCATTGCAGAGAATGTACGCAATCGATACGCGTTCTTGCAAGGATTTATGCGTTACTCCATTTAATGTATGTGAAGGCAAGTTTTTTGCGGACGAACTATCTTTTCTTTGGCTTACCGTATATATACGTTTGTGTCATTCACGAACGTGATCACAATACTTTTGTATGAGAGTAATATTAAGATGTTATTTACTTCGCAATTATTAAAGTATCAAGATATTCGTTTGTGTAATTTCTTATCCACCAGACTAACAATCCAAAATTACTTTAAATGCCACTATTATAAGTTACTTCTGTCTGTTTCTTACGTTGAAAATCTCCGTGTGCAATGTTGTAAAGTACCAAATGAAATAATACGGCTTTAATAAAAAATAACTATTGGAACGACGAAGGATTTTAATTGGACCTTTAATTCTAGAAAAATAAGATTGTTCCATAGATTTAAAGTGAAGTCCACGTGGACGAAGTTGCGGGTAGAAAACTAGTTTATTTATAATGTAATATTGATCTAAGATTATTTGATTTCATTATACGAATGAATTTAAGCCAGTGCTGATAGAATAATAATGGCTTTCTTAAAATGTGCGTGACCTTTTCTGACCAATTAGAAAGGACAGGTTATGGTCACGGATAGAAATAGGGTTGGTAGTAAAATTAAATAAAAAGGTTTGGTGTATCAAATATATTCCAAGTTCATGACTTAGTAACAATTGTCTAAAATAAGAAATGGATAAGAATGAGTGTATAAAAAGCAGATAATAATATCTGATCACTGGCAGTTTCTGGAACTATCTCGGGATATTTCCATTATTCGTTGCAAGTTGTAAACTCAACATAAGATTTCAAATTCTTAATACTTTTCTAACGATCAAGATCATACAACTTTTCAAGTCACAACTTCAAGTCTTCGTCTTCGACCTAGTTCTAGATAACAGCGGTATCATGAAATCAAAACGAAACAACCCATTAAACTTTAAGGCCTGATACCTCTATCGATGGACGCTGATCGGCCTGGGGTGGTAAAGTTCAAGATCGAAAGTGTCAAGAGTTCATGGACGTTAATTGAGCGAGGCCTCATGGGCGTTATTCATTTCTTAAAATAATAAATATTGTTCGAAAAGTTTCACGACATGTAACAATATAAAAGCTGACTGAACAAGATTCATAAATACTAATTGAATGTTTGTCATGGCACTTTTAATAGGTTATAAATTCGAAAGTTGGTAAGAATGACTAAGTAACATAGAAAGAAAAAACAACTGAAATTCGCTTCGAAATTGGTTTTTAAAACGTTAACGATTTTAGCAATCATCCGGAGTAAGCTAGACTCGTTTATGTATTTATTTTAACAACAAAGCAATTTTCAATTTAAGACACAATCATGTAAAACTTAGCCGTGTGATCCCGGCAGAGTAGAATAGTACCTCCCTCTGTACTAGGTGTTGTATGAGGCAACTTAGGTATTAGAGCCGATAGATGGCGGTATATCCATTCGAAAAGTGTTGCTCAAATGCACAGGTTGGGAATGAGCAGCGGCATCTCGGTCATGAAAGCTGTGCCCTACGATTGCCAACACGCCCACTGCCCACCATGACAATTATGGGCAAAATACTTCCTTTTTGGGGAGGTTTAAATGTCAAGTGTACAGCAGTGGACTCCAATGGCTATCGTGATGATGACGAATGTAAAACTTCAAAGCAGACATTACAGAAAAGGCAAAGGGCAAGCGTTACATAATTATTGGGGCAATCTAAATTAGTATTCCTCGCAGAACATTCCGAAGAGATCTAGTAAAAAGCTTGCAATTCTTCTAAAAGTTTCAAAGAGAAAAAAAAGAAAGAATTATTTACGACATGTATCTTTTGCAGGCGTTTACAGTGTTGGCGAATTTCCAGAAAGCAGTACTTAAGGTAGCATTTGCGTTATTTAAGATTCTACGGGTGTGCTCCCGAGTTCTTAGATAAGAAACGGCAGCGAAACCAAAATATATTAAAAGCGTTGTAATTTTGCGGAACGCCACGCTTATAGGAAGCTTAAACAGGACAAGAAAGTATTTTAGTTCTACCTTGTCTGCTATAGTTCTGTAGTTTAGTTATAAAATACATTTTATCAATCTAACTAGATTTTCATTGGATTGGTATGAATCTAGACCAAATAACTATGAACTATTTGTATACCGATTCAACTAGAATTATAATATTTGAGTGTATGAACATTTAATACATTATTTTTTTTATACTCGTATATTATTTATTATTATTTTGGTTTTCAAATTAAGAATAAATTATACCAAATTTCGTATATCATTAGAAATGTATCGTCCAAAATAAACACGTTTATAATTTTAGTACGACTGCACATAACTGAGTCATTTTCTTTCGGCTGTTTCTAATTTTGAGGACCAGGTTTGTATGAAATCGTAAAGATTTTGTAGATTAAAGGCCTACAAACCTAAGAACGGGAATACAACTCCCATAGTAACGGGATCAACGGGAAACGATTGATTTTGGCGGGATGTTTGTTGAATATATAATTTGGAAATTTGTATTTTTTTCATCGATTTAACTTTCTGAATTACAACTAAACACTCACCCAACAGTGACATCAAAAATGTTACTGCCCACAGAACTGGACACAGCCATATCACCGAAGCCTTTTCTTGCGACGATGACCGACGTGATAAGATCGGGCACAGAGGTCCCCGCGGCGAGGAGTGTCAGCCCCATCACCTCAGGAGGCACATACGCTGTGGCGCCAGCCACATTCGCCCACCACACCATCAGGTAGGAGAAAAACGCTATCCAAACTATTGACCCTATAAATGTTATAGGGAACAGATTCTTCCCTAGAAAGAAACGCATTGGTTAGTATTATGTTCGAGAATTCGGGAACTGTTGAGAAGAACTTCATCACTGCAGTACTTTTGTATTATTACAAGTTTCTAGCCATAAAAACATTGCTCCCCTGTTTCTCCCCATGCAAATTAAACATTGAAAATGTCTGAAACACGAGTTTCTGTTAATGTATTAACAAGCATACAGCTATATTGCAGATTTCTTTTTTTATCAAAGTTTTTATCAAAACTTCTCCACTAAATTTTATCTAATCATTACTTCTTTCCGAAGTCATTAGGAATTTTGCTATAGAAATGTGGTATTGCCCCATATAATTCTGATCTTACTGTAATGTTAAGCTTTACCTCTCGGAGTCCGCGTGTCCGGGAGGGTGATCCATAGTGGGAAGACAATTGGCGCGACCAAAAGATACGTCAGCCGCTTGCGGAACCCGGGTGGCCAGGACATGTCCAGCGGAGTCGTGTCCTCGTCCAAATCTCCTATCTGGAAAATAATGTGATAGAAAGGTCAACCAGTACGATACTCGTTTTGGAAATTAGTAGTACTATAACGTTTAAGTTATAATAGGAGTACTTCGAAATCTATTTTATCATTTATCATTATCATCATACCAGCCATTGGAAGTCCACTGCAGGACGTAGGCCTCTCCAAAATAGCGGGAATTTAGCCCATAATTGCTGCACTGGGCAAGCCTGTTGGTAATCGCAGAGCGCTTTCGCGACTGGGAAGCTGCTGCCCATCCCCACCTTGTGCGACACTGTTTCAGATGGATATACCGCCATCTGCCGGTTCTGGTATCTTAATCGCCTCTTATGACACCTGGTACAGAGGGAGGTACTATTCTACTCTACTGGTAACTCTCGGCTGACCGGCTCTCGTTACCATTTATCGACCGGACGATATCCTCAGTGTATATACTGTCAATGAGCGATAATGCCAGAACACTTCTCGGTAGCCTTGCTTGGTAGGCATATTTGTGCTAATAAAGGCATAGTTGACTAATGCCGAAAATTCGTGGGTTCCCAATGGCTAAGACTTCGGATCGAGTGGCAGTCGATTAAGAGTGTTGCAATGGATTGGAAGACGAATTGAAATCGGCCTCGCCGGTACTGCGACCAATAGCCGCTGAAACAACCGCTGGAATCGCTAGAACCGCTTACCGCTCGCTAGGCAATTCTTTCATGAAGGAATATGACATTTCAACAATCTATTTTATTATAAAATAACCTAGACATAATTAAATAGCTGCCGTGAGGTATTGGCAGAGTAAAATAGTACCTCCTCTATGCATCAGTTGTCGTAAGAGACAACTAAGGTACCAGAACCGACAGATGGCGGCATATCCATCCGAGACAGTGTAGCTCAAATGCATAGGGTGGGGATGGGCAGCAGCATCCCCGTCCCGAAAGCTGCGCTCTGCGATTGCCAACACGCTTGCCCAGCGCGGCAATTATAGGCAAAATTTCCCCTTTCTTGGGGACGCCTATGTCCAGCAGTGGACTTTGAATTGGCTGTAACGATTATTTAAATGAGAATTGCTTTCTTTCTATTCCCAGGATCAATTTATTGTTTAAGTTATGTTTGAGCTATTGTTCTTATCTCTCCGACCTAATTCTCCATTCTATTCAGATATTGCAACAATGTCTTTGTATCCAGCAAAATATAAATTCCTCGCCATTATAATATTGGTATTTCTATTTCATCCATGTACTGTATTAAGCCTAAAATATGTTTTTGTTAAGGATATTAAATATGTAAATTAGTATATATAAAGTTTGTTTATATTTTGTTGTTTAATTTGTTGTTGTGTTTCAGTAATAAAAACATACGAAAAGTCTGTAGTCCATTATATCAGTCATAGAAAAACTACTGTGATTTTCGATATTAATTGATTCTCTGTTCGATTGCCCACCCCACCTGCCCCACCTGCCCCACCTGCC
>JACJUM010005602.1:13307656-13330049 GCA_020976665.1 Heortia vitessoides
AGCTATTGTTCTTATCTCTCCGACCTAATTCTCCATTCTATTCAGATATTGCAACAATGTCTTTGTATCCAGCAAAATATAAATTCCTTGCCATTATAATATTGGTATTTCTATTTCATCCATGTACTGTATTAAGCCTAAAATATGTTTTTGTTAAGGATATTAAATATGTAAATTAGTATATATAAAGTTTGTTTATATTTTGTTGTTTAATTTGTTGTTGTGTTTCAGTAATAAAAACATACGAAAAGTCTGTAGTCCATTATATCAGTCATAGAAAAACTACTGTGATTTTCGATTATAATAGATTCTCTCTTCGATTGCCCACCCCACCTGCCCCACCTGCCCAGCGCGGCAGGTGGGGCAGGTGGGATGGGTGGGGTGGGCAATCGAAGAGCATAACTTTGTTACGATGATGCTGCTGCCAATCTCTATGCTGTAGTATTTAATTTATGCTGTTTCGGATGGATATAATACTATCTGTCGGTTTCGGTAACTTAGTCGCATCTTACGACACCCGGTACAGAGGGGAGGGCCATTCTACTCTGCTGGTACCCATCGGCGAATATATAGTTATGATTTAATTATATCACCAAGCCTGCCCACAACAATTATAGGAGTAATTAATGAGCAAGTGCCAGTGAACGAATTGTGGCTGCTATGATGACAATGATTATAAGTATAATATCAGTTTATTTAAAATTATGCGCTTCCCATGTAGTAGTAGTGTATGTTATTTCCATGACGAGCTCAATGGCGCTGATAGTAGTTATCCTCTTGTGCCCCAAGGGTCGTGGGTTCTACTCCCACACAGAACAAATATTTATATGATGCTATTTGTGTTTATTCTGTGTCTGGGTATTGAGTATATGTATTTAAGTAGTATATTTGTGATTCCTCTGTTGTCTGGCGTCCGTAACACAAGTGCTTTAAGCGACTTTCTACGGAGACAGATCAATGTATGAGATGTTGTGTATTTAATAACAATAGTAAAGCTATATAAAAAAAAAGTTAAAGCAGCATTGTCCGGAAATATTAGTGTTCTTTTTTCTCATATTTCGTACAAAGCTTCAATTTTTTTTCACGTGATAAACTTAAACGCTTTCAGAAGTTTAGAGAAAACCTTGATAAGTGTATAGCTATGTGTTTTTTAAGTGACTTTAGAGTTCACGTCATTGAGTACACAGCTTATCTTTAGCTATAAAATAAGGATTTGTTACAACGCAGCGATATTTTGGTGACCCACTAGACTCAAGAGTAACACCACTGCAATTTGTTATCTCGACATCTGTATGCCACCTACCGATGTGTAAGGTCCGCGAGCGGGATACGTTTCTCTGTGAGAGGAAGTGAGATTAATTGCTAGCCACATTCCGCTGTGCTGTTGGCACTGTTGAACAAATTGTGTTTTTGCGGACAAAGAAATATAGTCTCATTGTAGTTTCTATTTGATTGAGTGAAATCCTTTTCGCCACCACCAGTTTCTATTGCTTTTCTAATGATTCTTGTAATAAGCCTGTTTAAAACTTGTTTTCCTTTTTATAAGACCAAGTCGATAAACAACCCTAGAGTCCCCGTGATTTTAAGCGTCACTGTAGCCTATAGATGTTTTTAAAACCACAAAAATAATACTAGACCATTGCTAACCTTGTGACTTGAAGACCACATTACCCAGTAATATCACTGCCTCTATCACTCTTTAGACCGGAATACAACATTCGCATTGCTCACTATTATTTGGCGCTAGAAATAGGTAGGAGTGAGATACTAATGCAGATGACTGAATTTAGTATGAGAGCTCATGTTTAGACATTTGTGTTTACATGTTTCCCGAAAGTAAAATAAGGTATTTCTAAAGTATCGACGTGTTAGATCTCTAAACTCATAGGTTTAATTCCTAGTTAAACTATTATATGTATTACTTGATAGTTCAATTTAAAACTAGATTTATACTCTATATTAAATCAGCTTTAATGTCAATATCTATATAAGCGATTAATGACGACCATAAAAGTTTAACTAATTTATTGTGAACATGTTCGCAATAGATCGACACGCATCTGTATATTTGTCAACCTATTGCTTATGTGTATTTGCTCGCTAGTAAGCATTACTGCAGCCTATTATAGCATACTGCTAGCGCGATGCCAATTTTATGACGTGCAGATATTATGTCACATCACCAAGTAATTTCACTGCCTCTCGTACCTTTTAGACCGGAACGAACTCATGCAACTCGTTATTGTATTAAAATTATCTAACAACTCAACACTAAATTCCGTGATAGTTTAAACCAACTATATAATCATACTTTTTTCTTTTTCTACTTTCTTCTGATTCTGGTTTTCTCTAACTACTCTGAACATAACATAAGACATTTTTTATATCAAAATTGAAATTTATTCGTGAAGTTATCATCTAAATCGCTCATTAGATGAAAATAGTTTAGTGTACTAAATAAAAAAATAATGACTGATAACAATATCATCATCATTGTATTAGGCATTGGAAGTCCACTGCTGGACATAGGCAGCACCAAGAAAGGGAGAATTTTGGCAAGAACTGCAGCGCAAGCGTTTTGTCAATCGCAGAGCGGAGCTTTCGCAATGTGAATGCTGGTCCCCATCCCCACCCTGTTCCTTAGAGCAACTCTGTTTCAGATATATCTATCTGAAACAGAGTTGCTCTAAGTATGTATGTACTACATATACTAGATGGTGGTATATCTACCACCATCTAGTATATGTAGTAAACTTAAGATGTAAATTTAGAATTTTCAGTCAACTAGATTAAGGTTACACTCATAATAAGTAAGTCTGTCCTTATTATGTAAGTGTATTGGATAATCTTGTTTAGTAAATAAATTATTTAACCCCCGTTAGTAGCTAGTTCTAACTGCTTCCCGTCGTCTTGCATCGTAGCAGGAAATTAAGAGGTTGATGTCTCTCACATCACCCTCGTTATCGATTGTATCAAACCTTCCGATTAATTAATCGATATCTTGGCGGAGAGCTCAGTAGAGCCTATTAAACCACAATTAGGCTACTTTGCTCCCAGAGGCATTAAATTAAGCACAGATCATCAATCACCATTAGCGAAGTGGAACATGGGACAGATGTTGCCTTATCGGGTAATCCATTTAATTTACCTGTCAAATAGAACTTTTGAACTGGCATTTACTAAATGTAATGCCATCATCGTTTTACTTTGATGTACTCAAATAGGAAAAAATGAAATTATTTTCCATGGGCTTTGACTTCTACCTGCTAATATTGTTGTACTTGTCGTTGCGAATATCAAATTTGGGATTTAATTTTTAAATAGTTTTGCATCACAATAGATTTAAACTAATTGATTAAACAAAATGTCTGCCTTAATATTCGTCAAAATAATATCGCTACAGAAAAATTAATTTACAAAAATAAAATATGTATGCTCAAAGTTGAACATTCCAATAACTCTTCAAGTTGCAAAACGAGCATGATACGCTGTCACATTTCTTTTTCAACCAAGTAAGAACTTGGCACCCGCGTCAAGTATAAATTTAAGTTGAAGATAAATCCGATGATAAATGACATAAATTTTTTTGAAAGAACGCGGAAATTGGGTCATGAATTTTGAGACTACACCATTTCTTATCCAATCCAATAATTTATCACAAAAATGTAGCAACTAGATCTTGCCTGTTACAGATCCCGCTTTGTTTCAAGTCAGCCGGAAATAACTGTATTCATCATTATCATCATACCAGCCATTAAAAGTCCACAGTTGGACATAGGCCTTTCCAAAAAAGGGGGTGTGTTGCCCATAATTGCCGCGCTGGGCAAGCGTGTTGGCAATCGCAGAGTGCAGCTTTCAGAGCAGCAGAGCGCAGCGCAGGGAAGCTGCTGCCCACCCCTGCCCTGTACATTTGAGCTGCCTTTTTGCATGGATTTACCGCCATCTGTCGGTTCTAGTACCTTAGTCACCTCATATGATACTTGGTACAACTGTAATAAATGGATTAATATTAAAACACGAAGTATTCAAAACCTACGTCAACCTTCGATTTTCGTGTGTACTTGTCCTTTACCGACGGCATGAATACAAGGGTCACGGAAGCGATGGGCCATCTCAAGGGATCACGATGGCGGGTTAAAAATGTAGCGCTTTTGTGGGGCGATATTTGGACGTTGCCGAAATACCAGCAAGAATATAAGTAACGAAAAAGTTTTCGTAAAATGGGTAATGCTGCAAACGGAAATAACACATTTATTGTATTGATAGTGGTATGCGTGACCGAAAAATACATTTGTATACGACTCATCATATCAGCCATTGACAGTCCACTGATGGACATAAGCCTCCCCAAGAAAGGGGGAATTTTGCCCATAATTGCTGCGCAGGACAAGCGTGTTCGCAATCGCAGAGCGCAGCTTATGCAACGCGGATGCTGCTGCTGCCTATCCCGGCCCTGTGCATTCGAGCTACACTGTTTTGGATAGATATACCGCCATCTGTCGGTTCTGGTACCTTAGTCGTCTTGACGACACCTAGTACAGGGGGAGGTACTATTCTACTCTGCCGGTTCCTCGCGGCTCTACGACTCATTTTGTAGGAATAAAAGAAGATATTTAAAGCATAAACACACTTCAATCAATGATATTATGATTAATAACCTCCCAAAGAAATGACCAGAAAATCTTCTAGAACAATAAACTGTTTCTAAACGATATTCCTCTTGGTATATGCGAGCAAAGTTACATGTGTCAGAAAAACGCCTCCCCCTAGGGAGGGATCGTGAAAAATGTATCGCGTCGGTGGGCTGAGGGCTATTTCCTTTGGCTCTCGCCAATTGAACAATGCCTTCGATAGCATGTGGCCGGGCTATGGTTTGACATTCGAATTTCCTATCTCCATCAAGTATGTTTTTGATGTTAAGTGTTCATGATCCTCAAGAAAGGGGTTCGTTTTGCCGGCGTTTTTGCTCGCATCTATATAGACGACATATGTCTTACATAGGCATATGTCTATGTACTAAAAACCACGCCTTTTCATCTTATACCAACACCAACTACTTTTGCATTGAAGTATTAAATTCTTTTTGTAATTAAGGAAATAGCCGAACAATATATGAGGTCAATATACTCGTATGAGCGATGATTATAAATGGCTATTATAAAAATTAAATCGGGATGTGGCGACGATAATTTAAACTATGATTTTTATGTCAAACTTCTTTCATAACTTTCTTGAGTTATCGACTAAGTTTTTTTGTTGTTATTAGACCAGGTTCACGTGATAATAAGCATCTCCGCAGCCTATAGACACATCCCTATCGTGAAAGTTGCGCTCTACGATTGCCAAACCCCTATCCAAAATGCTATCTTCCTTGGGGAGGCCAATGTCCAACAGTGGACTTCTAATGTCTGTAATAACGGCTAATATTATAAATGTAAAATATTTGGATGTTTGTTACTCTTTCACGAAAAAACTACTGAATGGATTTTAATAAAACTTTACAACAATATATAAATAAAGCTCATATATCAGAATAATCTATAGGTTACAATTTATAAAGATATTGTGTGAATTGTCCAAAATGTGATGATACGTGTATTTTATAGGAGCATACTACAGAAGCTACCTAAAGGTCTATGATTGGGGCTTTCTAGTGCATCTATATCTGAATATGTTGATGTTAAGTTATGTATTCAATGATTGGTACTGTTGTATATAATATTATATATATACATATAAAACCACAGCTAAAAATATAAATGGATACAATTATCAACGGCTACTGTATCCCGGAACCCGAACTCAAAACTCCATTGGTAAAGTTAATTAATTATCTTGAATGCGCAATGTAATTATCTATATTGTGTGTATTTCTGATTTATTGCCACTAAAGTCTGGGTAGACCACTAGTGTTAGACTTTGAAAACTAATTGTTAGGTTGGGTGTTGGAGGCTGGCCAGTAAACCATTAGGGCGGCACTTTCGGGCCGCAAGGCCAAAACTAAGTCTGTGGCCTCAATGTTTAAGGGAATGTTTCATTTGGTACAATCGGCTATTGAGTTTTTATTGTTACTTTTGTATAAAGTCTTCATCATCTTCATATCAGCTGTTAGACTTAGTCTACAAGAAAGGGGATTTTGCCCGTAATTGCCACGCTGGGCAATCATGGTGGCAAAAATAATAATATTCACACACATCATCTGATGTGTTGACCTGACCTTGAAATTGAAGTAATATTTGGAACACACCTTCGATGCTAACAACAAAGTTAAATATCGGACCGTTCGTTTATCATTAATTACGCGCATTTAGCATCCTAAGTCCTACATGTATACACTAGAATTCTGTCCCAATAACGTCTGCTTTGGTCGTAGTATCCATCCTGTTACTGTTATTGTGCAATGACAGTGCTTAAAGTGTAGAAATTATTTTATTTCTGGCACGTACGAAGTATTTTAGCAAACGTTACTTTTGAATTATACGAAAATTTACTTCATCCTTCCTGCATCCTAGCAGCCTTTGGAGCCACTACTCGACATAGGCTTCCGTGAAAATGGGAGATTTTTGCCCATAATTTGCAATCGCAAAGCGTAGCTTTCAGGACAGGTGTGCCGCTGCCCATCCCATTCTGTGCATTTGAGCTGCACTGTTTTGGATGGATATACCGCCATCTATCGGTTCTGGTACCATAGTCGTCTCTTACAACACCTGGAAAATGGGGAGGTACTATTCTGCTCTGCCGGTACCTCACAGCCACAAAAATTGCGCTGCAACTTGAACGCTATCTAGACAAACCTCGCAAACGAGGTCACCAATATTATAACATGACATACCTATTTATATTTTCCACCGAAATTGCACTTTCATTTATATAATCCTTACGTAATCTTTGAATTTTTATGGAGGGCAGATTTTTTTAATTTAATAAATGTAAAAACTAGTTTCTCCTAAGTATAAAATATGTTAATCTTGACATAAGTAAGCCTTGCAATTTAGTTATGTTGTTAGTTTCGCAGTAGCCTTAGGTCTTGTCTGAGTTTATTATTTTAAAGTACGTAAAATGTATCCTTATTACTCCTTTTTTGGAACTTTTAAGACTGATTAGTGCCCGGTAGTCAAAGTTGGTTTAATTCTTTTTTAAACTACAAAATTAAAATTTCTAAAAACTTTATCATGATTTGATCACATTGCTGTGGTCTGGTCTGAAGAATGTGAGAGGCCGTGAAATTACTGGTTAACGTGACACAATATCTATGTCACAAAGTTGGCAGTGTTGGCAAAAGTGATACGCTTGTGACAAAACAACAAGTCTACGCTTGTTCGTTGATTTTATTATAAAAAAACTTACCTCTTCTATAGCATCTAACTGGACGTCTCCCAGCCCCCCATTGGGCAGGTCTAGTGGCGTCTCTTTCGCCTGCGTCGCGGCGGCAGAATGTCTAGCTGCCGTCGCTCCAGCTCCGCCAGCTGTTGGTCTCGTGGCTTCCAATAGGACTTTTAAGGAGGCGATCGCGTGTAACTGCGTCGCCTTCTCGTCGACTTTCCCTGGGAACGAGTCAAAGGTAATTAGGGGATGGTTTGAAGGACCGATGTGGAAATACCTTTATGGAGACTTTGTACAGTAAAAAAATACAATTGATTAAAACTTATTTGATTTGTGAATTGGCACAAAGTACGTCAAATGTAATTAACTATGAAATATTCCGAGTAATGCTAATATACAATTTGCATTTATCTAGTCTGCATACAAATATTTTATAACGATACACAACCAACATATTCACACAACATCTCATACATTGATCTGACTATGTCATGAGTCGCCTAAAGCACTCGTCTTACGAACATCAGAGGAATAACAAATATAATACTTAAGTACATATATTTAACATCCAGACACAGAACAAATACAAATATTATCATACAAATATTTTCTCTGGGTGCGAATCGAACCCGCGACCATTCGTGCACAAGATAGGATCACTACCGTCTGCGCCATCGGGCCCTTCAAATTGCTTTGCACATGCACATATATTACAAAACAGTAATGCTGTTGTGAAGACATGTTTTGGTTATAAGATATTGTTTTTATAACTTAGTCATATTAACAACTATGTATGATTGTAATCTATTGTGACTTCATATAAAATTAGTAAATAAAATATATCTCACCCTATATAAGGAAAATACAGTCTCATATTCTTATATCATCATATCGTATACAAATATAAAATAATTAAAAAATCAGTTAAAAAGTTAAACTGAACAAAACCTTCATAAGCAAAACTTACCTAAGAATTTAGATCTATATATATCTTAGCTACATAATAACTTAATGTTATATTAAACGTAGATTACTTGACTCATATTAAATTTAACACAATAAATATGTATTCCTGCAGTATTTGACTGCATAATTTATGCGAATATCGCGATGGTGAATCCGAGATGGCTGCATAATTAATCTTTTAAAAATAATATTGTTACATTTTTAAACTGGAACGCTATCGGCCATGTTACGACGTCATAAAAATTGTAAACAAACTCATTTCACTTGGAAATTAGAATACTGGAAGTCCCTTAGCAGTGAATATACGTAATTTGACATTTATAAAATGATTGTTTACAAGTCGTATGACATTACATTACATATAAATCTATAGATGAATATGGCTAACAGTGTTTTCAATCTTGTGACTCTATTATGTCACATTACCCAGTAATTTCACTGCTTCTTTCACCCTTCAAACCGGACAACAGCAATTTGTACACTGCTATTTGGCGGTAGAAATAGGTGAGAGTGAGGTACCCATGCAGACCCTATTTGTTTGAGGTCTACCTAATTTTTCTTTAATCTAATAAAACAATTCTGAATTTAAAAAGGAATTCTTTAAAAAAAGAGTTAACTAGTCAACGAATTACACGATAGATTAAAAAATGAAATGCTGCAAAATTCCAATGCCAGTTCATTCTTTGTCAAGCAACAATTGTGCGATCAAGTGGATATCGTTTCTTTGTTCAAAGTATCTTTCTTGACACAGAAGCTTAAAATAGACAGCCGACCTTCAGTCCTTCACCGAGCTGAGGAACCTTCGAGAACCAAAGTCATTATTGATCAGGTCGGCTTGCGATAGTGCAGTTGTTTACCTAGTTTTTTTTATAGCGGATAGCATTTAAACTTTATTTATACAGACATGTCAAAATCCTTAAGTTGTTTTTCGATCGTTCATCATACCAGCCATTGGAAATCTATTGTTGGACGTAGACCTCCCCACGAAAGGGGTAAATTTGTCGATAATTCGTGCGCTAGACATCTGTTGGTAATTGCAGATCTTAGCTTTCGAAACGGTGTTGCTGCTGCCCATCCACCCCCTATACATTTGAGCTACACTGTTTTGCATAGAAATACCACCATCTGTCGGTTCCGGTAAACAAGTACCCTCTTATCACGCCTAGTACAGGTGGAGATACTATTCTAATCTGTCGGTACCTCACGTTAGTCAAGTCCCCCGTCTTTGGTGATTGATAAATAATAATGAAATAAACTGACTGACTGACTGACATATCAATTTACCCCCTAAAGAGGTAAAACGGGGGTGCAAAGTTAGTATGAAAATTTGTTAAACTGCGTTAAGTTCTACAACTTAACGCAGATGAAGCCGCGGGGCGTTGCTGTTTTGTATGTATGTTAAATATAAGGAAGTAAAATAATTTACTGATGATATTTTTATAGTAATTTCTCTGATATAGATTTTTTTTTATTTTGCAAACCATATATATAGTTTAGTATAATTGTTTATTTTATGTATTTCATTACATATATGTAGATTCACTCATGGGTAAATTATATACAGTTCAGTTATGTATATTAGAAAAAAACATTTCATTTGTATGATCACCCCAACTGAAACATGGCGTTTCTAAAATAAAAATAGCTATAACTTACGGAGTGAATAAAGTACCACTTTTCCTAAAACCGTTTTAAATGTACCGCTTTAATATTTATCCATGACTTAATAATATTCAGCAAATAACTAGGCAGTTATGAAAACGTTATTTTTCTCACTGCGATTCATATTTGTAACAAATAAGATTTTATATAAGTAGCTTTTAGAGCCCACAGCCTCACTTACGTTAAATTTTAGCTTTCGAACTTGAAAACTGCGAAAAGTCCTTTATCACATTTCACCCTCTCTTTTAAGGCGTTGGGCCTGTTGATCCCAAAACAAAATATTTCACGATTCATGATTGTTTTGTTAATTTAAAATGGACCAATAGCAATATCATTTTTAGAGTTCTATCCTGAAAATTGCGGAATCCTCCATACAAACTTCTACCGCTCTTTTTAGTTAAGTGGGGGGTTAGTAAGAGACATATTGTAGCCTATGTCATTCTCTATTCCTTTAACTATCTCCACTTAAAAATTCACGCCAATATATTTCTCTGTTATACCGTGAAAGACAAAGAAACAAACACACACATACACATTCCCATGTATAATATTAAGTATGGATGCTCCGAGCTCTAGAGTTAAACTAACCAAGCTGCATTCCCAAATCCGGATCAAGCGCTCCAGTGGACGTCAAAACGGGTCATATTACCATGATATCCGGAGTGCAAACAAGATACATTATGCAACTACAGAAGCAGGCCGGGCCGCAAACTTTGAGTGAACTTTGAATGGGAGCGAAGTTACTTTGATAGATGTACGCGAGCGGAATGCGGTTGTGGGAACGCGGTCACTGCGACCTTTTTAGTATTATAATGATATGCCAAAAACATCTTTCGTGACAAAGAGAGAGAAGGTTACTTTTTGGTTGACAGACACTTATAGCCTGGCAAGGAGTACTAGCTGAGTAGAATAATACTTCCCTTTGTACCTGGTATTGCTAGAGACGTCTGAGGTATCGGAACTGATAGATAACGGTATATCCATTCGGGTGGGCAGCAATCATACCAGCAATTACCACCACACCTGCCCAGCGCAGCAATTATGGGCAAGAATACCCCTTGTTTAGAGAGGTCTATATTCAACAGAGAACTACAGCTGATATAATAATGATGATGCCACAATTGTGATATAACATCATCTTATCAGCAGTAGGACGGCCACTGAGGAACGCACACTCCACCAAGGAACCACTAAGAAAGGATTTTTTAAAATACACATCCTAAAGGAGTAAAACGTGCTTTCTAAGTACGAATGAAACTTTGCTGTTTTTTAAGTTATTCAAAATGAAATTCACTATAGGAAAGGGTTTTCATTGAAAGCTATGATTTAAATATTTTGAAAAATTCGCAAATCATCCCTTAACGGGATGCAAGATTAATATAACATTTCTACAACTTAAAGCGGGAGGAACCGCGGGCACTGCCAGTTAATTAGGAAGATAGAAAGTAACTTGTTATTAAAATAACTTAAATTAAATACGTAAAAAAAGTTTAACTTAAGGTTTGTTTTCAATATATTATTTTTGTATTATTTATAATTACATATTTCAACATATCGAATGTGAAGTCTGTACGTATGTGTGTTTGTTTTCACTTGCGAACGGTTGAACAGATCTGCGTGAAATCTAGCACAAAGATTATTGTTCCCGATGGATAGAACAAGCTTTTTTTTCTCTATGGAATCGGCACAAGTTTTCGCACAGGTCAGCTGACAGGGAGCGATATTGAATTCTTCTAGGAATATCATGAGTTCCTAAGGGATGCGATAAAATCATCACGTATAAACTCGATGGCAAAGAGGTAGTTTACCAAGTCTGTAAATGACGCTTATTTACGCTGACGCAGGCAAAATAAGCACTTCTTTTTTATTAGATCACGTCAGTGATCAGGAAGCATCACAGCAGCCTATAGATGCTCTTAATATTACACAACTAGTGTGTTGCCAACCTTGTGACTTGAAGATATCATGTCACATTACCCAATAACTTCACTGCCTTCCTCACCTTTCAAACCGGAACACAGCAATGCAAACACTGCTATTATATATATACTGCTATTATATTGATACAAATAGATGAGAGTGATGTACCAATGCAGACAACTTTTGTACGAGGTCTACCTCAAGTAGTATTCAGTCCGAATCAACGGGATACAATATAAGCTCGCGCAAATGTACAGTGCTGTCCTAAAAACAGGTCAGACACTGAAAACTTCGGAGAAGTTGGACGTGTCTGACTGAACATGTATGACGGACAATGCTGTGTGCAGTTGGCTGCCGCCGCGGCCTACTTGGTCTTGTATTGCGCTTTTAAATTAATTTCGAGCTTCCAACTTCACTTACAGTTAGAGATGAGATGTACTCGAGGTATATTGCGCTGGTTCAGAGCCCGCCGGAATTGAAAGGTTCAAACATTTTAATCAGTTTTTACGAGAAAATTTAAAAGATCTGTTAATACATATATTTACCCTGTTTCGAATGGATATACCGCAATCAGTCGGTTCTGGTACCTAAGTCACCGCTAGTATGGGAGGAGGTACTATTCTACTCTGCCGGTACCTCGCGGCAAATTTATATATAGATATTATTATTGTGATAGATTTACCTATAATTATTTTAAATCAGAAAGGTTAATATTTTCATAAGCTCTTAATTATCGAGCCTATTTACTTCATCTAAAATATAAGACAAAATTATCTTTATAATATAAAGATATTATTCGGCGACGTCAGCTCAAATTTCGAAATGTCGGAATGAAAAGGAACATCGACGTTTCCTGTGTCAATAAATGTCGGCCGAAAGTACAGACCGGAACGACGCGACCTCGCCTCCCCACTATTAGGTATCGATTCGCGTAATTTATACGACCCGGTAAGGAACTTCTCTTATTTGATTAAAGCTACCGCTATTTCCTAGAATAAGAAAAGAAAATATTATACACACACAATGTGTTGTATATTTAACGCCTTTACGACGCGATTTGTTTAACGACGTTCTTTATGTCCGACGTATCGGCCGTTTTGTGACCGTTTTCGAGAATCCCTCGACATAAAAATGTTAAAGTTAATGGAATACTTAATTTTGGGAGCATACTGTTAAAGTGGTGTCAGTACGGATTTGCTGCGAAAATGTAAATAAATGTAAATAATATAGTTATATAGAAGTAGCTATGCCGCGCAGTTAAATTAAATAACATTTATACTATCTTTGCACCCCCATTTTACCCCCTTTAGGGATGATTTCCAATAAAATATTTTACTTGTGTTTTATGACGTTTAACGAAAAATCCTACAATCCACTTCATTTGAATAACTCATAAAATAGCAAAGTTTCATTTTTACTTTGCACCCCTTATTTCCCCCCTTAAGGGGGTGAATTATTTAAAATCCTTTCTAAGTGCTCTTCTACGTTATAAGGGGTTTCTTACCCCAGTGCATTTACTCTTGTAACCCTTAAAGTTTAAGCCCTCTGTTGATATGTATGTCAGTAAGTTACCTCTTCCTTTATATATATATGTAAATATTGTCTAGTATACAGCTCATTCTATGGATATATCCACGGTACCCCACGGTTAAATGTAATCGATGTATCGAATAATTTCTTACTGCATTCTGTCTTTTAGTGTCTTGCACTTTTCCATTTAAGGTTTGCTTGTTCGATGCGTTAAGTCCGCTAATTATTTCAGTTTAACTATTTATACATAGTATTAGTATACAATCAATAATTTATTATCATTATAACACGCGCGAAAAGTCATCGTCACAATAAATAGGATTTCTTTCCAGATACTGGTTAACAACGACACTGGATTCTTTCTTTTGCTCCGTTGAACTGCATATTTCTTCTTAATCTTCGAAGCGTGATTCCACCGCAGGGTTTAGTAATAAAAAGTACGTCAATATTGGAAAATTTAGTACTTAATATTACTAATGCCTGAAATGGACAGTCTCCCTCCGTTCTTCACAGTCTTTGCTTTCTTCTCATTGACTTGCTTGTATGTGCTTAGACTGTTAGCTCATGTTAAGTAATAAAAAAAACACTTATATTCACACAACATCTCATACGTTGATCTAACTTAGAGGTTAGTCGCTAAAAGCACTCGTGTAACGGACATCAGATAGCAGAAGAAATAAAAATATAATACATAAAAATATTTTTTTAACACTCAGACAGAATGAACACAAATATCGTTATATAAATGTTGTTCTATGTGGGGTTCGAACCAAGGACCCTTGTCGCATAAGACAGGATCACTATCATCTGCGCCATTAAGCCCATAGATAGAATAGAAAAATACTTAAATTGTAATTATTAACATTATACGGAATTTTGGACCGGAAAGATTTAAAAACTAAATAGTGTTTCAAAATGAGTTAAAATATTACATAAAATTTATTTAACGTTTGACATTACATTTAGTGCATATTATGACTATTTTATTATTGTTTTTTAAATAGATTAAGTTAATTCTGTGCTCAAAAATGTGCCAAATCCCTATCCCAAGTAAGGTACATTCAAGAAGAAAATTCTATGCGTTGAAACTTTAAAAATATGTGCTATACAACACAATGAGGACAGAGATTATAAAAAATCACACTTACCTTTTGTTGTTTTAATAAGCATCGTTAATATTACCATTTTGTTCTGTCATTATCCGCGCTAATTTTAATGTGGCAGTTTGTCCGTCTGTCTGTACATTTGTTACCCTGTCACGGTTCTTCTTTAAACCCAGGAAAGTGCACAGAGATATTTTAAAACTGCGTTTGTCGCAGTTGTCAATAAAGTTCAAAGTACAATTAGTAGTTTACATTTACATTACATTACAAAGTAGTTGAAATTTGTACCTTATTCACAAATGCTACACAGGCGATATTGAAATATCTCTAATAATTGATTTAATTTGTTGCATTTGAAAGCAAGATTATTGTAGGAAGGATGATTTTCTTATGTAAAAGTAATATCAACTTCTATTGTTGCCTGACTCTGTCATCAAAAGAAAATACAATAGTGGAATAGTTAATCATAAGTAGATTCACACTTTAGTACGATGCCCTAGTCAACATGCACTGTAATCCTTCATCATCATGATTATCATTACAGTCATTGGAAGTCCACTGCTGGACACAGGCCTCCCCAAGAAAAGGAGAAATTTACCGCGCTGCGCATGCGTGTTGCCAATCGTAGAGCTCAGCTTTTACGTCGGGGATGCTGCTGCCCATTCCCACACTCTGCATGAGCTACACAATTTCGAGCGGATATACCGGCATTTGTCGGGTTTGGTGTCCTAGTCGCCTCTAAGATACCTGGTACAGAGAGTTACTATTCTACTCTGTAGGTACCTCTCAGCTGTAACCCTTAGTACCCAAGAACTGATATATCACTATGACAAGGTTCCACAACGTGTATCCGCTTTTGATGCCAACCTTACGTTAATCCAACCGCAACTTGACTCCAGCTTAAATATATGAGCGCAAACAATGACGTCGAACGTGTTGTAATATTAACGACTGCAAGTGAAAAGCAGTACTTTGGCGTGCTTTGCCAGACGTAACATAGCGTTTGGCGTGGTCCCGTGCCGTTTGGCGATATGACGACTTGGCGCTTGGCTGACTTGGCCGAGAGGCTGATCTGTATTGCCATCAGAGGAATGTGTTTTACTGTTGTATGAAAACGTCAAATGTTTGATATGAGGAAATTGTGATTTCGAAATACTCGTTTTATATATTTTACTAAGCCAACAGATGTTGTCCCGTCTTATCCGATGTTTATCTTAGTGCCACTATAAATTGAGATATAAACTGTACACAGTTAGCAAGAATTCATTAAATCAGTTCAGTAAAAATTTGTGCCGGACAATCACCGTGACACGAAATATTCATACATATAGATGTAGCAATTATACTCGTATATGCTAACATGAATGCGATAGTATTTCTGTGTATTTTATGCTTTATCTTTAGTAGGTAAAAACATAGCTTGAATTCTAACCGATGCCATAGATTACATTGATCCTGGAAAAAATCCTGAGGGACGTCTTACTAATTGAAGTCTATATAGACGGAAAGTTGACTTATACTTGAAGAGATTAAGATATCTAAGAATGTATTTGATCAGTAAATAGTTGTATTTCTCATAATACAAAATATTTTATGTCCCTGTAAACTCACAAGATATTCAAACGTAATGTATACAAGATTCTGCCTGCAAGATAAAGGATTAAACTGTAATACTGAGCTTAATTAAATCTGAAATGAATTCTCGATTCAAACCGGCAAGAGGATTAAGTGGAATATACATTTTATCACAGTTTCTGCTTATAACTCGAGGCACGAGTGTGTAATACTGGAATATGTGGAAGAATTTTTGTTATTAGACTAGGTCGACAAATAAGCATACCGTTCGCTCGATAGTAAGAATCATGACAGCCTATAAATCTAAATGATATTTCAGTGCCTCACTCACCCTTAAAACCTGAACACAGCAATGAAAATTTGGCTTTTGACGGTAGAAAAAGAGAGTGAGGTACCAATGCAGATGACCTTTGTATCAGGTCTACCTCATGTAAATTATGGTATCCCGTCACACACATCCGATGGCAAACAGTAGAGACGCCGTATGCCGTTGCGATGAGTTGCGTTGCGTTCTGTTTTTCGTATAACATTTTTGTTATCGATTGTATTTAAGCTTATGGTTGGCAGCGTGCAAGCTATGTTGTTATCTGGGCGAATGAAGTTGCTTAACTTTTTGGAGGGACAAATTTAATTTTAATTAATAATTTTCAAAAAGTTTGTTTAACGTTATTTATTATTGTTTACGATTGTATTGAATAATTTTGTAATGTAATTAGTCCTATTTGAGAATATAATTTTAATGATAAAAAATGTTTGTTACTCATCATAAGTGTTGTTGTTCAATGTGTTATTTAATTTAAAAATAATATAACTATAACTATATAGTTATAGTTATTTATTAGTTTAAAATTTATTTTTATAAAAATTGCTCTGTGTGTTAATACTATGATGGCATAATATTAGGAAAGTATCTTAAACTTGGTATTAATAGGGCACGTATATACATGGTGTTTCTAGTAACATCCATACTCTAAACAAATTTAAAAAACTAATATTTCTCTCAATATTATTGGAAAGCAAATATTCTTCTCAGAGAGTATTTATTATGTATAGTGTGACCAATTTTGAGAAGCTACCTCCGTTGCCAAATAAAGTAAAAGAGGCAATACTATGGTAATTTGGAGTTTTATTTCTCATTGCAGCCAACATTGCACAAAAATATTATTGTTTTTATAATGTCGTTTATAAGTGAGTTTTCTACCACAAAAATTTATGAATAATTGCTATTGTTAACTTTTTGCTACAATGCGGTTCTAGATTGCTAAATGGTTGCTGATCGCTGCTTTACTGTCTGAATAGAAAAACAAAATTTTGGGGGAGACATTACCACTAAAATTAAATTAAATCTATTACCAGTAATTTAATAAATAACTGATGACTTGCAATTATTCTTGATTAAAAACTCCTTTTTGACGTTGAGTGATTTATAGTTTGACAAGTTTTTGACTGTCAAATGGTTCAATCATTTGTGAAAGTTCAATACCGCGAAAGTGTCAGTAGTAAATATAGTTCGAAATTCAATCAAAAAAGTTGAAATTTGAACATTATACATTAACGCTACATTCGCAGTATTGAAGCACCACTTGAGCACCGTGGCCAAACCGTTCCAAATTTAAATTAAATTTGTCCAGCATAAGTTGGCAACTCCAAGGCCGTCACACCCGCAACCACCGCGAACGCACACAGACAGAGTGTAAGTGAGAAGCGAAGCGCGGTGCATACCTAACTCACCGTCGTGCATTGGGTCGATGGTGTGAATCATGAGCTGTAGCAGACCGTGGCGGAACTTCGCGGCCGGGGGCGGAGCCTTGCTGGACCCCGCTGTAGCGGTGGCGGTGTTCGTGCCTACCGATGTCTCGCTCGACGTTGTGGCGTTGCCGTGCTGTAGAAGAAGATAGAAGACGTTCAAAAATTTAATTTAAATTCACCTCTTTTATTACCTACCGTTAAAAATAAACAAGCGAAGATTCTTCTGTATATACCTATTTGATTGAAACATTCTTCTGTGTCATTATATGAGATCGAAATGCGAGATTTATTTTAGTATTAGGTTATTTGATGTTTTTGATGTAGTTGACTCATAAAAAGGTCGTCTAAATTAGTACCTATTTCTACCGCCAAATAATAGTGTTTGCATTGTTGTAATCAGGTTTGAAGGGTGAGAGAGACTGGGTGATTACTTGGTAACGTGACATAACTTTAAGTCTAAAGGTTGGCTACTCGCTTGTATATTTTGAAGTGATTGGAAATGTATACGTATGTATGTCTGGATAAAATAATAGTTTTATCATCATCATATCAGCCATAAAAAGTCTACTTTTGGACAAAGGCCTTCTGTAGATATGGAGATTTTTGCCTATATTCAAATATAAGACAAAATCAATATTTGGTAAATAAAGAATGGTATTAATAAATATAGTATTAAATTATTCGCTGTTTAAGTACAGAGTAAAGATAATAGATGGCGCTACGTGTAAATATTGTAGGTAGGCTCTAGGCTTCAATCGAAGGCCAGGCCAATTTCCAAGCCCTTGGTTGCGGCAGGGCTCATCAAGAGCATAGTAATTAGTAGCACCGGCGAGTGCTAGGCACGAGTTTGTAGTCGAGATAAATTTTCTAGGTTAATCTAAGTTTTATTTATGCCTAAAAAACTAGTTTTTTTGTATATTTTATGTGTTATTTAAATCTTTTTTTACCATCATAAATATGTACATTAGTGCTAACACAGCACGTTTATTAAAAAAAATAACTAATAAATGAAATATGGTACATAAATAATATAACTTTAAATGCCGTGAGGTACTGGCACAGTACAATAAGGAATATAAACCGACAGATGGCGGGATATCCATTCAAAACAGTGAAGTTAAAATGCTACAGGACAGAAATGGACAGCAGCATCCACGTCGCGAAAGCGGCACTCTGCGATTGCCAACAAGCTAACCCAGCGCGGCAATTATGGGCGGATTCCCCCTTCTTGGAGAAAGTCCAGCAGTGGACTTACAATGGCAATAAAAAAAGAAAAAAAAAATTCAACTGCAGGGACTTGCTGCAATTTGCACTAGCAACGTTCATGGTTTTGTTCAAGTCGAATCGGTTTTCACACAGAAAAGCTATTAAATAAGTGCAGTTTGAAGGTCGGTGTCTGTCAGGCGCTCGGCTGCGGTTGTGGCAGCCCTCCTCAAAGCCCCCTTAATTAACCTCCCCACTCTTTGCCAGTAGTCGGTTTAAATCCACTCCTCAATAATTAAACCGAGTGTAAGATTGACTTTGAAATTGATATAAGAATTCACAAAAAGGCAGTTTGGCTTTTCTTGCTTAGTTTTCCCACTTTTCTTGTTTGAATGTGGAGATAAAATATAGCTTTTGTTCTTTGTTGATAACGTACATTTTCATTACTGAATAAGTTTTTGAAATTGGAGTAGAACTTTATGAGATTTTTGTTACTAACCTCGCCTTTATTTAATAGAACTTCTCTTTTAACGGCTTTTAAACGTTTGTTTTCATTTTTATATTTTTATTTAATATATTAAATAGGCTATGTTTACTAATTTGGTAAAAATATAGCTTCCAAATGGTAAAAGAATTTTTGAAATTGGTCCACCATTTTATGAGTTTATTCGCTACATACATACATACAAATCTTTTCTCTTGATAATAAAAGTGTAGATTTTCTAACATTTACACGTTCACTACTCCTGATAAAACTTTTTTCCGGCTTTGAATGCGGTTAATTAATTTTATTACATTTAATATGTTTGGCGTTAAATTTGAAGGTCAAAAGTTTGGTTCACAAGATAAGATCACCACCATCTGCGCCATCATTATAATTCCCATCTCATATTCAAAGCCGTTTAAACATCGTTTATCACGGAAAACGAATTCCCGCAACAACCGCCCGCTCGGGCAAACAACAATCATCATAGATTAATGCTTCGTGTGTCAGACATTTGGCTCCCGGCCCGCGGGTGATTCGCGGAATGGCCGCCGTTTCTCGGGCATTACGGGTAATCGTCGACCTAAGTGGCCGTGTTACAGTAGTTTCGGTAAATTCGCATTATTAATTACAGAACACCGTTCTTGTGGCATTTTTTTGGGGGTTCATAAGAAATAAACGCTGATGGCAAATAGAGGAAGTTGTATTTAGAAACTTGCTATTATATATAGTAGAATTGTACTTGGTGCTAAGTGGTGACTAACCCGAAAGAGTAAGCTCAAATACATAGGGCGGGGTTAGGTAGCGCTTGCAGCGCGGCAATTATGGGCAAAATTCCCTCTGCTTGGGGAGGCCTATGTCCCATAGTGGACTTCTAATGGCTGATATGATCACGTCGATATGCAGAGGAAGAATAGTTGTAGGTGCCGGAAGTAGGGACTAAGGAACAAGTTATGATAGGTGGCGCTATACCCACCCGGAAAAGCGTAGCTAAAATCAATAGAGTGGGGATAGGCAGCAGCATTCTCTTGGTACAAATACGATCTGCGATTACTTGGTAGTTTACCAAGCGAGGCAATTGTAGCCATAATTTTACCTTTCTTCGCAGGTCTATGTCCAACGATAGCTGATCTTCGGCTGCTGGAATGATGACAATAATAAATGAACTAGCCTCCCGTCCCAGCTTTACTTGGATTTAAATTTAGTGTGTGACCACCGCTACCCAATTTTTGTAATCCGTGAACATCCAAGGACAATAACTTTTAGTTTATTTTCTTTTTTTAAACAGCTTCTAGCGGTATCCGGTTCTTCGGGACGGATTGGGACTTCACTTGGCGCACTTCTATGGGGACAAAGCTAAAGTAAAATAATATTTAAAGTTGGACATAAGATGTCAGAGAGGTAAAGAGAGAGCTTTCTTATAAAGTGCTTCACCAATCTAACTATAAACAAGCGTATATCCCAAGGTTTTCAATATATCGGTAAGAAGGTCAAGTCAGAAGCCGTGAGTGAATGCTAGGAACTTTATTGAGTCCTGTTAACTATTTCAAAAATTGCTGCAAGGTATCGGCAGAGTAGAATAGTACCTCTTACTGCACCAGGTGTCGTATACGAAGACCAGACCAGAGGTACCAGAACCGACAGATGGTGGTATATCCAGCCGAGACAGTTCATAGCTCAAATGCAAAGGGCAGGAATGGGCAGCAGAATCCCTATCGCGAAAGTTATGCTCTGCAATTGCCAACACTCTTGCCCAGTGCGGCAATAATAAGCAAAAATCCTTTTATTGGCGAGTAATATGTCCAGCTGTGGACTTCCAATGGCTTGTTATGATGATGATTTAAAATAAGAAGCCGGTTTGTGAAATTTGACACTGAAATAGATAGGACATTGGAATAGGAAGTAGACTACATTTTACCAGTACTGTTTCTTTACTTGTTAGCAGGCTTATGACCCCTAAGGGAGCTTACGACTCTCGTGGAAGCCTAAGGTAGGAAGGCAAATAATCGCTCATTAATGAGCAATCTGGCCTACACCTGCAGTAGCAATCTGAATCTGAATTAATCAAGAATTAGGTTCGTCAAAATATAAAAAAAATATGGTTTCCTCGAAACAGATTTCCTATTGTTTTTCACAGAGTTAACGATTACAACATCTTGGTATGTAGGTCTATTGTTATATAGACATCTTCAGTATTATTGGTTAGCTTACTTTATTTTATATTTATAAATAAATTAATAGTACATCTAACTGCCGTGTCGTACTTTCCTTTTATATGTCCATCCAAAGGTTGCCTAAAAGAGATCGCTCTGAGCGATAAGGTCACCAATTGCATTATAACTAGTCACTTTTCATTCTTTCTGACTATGTTTTTTACTAATGTACAATAAAGAGTATTATTATAACATCTCTCTGATTAGCTTTTTACGTTAAAACTTTCAAACAAAGCTAGTGGAATATCTCATAAGACAAAAGAAAATATAATAAATCACATACATTTCATACTTGACTCCGTCAGACAACAGAGAAAGCACAAATATATTACAGTAAATTCGGGAAACTTTGAACTATTAGGGAAACTTTGAAGATTATATTTAATAATATTTCGTTGACTATAAAACTTTTAAAATATTTTTAATCGATTGCGAAAACTATTTTCATGGTGTATCTGATATTTATTCTATAAAAAGGATAGATCATATTTACCCGAATAGATCATATTTACCCGGATAGATCAATGTTACCCGGGTAAATTGACTGTACTTAAATACATATATTTTTATTGTTACAGAACCCGCGACCCTTGGCGCACAAGACAAGAACACTACCTAATGCGCCATCGCTTCCGTAGAATAAGTGAAAATCTATCGCGTAGGTA
>JACJUM010005602.1:13342236-13356063 GCA_020976665.1 Heortia vitessoides
GTTTCTTTTCTTCGCTTTATCTTTACGCTTTTTTGATTTAATATAAATGTCTTATTTAGAATAGAACTCTTGTTTAAGTATACATGATATCTGATATATACAGGAAAATATATGTATTAATTTATCTAGAGTGATTATATAATTTTGAGCTCTTAACAGTTCTTGTTTAAGTCGTAAATACTATTAAAATTTTAAGCAATTAATAGGTACTATTTTAACAAATGAGGTGTTTTACAAATTCCAGAAGACCATTAAAATTGTTGCACAATATTATTTATCTAGTGAAATATAAATCAAGAGTTCCCAAACTCATAAAAAAAGCTATATCATCAAATCGAATCACTTTCGAAAACGGTGGCCAAAACGCAGCGAAACTGTAAAGAATTATAAGTTATAAGTAAAACACTCTTTTATTTTTTTAAATTATTGTTAGAAACTAACCAACAGGACGAATGTGACACGCTCTAGGAACTATTTCTGTTTTATATATAATTTTATTCAGATTTAAAAGACGATTATACAGTTACCAATGACATTTTATGTTTCTCGAAACTTTTAAATTTAAGAACAAGAATTATTAAATGTTTGGGCGCCATTAAATGCTTAGATGAAAATAAATTTAGTAAACGTACATATGTAAAATTAAAGGTTTTAATAAGATTAGAGCAATTATTAAATTGTCTAATAATAATAATGATTTTTTTAAATATTCTTCTTGTCATTGGTCTTTCGTTTGAATATCTATGTGTTTGTGATGTTGCTTTTGTACAGAAATAAATAATAATTAAAGCCAATAAATCAAGTCTTGGGGTACCGGTTGTAATATGACAAGAATATCACTAACGCGTTGTCAGGCTTGTGTCTTGAAGATGTTATATACATTGCCCAGTAATTTCACTTCCTCTCTCACCCTTCAAACCGGAACATACCAATGCGAACAATTTGGCGGTAGAAATAAGAACTGATACTGTCATTTATTGAATGTATAAACTCAATTTCCATAGATTTGTAACAAACACTGTTGGAGCAGTTGGTATAATCTGCCCAGTATCTATAATTATGTATTATATAGAAATTTTGCCAAACGTAATAAGAAAAAAATATACGTAATATTAAATTGAAACTAAATCAATAGATTCTCGAACTATTTCACTCATCGGATTTGATTGCCATTAGAAATACAAATAAACAACCGGGGTTCGAACCCGACAGATCTAGAAAAATATCACCCCTACCAACAGGGGGTGTCATAGGAGAAGTAAACAATAAAACATTCACAACTTTTTCCACACTCAATGCAAGGAATATGAGAAACTGCAGCTGCAAAAAATACTACAACTTATTTATGTATTACAACTAAGAACCAACCGGTCAGCTCACCCGCGTAGGAAGGATCTACATTCAACTAATATAATGGAAATTAAATCAATACTTATTTTACCGCTATGCCATGCTCTAAAGGCGACCACACATTTACCGAATGTATGAAAATGTATGAGTTACATACACTTCTGTTTATATGAGTTGCAAAACTACTCAATGAATTTTGATATCGTTTGCTGTTTAAAGGTTTCAGTTTAGAATAAGATAATGTAGCTTATTCTTTGCTTCTAGTTGGTAGCATTCCGCTTTATGGACTAGCACTTCGTGGGACAGGCCTGAATGGCGCATTTAGCAGTCTTATCTTGTGCAACAAAGTCGTGGGTTCGATTCCCACCCGGGACAAACATTAATATACTTATGTTTCTGTCTGAGATCACATATGTATTTTAATATTATATTTATGTTAGTTTTATGTTAGCCAGCGTAATGAATTTACAGAAACGTAACTGTAACCAGATTCTGGACGGGCACATAATGAATATCAATTTGCTCTTGGTCTATCTGTAGATTATGGGATTATATATTGTGGTTATATTGTTTATTTATAAACAAAAATATTGTGTATATCCTTTTAAATGAATTGACAAATCTTGACTGTTCTTTCTGAGTTTAGTGTTTCTCTTTTTTTACTATATTGTTTAATTATAGTTTAAATTTATTAGTGTTGAGTTAACTACAACTACAAAATAAGGATGATTTAATGTACAACTAGTAGAATAGTTTGGAAATCATATAAGTAATTGTGTAATCGCCAATATCTAGCTATTTGGTAACGATGGTCGATCCTTCATAAAACGAGCAGGTACTAACTTCATCTAAGGCTATGTTAATAATGATAATGATGTGATGAAGTTGACAATTAAGAGGTAGAAACTAAATGTTATTACTATATTCTACTTTATGGATATAAATATTGTCAAACCGGAGAAACCATGCCGCACAAATTTAATAGGTAATGTTAATGAAAATCTAGTAATTGATAAGACAATACCTAAGTGACAATGTAGACAAGAATCAGTTAGAGAATGGACAGAGGCTTAGATAAATAAATTCATACGACATCTCATATGTTGACCTCTCACTGAAATAAATAGTTTAAAGCACTTGTGTTACGGATATCAGACAACAGAGAAATTACAAATATAATACTTAAATACATATAAATAACACCCAGACATAACGAATACAAATATTGATCATATAAATGTTCTGGGTGGGGGTCGAACACACGACCTTTGGCGCATAAGATAGGATTACTATCATCTGCGCCATCGGGCTGGTCATTAACCTATTAAAATACAATGGAAAGAAAAAGCTTAATTGTTTGACGTTGTGTCGTCCTGTATAAATATAATGGTTTAAGTCCAGATTGATGCTAATAGACTCAAATTACTTATGACCCTTTAATATGTCGGGTTATCAGTGTTATGGTTCAATTGTGTTTTAGAATTACAAACACCATACATCCCACCATAACGATCTTCACTTGCTACGATCTAGGCATACTTCTCTCGCTTCCTTTACTCGCATTCGTCTTTTCATACTTATCCGTTTATCTTTTGGAAGGACTTTCTACTGACAATGAACCAAATTCAAATTAGGTAAATTCGGCTAAGACGAGATGCGTTGACCAAGATTAATTTTAATTAGTTGTTAAATTAAGTTAAGTTATTTATCATCATCATGATGATGATGATGATGATATGGTATATTTGTGATTATTTTGTAGTCTGATGTCCGTAACACAAGAGCTTTAAGTGACTTATCACGGAATCGAGTCCATGTATAAGATGTAGCATTCCCAATTCAACATTATTATATTATTGCAATATGTAAATTAATAGAACAAATATTAAGTTCGATTTATCTAAACAAATGCTCCGTTATTTTGTCTCCTTCACAAAAAAAAACTTGCTTATAATAAGATCTTTTTAATGCCAATATTTAATTCAATATTACCTCAATAATAAATCTCAATGTCAGCTTCATCATTGTCAGATTAAGTAGGTACCTAACTGTAGTACGTTTTTTATTAGGAAATTGAGATAAAGAACTAGGTCACAAAGTCCGATCGAGAAAATATAGTCTGAACTAGTGTGGGAGATAGATCGTGAGCTGTTATCTAAGATATGATGTGTCCAACTACAGCACAAACTGGTTGTTTCTCTGTATGTGCTAGGTTATATATATTCAAGAAGGAATGTACCAGAAAAACAAGATTCTTAAATAAAGATATGTGGTGACTGCTCTGAAGCGGGTAAGTTGGTTGATAAAGTGAATGAGGAAATAAGAATAAAAATATATATTTAATCTGCCATCTTACAGTGGGATGCCGGCAGATAAGAATAGTACCGGATGTTATAAAACGTATGCTGTGAGGTACCGGTAGATTAGAATAGTACCTACCCTTGTATCGGGTGTAATAAGAGGCGACTAAGGTGTTAGAACCGACAGATGGCGGTAAATCCAATAATGCAGTTTAAATGCACAGGGCGGGGATGGGCAGCAGCTTTCCCGTTGCGAAGCTACGCTCTTCGATTGCTCCCACGCTTCTCTAGTATAGGCAAAACCTATGTTTAGAAGTGAACTTCTAATGGCTTATATAATGAAGTTAAAAATATTATTGTTTTATATATTTTTAATACGGCAAAATTTTGATAAAATGTATATATGTAATATTCATATTATCAAAAATTTTGCCGTTTTGATTAAAGATTTTTATTTTGAGTTTTTCATTTGACTTAAGACTGGTTTAGGTATAGCGAAATTTCAATATATTTTAAGCATGTCATGCACAGACTGTCGGAAGTGTTAGCACAGTAAATGCGCGCTCGGGGATTGCCACGCTTTATAAGCTAAGACCCTTTAATATTCCCCGAGGGGAGGCGTAATTCCAACAGTGGAAGTCTAGGCTGATACTTTTTAAAATTTTTGTCTTCTATATATGTAATTACATATATATAAAAGGAGAAGCTGTCTTACTGACTGACATCAACGCAGGGCCTAAACTATGAGAGTAAGAAACTCGAAAGTTAAGACACGGGTTATTTTATGATGTAGGGGACCACTAAGAATGGATTTTTGAAGATTTACCCCCCCAATGAGGTAAAACGAGGGTGTAAAGTTAGTATGTGGATTTGCTATTTTTACAAATAAAATTTAGTATAATAATAATAATAATAACTTTATTCAACAACAAAAGGTAACTTAAACTAAAATACATTTTGATACTTAGGTACCTAAACTAGGTCTAGCCTGTTCTTATAGGCACCTATAAAGTATTTAGGTATAAAGGATATTAATTAAAAAATACACGTGTAAAATATTTTTTTATCTGTATGCCTTTTATACCCATAATACAAGTGCTTTAAGCTTTTCACAAAACAAACAAAGCTTTCCTCTTTATTATATTAACATAGATGCGATACAATTAAATGCCGTGGGGTACCAGTAGAGTAGACTAGTACCTCCCCCGAACCAGGTGTCGTAAAAGATGACTGAGGTACTGTAACCAACATATGGCGGTATATCCATCCGAAACAGTGTAGCCCAAATGGGCTGGGCAGCAGTATCCCCATCTCAAAAACCACGCTCTACGATTACCAACACGCTTGCCCAGCGCGGCAATTATGGGTAAATCCCCCCTGTTACACAATGGCTAGTATGATAAAATTAGATTTAAAACGTCGCGTAAATTCAATTCAATAAGACGAATGTTTAATCTTCTAAGATATATCGTTATGTATGCAAAATTATAAGCGACTATATACAACCTTAATTCGCTACGAATAAAGAATAGTTCAGGATGAGACGAGTTTCCTGACAAAAGATTTATAAGTTTCCCGAGGAATCATAGTTAAAGTTGTTTAGGTAATAAACCGTCCAACTAGTCAGCTTTAGCGAGAACTTAACCCGCTCTAGTCCGTACCTCAGGGGTTAGGTAAGTAGTGTTTAGAGGTGACCTGGGAATTTTTGTTTGCAGGATGCTGTAATTCAGTATTTTAAAATAAAGGTTCTATTTTTAGTAGTTTAAGAGTTATCTTTGAAGTCTTTTTGTGATATGTTTTGTACCCAGTTACCATAGCAGCCTTAAAACATTCACTATAAAGTATATATTCCCTATAAAGAAGAAGAAAGCTGGGCAAGCGTGTTGACAATCGCAGAGTGTATCTTTCGCGACAGAGATGCTGCTGCCCATCCCCACCCTATGCATTTGAGCTACACTGTCTCGCATGGAATAACCACCATCTGTCAGTTCTGGTACCTCAGTCGCCTCTTACGACACCTGGTATAGGGGGAACTACTATTCTACGCTGCCCGTACCTCATGGCTTATTATAATACAAACTATTAGTAGTTAGTCTTATGTTTTCAATTTGCTTTATTTTTGGTACCTGTTTCTACTTGGAGCAAAATACTGTTAAGTGGAAACTTTGCTGGTTTGTGTACTTTGTTTTGATAATCGTAACTGTACACTGAATATTGTATGTTTTCCAAATAAAATAAAATATAATATAGGGTTACATAAAAAATATTTTTATATTGTTGAACGAAAGCACAGGTAAAAGTTTGTGAGTATTTTTGTGATTCCTCTGATATCTGATGTCCGTAACATAAGTGCTTCAGGTGACTTATCACGAAATCAGGTCAATGTATGATAATGTGGGAATTTATTTAGTATTAGATTTAGTCAGTATATGTTGTTGAAGTTAAAGTATGAGTTTGAATTAAAAACCATAAATAGAGAAATAGCTTTTTTTTGCATTTATTGTTTTTAATAATCTTCTTCCAGAAAATACCATGAACAAAAATGCTCTCAAGTTATTCTTATCGCTCATAGCAGCATGCTATATAAGTCATATAGTAGACTGATAGCAGCTAGTAATTTAACATATTCAGACTAAATAGTGGGATATTGCCTATAAACCGAAACCAAAATCTAATTCATTATCATTGACATGACAGTGGTGTAGACAATTGAGGTACACCACGGAGATTTGCATAGCCTGAGGTTAAGAAAATAGGAAAATGAGGCAGTTTATGGAAGCGAAAAACTAATTCAAAGTTAGGGTAAAAATTAAAATTTAGCGAAAGGGTGATGGCACATTCAATGTACCATGTATTGCAGCCTTACAAAGTTTTTAGTTCGATCCTATCAAACGTGTTCCTCTTTCAAACGTTTAAGCTACCCGCGTGACCGTTATCCATCCACTCTACGATGAAAACCACTGAGAGCATCACAGTTTTAGATATAAAGTTGTACTGCAACTTTTTGGATCCAGAACGGCAGTTACTGTGGTATCACACTGGGAAACTTACAGAGTGGTTTGTAATTGTCATCGGGCGAATGGAGTTTACTCCAGCTATGCTCCAGTGGCTCCTTAGGGACGCACTTCGAGTTAGACGTATTGACTGTTGGTTGGTAACTTGGTGAGAGCTCTGGATGTATCGAGTTAGCCTTAGGGAGTCTATGGAGAACATGTTTATTTGAAAGGTTCTATCACAAAAATCGATATCTCTTAGATATATGCAACAAATATAACTTTTTTAACAACTCTACTTTTTTGTTTGACCTTTAAACAAGATTTCAAGACTGAAAACGATGTTCCGTCAGGATTTAAAAGTATACAGTAACAGAGTCCGTAACACAAGTGCTTAAAGCGATTTACCACGGAGTCAGGTCAATGTGTGAGATGTGGGGATTTATTTATTTATTCACACAACAGCTCATATTATATCTTACTCTGAAATAAGTAACGAATGCATTAGTATTTTAGATATCAGACAACAGAAGAATTACAAATATGATACATAAATTAAATATAGATCTAATCCAAATGAAAATTTCATTATATACAATATCACATACACGTTTGATCTCAGCGGGGATCGAACCCACGACACTTGGCGCCTAAGACGTATGCGATAAAATTTTCCGGGTAATTCAACTAGTACTGCGGTTATCGCTAAATATTTGAGTAAGTCTAGGATATAGCCTTGATAATGAAATTGAAATAGTATGACTAAAACTAATTGTCTAGTCTGGTAATAGAGCCCTAGAAATTACTTGGAGTGCCAGCAGTGATATGATGATGTAGCTGATATCATGATAAAGATGACGATGAAAAGTTAAATAAATATTTTTATACTAAGCATAAATGTAATGTTTTTAAAGATGGAAATCTTTCAAAGTTACCTAGTTGGTTAAAGCCCATACATTCTAGCACCAACATCTCTTTTATTCGTTTGACCGCAAAACTCCAAGTTACTTCTCACGGAAACTAGTAAAGAACACTCCAACTTTGGCAACTTTAAAAGGGTACATGTAAACGCAGTGACCTCCAAGCTCAGAGCTCCACAATCTGGAAATTTCTGATTTAAAAAAATCAAGCGACCTAATTTCGAAACTTCGACACTTGCCGAATTCCCTGCTCATTTTGTTTGTGGGCCAGACTCGTGGCCAAAAAACATTTCCCCTTATCCCCTAATGCACAAGATCCAATTTCGGCTGGAGCGGCGTTACGTCATTGAACGAAGGAATTCGAACGTCCTTTCAGCGAAGTGTCTAGGGTCTCAGCTCGGTCGGCAACACAGAATGCCTTTGTGTCGCTCCGTGTAAATCTTTCTCGAGGATTATCCACACTGTGTTTTGTTTTTCGGCTGCTGGGAAACGAGGGCGGCTAAGAGAATCGTAAAATCCGTATAGATGAGGGGATATATGCGGCCCTTATTTTTGTATTTGTTTGATGGTTCGCTTTTTCAGTTTTATTGGAATACGTTGGTGTCAATTGTTTTTTTTTACCAGCATGACTGGCAGCTGTGCGCCTGCGAATAGCGTTGGAATTTGAAATACGATTTATTTGAAACGTGTTACCCTTTACTGTTATAATATTGCAAATAAGAAATGATATTTCTTGATTATATTATAGCTTCTAGTTTAACGTTGGGGCAAACGATAAATAAACTCGTGTAAACCTTTTGTTTGGCAAAATAGAGCGCCGTGAGGTACCGGCAGTATAGAATAGTACCTCCCACTGCACCAGGTTCCATAACAGGTGATTAAAGTACCAGAACTGATAGATGGCGGTATATCCATCCAAAACAGTGCAGCTCAAATGCACAGGGCGGGAATGGGCAGTGGCATCCCCGGCGCGATAGCTGTGCTCAGCAATTGTCAAGACGCTTGCCCAGGGTGGCAATTATAGGTAAAAAAACTCCTTTCTTAAAGAGACTTACGTCCAGCAGAGGAGTCCCAATGGCTGATGTGATAAAATCTGTTGCTATACTTCCTATAGAATAATTTATGAGATAATAAATTAAAATCCATCTGCCCGTTGATAACACATTATTATTGTAGAACTCTTCTCTGTCACTTATTTCAATCCATTATCCAAATGCGATAAAGTCACCCATTGTGCCAAAAAATATTGTTTTGTTTATCTTTGCATGTTGATGTAATTTAAAGAGTATTAAAAGAAATGAGATCTGTACTTAATTGAAAATGCATAAAAGTTTGCAGCACTCGAGTATTTTTGTAAAAAAGGATGTTTCTAGCATGGTCGTATTGGTACTTGAGCGTTGGACATTAAACAGAATCACTTTAAAAATTTAACGCCAACTGTTTGCGAGGGGAATGGAAATGGACAGCAGTATTTGAGTTGCGAAGCTAACCTCTGGAATTGCCGTATTTTCGTATTTAAGGTGTAGATATCAAACAGTTCTATTCGAAATTGTATGATATGAACAACAGGGCCTAGCGTACGCCTCCCAAATGATAAATGTATCGGACCCAAGGTTTGTACAGGCCTGAATTTGAAAGGTTACAACGGCAAAGCCTATGTTCATTTAAATATACGCATAATGTACGAAGGGTCTTCCACAGGGTGTTCAAGAAATAGACGTTTATTTAGAGCCTTGGATCATAATAAAGGCTCAGAAAATTATAAACTCGTTTTCTCTCACCTTTATTTAATGTGCTTTTTTCGTTGGAGTGAGTTTGTTAGATATTAAGGATTGCGTAACTTAATTAGTACGCTACGGAGTACATCAAATACAATTCTGACACTGTGAAGGTGGTAGACTTTCAGTAGCCAATTTTGGTACCCGACGGGTCGTGGGTTCGATCCTAACCTAGGACAAATATTGCTTCGTGTGGTACTTGTTTAGTTTTAATGTTAGCACATTTTATGTAAATCTGATACATTTACATTTACATAAAAGTTTACACTTGAAATATATGTATATTATTTTTATTTGTATTTGTTCTGTGACTGGGTGTATACGTTATATTTAAGTATTATATTTGTGATCACTCTGTTGACTGACATCCGTAGCACAAGTGCTTCAAGCGACTTCTCTCGGAGTCAATGCCATCCTTGTGTAGTTGTGTAAAAAAATTGTCTCTACCTACCCCGATGGAATACAGACGTGATTAAATAATCCATCTCACCTGGACATAGCAAAAATACAAATAACATCTTATAAATAATCGTCCTGGATTTGCTCACAATATATATCGGAACTGTCTATGGATCTCCCTTGCTACGATCATACTTCTCTCACTGCCTATACTCGCATTAGTCCTTTTATATATGCTCGTTTATTTTTAGTACTTCTTCAATTTTCTGCCTGGTTAAAGAATGCTTACCAGGGTCGTCCTCTATCAAATATTCCTTTCACTTTGATTCTATATATTTGTGCAGTCATCATACTTTTATCCTGTCTTCATTTCTAAACCATCACTACATTCCTTTCATTTACTGTTGTCACCCATCGATTTATTATATGCCTAGAGAAGAGAAACATCAATTCCACACGAGAGACTCTGGACAAAAGTTACTTACAATTGCCTTACTAGAATAGAGCGGCCTGTATAAGGCCTCATTCAACCTATATTTGGACAAAGCCTCACGCTGCCAGGGTGATTAATTACCTTTAGCTGCAAGTGTTAATGTATTCCTTTGTTGAACCTTCTGGCTAGGTGCTAAGTTCTTGCAAATATTAGCTATGCTTTATTTCTTAATAGTGGGTTTGCTTTTGAGGTGTCAAAGATTTGTGTAAGTAATTACATACCGACATTGATGTTGGTCTGTCTGAATAGTATGTTTAATAAACGACCAGTCATGTGCCCCAGCATTCGATTTTTTTATACTTGAAGAAGGGTGAAAAGGAGGATGCAATACATTAGAAGTGACGTCACCACAGCAAGAAGTTGTACGCGAGAATGAAATAGCAAACAAATCCTGAATGGATAGATTAATTCTTAGGAAAGTTCTTTTTAGGTGTGGAGACTCAGATTTGTATTAAGGTGCCTTTATCACCATCATCATTGCAGCCGTAGAAAGTCCACTGCTGGATAGACCTCTCGAAGAAAGAGGGAATTTTGCCTATAATTGCCGTGTTGGGCAGGCGTGGTGGCAGAGTGTTGCTTCTCATCGAGAATGAGCTGACTATCTCCGCTCCATTGTATTTGAGCTAGGCTGTCTCAAGTGGACATACCGCCATCTTTCGTTTCTGGTACCTTAGGCACCTCTAACGGTACATGGGAGAGGCACTTTTCTATTCTGCCAGTATTTTTAATTGGAAATTGTGATTTTTCAGTCAGTATATTTTTAGAAAGGAATATGATCTTATTTGCTGTGAACCCACACGGGGTTTAACAATCTGTTATCTTTAGATGTTTCGGCTTTTTAGAAATCAACTTAAACTCCAGGCAGTAGCTATGGAACGTTTTAATAATAAACAGGTACTGCTGAGTGTTTGAAAACTGTCATAGCGCAGTAATTAAAGTCTTGATTTTCAAATAATGTATCAAACTTTTTTTGTAAGATTAGAGTGCTATTGATGTATTTTCTCTGCTACATCGCCACCCCTGACAGAGACCATAATATCTGGGTTTTAGTGAGTAAATACGGACTGTTCTTACGCAGCTTTATACTTTCAACTTTTCACAGAGAAGTGGAACCACGGATTAGTACTTGAACGTCGCCGTAACAAAAAGTGATTTCCTACCGAGAAATTCTTACATGAAAGCCATATTATGCATGTAATGTTGTTGGCAGTATTTCCCTTATTTTCATGACATCAGTTCTTGGACAACTAATAATGGAGATCCTAAGAAGCTTACAAAAGTATAAAAGGTGAGCCTCAGGCACTTGGTTTAGCCCAGCTCATCTTTATTTGTTATTGCCAAAAATAATTTTGAAACATGTAGCATTCTAAAATAATTCCAAATTTACACAACATCTCATACATTGACAAAACTCCAAGATAAATCACTTAAAGCAATTGTGTTAAGAACACCAGAGAACAGAGGCAGACATATTTGATACCCAGCCATGAGACAACCAGAATATCTAGTTCCCCAAGTATATATGAGATATTTAAAATTATAGTAAAAATTATTTCAAATCCCGCTCCTAGCAACTGCTGGCTTAATATAAACTGTATTTTATAAGGCAAATAAGACGTTTTAAACGAGGGCACACTCCCCGTGTTTACATTGGACGCTGCCCAAGTCCTAATAGCGTTCATAAAGTTTTCAAACTGTCTAGTTATACCGGAGATTATGCGGATTGAAGAGCTGGTCCCCTGTACTGTTCAAATAAACTTCCTAATTACTCTCAACTATGGACCTTTGGCTATAAGGTTAAACTAAGGCACATAAAATTGGTCAACTGTATTTATTGAAAATAAAATCCCAATTAAGACTTGAAACATTGATAATTATCCATTTACTGCAATAATCAATTTCATCGGAAGAGCCGACTGAGGTACTGGAACCGGTAGATGGAGTTGTAGCCATCTGAAGCAGCGTTGCTTAAATGCACAGAGTTGGGCAGCTGTCTCCACTGCGATTCCGGGGCAAAATTCCCCCTTTCTTGGGGAGGCCTATGTCCAATAGTGGACATCCAATGGTTGTAATGATGATGATGAAGATCCCTGTCTCATCCGTGATTGCCTCCAGGCATGCCTTGCTCGGCTATTACGGGCAAAAATTCACTTTTCTTGGGCAGGTCTATAACCTAGACCTAGGGGTGGTACAATAGATATCCTATTACCGATGTTACGATAAATTAACAACAATAAGCTATTTTGATTTATTTTGAAACGTGTAAAAGTTATTAAAGTAATCTATTGATATGCTAGTTTTCCGTCCGCCACTTGATTTTACTCTATGTCTGGTACTAAGAAAACATACCTAAGGCCAACAATAGTTTAAACCTCTCTCTAGACTTCAAGCTACACAATGAGAACTCTCTACTAGTAACAAAGTCAATCAGGTTTTTTTATCAGACGAGATCGACAAACAAATATACAGACCGCGTTTTAGCACGATATTACTAGCGCGTTGTCTAGACCTTGTGACTAGAAAACTACCTAGTAATTTTATTGCCTCCGTCACCTTGTCGGTAGAAGTAGGTGAGCGTGAGGTACCAATCCAGACGCCCTTATGTATGAGGTCTCATATATAGAAAAGATAAAAAAGCAAACGTCCTGCCAATCCGAAGACAACATTTCAACTTTACAGAAACAAATGAAAACAAAACTCAAATTGAGGCAGTAAAGTGTAAGGTTGTTACAGAAGTGTCCGCGAACGCCCTTTCGCTAATAAATATCGCAAACAAGCAGAAAAAGTTATGATGCCCGCCATGAATGCTCGTGGAGTAGCTAAATTAGAATAATGTACCCATGTTATCTTGAAGGACTTTAATGCGGAGTGACGCGTCTGGCGTTTTGTAATTTTGAATTCTCGTTAAGTGTAATATGTGACAGTCTTTGTGATTACATAGTTATACAATATAATGAATGTTCATTATATTAACAAAATTGTCTAACTCTGTTTACTTTATGCCTACATAGTATAAAACAACGTTACTTCTCGATGTCTGTCCATATGTACGCTTATATCTTAAAAACTACGCGACAGATTTTGATGCAGTTTTAACTAGACAGAGTGACTTAAAAGGAAGGTTTATACATGCGTAATATGGTAGAGAAACACTGATAATTTTACAGATAATTTTCTTGATAACTTTTGCGATTACGTTGCAAACGCTGGCTTAACCCGACGAGATTGGAAACATTTCGCCCGGTGCCGGTTTTAGCACTCGCTGGCCGCTGCCGCGGTTTGCTCGTTTGCTCGATTCGTGTATTGTACCTAACCAAACCATTGCGTTTCAGTTGACTCATCTCATATTATTTTATAAAAAATTTTTTGGTATAGTCATTAATTCAGTATTTATTACTTTGTTTTATTTGAATAGACCTAATAAATAATATTTGGATAATGTATATAATATGGGGATTATTTACTTTGGCTTTAACATAAATATCTCTAAACGTAAATAAGCTTGGATACATAATATTAAGTTAAATTTCCGTTGAATATTAAGCAATCCCCAAACAAATTTAACCTGAAACGCTGTCTCCGTACTTTATTTAC
>JACJUM010005602.1:13370209-13404541 GCA_020976665.1 Heortia vitessoides
ATATATATATATATATATATATATATATATATATGTACCTAATTAAAATTTCACGCAATTTAATCAACCGTCATGCGTTTTGGATTTGGTCAATAATTTCAACCTTCATTAAAACTAATTAAATTAAGAAACAATCCCCAATTAACAGTAACTTAATTGGAACTCCTTAATTTATTTATAGCAAATATTTTATTATGTAAGCTGATTTATCTTTATATATAAGTACATGCATATCAGTAAGCATTCAATCAAATTTACTAAGCCATTGTTCTTTGTTGAGTTAGATTAGATCATCGTTTTGTATATACTTTATCGTTGTTTTAAATACACATACCAAAACCCATGCAATGATACGTTATATTTTATAGAATAAATGTAAAATTTAAATAAAAAAATAATTTTATCTCAACTGTTATAACAATTAACAAAACAGTTAAACCTTAAAATTCAAACAATGATATATGCTGGAATAATAGAGGGCGTTTAATAAAAAATAATTATTATCTAGTGACATAATTTTAATAAGTGAGTGTGTTGACCACAAAGTGTCATTTGTATCAACAACCATTTTAAAAGTGAGTTGCTGTCAATTAACGTAACGAATGAATATTGAAATGAGATACGGATTTATATTCAAGAATTAATAGATGATAAAGCTAAATAATAAACAAATCTCAGTTACAATGTAATGGCAATTAACGATCATGTATCTCATTTCAAAAACTGCAATTTTACACTTTTGTAAGCAATAGTAATGCGATGAAGCGAAATAGGAAGGTTACGAGAGTAAGAAAGAAGAGTGAAAAGTGCTAGCTAGTATTAGGCAATTACTCACCAAAGTTTGGGCGGCAGTCTGGTGCTGAAAAACAGGCTTCAGTCAGTTAAGCCAGTCAAGTTAAGACAGAGGAAGCCGATTTACATCGTATTACACAAACATATGGTTGAATTTCCAATGTATAGTGTATTAAATGTTTACTGCCGATTTGGTACAGTGCGAGCTCTTAGGCACCTTAAAAATATATATATCGCGAATGGGTTGCCTGCAAGTTTTGTCAAAGGTAAATCATGACATTTTATTTTTTTTAATTTAATCAGCTTATTTATTCACGTAGGTAAAAAAAATTAAGGACATGGAACAAAAAAAATTGCATTAGCCGAATTTCATTACCTTACCTACGGAGTTGCTACGTTTGTACATGATTATATCTGTATATAATTGTTATTTGTGTTAAAATTATTATTTTCTTGCATTAAAATAATGTATCTTGCATTATTTTATTTTAAAGTCGAGTTTAGTTTGCATTAGTTTTGTAGAGTCCCAACCCCACCTTTAGAATTTTTTTATCAAGCTGTCAATTATCTAAGTGTATATTTACGGATGTTTTTTGATTGAGCAGTTATCTTAGCAGATTGGTTTAGATAATCCCGAAATCCCTATTAGATTACTGATTACTAGAAACCTCATTCATGTAATTAATTAAATTTTTAGTACTTTTGATTCAAACTATATTTATGCCTATTTGCATAATCCCAGTAATACTTTTATTTATAACTAGCTATCGGCCTGGAACCTGTTTCGTGAAATTGTCTTTTCAGACGAACTATAGTTGTAACGAATCAAATGCAGATATTCGTTTCAAGAGATTCAAGTCAACAGCAAGTTAGATATCAACAAATACGGTTCACAGTTTAAGTTATGAAAGCGTCATGAATAGACAGACATTTTTTTAACATACATTAAAAATTTATTGACTTTTGACATTGTAAGTAACGTCTTTATTTTTTGTTATTATCATTAGTTTTACATTTATGATAATAAATAGGTAATTAATGTTTGTATGTATGATATTTCCATGTCCACGTTTTACATATTAGGATTTCAATTATTGTTAGATCATTTATGTGAGATTTATTTTGACAATAAGCCGCTAAGTGACTTGGACTTTTTTGGTAGCTGCAAGTATTTTTGATAAATATATAAATAAACATACTTCGCATGATTAGTCACCATGCCTAATTAGCGTAGTCATAATGAAAACCATCAATATTATTTCTAACAGCAGACGTCCAACATCGCTACCGATCATGATGATTTTCCATACTTAAGTCTAATCCGTGGCTATCTATATAAACTGACCTTGTGGTCGTTTAGTTATGATAGAGTTCGGTTTACGTTCAATCAATAATACTGAAATTATTGACCACTACAAAATGCGAGAACAAGAAAGCGTAGAAGCTATTTCGCCTTAATCCTTACACACAGTCTACCAAATATATTGTCATGTGTAATAAAAAATGTATACGGCCTCTGTATACATGAATCGGCCTCGTTATATGTCCACACAACTGGTAATACATTGAGGAGTGACTCTATAATCCATAAGATAGTTAATCTGCTACAACATATTTATCTCCAATTTTGATATCAACAGTTGTTTGCATATGTTGTGCACCCGATTTGAAGACATTGATAATAAATGCTGGTTTTGTATTTGTTTTATATTTCATTGTAATTGCCTTAGGCCCTAAGAGCTCATATACCGAATCTATATTGTCGCAATTTTTGCATTACAATCGGCTTAATTATATTAGGTTGTTTTTTTTATAAGATAAAAGATCTTTTACAAAAAAATATATAATGACAAAGTTACAACAAATAATAAAATTTAATTAAAACCTGAAAAATATTCCATTTTTAGCGTAATAACGAAAAAGTATGATGTAAATCGGCTTTAAGTGAAGCAAAGAGTGAGAGGTCAGTCTAACACGATGAGCGAGTCGTTTGAACTTATCGCCTAACTTTTAAGGCCAGAAGGATTTTTCTATACTTGATTTGACAATGAAGGAGAAATAAGGGTTGAAAATGACAATGATCATTTATACTTAATCAAATAGTACGCGTATTAATAACTGAACGCTATTTAAAGCTATTTCCAATTTATTTAGTTCTTTTTTATTTAATAGTCAATCAAAAGGCAGTGGATCTGTCTCGTCATTTAATATATATAATTGCTGATAAAGTTAGCTATAATGTATTGTCAACATTTAAAATACATGCCAGATAAATATGTGAAATGTAGAGGTCTATCCCGTTTGCCTTCCAGCTAGCATCAAATTTATTAGTATAGTTAAAGATACTTCATCAGACATTCAAAAAGCAATAGAAGAAACAAGCTCTAGAAAGTACCGAGCTTCAATTCAGTTATTTCATAGTTCAATTGTTAATACGCTATACCTACGTTGAATAGCAGTGTTGATATGACTGTGTTAAGATTAATTGTTCTAAATATGGCCTTCATAATATTACCTATAATAAAATTATCCTAATTAAACTCTTATAATTAGTTGTGTTTTTAGAAGTGTCGTCTACAGCAATATGTTCGTTCTTCTGTTATTTTGTTGTATTCTATTCTATACTATTTATCGTGAGGTATCGGCTGTGTAGAATAGTACCTCCCTATGTACCAGGTGTGGTAAGAGGTGACTAAGGTTCTAGAATCGACAGGTAGCGGTATATCCATTCGGAACAGTGTAGTTTAAATGCAGGGATGGGCAGTTGCGTCCAATTCGCGAAAGCTGCGCTCTGCGATTGCCAACAAGCTTGCCCAACGGTGAGACAATTATGGGCAACATTTCTGATTCCAATGGCTGAAATGATGACAATATAACAAAGTGTTCACGATTAGTTATGTATTTAAAATAATAGCAGTTTTTGTTTGTTAGAACAAGATTATCTCTAGAACCACAGGTTATATTTAAAACATCTTCTTGCGTTTTGTAGCACAACTCTTAAGAAATATTTTGTACAGAAATTTTATTGTGTTTTAAACACAATATAATCTATTTTATACCGCTTGAAAGATGAGAAAATAGAAACTGTTAAGATTTATGTTTTTCTGACGGGTCCGAAGGCGCAGGTGATAGTGACCCTATGTGTGTGCCAAAGGTCGGGTTCGGTCCCCAACCAGTAAAAATATTTATATGATATTTATATTTGTTCTATATCTGGGTGTTAAATATATGTTTTAAAGTGTTAAAGATAGTATAGTGATACTTGAAATAGTCTCAAACATCATTATTCAAAACAACCTAATTCGTATTTCTGCGGTAAGTCAACGTTAAGTAAGCACACATACTACCTATACCGGGCCCGATGGCACAGAAGGTATTGATCCTATCTTGTGCGCTAAGGGTAGTTGGTTCGATTACCACCCATGAAATGTATATAATAAAAATAATATGTCGATGTTTGTGTTTAGTTAAGCCGTGAGGTTCTGGTGGAGCAGAAAAGTACCTCCCCTCATCTCGTACCAGGTGCTGTAAGAGGCGTCTAAGGTACCAGAACTGACAGCAGACGGTATATCCATCCACAACACTGTAGCTCAAATGTACAAGGCGGAGATGGGCAGTAGCATCAACGTCGCGAAAGCTACGCTTTGCGATTGCCGACACGCTTGCCCATCGCGGTGATTATGGGCAAAATTCCTCCTTCCTTGGGTCCTATGTCTAGCAGGGGACTTCCAATGGCTGATATGATATTACATTTGCAATTCTTCTGTTGTCTAATGTCTATAGCACAAGTAACATCAAGAAAATTATCTCGGAATCAGGTCAATGCATGAGATGTTATACCCGAGTGAATTATGCAGCAAGGTTTACTTGGGTACTACGTACCTCACGGCTCAAGCTGCATACCTTATTTAAATTCAGATTGATTTTCCCAATGTAGTTGGTAGGAATCCCAGGGGTTAAACTTTTAACAGTTAAGTCGAAGTTTCGGAAGTCGATTATGCGCCGAAAACTTTTTGGAAATTAAGAGTTTGGAAAGCTAAAGATTTTTCCAGTAAACCTCTGAGCTAGGGAGCTATCCCATGTGTATATCGTGTCGTAGCGGCTAGAGACCAACTATATATGGAAAATATTTTTGTTGTAAATTTTGAACAGATTTTGTATGTAATCGTTATAAATGAAAAATATCGTTCAACATTTCATACTGACTCCGAAATAAGTTGCTACAAGCACTTGGGTTACGGCCATCAGACAACAGAAGAATCACAAATGTAAAATACATATATTTAACACCCAGATACAGAAAAAAATACAAATATCAATGTATTATTATTATTAAACATTTGTCCTGGATGGGGATTGAACGTTAGGCGCATAAGTTAGGATCACACAGTTCATGCTAACGGGCCTGTGTAGGCGTATGTATGCTTACTTAACGATTTTCGATGAAAGTCTTATTTAATAATGATTTTTGAGGCTATTTCAAGTATTCATATCTATACTTGAGCTAAAACAAAAGACATAAGCGCAAGAAAATATTATAAAAGTACCTTTTTTGTGAGAGCTGTGAGGTACCGGCATAATAGAATAGTACGCTGCACCAGATGTCGTATGAGGCGACTAGGGTACCAGAACCGACAGATGGCGGTATATCTATCCGAAGCACTGCAGTTCAAATACATCAGAGTGAAGATAGGCCGCAACATCTCTGTCCAATAGCTACGCTCTGCGATTGCCAACAATCCTGCCCCAGCCTTTGGGAGGCCTATGTCCAATAGTGTACTTTCTACTGTTTATGTGATAAAGAATTTGCGAAGTAATCAAATAAACTCAGTCTCTAGAATAACACTGTCTAGTGATTTGTATAGTGCAGCCCCAGTCAGTCCGAATCATTTATAATCCATTATACTTATAACATTTTGGTGATTTCTGGCTGCTCACGTAATTTACCTCCAGTAAACTTTGTTATTAGTCCCACCAGGTACTGGCAAATTTGTTTATAGTAAACTATTCGTAGACTTGTTTGTTCAAACCACACCAGTCTTTAGGGTCGTCAGAGTCATCAGGATCATTGATAATATAGCATTGATATCGTTTTATTTAACGATTTAAAAGTACCTGAGAGAAATTTAAGTAAAGATAATTTTGATTGTAAATTTTACGACTTCAATAAAATCATCAAGTAGGTCCATTCAATAAAATTTGGCAAATGATCGAACAAGTTGCAGCTAGTAATTTCACAGCTTTATTTTTTTTTATACCTGGTCGGCAAGCATATAGAAGCTTGCGTCATCGCAGCGTCTACATGCAAGTAATATTAATAGCGCGTTGCTAGCCTTGGGATTTAAAATTATTATGTGCAGAGAGAGGCAGTGAAATTACCCAGTAATTTCACTGCCTCTCTTACCCTTCAAACAGCAATGTAAACACTACTTTCTGACGGTAGAAGTAGTGGCGACTATTATATGAAGTATACTTTATGTAGAAATTCGAATAAAAGATTGTAAATACATAGTCTAATAAAAAGTACTCCATATACCTGTGGAGTAGAAAAGTCCTCCCTCTATACCGTAAAAATAAAAGCACCGAAACCAACCGATGGCCATATATCCATCCGAAACAGTACAACCTTAATACTACAGCGTGGGGATGGGCAGCAGCGTCCTCATCGTGAAGTTTTTCTGCGATTTCCACCACGTCAGCCCAGCGCGGCTTCCAAATTATGGTCAAAAATTCCCCTATTTTAGGGAGGCCTATGTCCAACAGTGGACTTTCTATGGCTGATATGACGATGATATGATGATAGGATACTTTTGAAATCGGAAAATGTCTTGCGAATCGCGATAGAAAGCAAAATTAGTACGTAAGCAGTCTGTTAAACGTCACACTTGATAATCCGACACTGCACCAGCAAAAGGTCTGCCCTATTATCGGGAGCTCGTTGAATAACCAGACTGTTCCGCTTAGAGCTATATCAAAATAATATCCACCATTTAGTTATCGGCAAATTTCGTATTCACGATAAAATCCCCAAGAGGAATTATCGGGTAGACCCAAATAAGAATAAATCTCTTTATCAGGGCACGTAAATCATAACAGATTGCCTTGAGTTTGACTGAACGCTCACCAGGGGGCGTTCTCCGTTTATCTGACCACTTATTAAGCTTCTCGGGGTAATTTTGCGCGGTGGTTTTGTACGATGTCTCGCAAAAATTTTGTTTTCTATATTTATAAAGTTAAATTTGTTCATGTGTTTTTTATGGAACTAGTTTTTATACCATAATATTGTCGTTGAAATTGAAAATTAAATAAATGTTTAAATAACCTTAAATATTGATTATTTCTGGAAAATATAGAGCAATTTATTTTTTAAAACAAATCAGTTATTATTAATAAATTATAAAAGCATATAAATGACTCTTTGTGTATAATTAAAACTTAATTCTAAAAATATATTTCACATTTTAGACTAAATTTAATAAATTATTGCGCCAGATAAAAATGGAGATTAAAAGAGTCTTAATTTTTTTTTATATAAAATTGATGCACGCAATTTTAATATCTGTGTCATCATCATATGCCTCTTAAGAAAGGATAAATTTACCCGTAATTGCGACACTGAGCTAGCATGGTGGCAATGGCAGATCTAATTCGACGGAAATGCTACCAATACCCATTGCATTTGAGCTACACCGCTTTGGATAGACATACCGCCTCTGTTCGTTCTGATAACTCAGTCGCCTCTTACAACACCAACATTCTGCTTTGCCACACAACTACAATTATGTAAGGGTTGTGGAAAACGATATTTGCATACAAAACATCAACAAAGGTACAAGGAGAGACCAAATTGGTAAATTTAATATGCATGTCATATTTACATAACATTTTTCGTTCTAGAAGTTACGTCAATCCACACGATACCTTGTGCAAATAATATTTTACTGAGGACTTGTCATGAACTTATTTCGGCGTTTAAATCTTTTGCATCTCACATGAACCTCTGTTGAACAAATAACAACTAGGAAGAGGTTAGAGAAAGTGAGATGTACCTATATCACAAAATTAGCTTCGTTTTTAAAATGTAGTTTTATAAAAAAAAGTATGTAACATTATAATATAATAATTAACTTATATAACACTAAATCCTTTTGTTCTTTTATATTGAATAGCAAGTAAGTTGCATATTAAATAAATATCCGTTCACGAAGCCAACTAGTTCAGATTATCTAGTTCTAGTTTTGGTCGTGCTCATCAAAATCGAGCTCTGAATCATTGAAATAAAGTTTATTATTTTTTTATATTGATCGTCATAGCGATATAAATATATGTTAAAATACCTTTAACAATACGTTGAAAAGTCGAAAGTCATTGTGTATGTAAAAATATTTTTAAATAAATACACTCACAGCGTTTTTACGAGTATATTATACTGCAAGTCACGTAAGTACATTCGATTTAACCTGTCATGAACAATGACAGCTTATTTATTGATCCTATCAAGCTACGACTTCACCCATTCAGCTCTTTTACGAGCAAACGTCGTAAAATAGTCGTATTAAAATACTGTATGAGCTGCGAGCATGTTCGCTATGTATTCGGCCCTTTAAATTTTTTATTAGCACATTTGATCGTTCTTCGGGTTTGAAGTGCAGGTTGCAATGTATTCTACGTCAATAAGGAATGACATTAATACATTTTAAGAAGTAATACTATAGTACTAAAGGTCGCTTGGGGGTCGAAAATCAACCAAGTTTTACATGAACATTCAATAAAGTTTGTAATGACTCTCTCATGATTTGCTTGGCATTCAAAAGACAGTTCAAAGTCAAATATGTCTTTTTTTAAATAAGCCTATCATGATGAAATATTTATAAGAAGTAAGTTATAATTAGTTATAATTGTAACTAAGTACTTATAAATATGAATTATACAATTAATTTATTAGTGTCTCAAAAGTGGGGTACCGGCAGGGTAGAATAGTTCCTCCACCTGTACCAAGTGTCGAAAGATGTGACGTAGGTTCCAGAACCGATAGATGGCAATAAATCCATTCGAAATAGTGACGTTCATATGCTCAGGGCGAGGATGGGCACCAGCATCCTGGTCGTAAAAGCTACGCTCTACGATTTCCAACACGCTTGCTCAGCGCAGCATTATGGACAAAATTCTCCCTATCATCATATCATTCTTCATGAATGATGAAGAAGTGTCGCAATGTGTCATAGAACCAATAGTGCATGTAATGACTATTTTGATGAAATTTATTTATATCTAATGCATTCTGCATAAAATAAATATTTTATGCACTCCCCCCCCCCATATAACCTTTTTTGTATAAATTTTTACGATCATCCTATCACGCAATTTCCTTTAAGAGGTCTGTTTTGCTTTACGTCTTAACATTACTACCTGGGGTACCAGCAAAATAGAATAGTACTTCCCTCTGTACCAGGTGTCGTAAGAGGCGACTTAGGGACAGGAACCGACAGATGGCGGTACAACCATCCGACACAACGCAAATTAAATACTACAGGGTGGGGATGGGTAGCAGCATCCTTGTCGCGATGTTGTGCTCTGCGATTGCCATCACGCTTGCCCAGCGCGGCAATTATTGGCAATATTCCTCTATCTTGGGGAGGCCTATGTCCAACAAAGGACTTCTATGGCTGATAAAATGATAATGATTAACATTAAAGATAATGTTTTGCAGTGACTTAGTCTGTCTGGAAATTATTTCATAATCCTTGGATAGGGATCAAAAGTTTTGTGTCATCTTCCTTAGTATTGAACAAACAAATCAAGAGACAGACTCACTTTTGTGATAAAATCTGTAGTGATAAAGTACTCGTACATACATGCAGAAATTCATGATCGTTTCAGGGAAGATATAGGATTCAGGTTAGTTTTCCATTTTCTTTAATTGAATTTTGCAAATTAATGAAAATTCCCAACTTGTAATTATGACAAATCAAAAGATTATACCAAGACTAATTAATTTATCATTACTAGCTTTTTTTAAAGCAGGAAAAAATGTTCCTTCCGCACACTAAAATTACCTACCGTTTTCCGTACTCGCACTCATGGACGAACACCCATGCGCCGGCGCGCAAGGTGCGTATAATGTGCGGGTCCATATCTTAGGCGTTGTCCAGAGACACCGGGACATCATACTTTCGCCGATCATTATCATTACTAGCTTATCCTGTCTTAACTATAAACCAATGATTATCATGAAAAAAATATTGCTACAATAAATAATAAACTATACTATTTCTTAAGTATGATCAAACTAAACAGTAAAGAAATAATTATTAAAATCGCTTTAAGAAGTTCATCCGGAACAATCGACGGAGAAATAAAATTAAGGGCTGATGGACTGACTGACTATAACATGATGCTAGGACCAATAAGAGCGCAGCGTAAATTATCCTAGGTTTGCTCTACAACTTAACGCGTCTAAAACCTCAGGACGCTGTTTCTTATTATATATAATTCGACCATGGACCATCGTTTTTTTTTACTTTATAAGGTGTAAAATACTGTAGTACATTATTTTGATCTATATCGTCGGGTTTAGCAAGCGTTTGGTGTGTAATCTCAAAATAATATGTTTATTTACAACATCACATTGGAAACCTCTAAAATTATTAGTATTTCTTTACTATATTATTACATGAATCACTCTATCTATGTATTTAAAAAAATGTAGCAAAATACGTTGCATAGTTTTAAAAATCTAAGCATATATACAGGCATACAGACAGCGTAAAGCGACTTTGCTTTAAGTCATGAAGAAGTTGTTCATAAGGGACCCAAAGGTGCGGAGATCGGTGAAAGTCAATTTTGTGACCTCAATACAGAGTACAAGTTAAGCATCCATTGTGAAATGCGTAAAACAAATGCTGTCGTTTAAAATTAAAACACAACAAAAGAACACGAACCCAACAAAAGGTCAGAAAATTGATCCCCCTCTTTATTAGGTCACCGAATTCTTGCTTCTACCACAGACAGGTCACCTGAAATGTTTTTAGGGCGAGTCCGGATCCATGGCCTTTCTGTAACACTTAGCATTTTAGCAAGAATATAATGCTTACTAATATTTTAAATGCAAAGTTAGTTTACTGCTTTCATCTTCACAGATTATCTACTTTAATTTTGGATACATATAGTTCAGAGAACGGAGAAGTACACACGCTATATTTTATTCTGGTAGAACATACTATTCCCGTGGCATTTACGATAAAAGACAATTTTACTACTACAAATAATCAATAAGTGGCGCTGAGCGATTTTAAAACGCGCTATTAAGTAAAGGATAATCTATTCAGAATTGTCTGTACTAAATCTAAAACCGGCAAGGTAGAATAGTACTTCCCGCTTTACCAGGTGTCGTCAGTAGCGACTGAGGTACCGGACACCGACATATGGTGATATATGCGTAACATTGTATCTCAAATGTACAGGGCAGGGATGGGTAGCGGCATACCTGTCGCGAAGCTACGCTTTATGATACGCTAATATGGTCATATTCCCCCTTTCCTGGGGAGGCCTATATCCAGCAGAGGACTTCCAATATTTGATGTGATAATGACGAAGAATCAGGATATCCCAGATTTATTCAAATTTTTCGATCTCAATTAGAAGAATTCGAATTTCGAATTAAAAATTCTTTATTAATCAAATGATATTACAGGATAATATTATTGAAGACTGAACATGCTACAGGTCGCATACAACCGGTCCTCTCAGAGACTACTTTGGGAGACCTATGTACAGTGGACATCTTGTGGCTTATATGATGGTGACAATAACAAACATAAAAGGATCTTTTATTTCTTCTACCTTCCTTCTTTTGGTCCATTATCTAAGAAGGTCCTCTATCTTATCGTAACCAATAGATTTATTATATACACGTTTTCCAAAATCCATAGTAAATTATCCGCTCCGTTATCACCGCGGTCTATTGACAGATCTCCAATATGCGGTTCGTCACAGGCTGGCATCTGCCATTCGCAGAAATGTGGTTTAACAGGTCCGTAGGTAAAATTGTCTATGAACTTATTAAATGGTCGATTAAGCCATATCTTATCTTATAATCAGTAATATTGTAAATACAGACAATATAAGATCACCTCTCCCATAGAATAGTAACTCATAATAGTACCAGATGTCATAACAACTCCAAACCAAAACATGTTTAGCTCAAATGAATATAGTGGGGATGAGCAGCATTCCGGTTAGTAAAGCTTCGCTCTGCGATTGCCAACACGCTTGCCCAACGCGGTAATTATGGGCAAAATTTCCCTTTTCCTGGGAAAGACTATGAGCATGAGTCCACAAACCAGCATAGTACATTAATACATCTCCCTCTAGACAAGAAGTCGTCAGAGACTATTGAAATACCTACACCGACATGGTGGTATACCCAACCAAAACAACTAAGCGCATGGTATGGATAAGCAGCAATGATCACGTCATAACGCCACGCTCTGTATAGATCTATTGTTTACCTCACGGGAAAGCCTTAGATTTTCAACTGATATAACAAAGAGAAGTTATCATAAAAAATATTACTTCAGGATTTTCAGAAGATACAAGTTTTCAAAAGCACTCCAAAATATTTAGATGATCTCCAGTATTAGAGAAACATTGAGATTTTTTATTGCTTTTTTTGCAGCCATTCGTAACGCAAACCACAGGGCCTGTCTAGTACAGCCTTCGTTGATATATTCGACCTGGCCCGGTGCCAGACGCTCTCGAACCGGCAATTTATCGGTATTGTTAATAAAATACCGCGATAAAGCTGTAAACATTTCATATACTCGGTTTTTAAACGAAACCTTGATTTTTTTATTACTCTGCCTTGCTGATAAATAATTTAAAATCAATAAGTACCTACTGTGTTATACAACCATTTAAACGTAAGTTTCAGGAATTTAAATGTACATGGAAAATAAATATTATTGCTTATTTACCCCATTTTTAATAAATGTCCGGATAACGAACCTCCTCGATGTTTATATTTGGAGTATTTGTAGTAAGATTCAAATTATAAAGCAGTGCATAAATGCTTATGTGAGGCGTATTTAGACTTATATCATATGTGCCGAAATAATCCCTACTGTAGCGTATTCTATCTGGCATGATGCCAGTACAGTCAAGCTTTGTAACTGGCATTATTATATCAGCTGATAGTAGACTACGAATTACTTTCATGATCTTAGAACCTTGAATTGCCTAATTTATATATACATATATTGACAGTCAGTAGCAGAAATTAAAAACATCAATACAATCATCACGCCTGTTCTCGCATGGTAAGCAGAGACAATGGATCTCCACTTGCTACGAACATAGCATATAATAATAATATATTGATTATTGTACTCCAATGAAAACAACTCATTACAAAAATATATATATATATATATATATATATATATATATTATATATCAACATATCTCACTCGCTTCCTTTATTTGCACCTGATTCCGTAATAAGTCGCTTAAAGCACTTGTGTTACGGTCAACAGACAACAGAGGATTCACAAATATACTATTTAAATACATATATTTAATACCCAGACACAGAATAAACATAAATATCATCATATAAATATTTATCCTGGGTGAGGATCAATCCCACGACCCTTGGCGCGCGAGACAGGATCACCACCACCTGCACCATCGGCCCCATCAAATTCTTTATTACCTCTTCTCAGATTAAGATTCGCGTAGGTCATTTAATACCAACATAATTATTTCTACGTTAATCTTTAAATTGTTGTAACATGTATCAAGTAATGAAGCTAGATATTGAAGGCATTAAAAGGTGTTTGTATTCGTTTACATTATAAGTATACACACACAAGTACAAGGTTTTGTTGTGTGTAAGTACATTATATATTTAACACGCGTACCGTTCCTTGACTACTCGTGACGTTTAAAAGCATCCATTGTACGTGTTTAGATGCCGAGGGGTACGGACAGAGGATAGTGCCTCCCTCCAGAATCCGATAGATGACAGTATATCTACTAGTAACAACGCAGCTCGAATCACTGAATTCCCACATTTCATACATTGATCTGACTATCAGAGAAGTCGTTTAAAGCATCAGTGTAACGGACACCATAGATGGATCACATATTTAATACTTTAATACATATTTACATACAAATCAAATATTCGTTATATAAATCTTTGTCCTGAGTAAGGATCAAACCCTTGACGCACATGATCTAATTACTATCATCTCAAGTTGGGCCTTTTACTGATGTCGTCTGCATTGGTATTAATCTATTTATAGTTTTACGTCTATTTATAGTTTTTTGGCGCTGAAGGTTGACGCTACACAATTTATATTTACTTCTATTTTTATTAGAGTCCGATTGTTTTACCCAAAGCAATTATCAAACGACATTCCGCGGACCAGAGGGGCACCTACAAAGAACAATTACTCGAGCCATTACTGCACAGCGGCTCTTTGTTTTAATGCAATCGCATAAAACCTTTCTCGAACCCAAATAGGCTGACAACCGTTTTAAATGTTTATTTCGAATACACAAGAGTCCTGGTAAATAAAGAACCGTATCACAATTACATTACGTATCAAATTTGTATAACATCATCGCCTAATAGTCTTCATCAATTAATGACAAAATATAGTTTACTACATGCCAAGGGGGCGGCGCCACCTGCAATGAAGAAGGAATTGTTGGGACACGATAAATGGAAGAACTTAACTCAAAGCGTAATACTATATATATATACATATGTATTATAATTTCTAATATATATTCTAGCGAGTACATATATGTACGATAGATTCCTCTTTATAAGCGATAAGTTTCGTCCACGTCTTCAATAAAGATTTCCAAGATCGGTCACCATTTTTCCCCCGGATACTACAGTCAACCTGCGCTATTGCATTTGCTCTACGCTATCTCGGATGCATATACCATCAGTCGGTTCTGGTATCAGTCACATTACGTCGCTTGATACAGAGAGGTACCTTTTATTCTACCACAATACTTTATACGGTTTAATAAGAACTCCACTATGCAATCACTCCACGGAATACTTAGACAACCAGAACTAACGTACTGCAGTTGGTGTAATTCCTAATTACTGCAATTAGGAAGAGACTTATGCAAGCACCTGGATGCATGCCAACGTTGCTTTTGTTTTCATTTACATTAAGCTATGTATTGTAAAGAAGCATGTCATCGGGTGTAGTGCAATACCGCGAATGTAGCATTAGTAATAAAGGCCTAATAAATTTTAAGGTTTTTAAATTGAATTGAATTTACTATCCCATTATTGTTCCACATATTGACAAAGATTGACCGCTGTTACTTATAGTTATCAATATTTTATTTAGCTTGAATGCAATGTGAATACTACTATTTAGCGGTAGAAATAGGTGAGAGTGAGGTACCAATGCAGACAAACTTTGTATGAGCTATATCCTCATGTAAACTACTAAACCGATTTTAATCATTTTTGTTTACTGTGTACAGTCTGATTTATCTTTAAAGGTAGGATAGTTTATACCCCAAATAATTAACTTAATTTTTTTTCGGGGTAATGGCATTAAGTTAAAACCGGTCAACGTCATAAAAACATATACTTGCATAGCACTTTGTAATTCCGTGATTTCCACCATAAAGTAGTGTTTTCCTACATGCAGTGTTCTGGCTGGCATCCAAAGCCTAGGAGGTTTCAATAATAATGGCCGACGGAGGCTTTATGCGAGGGCTCTGTTCTTGGCACTTGCGGTTATACAACAAACACGTTCTGTGTTTACTAAGCTGTTAGCTGTACTGACTTTTTGTTATTTTATTGTTATACTAATATTTCAAATGGAAATATCTGTCAGTTTGTTACGATTTTACGGCATAATCGGTTAGTTTATCTGTCAACTTGAACCTATCCATTATAACTAATTCAGAGTAGTGTATAATAGTACCTCATTTATATTAGATATGAGATGAATAAAGGGCCGGTACCAATAGATAGCGGAATATCCATTCGAAATAGTTTAAATGCTCTGCGATTGCAGCGACGCTCGCTCAGCGCGGCTATTATGGACAAAAATCCCTATTTCTTAGTAAAGCCTATGTTTAATGTGATGATGAACAGGATAACTTGAACCTTAGAGAAGAATCAGACTTGGTCCCGATAAAAAAAATTCCTGTAGGGCACGATATAAAGCAAAGTCCAAGTCTAAAAAGTTGCGGCTGGATAGAAACATAGGAAGTATAGTCATTAAAAGTCTGACATGGTTTATTCTCAACTGGAGCAAATTTTTAAGGAAAATATTAACGTCTTTATAACTTATTGTAATGAGGTGGTAGATGTAGTAGACTCACACTGATCGTCTGATTTGTACTAACAAACAGTATTTGTTTTTTGTTCGTATGACTTGAAGCTGCACTGATCAGACGTCAATTTCAGCGCTAGCAGAGGGATAGGCGAGTCCGCTTATTAAGGAGCCTTTTATTAATAGGCCGCTTATTAATAACCTATGTCCACCTGTACCCGTGGGGGTGGTTCGCAGGACCGGTGGGGATACCAAAAAGTGTTATTTATATTTTTTACTTTGATAAATCTTGAGGTAGACCGCTTACAAAGGTCATCTGCATTGATATCTCTCTCACACCTATTTCTACCGCCAAATAGCAGTTTTCGCATTGCTGTATTAAAAGGTGAAAGAGACAGTAAAATTACTGGGTAAATGTGATATTGTATCTTCAGTTCACAAGGTGACACACTAAGTGATATATTTGCGATAACACGAGTGGCTGCGGTTACGTTTATCATCAAGGAGACCGTATGTTTGCTTGCTGACTTCATATACCTTAGTAAGACAAAAAGACCACAAAAAATGTTGACAAAGTCACGGGTGTTCACTAATATTTCAATAAATCGTGACATTTTGTGTACAAACCACTGAGGTGAAATCAAGCACAAAAGCAATTTAAATAAAGGCAACCATTGCAAAACTAAAGCAATTTTATATGGACCCCCGTTCCCTGAGGAGAGTGCCGTGAAAAATAGCGGCAAATTTAACCCCCTAAGATTTTGTGGTCGCTTTCACGGTTAATTCAGAAGAAATGCAAAAGTTCAATATGCCAATAAAGTTTTTGCATTGAGTTTCTTTCTTTTAACTCTACAGACTAATAAAGTTCTTTCTGTAGGCGAATTTTGATTGTAGTCTCACTCATTGATATTGTATTTTGATAATTAACGACGGACTGAAACAATATAGGACGAACGAAATATTTAGCATACTTGTTATTTACTAGCTAAGTAAAAAGAAAACATGAGAAATAGTATTTTGTTTGTGGAACTTGCCGGGCTTATAATATACATCATTATTATTATCATAGCAGCCTTAAAACATCCAGTGCTGGACATAATGACCACAAAAAAGTGGGAATTTACCTATAATTGCCGCTCTGGGCAAGCGTGGCGGCAATCGCAGAGCGTAGCTTCGCGACGGGAACGCTGTTGCTCATACCTGCCCCGTTGTGCTTGAGCTGAGCTGAGCAACTCGGTTCCGGTATTTCAGTCGCCTCTTACGACATCTGGTACAAAGTACTATTCTACTCTGCCGATACCACCCGGCCACAAAAAACAATATTTTCATGTGAATATGTTTTTATTTAAAGTTTAAAAGTACAATTAATGTACAAGTTAGCTGGAAACTTTGAGCAAACAGTTTTTGGTGACCGTCACAAAATGCATTTTTATTTCGTAGCAGTCGAACCTGCTACGGCGTGGCATAGAGAGTATTTTAGTAAAACCGTGGGTTTCATAATTAAATTTGCAGTGCTTGTTATTATGTCAAAAGTTACATTTTAACAAAATACTTATATAACAATGTACTATCTTTTTATATATTTATCTATATACCAGTTAGTTTTTACTTATCTCCGACACACATAGACCGATTTAAATGAGACTCACTGGTAACACCGACTGAGAACGAAATAATTGAATCCCTATTTCTTTCATGCGTAAACGGATGGACCGATTTCACGAAATCTTTTTTGTATCCTATTTTGTATGTTTGTTAGAAAATATAAGAATACCTCATTGTAATTAAAGTAAATGTATTAAGATTTAAATTAATTGATATAATGTTTTTAACTATATAATATTGAACAAAAGAACTACTTACAACAATATTACTTTTATACAGTTTTGAAGCATGACCATAATGTAAAAGATCCATGAAGTCGTTAGTCGAAGTATTTGCAGGAGTTTGCTTCTATCTATGTAATTTTTTAAGCTGAAGTACCAATTTTCACCTGCAACATTTCCTCGCAGTAACGAGCCGGCACAAGCGTTATTTATTTCCATTTTCAAACTGAAAATTGCAATAGACATGAACAGTAAAACTGGTGGTTCGCCAGGCGAGAAACAATGCATCATTTTAATAGTCCTCGTAGATATCTACGGCGTAGCTCGTCCGTAGTTCGTAGCTCGGAGCTCGTAGCTGCCTGTTACGAATAGCTTTTTTGTTTACGGCTCTACGTTAAGGGCGGGTAAACATTTTCTATTCGGTATTTTTGATACGTTGTATGTTTTGTTTTTTTTTTAAATATGCAAGCTTTGAGCTAGGTTGTTGAATATGTTAAACTACGCTATGAAAATAATAGCGACAGAGCCTACTCTTAGCCTACTCGTTGCTTTGAGATTTGAATAGTTACCCTTTAAAATATCTCATTGCTATACGATAACTACGGAGCCCAACCAATATTTCGTAGTCATCTAAATGAATTTATTGTTTGAAAAAGAATGATATATTTTGCTTAATATAGATTTGATTAAATTTGTTAAATTAAGTTTTGAAATTTTTTTAAATATTGTTTCGTTTCAACATAAAATAGAGAGTATGAGTCTTACGGTTGTAGTATTAAATATTTATTATATCAATGACAGTATTGAAGTTTAGATATATTTAAAATAATGTCAACCGTGAATGAATTGAAAGGCATTATGAAAATATTGATATACTACTTATAAGCATGTTTAAAATGCTAAAACAAAACTATTATTGAGAACGATTGCCGGAAGGTAACCATGAATGCGTTTAATGCCGTTAACGTAATTTTATTCTGAGTAGTGAACGCGTCCATACAATGTATATATACATACATTTAACATCAAACATCACTTGCTTATACTTGTGGCCTTCCAATTAACCCCATTACACATTGGAGCGCTCAATGTCAATATTTCCTTAAAGGAACAATACTAAAAACCAAACTTAAATCTACATCTTGACCTACCGACCCAAACATGCAAATCACCGCTCACCCTCAAATAAAACTTAACCCAATTTCGGGTCATCAGAACCTGAGCCCCCTCCCACCCTTTTACCCCCTTACTCTCTCAACTAAGTTGCTAATCGTTGCCATAAAAATATATAAACGTAATCGGTACAATCAGGTGCACATGAGGTTAGCACGCAACGCTTACGTAAAATCGACGGGATTGCGCCACAGAGCAGAAACTTGCAGCTTTCTCATTATAAAAGGGACGGCAAGAAAGTGATTGGCGTCATTATTTAATGATGCTTCACATATTGATTACAGTAGAATAGTACCTTTCCTTATTTTAGATGTCGTAAGTAGAAACTGAGTTACTGGAAACGACAGATGGCGATATATCCACCGAAAACATCCTTGAAATAAAATCGGGCTAAGAACGTATCTGGGGAAAAGATAACACCATTCCTGTCGCAATGCTATGCTTTGCAATGACTGCCTGCCCAATGTGACAATTATAGGAAAAACATGCTGCTTTCTCGGGGACAACTATTCCAATAGCAAGACCAACTAAATCAAAATTAAAACCAACGAGTTCTGACTCATTGATTTTAATTTGTATTATTTAATAATGTTATTTATTTCACGTAGTAGCATAAAGTTTATAAAATTCTTTACATAATATTATATAATAAACCTTCATTAACCACACCGTGACTTCATTAACAGCACATAATCCAAATGGTGGAAATTGATTGAGATTAAAATCTGGTAGATTCAACGAGTCACGGAATAAATTAATAGGATTTAATAAGCTATTTGGCGAAATGTTCATAGAAATCAAGTTTGATAATAGTTTTTATTCTAGAGGTTACAATGGAATTTAACTCAGTTTAACATTAAAACTTGAGTGTAGATTTCACTTTGATATATTTATACATTTTGTTTAGAAGAGAAAAAATGGGAACTAGCTTTGTCTTAGTTTACTTTAAGATATCACGATTTTTTAATGAATGATTCTTTTTAGCATTTCAATATTGATGAAAGAAAAAAAAAGCATCTCATGAAAGCCCTTGGTATTTTTATTCATTTACTGAAACACATTTAAGATTCCGTGTCTTATACGGTTGAGAAACATCACAATCTAGAATCTGTCTAGTAATTATATTTACGTATGCAACTAGCTATTCAGTCGCGATACCTTCGAGTATCTTATAGACTTCACTTTACCCGCGTGCCGCGAGAACTTGACTCATGTTTAAAAGTAGCTTACATCATTTTCAAAGGTGTAAACTATAAATGAGCCAATTTTCAACAAAGTTGCTTTACCGGACGTACGTATTTAAAATATCATAAAAAAGTATTCATAACACTAAAAATTAGTTTTATCTCATATTATAATAACCTCATCTCTCTTGCACAATCATCGTTACAGCCATTGCGAGTCCACTGCTGGACATTGGCCTACGTAAGAAAGAGAGATTTTTACTCGTAATTGCCACGCTGCGCAAGCGTGTTGTCAATCGCAGAGCGCAACTTTCACAACGGGGATACTCTGCCCAACCCCACCCTGGCATTTAAGCCACACTGTTTTGGATGGATATACAGCCATCTGTTTGTTCTTGTACCTTAGTTGCCTTTTACGATACCCGGTACAGGGGGATATACTATTCTACTCTGCCGGTATCTCTTGCAAAATATATTCTGTTTTTAAAAAAGAAATTGCATTTGCAGTTGTTACACTGCATAGAGATCTTATATTATGTAAGCTGTGGCACGAGCTACTTTACCCCAGTTCCCGCTGTTACTTCCGAAATGTGCCTTAATTAAGGCAGCTGTTTAGTGGGCTAGACAGATCGTTACATCATTTATATAAAAAGTTTAACCTTTTCCTTAATTATTTATTGTTTTACTTCATCGTTATGAAAAAATCTATTTTCAAGTTCAGAGACATATAATATTTCTAATATTTACGCATTCACTTCTTATAATAAACTTTTTAAACTCTTCAAAACGTATTATTTACGTTTACGTTTAAAACATTTTTGTTCCGTGCGGTACCGGAAGGGTAGGCTAACACCTCCCACTGCACCAGGCGTCATAAGAGGCGATTAAGGTACAAGAACCGACAGATGGCGGTGTATCCATTCGAAACAGTTTAGCTCAAACTCACAGGGCGGGGATGGGCAGCAGCATCCCCGTCGCGAAGGCTGCACTCTGCGATTGTCAACACGCTTACTTGGAGAAGCCTATATCTAGCCTATATAAGCCTAGATCTAGCAGTGAACTTCCAAATGGCTGTTACGATGATATTTTGTTCGGCGCTTTGGTTACCTTGCGATTGTAAATTTCAAATCCTGACACAACATCTTTTGTCAATCTTGTGAATGGTTGCCATAAGGTAACTGAAATATCAAAGATCGATCTCATATCGTTATTTTGTAATAAACAGACCGACATATAATAAAAGTATTGATTCCCAACAATAAGGACAGGTATAACCTAATTTTGTAACAGTACAATGTAGCCGTTTATCCCTAAAGCCTGATTAGTAATAACATTTCTCGAGTAAGTAAGCAGAGTTCTTTTAGGGACAATTGTTGGAGAAAAGGTTTCAGATTTTTTTTTTACATAAACTATATTTGCGTTGTACCTAGTGCATTTCTTCTTTCTATTAAACGGAAGTTTAATAGAAAGAATAGATAAACTTAAAGTTTTTATCTGACTGCTTCCATGAAGTATCTGTTTAAAACTTAGTATTAAAACATTCAACATTCAACACTACTTTTAAAATAGGTCACCAATTGACCCATTTGTTCAAATTTGTCTTAAGTATAACTTCATCGGCACGTTGTGGTGTCTAATTTTATAGAAAAATTTATTTATTGACGAGGTAAAATTGCATTTAATAGTTATTAAAATAAAAAGATATTTGAGAGTCGTAACGGTACCCTAGTTTTAATATAGGCATGAAACCGATTGATTAACGAAAATATATGTCTCATAATCTGTGTTCGTATTTAATCGACATTAATGATGTCCTCTTCGGCGACTACCCATTTTTAATCGATTATTAGGCACCCATCCTCGGCATAATGGTTTGGTATTATACTAATTTACCCATTCCATTACGACAAGTAGTTATTATTAATTCATATTCTAATTTCGCTAAAATATTTGTTGGTTCCTATTCGTGTTTGAGGCACTCGCCTTCGTGATGGAGTCAACATAAATACTCTGAAGTAATGTCGGTAATAAAATAGCTATGTTAAATATTGCTACTAATTTTACTAGGTTTTTTGTTGGGACAGCTGTAGATATTGTGGGCTTCGAGTAGATTATTTGAATTTAAATAATACTGTTCTATGTTTATCGTATAAACCACAGAATTTATTTGTGATTTTAAATTCACAAGTAACTAGTAATTTTACTACGGTGATATAAAAATTGAATTAAATGAAACAAATTATATGGGTATGCATATAAATGACAATTTTATGCTAGAATTGATTATTGCCAATGATTAATATAAGTTATATTTTAGAAATTACGTACGTGTTGTGGGTTACGTACTTACACAGTATTTTCGTATTAAAAATATTGTTTACCTACTTTTCTAATACTAGTCTAAGCCGATCATGAATGGATCTTCAAATAACACAGTATCTTATTTATATGAATTTCAGCCAGTCTAATTTTCATTGAAGTATTTTGGTATTTGTACGATGCCGCGCGCCTCTGAATAATAAATAACATAATGGTTCCTGTTAGCTTATGAACGAACATGATTGAGGTAGATCAGTTATCTAAAAGTCTAACATCGATGCACTATTCTAATGGGATATTGATTTATCTAACCATTACGATCAAATAACATCTATTTTGTTATTACTATAGTACATAGATTTGGGTGGGACATGTTATAACATCATTAGGCCTGATTCTAAAGTAATTGGCATCCAAAACGACGGCGGCTGTTATGAAAAATCTGTAATGTGCCTTTCGTGACCTAACATTCATTAGTTACATTTTGATGGACCGATGCAAATGGCTGTACTCGGAACTGTAATTGAGTGAAAAATTACAGCGTTTTGTCAGTGATAGTACTAAGAATCAGACCTTAATCAACACAAATCTATGCGTGGAAGGAAGGGGGAACATGCAAGGCTTTGTGCGGGCGAGCTCACCGTTGGCATCAGCTGGTCCGTGCTTCTCACGCGCGTCACCTTGTTCTTGTAGATGAGCTTCTTCATCGCGCGCTCCACCGGCTGGTTCCACCTCATAAACATCACGTACGCCCCGTACAGGGAGAACAGCACCAGCGCCTCCTGCCAGTAGATCTCGCTGTCGCGGAAACAGTATATCAACACTAACAGGCTGATCGAGTAAAAGGTACAGTCGCGGAACAGCGGCCACCAAGTCAGAGTTAGTGTCGTGCGCGAAAACAGCGCGCACGCACCGATCACGAACAATATGTTGAACACCGCCGACCCCACGATCGTCCCGATCCCCACGTCGTCAAAGGAGACAAACACGCCGATGATGGAGGTGAACAGCTCCGGCGCGGAGCCGCCAGCGGCCATGAAGGTGGCGCCGGCGACGTCATCCCTGATGGCGAGTCGTTCGATGATGACGTCCAGGGCTGGCACGAAGAACTCGTCGCAGACGATCGCGAGGGCGACGAACATGTAGCCCATGCCGATCACGTGGAGGAAGACGGCGCCGGAGCGCCGCTGCTCCTCTGTGAAGAGGTCCGTGGGGAAGAGCGGCGCGGGCTTGTCTTCTTCGGCGGCCGGCGAGGGCGAGGCAGCGAGGTCGGTTACGTTGGTCTCGCCGGCCCGCGCCGCCGCCAGCAGCGCGAGCAGCAGCGCGCCACCCATGCCGCGTCCCCGGGCGCTCCGAGCACACTGCCGCGCGCCGCGCCCGCGCCCGTTCCAGTCCCCACCCCGCCTGCCCCCACCCCGCTCGGGCCCGCTCGATAGCGCCGCACTGCGCCGCGCCGCCGCCGCCGCCTCTAACCCCCTATTCGTGCTCCCGACCCGGATGCCCGTTTGTGAAGCCCGCGATGCTTATCGGCTGGACGCTGAAATCGTACGGTATTCGTTGCCGAAATCGGAAAATTGTTTACACTTTTTATATCGATTGTACCGCTAGGACGTTTAATTTACTTGGGTTTTCTTTTTGGAATCTGGCGCAGATGTTTGTGACATGCACTGTACAAGTTGACATGACAGTTTTCAGTTCCTAAAAATTGCGAATATCATACTAAATTAATAATAACCCATTGATACCTTTTTAATTTTAGTTGATATTTTATTTTAAGTGGTACCTACTTAAGAAATTATTGCCCGTCATTTTATACAATAATACTAAAAACTATAAAATCTAGGGGCAGAAGAGATTTAGAACAACATTTCCTTTGTCAAGTCTTTTTATTCCTCCCACCCCCCATGGACTTCTCCATCACTATCATTGTTTACGTATTCGCCAGAGCGCGTGGTGAATACGCATTTAGTCGGATTTCGATTTGTACGACGCTTCCTTGACAAACAGGCGCGTCAACCTGCCCACCCCGCGCCACTCACGCCTCTTTACAACTGATACGATATTTGTACTACGGCCTACTAAACTATGTTATAAAAAGGTCCAGTAAAATTTGACTATACCAATTTTATAAAGCCTATGTTGGCATTGATTGCCTATAAAAGATTACAAAACACAGTGTTAGATCCCTAAATCGTGGGGTAGAATAGTGCCTTCCCCTGTACCAGGTGTCATAATTAAGTTAAACTGAACGACTGATGAACCAGAACTGACTGACAATGGTATAAACACCTTAGAGAGCGTAACTCAAATGCAACAGGGTGGGGATGGGATGCAGCATATTCGTGGTAAAGCTACGCTTTGCGATTCGACCGCGCCTGCCCAGCACGGCAATTATGGGTAAAATTCAAACCGTTGGGGATGTCTATGTCCAGCGGTGGATTTTCTTCGGCTAATTTGATGATGTGAGCATTTTCTTCGATTTCTATAGCATGTTTCACTGTCAATTTTGTGAAATTGTTCATTTTTAATGGCGTGGCATTAAGAAAAACAAACACGCCTAGCATTACTATATTATTTATTCGTTTAATATTAACAAATCTAGCTTATATCTAGTTTCTAAAATAACACACATTTGTAGTTTTATCTATTTTCTGAAATGCAATTTATTTTGAATTTGAATCAAGGATCCTCCAGATAAAAGAACATCATCTGGTCACTCTATTTTGTCTTCTTCTGTAACTAAATCCTCAATCTACTTTTACTTATGTGTATGTTGGTCTTCATATATAAAAATTACGTGTCTCGGTGTTTGTCCGGAATAAACTTCGAAACTATTGAACCGGGTTTAAGATTGGCTTGTAACTTTTTGTAATACATAGTTATACTTACAAAATTCACATTCGTTCAGAGACGTTCCTATGTTGTGTTTTGTTTCCAAACAGGAGAAACATTTATGTGATAAATAGTTGGATTTGTTTTGTGTCTAGCTGCTATATATATATATATATCATTATCATATCAGCCGTAGGCCGTCCACTTCTGGGCATAGGCCTCCTTAAGTGATTTCCAATAGGACCGGTTTTATACGGCCTGCGTCGGTTCTATAAATTTATTATTTAATTATTTTATTACAAGCAAATAACCTTCCCTATGGGTTACCGAAAATAAACATCACAAATCTAAGTAATATTAGTAGAGATAAAAACGCTATAGTAATCGTCACACGCCATCATAACAGCTGTAGAAAGTCGAACGCTGTACCTAGACATCCCTAAAGAGAAAATATTTGCCTATAATTGCAGACCCAAAACAGCGTAGCATTTGAGGTACGCTGTTTTGGGTCTGAAATAGATAAAACAAATATAAAAATACGCTATAGAGTTTTTATATAGACGCTATAATTTTATCCTAAGCCGTGCCTTTTTGGTATAAAAATGATCTTTCGCACTTTCCGGTCACTGAACAATTTCTATAGAAAAGTTATGTTGATCCATTGCTTTTTGGAAGGAAAAGAAAGAATGACATTTGAACAGACTTTCTTATAAATAATGTAAGAATTAGTTTAACGCTGAATTCTAGGAAAATTGATGTATTGTAAGTTAAATCAAATTTACCTCACGTCTAATATTGATTTGATTGATCTGACTCCGAGATAATCGCCTTAAGCACTTATGTTACGGACATCAGATAACAGTGGAAACATAATGAATTTATTTATTATAAACACAAATATTCTCTAACAACACATACAACAGGGTACTATTCTACTTTGTAGCTAATACTATCTTAGTGTTTTTACTTCTATTAAAAAAAAGGTAAACTTATTCAGAATTTGAATCTGACTGTCTTTATGTAAAACATTACTGATTTAATATAGTACAAATTTTATGAAAACATAAAATTTATAATTGAAAAGAATATATATATAGTAAATGCTATTTGTGCCCAAAGATAATATGAGAAATACAAAATATCTTTCTTGGTAATTAGAAATAGTGTTTACCATGTATATTTAAAGATATTCTTTCATAAGGCACCCGAAGAATCAAGTAAAAAGAAAAAAGCATCTATTTCAAGTTAGCGGAACCGAATAAGCTAATTGATATAGTGTAATTGACATAACTCAACATAATCCGCAGAAGAGGAGTACGTAATGGAGAACAATAACAAAATCTCGAATACAACCCTATGGGATTTCGGGTTCTAAGCGGAATTCAAATAATGGCTACCTTAATTTCATTTAATAGAGTTCGTTCCTTGGCATGCCATTAAATAAATACAGATAAACAGTTAATCCATGTACAAGCGCCGATGCAAAATATTTCATCTAGTATGAAAAATAAGATAATAAGTGAAATAATGTGAAGTGAATTTGGGTAAGTTATGAAGAAAGTAAACCAAAATTTTAGTAATACTTTAAAGTTTAGTTTAACGTATCATAATATCCTTTAAGACCGTCTATAACATAAATAAATAAATATACTGAAACACATGTCACAAGTGTTCATTTACCATTGGCTCGCAGAATAGGTCGTCTATCACTTAGTTGTACCGCATTTGCTTTCAATTGCAGCTTTTATGTGAAGAAACATGGTCACAACCAACGCTGCATACTTGTCGATCCTTACTGACTCTCACACGGTCAAGGGTTTAGCCTTCAGGTCGCTCTTCGATCTTGATAGATTTTTGTAAAGGACTTTCTTCATTTTCCACCATAAAGTCTCAATTGACGATAAGTTCGGGCTGTTAGATGGCCATTTGATGATTGGGATGCTCTTTGACAGCAGCCATGTGTTTGTTGTCCTTGCAGTATGGTAAAAAGCACCGTCTTGTTGAAAATGACAATAAAATAAAACATACCGCTTTGATGTCTTATTAAGAGCCAGACAGACATACTTTCGTGTTTATATCTAATCCTTTATTATTAATTATTATAAATGTTAAAGTGACTCTATCTGTCTGTCTGTCTGTTACGCTTTCCCGCTTAAACCTCTCAACTGATTTTGATTAAATTTGGCACAGACAATCTTTAGACCCTGAGAACGGACATAGCCTATTTTTTAATTAATAAATAAGGGTTTTAAGGGGTTGAAAAGAGGGATGAAAAGTTGTATGGAAAATCGCTATTTTTAGAGCTAGAAGCTTGAAACTTATTTTTCAGGCCATTCATTCGATATAAATAAACATGACATTCAAATTTTATATAAGTTAAGGTAAAAAGGTATGGTACCCAAAAAAAATATACTCCACGCAGACGAAGTCGCGGGCACAGCTAGTATTACATAATTACACTTACATTATACAAATACAATTAAGCCGTGTTGTACTGGCGGAGTAGAATAGTACCTCTCTCTGTACTACCTACTCTTAAAAGACGACTGAGGTACTAGATCCATCCGAAACAGCGCAGCTTAAAGCTACTACAAGGTGAAGATGGGCAAATATTGCGCACCACGCCTGCCCAGCGCGGCAATTATGGCAAAATTCCCCTATCTTGGGGAGGCCTATTTCCCACAGTGGACTTTTTATGGCTGATACGGGTAAATCTTATGTAATTGAAATATCTTTACCAAATTCCAATTTTTCTACCTCAAGTCATTTATATCATAAATCTTAAAGTGGGCTTATTTGTCATTGTGTATCTCTTCAGGCTTTATCTACTCAACCGATCATCGGAAAATTAGTAGCTCTCCCTGTATCAGGTGTCTTAAGAGGCGACTGATGTATCAGAACCGACGGATGGCGGTATATCCATCTATAACAGTGTAGCTCAAATACACTGGGTGGAGATGGGCAGCAGCCTCGGCGCGAAAGCTGTACTCTGCAATCACCAACACGCATGCCCGGCGCAGAAATTATGGGCAAAAATTCCCTTTTCTTTGGGAAGCTTATGTCCAGCAGTGGACTTCCAATGATGATAATTAATATGATGATTAACATATATATATAGTACTTAAAATACTATTCATGCTTAAAAATGTAGTTTTCATAAAGAATTTCCACTAAACGGACTATCCAACACCGGAAGAATTTTTCTAGTCGGAGCGGTTCCTGATATTAGCGTGTTCAAACAAACAAACTCTTTAGTTTATAATAAACTACTCAAAACAAAATAGGGCCCACCGTAACTTAGTCTCTTGTCTTGTTTCTAAACAACTCGTACACTTATTATTGGCAAAATGAAGTACTTCTAGCACACATGTTTATGAGTTCATAATGATTTTTAAAAACGTTAACTTTTTTAATTACTCTTAATTGGAGACAGAAAAACAGCAAAATGCTTAAATAACCCATTCCTTGTAATTTGTTTCTTGTTTGTGTTCAGTCTTGGTTGAAGAGCAGTACGTTGAATAAAGATTGTAACTGTGTTGTTTTGTTTCGGCATTATTCCTGATTACGATGTCACGTTGTTGTCGTCATATGGATGTCGAAACTGCGATAAGGGCGGTGGTTTTGCTACAAAAGGGAGAATCGCAAAGATCCGATGCTATTCAACTTGGTGTTTCACGACGGGCTATACGAAATGAGTGGCAACGGTTCCAGTAGACAGGTAGTGTGGCTAGAAGATATGGATCAGGGACGATTCGTGCCACCGCTGTATCCGATTAACAGCATATCGGAACTGCACAATAACCGCCCGGACCTTGCAATTTCGACTAAGGCAATCCACTGAGACAGTTGTTAGTGATCAGACCATTCAGAATCACGAGGATAAGCAACGTTTCAGGATCAATGTTATTCGCCTTAAATTAACAAGGGCTAATCAGGCAGCACGTTTGAGGTTCGCACGTGAGCATTTGGACTGGACCATGGACAATTGGCGGACAGTATTCTTAACAGACAAGTATAAAGTCAAGTTTTTTAGTAATGACAGGAGAAGAGAAGGAGAACGTTTTACTGAATGTGCATGCATGAAACTGATCGTTTTGGAGGTCCAAGTGTCATGATAGGGGGCGGCATAAGCTTGTTTGGCAAAACAGAGCTGGTGATCCTGAACGATGGGACTATCACTGCGGCCAGTTACATCGAGGATGTAATCCGACCTCAGGTCATCCTATATTCACGAAGGGTGGGTGACAATTTTGTATTAATGCAGGACAACGATCGTGCGCATACTGCTCGTGTCACTCAAAGGTCACTCTCTGAGGCCGATATTTCAGTTTTAGTGCTAGTTAAGGTGTACCCATATTGTTGACAAATGAACATTTTAACTTATAATAAACTGAATAATTTTACTACTACATAATACATTTTTATATTTATTTAACCTGCACCTACATGCGACAATTTATAAGACCTTGAAAACTTATTATTTAAAACATACACTTTTTTTAGCCTAAATAAAATGTTTAAAAAATATTAGGGTGTTTCATAAGTCTATTCTTTGCGCCGGTTTCTTCCTACTTTCCTTATATTATCCTTATTTTCTTTTAAATACATTCTTTTAAAACACGAAATAACTTTAAAAATTATGATATTAAATAAATGCGCAAATGTTAGAAATGATTATTTATATACCTACATTTGGAAGCCGTTTGGATAAAAAAATTTTTGGTGCAGAATTTTTTTTGGTCAGATGTGTAGATCAAATAGAGCTTTAACTGATCACTCGACACGTCAGAGTTCAGTTAGTCTGTATGAAAGTAAGACTACTAAAAATAAAATTTTAAGCTTAATTAATAAGTTTATGATAATAATTAGGTAGGTACTAGGTATCTCAGTTCTCTGCCTCTTAATTTCCATTTACCAGTTCTCAAATATTTACTTTTGGTTAAGTTTTCAACATTCCAAATTTTTATGTTTCTTCAATTTTTGAATGATAAATAACCATTTCGTAATTTTTTTAAATAAATATTTAAGTCTGCCTACCATCTAGTAGATCTAAAACACTTAACACAATAAATGGACCAGGTGGAAAACGACATGTAATTTATATTTGTAAACACTTAATTTACAATTGGATAGTTGAATTCTAATATAAAATCATCTTAACCGATGTCACCTAAACTGCGTTATCTTCGGCGATGCTGCCAACTGGGAAAGTAAATACGAATTAAGCATGCTCTTTGACAGTTAGGTTGTCGGAAGTTGACACTAGTCGACGGTGTCACTTTACTTTTTCTATATACCTTGAAGCCAAAAAAATAATCATTTTTTTAGTATCTTAATTATCTAATCTATAAAATAAATAAAATGTATTGTACAAGTTTACAAAAATTAAAATTAAAATGTTTGATGTAAAATTTAAGCTATTTTAGATTGTAATTGCTCAGCCGCTTTATGCTTTAGGTAGAAAAAAATTCAAATCTGTCTCAAATGCATTTTATTCTATTGTTGATTTTATTATGTAGTTTTCGACAATCGGTTTCAATTTGTATGTCTAATAGTGCATCACTACCTGCTGTCACATGAAAAAAGTAAATGTCAATGACCGAGTTATCACACGTAAGGTTTCTGATCGGATTATGTGCTAAATATTAGTTTTTAGTTAATTACGTTACTGGTGAATAATTTTAGTAGTCAAAATGTGGATCGACGAAGCGGACGGATTTGCCGAGATATTTAGGGGCTACCTGCCTTATTATATTTTGGTGGCACTGCCTATTTTGATCATCATGTCTCCAGTGAATCCTGTGGCTGCTTCTCATGAGTTTTCCGTTTATAGAATGCAGCAGTACGACCTTCATTCTGTGCCGCACGGTTAGTACATTTAGGACCCGAAGTTTAAGTGATGAAACAAAAAATCGATCGATTTCTTTTTGAGGTTATAGTTTCTGTGGATTAGTTTACTAATTGATAGTTATAAGCACTTTTAAACGATCCTGATAGTTCTTTGTATGTTTGTTGATATAATTTCAATTTCAAATGACAAAGTAGGTTTTTAACCTTTTATTTTTCAGCAAATAAGTGACCTAAATATGTTTCATTGAGCATATCTTAGTTTCCAAGTTTGTTTAGTTATATTATAGCAAATCTTATCAACTTATCAGTTGCTGCGGTTAATGCTATTTGCTATAGACATTGGCTGAAAAATTTACTTTTTACAAAGCAGAAAGAATCAATTGAGTTATTAAAATGGAACTTCAAAATAGCATATTATGACTCCATACATTATTCATGTTTAAATTTCTCATGTTCTTTATCCTTGTTTAAAATTCACAGTGTAAATATATTCAAACATTCAAATGTTCAACTGAAACTGTTTAATGTAGGATTTTTAAGCTACGGGAATGTCATTTTTTGATCTGCTAAAAGAACTGAAGGGAATTATACTGTTGATTTATAATGTATGATTAATTAAAGTTAGTACCAAATTGGCACATATGAATTCAAGAATAGACTCATATTTTGAATGTCAATCCTACCAATGATTATTTTATTTGAGAAACCATAAAAAGTAAGTCAGTAGATAGTCAACATTCTTTGGTGAATAATTGCCTATTGAACAACCAATAGTATAGATACTTATTGCCTGTTACATCAAAAATTTAGATTAATACATAATAAAAAAATAAGTGTAGTAGTTTCTAAGTAATGCTTTAATTCATAGGTTGCCGCAGTTCAAGCTTCAACCTAGAAGGCCGCTCATTATCCTCTTGGGGCACATCTCGCCACTGTGTTGTTGCTCGTGTCCAGGACATTACCATTGAACAGTTTATGGAGATTAGGACCAAGGCTGGCGCTCTGCTATTGGTGTTGCCAAAGAATGATACTATTCTTACACCTGAGGAGAAAGAAGTAATTGTTGAAACCTGTCTATAATTACTCTTTAAATGTAATAATACTACCCTTTTAATGGCTATAAAATGTAGCAATATTTAAAATTTTTGCCCCAATATAACTTAAACATAAAACACAAAATTAAGAAACATGAGTATTTTTATTTTGAGTAGTGAACATGTAAATGTTAGAAAATATGACTATATGACAAAACGTGCTAAATGCTTTATATATATCAAATACAGACTGATACAGTTTAAAACAAAATGTCAAAATGCTAGTCACACTAATTAGATACACCAAATAACTTATGAGATAATACATAGAATAAATATATTATCTATGCATATATTATAAAGAGGAAAGATTTTATTTTTTGTTACGGTTTAGCTTTTTTAAGTTTACAGTGCTGTATCCTTTGCTAAACACATTTCAACAAGAGATTTTTTGCAAATTTGCATTCTAGTAAATGTTGTAAATTGGAGAAAATACTGCCTGAAAATATAGCAACACATTAGAATGCTTCTATCCTATGTTTAATTTGGACCATTCATAATGTTATATATTTAAAAAAATTGTCTAGCATGTCATAGTATAAAGCTAACATGTAAAGTAGATTTATCATAATGTACTTGCAACACATTTGTGCCAAATTTCATTCAGATTTATTCAGCCATTTGGGTGTGAAACAGTAACATACAAACATCCTAAAAACATCGAAACTTTTATGTTACATCTTTGTGGATTTATGTTAACATGTTATTTGATATCTCCACAGCATATCCAGCTTCTGGAAGTAGCAATGATCCAAAATGAAGTAAATGCACCTGTATATTTTGCCCATTGGACTCCAGAGTTTGAGGACATCATCAAAGATTTGCAGCACAGTTTTATAACTGATGACAAATCTGGCACAGCCCTTGAAGCTATGTTTAAGGGTGTCTCCTCAAATGGCTACCAAATTGGTAAGGAGTAGTACTCTTTTAGGATAAAATAAGGTAGGAGGAAGCTATGGGATACCGATGGAATAGAATAGTGCCTCCGTCTGTAGCAGATTTCGTAAGGGCAACTAAAGTACCAGACCGACACATGGCAGTATATCCATCTACAGCTTTCATACCACAAAGTGGGGATAGGCAGCAGTACCCTGGTCTCGAGTTGAACTCTGTGATTACCACCACACTTGTCTTGTGCGGCAATTATGGGTGAAAGTCCCCCTATCTAAGGAAGGCCTATGTCCAACAGTTACCGTGCTGGGCGAGAGTGTTAGCATGCGCTAAGCGTTGATTCACGACAGGAATGCTGCTGCCCATGCTGTTAGTACTGTGGGAGGTACTATTCTACCCTGCCAATGATACATCACAACAAATATATCACGGATATCTGTAATACAAGTGCTTAAGCTTTATTATCTTAGAAAGGCAGTTATGGGCAAATTCCCCCATTTTTGGGGAGGTCTATGTCTAGCAGTGGACATTTTTACAGTAGCTATCATCATCATCATCAGACATGATATGGTTATTGTTATTTGTTGTGTCACATGGCTTTTGTTTTTTTCAAATAGATCTTTATTTTGTTTTACAGTGGTATCCGCCGCAACGCCTCAAAAGATAGAATCCAAACCGGTAACTCTACATGGGAAACTGGTTGGCCGCTCTGGGTCTGCCCAGACCATAGTCATTGCCGCCCATTATGATTCATCAGCTGTTGTACCTGTAAGTAATAAATAACTTATGCCTATTTTCTATCTGGTGTAATATTTAAGTTAATGTATCATAGCAACAAATGGAGTTCCCCACTCAACTTCCCTGAAAAAGCTGCTGTATATTGTATTTAGTAAATTACCCCGGGGTAGTGTTGCCAAGCGTTCGGATAAAACAGTACAGTATTTTTGATTGCGTGTCCGACCAAAACAAACAGTGTCCGGCCAAAATTCATGTTGTCCAGTCAAAATAAACAGTGTCCGGCCAAAATACACGGTGTCCAGCCAAAATA
>JACJUM010005602.1:13404551-13479841 GCA_020976665.1 Heortia vitessoides
TGTCTGGCCAAGATAAACAGTGTCCGGCCAAAATATACAGTGTCCGGCTTTTGCTAGGTGAGATACATGTGTTTTACATAATTTACCTTGTCTTACCTATTAATTTTGAAACACAAAATCAATAATATAAAGTGCCTGGCCTTTTCCCTAAAGGTTCGGCGAGTTGGCAACTACCCCGGGAAACAATATCGTGCGGGGTTATAATCTAATACTACCGCCAGACTTACTCGTCTTGCAAGTATCAGCTAGTAATAAAAATTACGAGCTCACTGACTGCGGCGCCGTCCGCATGGTATTCGGTGTCTCGCCTAAATATTCGGTATCAAAAGTTGCGAATATCCTTCTTAAGGGTTGAAGCTAATGTTATAGATAAATAAACTAGATACCGACTACAGTGCCATCTGCCAGGCTGATTTGTGAATTCAAACCTCCCAGTAGAATTATATTCAGTAGAATCCGTTTATTTTGATTGCGCCAATATTGACCAACTGCCACCCACTTTGTATGAAGTATGTGTAAAGTTTGATTTTTTATACTAAACGTGTAGCAACTTAGTCGGATACAATGAGTCCACTTGAGTCGGATATATTGGCATATCCTATTTTAAGAAACGATCTCTAGTTATAGTGAATGAATTGATTCCTAACATCTCTTATTTTTGTAATCATACCCACCTCTCTTTTTGCGATTACGTTAGGTGAACGCTTGCCTGGTTTTGTCAATTTATTTTTCACTAGCTGTGCCCGCGACTTCGTCCGCGTGCAGTAGTTTCTTTGGGCGCCATACCTTTTTAATTTAACTTATATATATATATAAGCTTTGATTGATTTGAATGTTCCATTAATTTATATATACAAATCAATAGCCTAAATAATGAGTTTTAAGGTTCTAGCTCTAGCAATAGCGATACTTCCATACAACTTTTTATCTCCCCTATAGACCCTTTACAACTATTATGTCGAATGAAAAAGTAGCTTATATCCTTTATAAGGCTTTAGACTTCCTGTGTACCAAATTTCATTTAAATCGGTTCAGTAGTTTAGGCGTGATTGCGAAACAGACAGACAGACGGAGTTACTTTCGAATCTATTATATTAGTAAGGATTATTCACATATGGTTTGTAATGTGTTTATTAAAATATGTACCTAACTAAAATACAAAGTTGCTCTTACATATGTTTTATGTCTTTGCTTTGTATGAGCTCCCTTCGATGTCATTATAAGCGGATTCGACTGATACGGATATATATACGATGACCCGCCCTGGCTTTGCGCAGGTGTAATAAAGATAAAAAATTGTTATTGTAAATTATCCCTAAAAAATAAACAATAGTCACCGCAGAATTTTTTGTAGACCTTTTTAAGGTGTGTATATTCAATAGTACTGTAGAACATTATTTTGATTTAGCTCATCGGTTTCAGCCAGAGTTTGCAAAAAGTGCAAAAATATGTGATTATTTACTATATTATAAAACTCTAGAATTATCAATGTTTCTCTACTATATTATGCACGCATTATACAGATAAACCGTGAGGTACTGGCAGAGTAGGAAAGTACCTCCTCCTGTACCAGGTGTGGTAAGAGGCGACTAAGGTACCAGAACCGACAGATGGCGGTATATCCATCCAAAACATTGCAGGTCAAATGCACAGGGCAAGGATAGGCAGTAGCCGATTGCCAACACGCTTGCCCAGCGTGGCAATTATGGGCATCATTCCCCTTTTCTTGGTAAGGCCTATGTCCAGCAGTGGACTTTCAATGGCTGGTATGATGATGATGATGATACATAAAAACCTTTCTATTAAAAAACCGCACCAAAACCCGTTGCGTAGTTTTAAAGGTCTGAGGTTACATAGGGACCAGATCATAAATACGGACATTCGACCTCTCATCTATGAGAGGCCCCGCTCTCTATTTTCGGTGGCGCTGGAATTGATGTTTGTGTAGTCCAGCAATAGGTTCGTCTGAAAAAAAAGACAACAGAAAGCGGCTTTGTTTTATATTATGTAAAGAAAATATATATTCGTACCCAAGGATCTCTCACAAGGCGCCGACTCGAACGCCTCTGGCGCAGTAGCAGTGTTAGAGTTGGCCCGCATCTTCTCCCGGCTGTACGGGACGGCGGCGGCGCGCGGGGCGCCCACGCTCGTGTTCGTGCTGACGTCTGCGGGACACTCACTCAACTACTTCTCCATCAAGAAGTGGCTGGAGGAGCAACTGGACTCGGCCGAGAGCTCGCTGCTGCAGGTGGGTGGTAGTTCTCCAGCCGAGTAGTATTGTTCCAGCGAGGAGTGCTACTTTTTTTTCTGAGAACCTAAAGCTTTAGTTGTGAGTTCTTCAACGTCATTTGGTAGACCATACTAAGGTCGTCTGCATTGCAATCATACTTCACCTATTTCTACAAGCAATTTAGCAGTGTTTACATCGCTGTGTTCCAGTTTGAAAGGTGAGAGAGACAGTGAAATAACTGGGTAATGTCTTCAAGTCATAAGGTTGGCATCGCGCTAGTGGTTTCCTTGTGATATTACAAGCGTCTATAGGCTACGGTGACGCTTACTATCACTCGGACTGTGTGCTTGTTTGTTGACCTAGTCGAGATAGTATTCATTGACGTTATGCTCAATGAGGCTGGCCTTTGGCTCGAGTGGCCGTCGTTCGACACAGTTGCAATTGAGTGAAGATTTACTGAAACCAGCCGCACTAGTACGTTTGATTAATTCCCGAGAGTTAGGGACTGCACGCGTTCGCCGCAACATGCAGTGACATACTGTTCTATGCAAAGAATGTGTGTGAAATGTTTGTGATAGAGTGCCAGGCAGAAAGCTGTTTATATGTATGTTATCAGGCGGGAAAAAGTGCTATTAAAAGGTAGACTTGCACTACCATTTAATATCACTTTTTCCCGTCCTGTCTTCTAGTCTACAGATATACATAGGTACGATTGACAGGTGTTACGTAATGTCCTCAGGTATCTAGGTTGACCTTGTTAGATATATATAAACTTTTAACCACTTCTCCCATGTTATATCTCTTATCATTTACGATGTAACTCTTGCTGTGTTCTCCGTCGTTAGCCATTATACCTTTTCCATAATAAAACCTCCAAAAAACTTAAAGGTATAACGTCAAACAAAAAATAAATAAACCGCCGTTTTAAGCCGTTACAAGAGTAGTTTTGTTAGGAGTTGTGGACACGTAAATGTTATAAAATATTATAGATTTTTATTTTTTACATTTTTTGTTAATTTATTAACATTGTTATATTTACCCATTCCTAGGACGTATCGTACGCGATGTGCCTAGACTCTATATCGTCGGCCCCGTCGCTCTGGATGCACGTGTCCAAGCCGCCCAAGCCCGGTGGTGCGGCGCACTCGCTGCAGGCGCGTCTGGGGGCGCCGATTGCACACAAGAAAATCAACCTCGCCGACGAGACGCTGGCCTGGCAGCATGAGCGCTTTAGCATCAGAAGGATGTCAGCCTTCACTCTTAGCTCTTTGCAGGTGAGGTTTAGTAAAATTCACTGAAAATAAATTATTAATGTAGATTAGATATAAAAAACAAAAAACAGAGACATATGGAAGAATACCTTCACCTTTCAGTAAATTATAATTTTACTATTATCATTGACACTACAAATATAATACTTAAATACATACTTATCACCCAGACACAGAACAAACGCTAACGTTCATCACATATAAGCGTTTTCCTGCATGTCTTCACGACGACCCTCAGTATTAGCGAAATAATTTTTGACAAGTTTTTCTTTATTATATTGATTTTCCTCTTTATTATATTGATTAACACACGGTAATGTTCCTTAATCTTGTGTACCAAAGGTCGTGGGTTTGATCCCCGATCCGAGGCTAAATATCTATGTGATAAACATTTTCTTTGTTCTGTGTCTGGGTGTTGAATGCATTCATTCAACTGCTATATTTATGTTTGTTCTGTTGTCTGATATCTATAACACAATTGCTTTAACCTACTTTTTACCAAAAATTTAAGAAGTTATATCTTCCCAGAGCCACAAAGATCCGTCCCGCAGTTCAGTGCTGGACACACCCTCAGAGGCGTCCGTCAAAAATATCGTGACCAACGTCGTATCCATAGCGCGCGCTCTCGCGTCTCACGTATACAATCTCACCGATGAAGTCAACGATGAAGACTCCAAACTGTATGATGAAGCATTGGTGAGTCTATTACAATGGTCAACAATAAAATTGCTGCACGATACGTTATCATATTTTTTATGATTGATGATGAAGACGAAGAAATCGATTACAAAGTCGTTTGCGAAGTCGATTGTGAAGTCGACTACTAAGTCGATTACATAGTAGCGAAAATCGTTCATTACGCTCATTTTAATTTGTTGTCTAAATTATAATTAGCGTGTTATGTATCAATTTACTTTACATGCTCTATTTTAAAGTAAAGTATGAACTATGCGTTTATCACATGAGCTTGTTAACATAATGGGATACTAAAGTTGGGCTAATATTTTCCATTCAAATTCAGCATTTTTCAGTAAACGTTTTAGGGTCCAGGCCGTTTGTTTGTGGAATGCACTTAATATTAATATTATATGTACGCACAACCTGCCTGTGTTCAAACGGTTGGTGAAGGATCACTCTCTTTCATTATATCTGTCTTTAATTATTTATCTGTATATTTTTATAAACAGTTTAAAAATATATATTTTTTACTGTGGCAACTCTACGACTGACAGCTGTTGTTTGTTCGTCCGATTTATTTTAAATCAATTTATAATATACAGCCTATGGTATGCTGTGATTATTGTTTTTGTCTATGCTGTCATTTTGTGTTTGATGTACAATAAAGAATTTATTTATTTTATTTATAATCGCCGATATGATGATGATGGATTCAATGTTTGTTTCAGGGCGTCAACGAAGCGTCTATCAAGCATTGGTACAACTACCTGTCGTCGCAGTCTAGAGCGCCACAAACCATCACCACCGTGCCGCCCAACGCCGGTCAGTGACCTTATTATCTTAAACGTTACACATCTTGCTTGTATCACTTAACAGCGAGATATGCATATTTGTATACGGATATTATCGATGGTATTATGTATACCTTGTACCTAACTAGTTTGCAAAAAAAATAAACTCAAGTAAAGTTATATTATTGATTCAAATCAAGAAAGCTTGTTATTTATTCACAATTTTCAAACATTTCAACATGCGCAAATGGTGTTAAATTCTGTCTTGTTTTATAAATGGAGAAATGAGTCCGTATGTAATGTGCCGGCAGGCCTGTCGGGCGCCCTGGAGCGCGTGCTGTCCCGCTACATGGAGGTGTCGGTCGCCGCGCACGCGGTGGACAAGCGCGAGCCCGAGTACACGCTGTACTCGCCCACGCGCGCCGTGCTCTACGTATACAGGTATGCGTCCACCGCCGACGGCGACACAGGGGTATGCACACACGTACAGACAGTGAGAAACGAGAGAGAGAGGGAAAAGGGAGAGAGGAAAATGAGTGAGATAGAGAGAGGAAGAGTTAGAAGAAGATATAAAGAAAGGGGAGTCAGTAAGAAGGAAAGAGAGAAAAGATAGGGAGAGACGGGAGAAAATTGTGAGAAAGAGAGGGGGGGAGTGTGACAAAGAAATAGGGGAGATGGTGCGTGATAAAGAGAGATGAGAGAGTGAGTGAGTGCGAGAGAGGGAAGAGAGTGCGTGAGAGGAGAGATAGGATAAAGTTATTAAGAACGAGACTACATGTGTGAAAGAGAAGGGAGAATGCATGAAAAGTAGAGGGGCGAGTGAGTGAGAAAGAAAGAGAGGGAAGAGTGACAGAGAACAGGAGAGAAAGCTATCGGGTGTGAGAGAAAGAAAAAGCAAATGTGTAGAATAAGAGAGGAAGGGAGTAGATACAGGCCCTAAATCCCTGGAAATTATTTGGGGAGGCTTATGTCCAGTGGGCGTCCTAGGGCTGATATTATGAGGACGATGAAAATTATTAATTGCTAATATAAAATATTTTGTTTTACAGTGTCAAACCAGCAGTGTTCGATCTAATCCTGACTCTAGCCATCGTAGCCTACCTCACCCTAGTCTACTTCTTCCTCCAATTCTTCCCGAGATTCTACGAGGAGTACGCCAAAATAGTCACCGGCAAGGCCAAAGTTAACTAGGCTAGTTGCTACGCGGGTATGCACCTTATGGCTAGAGAGACAAGGTACAATGTAGATGTATATTAGACAGAGCTAGTGAATTCTATGATCAAATAGCAATATATTTTACTATACTTCTCTGTTGTATAACGCAAAAACGGTTGAACATTTATTTTTAATTTATTCCATTTTTTTATCAAATGCAAACTACTGTGTTTAGCTGTGACTTCTGATTGGTTTAATAGACTGAATAATATTTTCGCTTAGGTAAACTAAAGCAATACTAATATAAGAATTCTTCATTGGTTTCAAATATCTATCTATCTATCTATCATGAAATTCATCTATCTATCTATATGGACAAATATGAAAGTAGTAAAAAGAAGTCGAATTCTATCGACATTCCTACAATTAATTGCAATACTATTCATTGACATAGATATGTGAATATATATATATATATATATATATATATATATGTGTGTATATATTAATATGTACATTAATTATACATATCTAAATCAATGTATAGTATTACAAGTAATTGTATGAATGTGTTATTGTACAGCATATTGTATTGTTATAGAAAATATTCTATGTTATTCACACATTAATAAATTTAGTATTCATACAAGGTAAATAGATATACGTTAGTTATCGCTCACAAAGAAGTTTCTAGAAACTCACTTACGATCTACATTTGATACTTGAAAAGTCTTAGAAAAATTCAGTTGTCTCTAAGACTTAGTGGTCTGTGAATATTCTGATCACTGAGTCATTTAGACCTGAGACGGACACGTGTAATCCAATTAATTCTGTTATATTACAATTTAATATACAGTAAATTCGGATAACATAGAACTATTAGGGAAACTTTGAAAAATTATCTTTTTTCGTAAACTATAAAACGAATTCAGCCGAGATTGAGTTTTAATCGATCGATATTATAAAGATTAACATATTTATTCTATAAAAAATGACTGATCAAAGTTACCAGAATAGTTTAATGTTAACCAGTATGACTGTACCTTTATAGGTGCAGTTAATCCATGAGGATTGTCACATACAGTTGTATGTTATTATATTACCAAAATAGTATGGGTGATAATTTGGTGACAAAGTCCATTCAAGAAAGAAGTGTAGTGACAAAATGCAATGTCATGACTTAATTAAAAATAGTTGAGTTATATTCTCACTCGCTATGTAATTAATTTTATTACCAGAAAAAACTTCAAGTATATTTAGTATGTTGTAAAGGGATTGCCTGTGAGAGTCTATCAATGTTTTTCCAAACACCAGTGCATATAAATTTATACACTCATAGCCATCAAATACAAATTGCGGTGCTAATAAAATACAATATCTTATATAAATGTATGTCACATAAATAAAATGTTTAAAATAAATGACTTGTGAGAATATACCTTATTACAATTAGTTAAGATTAAATGCATATTAGGATAGTATTTTTCCAAATATTTTCTTTCTAGCCCATAAGGTTTGTTGCCCGCAAGTTATTTAAGTGAAATCAAAGTCACGTGCAAGCATCGAACAATTTGTTTTTTTTTTATATGCAATAATAATGTATATACATTGCTTTCTTATTTATGTCGAATATTTTAGTAGCCGTGAGGTACCGGCAATCTAGAATTGTACCTCCCTCTGTACCAGGTGTCGTAAGAGGCGACTGAGGCACGAGAACCGATAAATAGCGTTATATCTACTGGATATCCGTCACTTTCGTGAAAGCTGCGTTCTGCGATTGCCAATGCTTGCCCAACGCGGCATTTATGGGCTAAATTCCTTGTTTTTTGGGAAGGCCTACGTCTAGCGGCGGACTTGCAATGGCTGATATGATAATGGTGATTTTGCAAGCTCGCTTTACCGGTACCAAAAGTAGCAAAAATACCTCCTCTTGTACCAGACGTCGTTTGTATTTAAGTTACAAGTTACTAGTACCGGTAGAGTAGTCAGACAGTAGATAAGCACATTGAGCATGCATACATTTCAGCGATAATTTTTTTAATTTTACTCGCGACCCGCACCGGCTTTAATGAGGATAAAAGATAGCTAGTGTGTGTTCTCTCTGAGAGATAAATGTATGACATCGCGTACTTTTTTGTAGCCTTTTTTAAGGGTAGAGGTAGATCTCTTACAATTTCTCTTACAACTTTCTGCATAGGTACCTCACTCTCACCTATTTCTACGGCTAAATAGCAGTGTTTTTGTGTTCCGGCTTAAAGGGTGAGAGAGGCAGTACAATTACTGGGTAAATGTGATGTTGTATCTTCAGTTCTGACTTCATAACATTAAAAAGTCGCTTTCAGCCAGCTATTGCAATATGATCGCAAAAAAGTGTTTGTTTACATCACATTAGAAACCTGTAAAATTGTCAGTGTTTCTTTACTATATACTGCATGCGTTATAGATTAAAAATACATTGCGGCATACGTTAGGACAGACAACAGAAAGCTACTTTATTTTATTCTGTGTAGAGATACATAAAAAATTAACGTGTCACGGTGTTTGTCCGGCATGAACTACTGAACCGATTTTCATTTTTTTTTTTGCTTACTGTATAATTTCATCTAACTTGAGAGATAGGATAGTCAATCTTAACATTTTCTTCATGATACACATAAGTATATAGGTAAGACAGAATAACTTCTGTCGGATTATTTAGTAATTTATTTATTTAAAATTATATAACAATTGTCCGAATAATTGTAAGAAAGCAATGGTATATATATTTAATAACAGCAAAGTGAATATTATTTATTGAAATAAATGAATAAATCCTATGTATTATTAAGATAAGAGTCACAAGTTTGTACGCCTTTTGTGTATTTCGATTATGCGATCTCTACCAACAAGATACGGTCTAAAATCGATCTTCAGCACTCTGTTATCATTTGTTCATTGTATTGAACTGGTTCTCAGTATAAGAATTTTCTCGGTTAACGTTTGTTTGGATTTGTAATAATCTTGACCGATATCTTACGAGCATTCTGAATGACATGAAGTGAACTTCTTTGTGGGGTTACTTTCTTGGACGTTTTCTTCGATCAGCATCTGATTACCGTTGAGCACTGTATTGTTCTAATTTATGTATTCTATTTTTCTTGGGCAAAAGTGTATATAAATTAAATAAATATAATAAAAATAAGATATAAATAGTAAAATTTGCTTTATTAATTATATTAACAGATGTGCGTGGATCGATTTAGACCCGAATCTTAGACTAAATTAGTAAATACAATATTCTAAAAAAATATAATAAAAAATAACATTTTTAAGTTTAATAACTTATTTTCAATTTATTGTAACAGTCAACCGTGTTAATTATGTTGCATTTAGTTATGAATAAATACATTTCTGTGTTTTTACATAGAAATTTAAATATGTATGTAATGAAATTAAATTTAATAATTTAAATTTAAATCAAGTGATCTTTTCCGACACGCCCATTAAATTTAAAATAATTAAATGTTTTTTCATTTCATGTATAAAAATATGATTTATTAAAAACTTTTGGGTTTCTGCACGTGCATCGTTGTTGAGGAAGGCAGTTAGAGAATTAAATATTTTTATTCATTAGCTGTGCTTTATATGCCTTTGTTAAAGTAATGAGAAGTGACGTCACTAAGAGAATGCACGAATTGTCCTTTCTAGCACATGTACACTCATATAAAATATTTAAATAGCTTCATTACTAAGTTACTAGTAATATATCAAGCTGGGCAGTCAGGTAGAAAGGTGCGACTTGATTTGTGTCGTAGAACTTTGTCATGCGACACATCAAAACAAATATTTATTAATAATCGTTACATATTTTGATTTGGACTCTTCTTTATTCCCCGATGAATGAGTTAAATATATATGTGTACTCAAACTTGCAGGGAATAAAAAATAGGCTACAGGACCGATAAATGAGGTACAAAAGAGACCTTATGTGTTAGTAATAAGGATTATTTCGTGCAGTTTCATGTTGCATAATACCGTGTCTTCTCAAGCTACAGTTTTTGCCGTCCTGCCTAAGAGTTCCTCAGAGTTTTATCATGTTACATTATTCCGGTAATAGGGCGAGTGTTGTGTTTGTAAGGTTGAGTGTCCATTCTATTTTGTCTATGGTTTACTCGTCCAAATAGATAACTATAGAGTAAATAATACCTATTTATTAGCTTCCATTTGTATTCGGTTGCAGTTCGCAATAATTGTCTTAAATTAGTACTGCATACAATGTTGTAATAAATCAGTACATTTTAGGGTAATAAATACTTAACACTAATACCGGACTTAGAAAGTATTATTTTCTGAATAAATGACCTAAGATAATATAATATTATCGTAATTGGTATTATGTATCTGAGACTCACGTCCAGCTGAGCGCAACACCTCTCTGAGATTGGACTCTACCGGCATCTCCTACATCAGCCCATACCGCAGCAGGTACTGCAATAGAAAAAAAGAATAGCTGAGAGGTGAGATAGATTCTTAGGCATCTATTGGTAACGAGAGTATTGCAGTTTGTTAGTATCAACGTGGCTCTTAAAACATGGCAAGTCGGCAACCATATTCAGAATTCTACCTGCCATAACCATATTCGGAATGGACACAAAACCTCATATCAAAGTGTGATATATTTTATTTACCGCTGCAGTGCTTGTTGTGTTTTTCCATTATTTTATTTTAAACAGCAATGGACTGTATATTAATAGGTTAAGAATCCAAGTTTAAGTGGTTTTTGGGAATTGAGAATGTTTAATTCGCTTAATATGGTATATAGATTTTAGTATGGAAAATATAATTATGGTCATCATTTTCGTAGCTTTTGTGTTTTAGTCTGATGCAGATTTTGTAACAGACTACGAAATGTTTGTCCGAATATAATGTCTATTTATAGATATACCAGTTGATACCTATTATAAATATCCTAGATATAAGGTCCTATATGGGGTAGGCATTATACAAAGGTCGTCTGCATTTCTTACCTATTTTTATCGCCAAATAGCAGTGTTCGCATTGCTATGTTTCTGTTTGATGAGTAAGAGAGGCAGTGAAATGCTTGTAATGTTACGAGCGTCTATAGGAAACACGCTCTGTTCTACGAAGTTTACTATTATGTTCTTTTCCATAGTAAAATCTTAGGCTGGCAGCACTCAAACGTACCAACTGATTATTGGCTTTTTAAAACGTCATCTTTAAAGGCTATTTCCAAAGTCAGTGGCGACGCCTGGTGAGAGTGAAACAACTTAAGTGACATAAGTTGACAGGTCGAATAATTCTGTGTGCTTGCCTTGGTGCTTGCTTCTTAAATTTTTAACCTTTGTTTTGTGTCGTGTGTTGCCAGCCTTACCTACATTAGTCTCCTGAACAATATGTCAAAGTAAAATGAGGTCGGTGTAAGCGAAAATGGTGAACTTTGCATGATATTGATAATAAAGTTTTGTTTTAAACACTTGGTTTTTATTTGATCACTCACCCCCATGCACAACAAATGCAAAAGTTTGTAATGTATGGAAGTATGGATGTATGTTATTCTTTCATGCAAATACGACTGGATGGTTTTTGCTGAAACAATACAATAATATAAATATACATTAGAATAACAGTTTTGTAAAAATTTGTTTAAAATACATATAATGAGTGCTATTTACGTTTCTAACGCCTGCCAAAGTCCATCTGCAAATCTTCTTATCATCGGGTTGTGCTTGAGGTGCAGACAGGTACGAAGAGTTTGCTGTTAAATACCAAAGCAACAGTTTTTTAAAATGGTAATATGAAAAATGAACGGTACTTAAAAAGTAAGCTTTTTAAATTTTTGTCTGTCCGAAGTAAACTCGTTAGCAGCAGGACCGATTTTATCAAAAGTTTCTCAAGCCAGAAGCTAGTTCCTTAGGTAACTTAGAATACTTTATTATTGACACGAGAACGGAAAAGATGAAATTACGGGGCGTTGCTAGTTTTAAATAGTATATATAAATATACATAATATAGAAACTCGTATCGTGATATATATCATGTTATTACCTACATCAAGGCCTGTGTCCCATAGGGTCAGGTAGAGACTGGATACTTCTGACCTGGCCTTTCTTTAATACCTCTTCTTCCTGGTCACGGTATGTTCGCCTATCTCGGGTCTGTACATGGGTGTTCCGTCGAAGAGTATACGTAGTATAGACGATTCACTTACTAAGTCGTGGTGTACGGCACACGACAGGTTTTTTAGTGTGGTGAGAGACCCACATAACCGCGCTGCTTCTTCGTACTGCGTAGTATGCAGAAAGTACTTATTTTCCTGCCTTTACAAAGGTCGTTCTATGCTAACTCTTTTATTCACTTCCGCTATATATATTTGTGCAGTGTTCATTCTGCTTTCATTCATTCTTTCTACAAGTCAAAACCATCTCAACATTTCTTTCTTTATTGTTGTCACATCATCTATTACACCATCTCTTATCACACTATTCTTTAATCTATCTCTCAAACTCACACAATTCATACTAGGGAGTGCTCTCATTTCAAGCACATATTCTACTCCCGTGTTTGTATTGCCATATCCAACATTAAATACCATATGTCAGTGCTGACACCAACACGCCTCTATAACAGCTAATCGCACCCTTTTTGACACGTTTTTAAAAAAAGCATGGTAACCTCCAAAGATAGGTTCTACTTTCAGCTTTCACTCTCCGTTCAATATCTCCTTCATACTTCCTTCCTTACTACTAAATGGTTGACTGGGAGATAATGCCATCTGGCAGTCAAGTCCGCCATTTGTACATTTTGTAACATTATGAGCAATAAAGTTAAATAAATATAAAAAAATACTTCCTATTTAGTAGAGCCTTAACACACTTCCCAGATACACAAACTCTTTCGGTTGTTTTAATTTCACGTCATCGATTATATTAACGCAATTTGACATACTTTTCCTCTTTTTTTCTTATTGAGCCTATGTGAATGGTCCTCTTGTGACGAAAGGACATTTTACTCCGCTTGCCTAAATAATAAGTCGAATCTAGACTCAAGAAAAAGAGTCTCTGTCTGCGAATGAATGATCTGAGGCCCAAACGTCATCTGCCTTTGAGTGGATGGACAGGCAGAACAAAGAGATCGTGCTTAAATCGACGACAATGATGATGAAGACATGTCGAATATTTCCCAGTGTTCTTTTTTTGCTTTTCCGTCATGGAAAAGATGCAGGTTCGAGTCCCGCCTCACACCTGACTAGTTGATTCTATTCCTAATAATTATTATCTTATATATATTTCAGCATTATTCTATAAGTGACTAAATTGAAATCAATTGTTTTTAATTGGACCGATATATGGTAGGCACATCGGAATGGACACGTAAATATGGTTTTTCGCGGTTAAAGGGTGAAATAATTGGCATATAATAGAAACTCAGTGGTTATATTATAAAATTATTTATTTATTAATATTTATAAAACTTTTTAATATTAAAACAAAACTTAACTTACCACTATTACTTAAGATTTTTTGTAATGATTTGACAGATGTGATTCTACGTCCATTTTATGGCACTAGAAGAATAAGTAGACACCTAAGAAATTATATTAACACTTCCATACATACAACCTATGTATTTTAAAATTTCGATCACTTAATAAAGGTTTTTTTGCTATCATATAACAAACTATTTCTTATCAAAGCAGTATTTATATTTATTATGTACTTAAGTATAAGTATAAACTTCGTCAAATACAAGTAAAATTAACATTAATTATATTTGTAAATGCTAATAATTACCTACTATGATATAATACATACATAATTATTGCTTATATCAGGTTTCTTTTTTTAGTTATCTCTAATGTAACCGTTAAGCTTGTTTTGTTGAAAAACTTCACTGGATTGTGATCTAAATGCTATCATCATAAAGTGCTTTACCCTTCGAACACCTCGGTGGTAGCTGCTCCATTGATGTCCTTTAGTTCATTTGATTTAAAGGTCGCCACAAAGTTGATCTTTCCCACTTTCTGCAATAAATATGTAAAATAGATTTTTCTTAGTTTAAATTTTCCCGCACAGTCGCGCGTCTATTGTCATTCAATTTTATCTGTGGTAAATTAATTATAACCATTGTCATAATCTGTGAAATTACTTGTTTAAATAAAATACCACTAAAATTGTTGTGATTTGGAACTGACATTGTAAATAATAACATTAAATGTCTTTTCATTTCTTACAGGTATTTAAGGTTATTATTAACCCTTGCTTCATAGTTTGTTAGGTAGCGTACATTTAAATTAACGAAATAAATCTTTTCTTACAGAGAAACTCAATTGTGTTTGATTGACTGTGTCGTCCAGATTACACATTTGATAATATAACCCTATAAATATATATTTTATATAATAACATTAGTAGAACATATAACATTAGTAGCTAAAATCACTTGTATTATACTATGTCAAAGAGGTATGGTAAATATAGTACTGAAGAAAAAAAATTTTTACTCTTAGACAAAACCAACAGAAATGTCCGTCACATGTTTCCCTTGGAAGGGGATCGTATTCACTTTAGAGGCGCCCTCAGATCCCGCAAGCCTTGCGGGCGCGATGCTAGCTAGACGCGCGGTCGCGGCTGCGGGGTACGCATGATAAATACGAGCATCGGACCTCTCATCTATGAGAGGCCCCGCCCTCTTTTTTTGTCTGAGTAGTCCAGCAATAGCTTCGTCCGAAAAAAATCGTATTCACGACCCTTGTCGCATAAGATAGTGACACCACCAAATGCGCTACCGGGCCTGTCAACCCAAACCGTACGGCCTTCTTTACCCAAAGTGATTCAAGACTGCTATTATTGACATGAAGTAGACCTGATATAAAGGTCGTCTGCATTGGTGCCTTACTTTCACCTATTATTACCGTGAAATAGCAGTGTTTGCATTGCTGTGTTCCGGTTTGAAGGGTGAAAGATGCAGTAAAATTACTGGACAATGTGATATATAATCTTCATGTCACAAATTTGGCAACGCGTTAGTGATATCCTTGCGATATTACGTGCATAGTTAGGCTACTATGACGCATACTATCACGCGGACTGTATGCTTAATTGTCAACCTTAAAAAAGGACTTGCCTGGCTTTAGAACCAGGACGTATTAAACTTACAGTAGGTCGGACCGGTATCTCCATTGACACGATTCCTTTAGCGTCAACGTCAGGCATGTTGTATCGCACCGTGCGACCCTCTATGCCAGAGGAAGTCAGTCGGAACTCACAGCCGGTTAGATCTCGCTCCAGAGGGTTAGGGAAGGACAGCACGGCGTTGACTGGTGTGCGGATTACGAGGTCTTCGTTGAACTGTGGGCGAATGGAATTTAGATATATCATCATACCAGCCATTGGATGTCTACTGCTGGACATGGGCCTCTCTAAAAAAGAAGACTTTTTGCCCTTAATTGCCGCGATGGGCATGCGTGTTGACAATTGCAGAGCGCAGCTTTTGCAACAGAGATGCTGCTGCCCATCCCCGCACTGTGCATTTGAGCTGCACTGTTTCCGTTGGATATACTGTCATCTGTCGGTTCTGGTACCTTAGTCGTTTAGATATATTGGATAGCAATAATTAAATAGTCGCAATGGAAGAGTAAAAGGTAGTTAGTTAGTCGTGGGGTACAGGAGGTGGTAAAACGTGACTGAGGCATCGGAGCCAACAGATGGCGGTATATCCATCCGGAACAGCGTACCTCAAATGCACAGGGAGATGGATAGTAGTGGGCGAGTGCAAGGACCCCAGCCGTAATTTAGAGAAAACATTTCGCCTTTCTTGGAAAGGTCTGTGATAGTAGACATCCAACGCCTGATATCCTGATAATGGATAATTTGGTTTGGCCCGTTTTTTTATAGGCGATGGCACGATCCTTTGTCCTCTGTTCCTTGCTATTTTCACTCCATTTAGGGATTTGTTATTACGCATAATTGTAAACCATACGAGTATTTTCTGGTTTTCCGATTGCAAAGCAATTTTTTCCAATATTGATGGTAAATGCCTATTTTAGAGTTAAAATTTTGCAGAAACCTCTTGCAATACAGACCAAATGTCATCTACATATGCTGTGTTTTAACTGTATTAAGACAAACAGTCGAATTAGTTTGTATTTACACATATAATTGAATATTCTGTACCTTGATATTTATATTAGGTTTGAGGATTTGGAAGTCGTCGTCGTCAGCCCAGGATTGCTTGGTCTCGTCCACGATCGCCATCGCAGATATCTTAACGTTGCAGTACTCAACCAACTTCGGCAGGTATTCGTCTGCCTTCACCAATATGCTTATTTGTTCCTCTGTAACATAGTCATGTGGTTATGAATTAATTAAAATCAATACGAATCACTTAATAAATAGTATATTTATTAAGTGTAGTATTACGTATTTATAAAAGCTTTTTAAACTAAAAAGTAACAAAAAATCTCATTAAAATCTTGATATTAGAATAAACTAAAAATACTAGTAGTAGTATTATAAAATTTATTGATTCCTAGCGTTTTGGCACCAGTTCTTGATTACTGTACAAAGTTTTAATTTAATCTGTCCGTTTAAAGTAGATTAAAATCGAGTTCAAAGGAGCCTGTCACAAACAATACAGTTAAAGCTAATAAAAACGTGTCAAATAATAGTAATTTTGCTTCTCCATAATGTTATGTCGATAAATATTTGAACATCAATTTTCGTGCAAGATTGATTTAGGTTTAGGTGTATTCTTTGTGCCAGGTATCGTAAAAGGCTTCTAAGGACCGACTGGAACCGCCGGCGACATTATTTCATAACAAATAGAGTAGCTCAAATGCAACAATGAGAGGGTTGTCAGAAACTCGGTTAGGTACACAGCTCTTACTTATTTAGAATAGTGACAAAACAATATATATTACACACACATTTTGATAATGTTTTCTTTCTTAATAATGGTAGAAAATAATCAACTTACTCTTGCCGGCGCCTACAAAGATCTTGCCTTCGACTTTCTTCACCAAATCGGCCTTCACGCCATTGTAGAAGACGCTAGTGGCCATCAATGAAGCCTTAATGTTGCGAGCCTAGAAAAGAAACAAGATTTTTATGGATGTTAACAAGAGAGTCATCCGCAGCTCTGAACTCAAATATAGGGCAATTAAAACCAGATTGAACACAAATTAATGTTTGAAAGCTGAGAAGAATAATGTTTCTTTATTTACCAGATGTAAGAGGAGATGTAGCGGTATTTAAATCCAAAACAACATAGTTTAAATTCAACTGGGCGGTGATAGGCAGCGACATTCTACTCTTTGTGATTCTTCCATACCTGCCCGGCGTTACCCACAATGACCGAAGCTACACCAAGCTATCACCAGTTCTATCTCTATTTATTAGGGTGATATATATCCAAGAGTAGACGCACTGTAAATGTTTAAATCTTTTTGGTAATTGACGTCAGGTTCATAGACTTTGTTGAAAGCGGCAATGCCACACATATTCTACCTAGATACTTCTAGCAATAGTTTTTACTGAGCTTTCCAGGCCGCTCTCATCAAGTATATATAAAATCAAATTTGTCAAATATTAATAATAAAACATTTACTTAGCTTTTTATATACCTATGTAGGTAACTCGGTAATAGGTCGCTTAACGCAGTTGTGTTACGAACATCAGATAACAGAGAAATCACAAATATAATATTTAAATACATATTTATCGCTCAGACACAGAACTAACATAAATATTGATTGTCCTGGGTGAGGATTGAACCCACGACCCATGGCGTACAAGATAAGAGCATTATATGAGGTACACCTCATACTTAGGACGTTTGCATTGATATCTCACTCTCACCTATTTCTACCGCCAAATAGCAGTTACCGTGTTTTGGCGAAGGGTGAAAATCGTAGTTAAATTGATGGGTAATGGGGCAGTAAAATTACTCGGTAATGTGATATAATATTTTCTAGTCACAAGGCCAACCTTGCTACCTGCAACCTTGCCAGCTAGACTAGCGTATTGCCAACAATACGCTAGTCTAGCTAGCTATCTCCCTGTGATTTTCCGATCGTTTATAGACTGCAGTGACGCTTAGTTTCCTGCGGGCTGTAGGCTTGTTTGTCGACCTTTTCTAAAAATAAACTACCGAATGGTTCAAACCCATCCCTGATGATTGTTTCACTTACATCGTCAGAATCGTTTTGGATGTCCACGACTACTCTGAACTCCTTGCCGATTGGGACAGTGTCGATATCACGAAGGTTGAACTTAACGTCTGTCTGCAAGTTGCTCGCTACGGAGTAGTACCTGGCAAAGGAAATCATTTAGCATCTATCCATTTATAAAACAAACCATCGATCAAGCCAAGCGATAAATAATCTACTTATTGTTACTTACTTTCTAATTAAAATTATTTTTTAACATAAAATGGGGGTAAAATTTAGCTTCTGGGATTTATTGACAATATAACTTTATATAATAGAAAGATATTTTGATATTAGTTCAGTAGTTTTTGAGTTTATTTGTTACAAACATACAAAAATACAAATCCTGTCTACATAGTTCCGAAATATTAAGTAGCATCATTTTAGGATAACTAAGTGTCTATCTTTCCTTTTACTTAAAACAAGGTTTTTTCATTGCGGTTTTTTTCATAGGGTGTATGTTCTTCTTGAAGTTCAAACTAACAGGCCAAACTTCATCAAAACGTAACAGACACAAACTCACTCTATAACATTAGTCTGAACCAGTGAACACAGTACCTCCTTTGCTTCTAAAGAAAATACAGATAGCGAATCAGGAATTTTATGTATACTTGTCGAAATTTTTGCGACCCCAGCGCCACTAGCGGCATTGAGCAGAACTAACGAAACGCCTGCACCGCCTAGAGGCATTAGACGGAGTCCATGACGCAGAGAACGGTCTAGCGCAATTTAGTACCACCGAACAGTGAACACGCATGGAATCTGTCAGCGTATCGTTGATGTATCGCTCAGTGCCTACCCTGATTATTTTGCATTATTGATTATATAAACGTGTGATTATAATATAAAGTAGACTTAATTATATTGGTTTGATTTATTTTATGTCAACCAATGTTATCCACAAAACCTAGAGACCTAGAAACAGCAGACGACAATTAAAATAGATATATAAAAATTCGAAGGTGTCTAGACACCCGGATGGAACAAAGTTCGTTTCGATTAATTATTCATTATTGTTATTATTTAATATGTACAAAAAACCTGTAGGTATACACTCAACAAAAATAACCTTCGGAATACCACACTGTTCAATGGGAAATAGAAAGAGAAGAAAATAACTGGCTTACTTTATATGAGAGAGAGAGAGAGAGTGACAGAGAAACATGCGCACGCCGCACGGCTTGCAACTATAGGAAAAAGTGTCGTTACAACATTCTTAATTTTTTCCGTCTTTTTCCCTTTCGCAAAGCGTTATAAAGAATTTCGTTCCAAAACTTCCATTGGAAGTTGGACTTTCCATTTCAATGGAATTAAATGAACCCTTATTGTTTTTATATGAAGAGGGATAAGAAAATAAAGTAAAAGTACTTTAAATTACTAACCTCTTGGCCCTTTCAGAGTACCGAACACCGTTCATCAATGCGAGTCTTTCTGAAGCGGTGCCTTCCCTGAACTTGTACTGGCTGGTGATGTCCTCTCGGTCGCCATCGCCGTTGGGATCGAATACGTATGGTTTCTTTGTCAGGACCATGCGACCGATACTGTGGGATTAACGAGCGATGTAATTATGTGTCCTATTTAGATAGGATTAGAGATTAGTTTTGTTTGTAAAATTGTTGCTGGTGACTTTGTTCTCATGGAATCTTTAAAAAACACAAAAGCAAATACATCGAGCGGGAGCCATATATTTTTTCGAATAGTAAGTAGCCTGTGTACTATTTCAGGCTAAATTCTATCTCTGCCTATATCCATTCAAAATCTTTGAAACTTTTCTAGTGTATTTGAGTCAATTTATTGATTAGACACGTTATATTTTGTTATTGACAAAATGAACTCTCAAAAATGACTTTCTGCGTCTTTAGTCATTTTCCTAACATTCGAGGTCTTTATAATGATAAAGTTTTGAATTCATAAGCGATAGCGAGTTTCGGGACGACAAGGTATGTAAATAGTAACATAATATTAATGATTTCTTTTATTCGATCGGGTCCGCGTGATAGTGACACCGCAGTGTATTGTTGGACGAATAATCACAGGGATATCACTAGCGCATTACCAACCTTGTGACTTGAAGATTTTACGTCGCATTACCCATTAATTTCACTACCCCTCTCACCCTTCAAATCGGAACACAGAAATGCAGACACTGCTATTTAGCGGTAGAAACGGGTGAGAGTGAGGTACCAATGCAGACGACCTCTGTATGTCTATCTCATATAGACAGTTTTTGTTTTTGTAGTAAACATGGACAGTTTATTAAAATATTATATTGTTATCTAAATAGAAAATCAGGAAGAAGTAATAGATATACTTTGCATTTCTGATGCAGTGGTTTTGAGTAATCGTAGTCGACTTACTGTAACATTAGTACTGCAAAACTGAAAGGAATAATCTAGAGTTTCGGCGGCTCATTTTGTCCGCAAATCTCGTTTGCGTTTTGCACTTGAGATTTTATTAGATTGATTAAATTTCTTTTTTTGTAAGAATTGGTAATTGCCATATAACATCTATTTATATAAAAGCATAAGCTGACCGACTGACTGACTGACATATTAACGCAGGACCAAAATTATACGGGTTAGTAACCAGAATTTTTGCAGTAGTTCTTATAAAAATCAAGCGGAGCACTAAAAACGATTTCTGAAAATTCTAAAAGTGGTGAAAGTAAGGTTTAGAGTTATTATGAAAATTTACTGATACCAACTTAACGCGGATGAAACCGTGGGGCACTACGAGTTTTGAATAAAAATGAATAAATAAAGTAAAATAATTACTGGAAGTTGTTGGTGTCCACCATGGAGTAACCAGTCTCCGTGTCGGGGTCCTTCCTCCACCTCATCAGGTCGGCGTTGACTGAGGCCAACATAAACTCGACGTCGTAGCCAACTCCGATAACGCCCTGCTTGATGGCTTCCAGAGGCGCTGGGCCGCATTGGAACATGCCTGCTGAGGTCTCTTGCGGTGTCGCGTCGATCGCTTGCCAGCCACCGTAACCTATAACGTGAGGTTGTCAATTATTTTGCTACTTAAAAAGAAGTAAAGACTTTCCGCCTGAAAATTTTATTTCGTATTGCATGTCGCGGTGAACTATTTCGAAATAATAATTAACTTTTATTCTTTTTTAGGGTTCAAATCATCTACATGGTAAGTTTTATTAACATAGGTTGATTATTTTAGCTGTGAAAACAAAGCAGATATATACACGAATTACGTATTTATAATATAGGTGTCGGTTGCCTATAATCTAACTTGACAAAATATATTCATCGTCGTCATCAACATCAAAGCAGCCGTGGAGCGTCCACTGCTAGTCATAAGCCTCTCCGTGAAAGGAGGAACTTTCCCATAATTGCCGCTATGGGCTGGCGTGGTGACAATCACAGAGCGTAGCTTCACGAAAGGAATGCTCCTGTCTATTCCCGCCCTGTAGAAGCAATGCTGCTTCGGATGTATATATCTGTTAGTTCCGGTACCTCAGTCGCCTCATAGGATACCTACTACAGAAGGAGGCACTATTCTATTCTGTTAGTGCCCACGGCAAAATATTTATTGGTACAGTTTTTAAGATTTTTCCTGGTTTTAGAAATATTAGCAAAATAACAATCAATATAAAATCAATATAAAAATATTTGTGGTACAAAACGTTAGGTGTTTTTAGTTTGTGTTTTAGTGGATTTAATTTCTTTTTTCAACATAATGTATGGTAAAATAAAAAAAATAGTAAGACAATTCCACTTCAGTTAATTGATTTACATCATTAATATGTAAAGTTCAGTATTGTCGTTTTATTGTACTGTAGTTGCTTGGGTTCACATAGATTCATATAAAACACTATTTCCAACAAACCAGGAACAGGAACAAAATGGTGGTCAATAATGCTACATTTCTTTTTCAACCTACTAAAATTTTACATCAGCTCACCTGCAGGCAGATCAGGTCTGGTCATCCACACATCATTCCACACGTGGTAGTTCCAGATGGAGTCAGCTCCCTGAGGGTTGTTGGGGTCGAAGTCCAGTTCTTCCATGGTCTCCGTGTAATATTTGTCCACGGTTAACGAGCTGTTGGCGTCGTGGGCTGATACCAGGTTGGAAACGACTCGGGAAGGTATGCCTAGAGCTCGACAGACTGAAGAAAAAAAATTGTTTAGGATACCTAATGAAAGAGAAACTTGCGTACTATTATATAGCAGATATTTTTATAATTAAAGCCATTAAAGACATTGGCCATTATCATCATATATCTGTTAGCTGTAGAACGTCTACGAGCATAAGCCTCCATACTACGAGAATTTTGTCCAAACATTGCCGGAATGGGCAGGCGTGGTAGCAATACAACAACGTAGATACGTGACGGGATTTCTGCTACCCATTCCCGAGCTGATACATTTGATGTACCTCAGTCGCCTCTAATGAGGTACCTGGTGCGAGGTACGATTCTACACTGCTGCCACCTCACGTACGTTAGGTTTTAAAACAATAAAAACAATAAATAAGAATGCGGACACATGCAGGAGTTCTTACAATAAGTAGTGGCGATATCAGTGACACTAAATAACAGCTTTCTTGAGGCCTTATATTTACCAGAGGTACCTCACTTTCACCTATTACTACGCTCCGAAAGATGGCGGTATATCCATGCAAAAAAGTCAGCTCAAATGTACAGGGTGGGGATGGGCAGCGGCTTCCCCATCGCGAAAGCTGCGCTCTGGGATTGCCAACATGCTTGCCCAGCGTGTCAATTATGGGCAACATACCTCCCTTTTTGGGGAGGCCTATGTCCAACAGTGGACTTTAAATGGCTGGTATGATGAATACCTCGAAGTCACAAGGTTAGCAATGCGCTATTGGTAGCTTTGTGGATACGAGCGTCTATAGGCTGTGGTACTGCTTACTATCACGTGGACCGTATGTTTGTTTTTTTAATATGGCTGACGACCTTTTTAATATGCCTTATGACTTAGTTACTCATTAATAAAGGCCGTTATCCTATCCTAATACAGACTGATTGTATCTGTTGTACTACTAATACTTCAGCATATGTTAAAATTAAGGAGATCAGTACAAAAATTCTCACCAGTTGTGACAACACCGGCGAAGACCCAGCACTGTCCATAGGGCACCTCTTGCTGCGTCTCCAGGTACTGCGCAAGGATGTCCACGGAGCCAGTCCATTCTGAGGGTGCTGTTCCATCCTCGTATTGCCCGTCCCATCGCCCCACCAGCACACCGGCGTCGTCGTTCGAGTTGACGATGCGGGAGATCACACGAGTCATCTTTACTGGGTCACCACGCCTAGAAGTAATTGCGAGATATTTCATGTGACAAAAAAAATCGAAAATTGATAGATACCAATAAGAAACTAATTCAGATTAAATGGAGTGATATATTCAGTGGAGTGGATGCTGTTAATAAAGATTGATAACTGACACTGCTAAAACAGGTGAATGCAATGTTTAAAGGACTTCTTGTGGTTCATCATACCAGCCATAAAAAGTACACTGTTGAAAATAGGCCTCCTAATATTTTACGCATAAATACGCATTACTGCGCTGGGCTGGTGTAGAGGCAATCGTAGAGTAATATTTTGCGACGAGGATGCTGCTTCCCATCCTTACCCTGTAGTATTAAAGCAGCCCTGTTTTGGATAGATATATATATATTTTTTTTTCGATTTCAGTACCTTAGTCGCCTCTTACGACATTTGGTTCAGAGTGAGGTACTATTCTACTCCGCTGGTACCCACAGCTATTTATTCTTTCGACTATATTGTTCGTTATCATGATAACTTAAGATAAATCTACTAATTCCTGCCTTATTTTTAAACATTTGCGTATACTATTTTATTTAGATACCGGTGCGATGTGAAAATAATTTGATCATATTTTGCTATGTTGATACAATTTCGCATATCCAACTTCTTTCGCATATTCAACTTACTGGTGGAAAGGCATTTCAGCTCGGTCGAGCATAAACATGCATGCTGGCAGCACCACGGCGTCAAACTGTCCGTAGAACCAGGCTTTGCCCCGAGTGGTCTTAATGGGCCCCACCCACACTTTTCCCACATCGTTGAGTACGTACTCCTGGAGGAGACTACAGTCTTCCATGTAGGTCTGATCGTCTGTAGAAACAAAATGTTATTTCTTCAACTAGTAGACGTTCTGGTTGTTTGGTTAGTTTTTACGCAGCTTTTCCGTTCATAATTAATTTCTTCAATGCTTTTCTGTACGCTTTATTAATTTCTAGTTTTTCGCCCACGAATTTGTCTGCAATAATTTTTACTTTATATCCTATCCCAAAGAATCTTTCGTTGTTTCGAGAAGTAGTCTATATCGCTTCCTGGCAGCTAAACTATTAAAAAAATCGTGTCGATTTCTTAAGAGAAATATTAAGCTAGATCTATCCCACGGGAACATGTTTTTGGTTTAAAATTTCTATGTTATTAAAGATTATTAATAATCTCTGTGCCAAATTTCATCAAAATCTGCTGTTCCAGCGTAAAAAGGATTAAATTTACATTCATATATCTGAAGTCACAAACCTTTACGTTTATCATATTAGTAAGGATATTGTGATTTTGTGAAAATACTAAAGCAGTTGTGTTCAAACTCCAATTTTTCATAAATAAGTCGTGCGTTTCCTGGTTTCAGGGCTTCCTATATTTATCAATTAATTTCTTACACGTTTGATTTACGCAGTGGAATCTAACTACAAATGTAAAATCCATTAATGGCTGTCATTATTATTACAGTCATTGGAAGTCCATTGCTGGACATAGGCCTCCCCAAGAAGCGCAGAATTTGTCATTAATTGCTAGGACAATGCGTGCAATCGTAGAGCGCAGCTTTTACGACGGGGATGCTGCTGCCCATCCTCACCATGTGCATTTGAACTACAATGTTTCGGATGGGTATTTCCGCTATCTGTCGGTTCCGGTAACTCAGTCGCCTCTTACGACACCTGGTACAGAGGGAGGTACTACTATTTCCTGGTTGTGGGGTCCTATAATACTTGAAGAGTAAAATACTGTCAAATTAACACTTAATATTATGATCATTCAAAAGGTTGTCTGCATTGGTGCCACACTATCACCTATCGAACGCCAAAAAGCAGTGTTTGCATTACTGTTTCGGTTATGGGTATAGGAAATTACGGGTTAAATGTGACATAGTATCTTCAGTTGATAGGGTTGGCGACGATGATATATTTGTGATGACATGAGCGTCTATAGTGTGCAGTCACGTTTTCCATTAAGCTGACCATATGCTAGCACATTAACTTCATATTAAAAAACAAAATATTTCTTATTTATTATTAATTTCAGAAATCTTAGTCTGCTGTGCTAATTCCGAATATAGCATAAAAAATATTAATAAAAGAGAGATACGGTGTTTCTTACCCTAACTTAATGTTTGGTTTAGGTTGTATCCAGTCACATTTCCCTGCGAAACAAACAAAGATAACTTACCAGGATTCCATGGGTTGAAAAGGATGTACAAGTCCTGGTCAAAATCATATATCTCCCTCGCCTGGGAGTTCTTGAGCCTGGTGACAACGCGCAGGGCCCAGTTTCCCACAGGAAGGTTTACTGGGGTTGATACCTGACGACATTAAAACGACATCTTAATTACACGAACGTATATTTATTAGAGGTTGACCTCATGCAAATGTCATCTGCATTGGTACCTCATTTTCAACTATTTTTACTGCCAATTTGCGGTGTTCGCATTGCTACCGGTTTGAAGGGTAAATGAAATACGCCACTATCTGAACCACACCTGGTGCAGAGGCAGGTAATATTCTATTTATGCGGTACCCCTCTTCGGTAGTATAATAGTCGGTACCATTGCCTGTAATTTTTTAATACTGCAGAGTAAAATGTCTCATGACAGAAACAGAATTTACACATCTCATACATTCGCACCTGACTTCGAGATAAGTCGCTTAAAGCACTTTTATTACGGATATCAGGCAACAGAGGAATGTTAAATAGAATATTTATAAATATATATACGGGCTAGTAAAGTTTCTTATCTTCAAAAATGTATTAGCTTAATTTACGGTTGATGGCCCTGATGATAGTGATCCTATCTTGTACGCCAAAAGTCGTGGGTTCGATTCCCTATATATATAGGGAATCGAACCTATTATATACCACAACTATTTTAGAGGTATTTTATTACGCGCGACTGTGCGGGAAAATTTAAACTAAGAAAAATATATTTTACATATATTTAACATCCAGGCAAAACAAATATACATTATATCAAAGGATTGAACTCACGGTCCATGTTGTGCTGTCAAAATAATACGTCGTTTTTAAATGGCTGACAACATTACCATCAATGTTCTAGGATTAAAAAATGAATAATCTTCACGCAAAATAATACCAAGATAATTATTAAAATACATATAGGTTATGTAAATTAAGATACAAATACTAGAAGAATAGCTTAAGCATAATGCTACGTATTTACCTTTTTGATGGTATCTATTTTATTTGCCTCATTTGCATAGATAGACGCGAGATAAATACATGCTTAACTTACAATTTACGACGAGACTGGTCTTGCTTGACCCAAGAAAACTTGGTTAAACGAACAAACAATTTATGATTACAATAAACATTACTTTAGTATGTACTCTTATGTAATAGAAGCCTTTATGAAAAATATGATATCATCTCGAGAAATAAAATATATACACAAATACGTTATGTAAGAAAACTAGCAGAGAAAAAATTTTATTTATATTTCATATGAGGTAGACCTCATACAAAAAGGCGTCTGCATTAGCAACTACACCTATTTCTTCCGACAAACAGTGTTCGCATTGTTTTGTTCCTATCTAAAGGGCGAGAGAGGCACTGAATTTACTGGGTAATGTAGCATAATATCCTCAAGTCACAAGGTTGGTATCGCGTTAGTGATATCCTTGTGATAATAGAAGCGTTTATAGGCTGTGACACTATCATGCTGGCTGTATGCTTGTTAATAGACCTGGTATAATAAAAAAGTAGTACTTATTTTTATCAGTTGTCTTAAAAGTTGATTAAGGTACCGCACCCTACAGATGACGGTGTATCCGCACCAATTCAACACGACTGGGTACACTCGCTGAGGTTTGTTATACATAAATTCATACAACGTCTCATATATTGAACTGAATCCATGTTAAGTAGCTTTAAACAAATGAGTTACGGATATAAGACAACAGAAGTATTACAAATATAGTTATCAAATATATATTGTAACAAGAAGACACAGAAGGAGATTAAGATATGTTCGTAGTAAAATATCTGTCAAACAAGTAAATCTAGTATTATAATATATAAACGACTAAGGACAGTTAAAAATATCACTTTAAAAGTTCTAGAACCAATCCGAAAAACAAGTACTTCAAGATTGAAGCAACTTCTATAGAAAACCAATAAAACACTAGAAATTAAACATGAAGAAAAGTCTAAAAACTTGTTGCACGAAAAAATCAAACTTGTTGAACGTTGTCGTGTATATCGGTCGTGTTCTTCGCTGTTAGTGTATGGCTCATTGAAAGGTGTTTTAGCATGCCCTCGTCCAGTCATCATCATTATGATATCAGCCACTAAATTTCACTGTTGGACGTAGGCCTCCCCAAGATAGAGGAATTTTTTGCCTTGACATTCGCAGAGCGCAATTTCACGACGAGGATGCTGATGCCCATCTTCACCCCGTAGTATTTAAATTCCGCTGCTTCGGATGGATATGCCGTTACCTTTAGCTTTCGGTACCTCAATCGCCTCTTACGACATCTGGTACAGAGAGACTTATTTTGCTCGGTCGTCCAATACCGTAGCCTAATCAGGTTTTAACAGCCTATTCAAACTGGCTTATAATATTAATGAGGCCCATATTTCTATTTAAAATCGAATAAGGTATGATTTTGTATGGCTGAATTGTTGACTTAAAAATTAGATTCATCCAATTGATTGCCATCAATCGATTAATTGCTTTTGTAGTTCTTTTTGGTTATGAGATCAATATACAATTTGTATGTTAATTAGTATTGTTACAATTCCTAATTACACTATTATATAAACTGATTATATATTAAAATGGTTGTTGAAAGACTATTAGGTACTTCTTTTTGATTTATTGTATGGAAGTCATTGAAATTTTAATGTACATCGCATATATCTACGCCAATATTAAATGTGCTATATTTAGTAGGTAAGGTGTGAGGTAAAATAGTAGCTCCCTCCATACCAGATATCGCAAGAGGCGACTAAGATACCAAAACCGATAGATGGCGCTATATCCATTCAAAACAGCATACCTCAACTATCACAACACAGGAATGGGCAGCAGCGTTCCCGTCGTGATGCTACGCTTTGCGATTGCCTTAACGCCTGCCCAGTGAAATTCCTCTTTTCTTGGGGAGACCTATGTCCTGCAATGGACGTTTTACAGCTTCTATGATAATGCATTTAAATAAACCTGCATAAGACCTCTTTATTTATACCAGCTTAAAAGCTATTGATCGATGGCGCAGGTGGTAGTGAACTTGTGCGTAAAGGGTCATGGGATCGATCCTCATCCAGGACTAACATTTATATAAAGAATATTTGTGTTTGTTCTGTTGTGACACAACTGCTTTAAGCGACTTATTTCGGAGTCAGGTGTGTGTGTGTGAGATGTTGTTTGAATTCATTAACATGTTTCAACATGATTTTTTTAATGAAGGCTCTTGATAGTGTATAGGAATCCTTACCTCGAAGGAAAGAGTGTCTCCCTGCACTTCGATCAGTTTTGCAGTCCACAAATACTTGTCGGATACGGCATCGCTTTTGATGAAAACTGACCCTTGGGTCTCCATCGACGGCTTGTCACCTACAACACACAGTTGGTCATTTTCGAATATACATTGCAGATTTAGGGAACACAAGCGACGCCACGCGAAGATTTGTATCTATTTTATAAATTCTTTCAGTTATAAAAACCTACATTATCTGGTGGCTTCTGGTAAGAGCATACACAGGCATGCCCTACTAAACAAACACGTGTTTACTTAAAGTATCACCGACAGCCCATTATGCAGTATTATGCCCTATGTAGGAAACGAAGAAACTTTCATATCGTCATTATCTGTCTCGAGCTGATAGAGTACAGGGTGCAATTCAGCGGATCTCCTAGGTCGCTTCAGAAGGCGATCAATACATGCAAGTATAAGGGATTAGTGCGCTTTCTGGAGGAATTAGGCTGAAAAAGTGAATGTGGTGGCTGGGCTGGCACGTCGAACGAAATATGTAGAAATAAACATAGTTTTAAAGGCGTTAAAATGTGATTTGGATTTATTAAGAGTAGTGAACGCGAATGTGTTTGAAAAACCAGTTCCCAAAAACTGCCCATCTGATTGAGCCATGACGATGCATCCTCCTTATTTACCAAAAAAAGCCCTTGGAGTGGGTAGACTTAGTAGTTGGGTAATTATGTATATGAATACCTAATTTATAGAAATAGATTTTAATTTCAACAGATCGTATGTAAATACAACCAATCCAACTATTCTGCGTTTAATATATTTTTTTAATTCTGCCTCCAGTTTATGAAGTCTATATATTACTGACATTCATAATTCCGATATAAGCATAAGTAAGGACTGTTCTTAATTCAGTTTAATACAATAATGCCTGGCACGATATAAAAACTGATAATTAAGTTTCCTTGACACTATTAACTCACCGAGTGAAAAGAGGAGCTGGACTATGTCGTTGGTCTCATCGTAGGGTCTGGTGAATCGGACCACACCGTTGAAGGGCTGACCACGACGTACGATTGTAGTAGGTACTTCTTCGTTCACCGATTCATATCTGCAACATAATTATTATTATTATCTCTCAATCACTCAACTATCAACTCATTCAGAGGCAATTGTGTCATATTTTACAATAAAATCCAACTAGGATAATAGTCTTGCATTTGAATAAATTCAATAAATATTTAAAAACATAGCTTATCTCCAAATCTTTCTACTGCATTAAAGATTATGTCAACGAGAAAACTGCTTGGAATTGAATTGATTTAACCACTAGTTTTAAGACAATTGTTCGTTAGCACCGTACCCCTATAGTACCCCTACCGCCGTAGGGGTACATAGGTGGTGTTGGTAGAACCTTTATCACCACCAGTTTTTACAGGTCCCTTTCTGGTGGGTCACGCAATAAATCCGCAGTAAACTTTCTTTTAAGTCTCACCTGGTGCCAGCAGACTAGTTTAAGGTAGGCCAAATGAAATTATTTGTGTTAGATAACTTTTATGATCCCTTGAGTCATCAGGGACGTGTGTATTTTATATAAATTTGCATTAAATTACTTCCGTATTGGAAATATTTATGTTTTTTATGTATTATTATTTAATTGACGATTAAAAAGTGCTAAGCCTACTTGAATGAAGTATATTTGACTTTGGTTTTATCATCAAAACAACCGCTAAACGTACACTGCTGGACAAAAATGTTCTATTTTCGTTGCCTAAAATTGCTGGGTATGTGTGGTTGCAATCGCACGGTGCAGCTTTGCGACGGGAATGCCAACGCCTATTCCCGGCCCATGCATTCGAGGTACATGGTGCTGATAGAACTTACTACCACTTGTCTGTTGTGGTACGCTGTGTGGCTGGTGTAATTTCAAGTAGCCATGAAATACATGTAATGCTACTAAACATTCATATTTTACAGAGTAGAATAGTACCTCCCTCAATACTAGGTGACGTAAGAGGCGAGTAAGGTACCAGAACCGACTAGATGTTGGTATATCCATCCGAGACAGCGTAGCTTGTAGGGAAGGGATAGGCAGCAGCATCCTTGTCGCGATAGCTGCGCTCTGCGATTGCCAACACGCTTACCCCTCGCGGCAATTTTGGGCAAACTTCCTGCTTTTTTAGGGAGGCCCATATGCAGCAGTGGACTTCCAATGGATGTAATGATGATGATAATTATGATTATAAAATTACTTTTTTTAACAGTTTCAAATAGCGGTTCATTTAAAATTTTTACATTTTTGTTTCGGTTACCTTTGCAGCAACCGTTCTCGTCAATACAAGAGTAGCTTTATTATGAGCAGCAGGCGGTACGTAGCAGTACGTACGGTATGTAGCAGTAATTTCCAATAGGACCGGTTGTATGCGGCCTGTGTCCAGCGCGATCCTGCGGTTTTAGTCAAACAGTCTGTCCATCTTGCGGGTGGACGCGCTACGCTGCGCTTGCGTGAACGAATAAATGTTTGAAAATATGATATTTCCTAATTGAAACCTAAGATATAAAATCTGCTTTTTTATATGTGCTACAATATTCAGGGGTTTGACCTGAGAAATGTTGTTTCCTTGCAAACTTGCATGTCATTTTAAGTAGGCTCTTTCATATATATTACAAACGTTAAATGCATATATTCGCTTGTAAGTCAGCTAGTTGGGGTATCAACGTGAAAGTTGCTTGCTTAATCCATACATCCATAATATTAGTATGAATTAGGCGAAAGTTTGTCAGTCCGTTCAAAATTTTGTTTGTATCTTTTTATATACCAAATCGACTAACAAGCTTACAGTCGACGTGCTAGTGAGCGTTCTCGTAGTCTACAAACGCTAGCAATGATATCACCTGTGCGATGCTAACCATGTGATTTGAATTTTGAGAACATTTGTCCAGTAATTTTCCTGTCTCTCTCACCATTTAAACTGGAATTTTGCAATGCAAACACTACTATTTGGCGGTAGAAATAGCTGAAAGTAATGGTCCAATGCGGATCATCTTTGTATGAGGTTTAACTCTAGAATACATTCACAGAAATTACCATATCAACGGTCAAAAATTCAGTTGGCGTAAGGGACATATGGGCAAGAACTTTTGTTAATAGTTTCAAGTAAAAGAGGATTTAATTTCATTTATACCTATTTAAAAACAGCTTGAACTTAATTAAAAATACCTTTTCAAATAATCAAGTTATAACATAGTAATTATTTTTATTTTCTTTTCTGATCTTCCTGTAAACCGGCACATTGTCATTAACGATAATAAAATTTATGACCGATATAGGTACTAGGTGAAGGTGATAAATAAGAAGAGAGAGATACCGATTGACTTACTTGATGGTGTTGTGTGTATCTGCGTTCTCCTTGGGGTAGAAATGTACGACGTCTACTAGTAGAGGTTCCATCTTTAAATGTTATCTGAAACAAATAAAAAAGGTTGTATATACAAAGTAATAAAATTGAAGTATGTTTTTCACCAGATGTCCAAGAAACCACCAGCGGCTGACTACGACTATGCCTTTATTTCTACCTTTAGAAGTTATAGCCTATACAAAAGAAATAGCGGGTGAATGATTGTATCATTATAAAATACAGGCCTAGCAATTATGGGCGAAATTCCCTCTTTATTAGGGAAGACTTTGTCCAGCAGTGGATATTCTACTGCTGGAAAAAAACAAAAAAAAAGGGAAAATGTTCTTTTAATTTTTTCTGCTCAATCTCCGATTTAGGTATAATAATTTGAAGCCACGACAGGTAACTGAGGTCACAAAGTAAATCACTTTAGGCTAGGTAAGGAATTCATAATAAAACTGCTTTCTTTTAGAGTTTTGTCCGTCGTGTCGGATACCTTACAGCAACCGCTTGCATTTGATGATAGGTAATATATAATTTTATTAGAGCACTTAATCAAAGCTAAAAATATGCAAGCGTCAGCGCACATTGTAGGTTCGAGATAGGTATGACGCAGATAGCAGTGATCCTGTCTAATGCGCCAAAGGTGGTGGGTGGGTGCAATCCCCACCCAGGACAAATATTATATGATAATATTATGTTTGTTTCGTGTCAAGGTGTTAAATAGTAATAGTAAGTAATATAAATCAGCGAACACAAGTGATTTAAGTGACTTATTACGGAATCCGAGTCAATGTATGAGATGACTAATCTGTACACAGCAAAAAATAATTGAAATCGGTTAATTATTTTAGAGTTCATTACGGACATACATGTGACAGGAAATTTTTATATGTATTATGTCATATGTATATGTAAAGAAATATATTTCTTTAATTTGTATATGCACGAGCACCGTTAGCGTGACGTGTCAATCGAGCTGTCATTGTCAAAGACAAATATGTTCTGTATATAAAATGTTATTATAATTTAGTTTAATTGATTAATATTAAATTGTATAAATCGAGAGGTGATAATTATCACCTTGACGATTAAGCAAGTAATTATAAACTTTAATTGTCATTTCTTTATTTACAGGTAAGATTTTCGGTTAGTTGTGTAAATATTATATGATTATGTGTTATCTACTCGATATACTCAAATAAAAATGCTATCTTTATTTACAGAGTGACAAATTGGAGTTTTATTTCACTTCTGAGATAAAATTACAATAAATTGTCTGATATATGTATTGTTATAACAGGTCGACAAAGAAGCATAAAGCCCGCGTGGTACCTAGTAAGCGTCACCGCAGCATGTAGACTCTAGTAATAGCACAAGGATGCGTTGCCTACCTTGTGAATTTGAGAGATTATGTCTTGAAGATTTTTCTTGTCACATTACCAAGTATTTTACTGCCTCTCACACCCTCCAAATCGGACCACTGCTATTTGAAGATAGAAATCGGTGAGAGTGGGGTACCAATTGAGACGACATTTGTATAAGGTCTACCTCAAGAGATATATAAAGATAATGATAATCTAATTATAAATGTCTGATAGCATTAATAGATTAAGGTGAAGTCACTTAATAGATTCGTTCCAAAATTAACAGATACGTTTTGGCATACAACCGACCATTTCTAGATAAAACCGTTTATATTTAAATCGGCAGATAAAACGGGAGGTGATCGGCATCGGGCAACCTATCGATGATCTTCACATGAATATAAATGCAATTTATGTGTTTGTTTGTGACCAAAATACCGGATAAATAAATTGTCAGTACAACTATTTTACGGGCCCGATGGCGCAGATGATAGTAACCCTATCTTGTGCGCCAAGGGTCGTAGGTTCGATCCTTACAAGGATAAACATTTTTATGGTAAAAAATTGTGTTAGTTCTGTTCTGTATTAAAAAAACGATTATAGTTGTAATTCCTCGTTTGTTTAATATTCGTAAACCGACTCGTTCAGAATAACATAATCATTAGAAAATAATTTATAGAGATTTATAAGCAGACAAAGTTGCTATTATATATACGAACAATTTTGGAAAATATTAAATTCGACATTAAATTTTCCTGAACAAACTATTCCTAGCTGTGAAACATCTAATGTCTTTTGTCATTTTATTAAAATATTCACTTGGTTGTCAAATATTTAACGTTACGTTCAGAAACTGTATAATGAAATCCGACCTCATTGGTCTATTCTGTTTGAAAATATAAATAATAAAAAAATATATACCTGAAGAGAAATTAGACTTGATCATGCTTGTAACCGTGCTTCATTTAATATAGATAACAATTTAAATTTATTTGCAGTCACCAGATGTAGAAGCAGGTGTTTCATTTAATCGCAAACCACAATTGTATTGTATCAAATTTATACTCTTCATTTGACCTTACTATTTGTGTATGTGCGATGTTCCAGTGCAATACCGCTTACCAGTTTGCCAACAAAACTAGACCACGTTAACTTGGTCTGAAATCGTGCACGTATATGTATTTAAGTATTATATTTGTGTTTTATCTGATTTTTAATGTCTGTAACACAAGGGCTTTAAGCAACTTACCTCGGAGTCCAACGTATGAGATGTTGTGTGAATTCATTTTGTGTTAGAATTTGAAAGTTTTTAGTTATTAAAATCTGTAATATTTATTAACTATATTTTATTTACAATATTGAGAACGGTTGCCGAAAGGTAACAGTTAAGGTAAGGTAAAAAAACAAGATAGAAGTAAACCGTCTCAAAGTCGTTAAAAAAGTAGTTTTGAATTTATTCCCAACAAAAAATTAATTATTTATCTACTATTCCCGCCATAATTAGTAGGAAGTCTGTATTACCACTGGCTTAGTTAATATATATATATATATATATATATATATATATTTTTATAGAAATCTTAATTTTTATGCCGTTAAAAAGGCTAAATATTTTTTCAAAATCTTCAACAGGCAATTTTTAAAAGTGGAGTAGACAGCGTTATGTTAAAAATGTAGTTTTATATTTTTAACCTGTAGAAAAAAAGTAAAGTATCTGTCTAGTGAAAGTTTATATTACCAATGTCTTAGTTATTAATTATACATATTATTTTTTATTAATTGTTAAATTCCCATTATACGGCCAACGCAATGGTAAGCGTCACCGTCACGCTCGTGTCATCGCGCGGATATCACTGGCGCGCTGCCAAAATTGTCGCCTTATGATATTATATCACATTACCCAAAATTTTTACTGCAACTCTCACTTTTCAAAGCAACAGCCATCATCGTAATTTTTTTCCCAAGACAAGAGGAATTACGGCCATAATTGCCGGACTACAATTGTAGAGTTTTCTAATGTGATGTCGTGAATAGACATTTTTGCGCTTTCATTACAAACGCTGATTGAATCCGACTAGATGGTTTAAAATAATTTACAGTACACCTTAAAAAGATCCACAAAAAACCCCGCGATGGAATTGGTCTATCTCTTAGAAATAACCCATGTTAACCATTTTTTATCCTTACCCAAGATTGAGGCCGGCCTCGCGCCGTGCCTGCCCCGGGGCAGGGAAGTGTTATATAGAAAAAACCCTTCATTTATAAATGAATTGAGAAGTATCAACAAAGCTTATTTTCACGGGTGTACATTAAATATTGAGTGCATTTGGTTGCAGTGTAAATTTTTGGCATTTGCGGCTATTTAGCGTATTGGCGTGTCAGCTGTTAGTACAATTAATATCATGCTGCGAAAATATTTTCTAAGGAATCCATTTTAGTTGAAAATCAAATGATTTACACGAATATATAGAAATTATTCTTTCAATGGGATTGTCAATAAATAACTTTCCAACATTATATCTCAATATATATAAATCAGGTGTCACGTTGTTTGTCCGCAATAAACTCCTTAACTACTTAACCGATTTAAAATTAAATTTGCACACCGTGTGCAGTTTGACCCAACTTGAAAGATGGGATAGCTTACATCTATCATCACAAAACGGCGAGGTATAAATTCAACAAGGTGGAGGATCCCTGCAGCATCCCCGTCGCTGACGTACTCCGATAGCCGCCACAACTGGTCAGCGCCCAGCGGCAATTAGAAACCAAACCTCCCCAAGTCTAACAGATGCCTTGTCCATCCCAAAACGTAACAAAAAAATGCTTATAAAAACACCACTCAATTAAAATTATTTAAAACGTAACTCAATAATCAAACGGACCCGATGGCGCAAATGGTAGTAATCCTATCTTGTGCGCTACTTGTCGTAGGATCTATACCCAGGACAAATTGTTATATTATTATATTTGTAGTTATACTGTGTCTGGGTGTTAAATATATTATTTTAGTATTATATTTGTGATTCCTCTATTATCTGACGTCGATAACACAAGTGTTTTAAGCGACTTATCTCGGAATCAGGTCAATGAACGAGATGTTCTATAAATTTGTTATAACCATCTTGATATTCAAAATGTTATATCAAGCTTGATAGCACATTCGGTACTGTCACTATCTTGTACCTCAAAGGTCATGGGTATGATTTATTTGCCAATATTTACATTACATTTGTTCCGTGTCTTGTGCAAAACAAGTGCTTTAAGCGAATTTTCGGAATCAGGTCACATTGTATGAGATGTTATTAAAATTTATTTATTTTTATCAAGTGAGTAATGTAAAAAGAAATTCTAAATTTTCCGTCTCTATTAATCTGTTCTCACGTCTAAAAAGACAGCAATCACAAAAAATAATCCTAGAATAACTCACAAGTCACTCAACTGCTAAAAATAAATTACTTTTCTAACATCTTCTATCAAAATAACACAATTTATTTGAGATCCACAAATTGCTCGCCAAATAAATATGTTTTTTCGCAACTTTTCAAAGACTAAAATGTCTTTATGAATTTATTCTTAACTATTTATCTTCGTATTTATTTATTAAGGTTATTCAGAGATCAAATACAAACACTTTTTTAAATGCTGTCAAAAGTCACCGATGTAAGTTCAAATAACGATAAACACAATTCTTTTTCTGTTTTAACACGTTCTTGAATAAACCTGCAAATTATTTAATAATAAATTCGTTTCATTAAATTTATTCATTAATAAATATAAAAAAATAATAATAAAGACCTGTATAATCTCGTAACACAGTTCACAGTACCAATGCGCACCCGCGAGACGAATTCGTATATTTAGATTGCGTGCGAGCAGCGCAAAGACTGAGCGAGAATGTCCGCGCGCTGCGTATATGTGTGAGCGATGTCACACCGTCGGCGCACGACTGTGTCACCATGAAGCACGGGCGTCTTAGGATTCTCGGTCTTTTTTTTTAGACTAGACCGACAAATATACAGTTCATACGATATTATAGTAAGTGCCACTGTAGGCTATAAACTCATGTCATATCACAAGTATATCATTGGCGTGTTGCCAACCTAGTGACTTGTAGATATGTCACATTACCAAATAATTTTCTTGCCTCTGCCCCTTTTAACCGGAATGCGAACACTGCTATTTAGCGATGAGAGTGAACTACCAATGCTGATGCCATGCCATGGTGACCTTAAAAAAATAGACTTTCTTGCTAATATTAATTTCTAAATGATGTTTGACATAGCTTATTGTCATTCTTAGTAAAACTAACAAAATACATAATGGAACTTATCGTATGTTTGTTTGTTATATACAATAAATATAAGATAGCAATAAGCAGCTAGCAATAGAAAGACGACGGACGCGATGGTGCATTCTGGAGTGTGAATCTTGCGAGAGTTGTGGGTTCGATTTAAAAATATTTATATGGTGAATATTTCTGTTTTTTATGTTTTATTAGAAACATATGCTCCAAGACTCTAATCAGAGTTAAGTCAATGTATGAGATTTGTGTAAATTTATTTATTTATTATTTTTATAAAAAAAATATTAAATTGTTAAAAGTTTTTCATAAGTCTGGATACTTATTTTAAGATAATACCTACTTGGAATTGATATACAGACATACGTTCCAAATATCTATTATAATTATTGGGCATGTGTTTTATTTTTTGTTCATCTCACAAAAAGTAATACTTATCTCATGAGCACCTTGAATAAGACCTTCATTTTTATTCGAAACTAGTTTTAAAAAGCGACTTCTACACGCAGCAACACCATAGCTGATGATAATTATTTTACTTTGAAAATACAAGTTTTGTTGTTTATTTAACTGTTTCCTGTTTTCAGGCAAAATTATAGTTGATCATTTTATGAAAATAATGTACTTCAAATGTCCTAATTGTCTTTAACGTACTTACAAAAAATATTATTGAATAGTTCATTGAAGCCAGTGATAGAAACATCAAATAATTTAAAATAAATAATAATAATAATAAATTCCCACAACATCTCATATATTGACCTGACTCCGTAAGTCGCTTAAAGCACTTGTGTTACGAATGCCAGACAACAGAGGAATCACAAATATACTACTTAAATACATATATTTTACACCCATACACAGAGCAAACACAAATATCATCATATAAATATTTGCTCTGGGTGGGAATCGAACCCACGACCCCTGGTGCACAAGACAGGATCACTACCATCTGCGCCATCGGGCCCGTCAAAAAAATGAATTTGTCCCATACCATGATCTGGCTCCAACATAATAGCTTAGAGCACTTGTGTTGCAGCCATCAGACAACAGAGAAATCATAAATATGCATCATACAATAGATTACGCGCACGGGATATATATCTACTCCCGAATGCATCTTTGGGCCCAGCAGTATTGACGGGCCCAATGGCGCAGATGGTAATAATCCTGTCGTGTGCACCAAAGGTCGTGGGTTCGATGACATTTGTTTATTCTGTGTCTGTACAATGTATGTATTTTAGTGGTATATTTGTGATTACTCTGTTGTCTGATGGCCGTAACACCAGTGTTTTAAGCGACTTATCACGGAATCAGGGTCAATTTATGGGATGTTGTGAGAATTTATTAAAATATATCAGCTAAAGAATATTGAGTCAGCCCGAAAGTTAATAAGCGGTGCTAAAAGATCAGGCTACTAAATTAATGAATTTTGATTTAATACCACTATTAAAATTAAATCTCGTAACTTAGTAGTCACAATAGTTATTACGCGTTCTTTTGAGCGTGTTCATTTTTATCCGAAGACGACGTCGTTTAGACGTGGATGTATGACCTCATGGTTTGCGTTCCTAGAACAAATTCACTCACCCTCATGCCACGATTTTATACTCGCTTTGGTAAAATAAGGGACATGATAAATTGAAGCATCAACATCTGCAACATTTGTACCAACTTGCCAGTAATTCACATAACATATAACTCAAGGATCTGACTCTGAGATAAGTAACTTAAAACGCTCATGTTACGGACATCGAAAAATGATGAATATAACAATTAAATATATATTTAATAAATAATATTATCATATATATATTTATCCTGGGTGGGGATTAAACCCACGACCTTTGGCGCACCTTATAGGATCACTACCATCTGCGCTATCAGGCCCGTCATGCATTTAATATAAGCGTCTTTAAATAATAATAAATATAAAAGATAATATAATTCTTCAAAAGTTAACAAAAATAAACTTTAATTAAAAAATCTGATAAAATATTTACAGGACATTATCCCAAATAGATGCATAATAGTGTCACCCTACAAAGACGACTGTTGGATACGCATTAAAAATCACACGTAATACAGACTATAGTTTTCCCAAAGTCGAACCGTAATACCGCGTCATAAGTGTAACATCATGTTATGTCAATGCCAACGAATGACGAATCGGCGTCATGGCACCGGCTTTCGAAGAACTCTATCGTGACCTAAGAACTTGTGCGACAAATAAGTTTGCGTTAATTAATTTGTACGACAACAAACGAAAAATTAGAACAAATTTTACTCGGAATGCTAGGCATTTCATTATCCCCATATTAGTCGTTGGACGTCTATTACTCGACATAGGCCTCCTCAAAAAAAAGGGATTTTCGGCATTAATTGCCACGTTGGGTAGGCGTGGTGGCTTGTAGCTTCGGTATCGTGTAGCTTCGCAACAGGAATGTTGCTGCCCATCCCCGCCCTGTTTCATTTAAGCTAAACGTATGGACTAAGGATATGTACCAGAACCGACAGATAGCGGTTTATCTATCCTAAGCAGTGCAGCTCCAATGTACAGGGCGGGAATGGGCAGCAGCATCCCCATCGCAAATGCTGCGCTCTGCGATTGCCGACACGCTTGCCCAGCTCGGTAATTATGGGCAAACCAAAAACCTCCTTTCTTGGAGAGGCCTACGTCCAGCAGTGGACTTCGAATAGCTGATATGATGATGATGATGAACTAAGGAAGAGTTTAATTATTTTTATATTATACTAGCTGTGCCCGCGACTTCGTCCGCGTGCAGTAGTTCCTTTAGGCACCATACCTTTTTACTTTAACTTATACAAACTTTGAATGTTATATTTATTTATATATACAAATCAATAGCTTAAATAATAGTTTAATCTACTAGCTCTAACAATAGCCATACTTTCATACAAATTTTCATCTCCCCTTACAACTCTTATGTCGAATAAAAAAGTAGCCTATGTCCTTACTAAGGCTTTAGACTATCTGTGTACCTAATTTTATTTAAATCGGTTTAGGAGTTTAGGCGTGATTGCGTAACTAATAAACAGACTTTTTACTTTCGGATTTATAATATTAGTAAGGGTTATAACATTATACATCATATACTTATAGTTTAGGTTCTTAAGTATAAATATCTATTATAATTATGGGTTTATTTTTGTTTAATTGTATTATTCATGTTATTTTGGGAGTACCCTTGAAAATTTATTTGTTTACACTAAAATAGATCAACTCTCTTGTGGACTTCGCTTACAATGCGGATACGGAAGTTTTTAAAACCAAAGTTACCTATAAATTGTAGTAGGTTAGGGTGGGGCTCATAGCTCGTAGAACTGATGACAGAATGAATAATTCTGGACCAGACCAGACTGGTTTGAACCGGTCCGGTATTGAAATTCGGTTCGGGAAGACTATATACTTAATAGACGTCCTATGGCTGATGAGATTATGACAGTTGTTTGATCACAACACTTTGAAAGTCTATAGCCGGACACAGGCCTCCCAAAAAAGTGGTAATTTTGCCTACAATAGCCGCGATGGGCATTTGGCATGCTTTCGCGACGGGGATGCTGCTGCCCATCACTGAGTTACACTGTTTTGAATGCTACTATTTACTACCATTCGTCGATTCTATTACCTTAGTTTCAAACACCTGGTACGGGTCGAGGTACTATTCTAGTCTGCCGGTATCTCACGGCATACCTATTACAAGATTATATTTTACTAAAAATCACAGTCTGAACCCACGACCTTTGGATAATATATTTTCTAAAATATAAAACTCTCAGCTAAGACTATACGAACCCGTAGGATTTATTTATTTAATAATAATAATAATACTCTTTATTGTGTACCAGTTAAATAAACACAAATAATTGATAGAAATGAAAACAGAATATATCAGGTAGCCTTATCGCTTAGGGCCTCCAGGCAACCTTTGGATGTAAAAAAATATTTTGAAAATATTTAGATAGTTTAAGTAGTGGGTAGGTAAGGAAGTTAAAAGCAATTAACTTCACATGGCAATTCAAAAGATGCATAAAGTGCGTTATTAAGTATTTGCACCTCTTACAAAGGTCGCCTTTATTGGTACCTCACTTTCACCTAAATAGTTAAGAGTGCGGTAGAAATATCGCTAAATAGTAGTGGTCGCATTGCTATGTTCCCGTTTAAAGGGAGTGAGAGAGGCAGTGAAATTAATGGGTAATGTGTCGTAAAACCTTCAAATCCAAAATTTGGCGACACGCTAGTGATATCTTTGTGATAACACGCTGTGTATATACGCTGCGGTCACGTTTATCACGATGCTGACGGTCCGCTTGTTGCCCGACTTTGTTATAAAAAAAAATCAATTCACTATAATTTTTTGCCGCATTAACCAAGTTCTTATTAGACGGGAGGGTGTGCAGATAATTATTCCTAAATCTATAATCATTTACAATCGACCTATTAATTTGGCGTAGGCGAGTACCCAAGTCCAATTCAATGTCAGGAAATAATAGCTAAGTCTTAATCATATTAGATGATGATCACTGCTGGACAGAGGTCTGGCATATCCTATAGGACCGGTTGTATGCTTGACCCGATGAACCTAGTCAGATTGCCAGGTTGCTAGATGCCAGTGGGTGGTTTCCTTTCCGGAAGCTCCTTGCTGATCCACTGGGATATGATAGTAAACTTGATTTGTTTATGGATCTCCTTATTTCTAATTTGATCGCGCAATGAAACTCTGAACAGTGCCTTCTCAAAAGCTCGTTGGTCCATTAAGACCGATATTAAAAAAAAAAGTATCCCAAACTAGGCTGTGTGACTGTGTGGTCCTTCTGCACCAGGTATCGTAAGAGGCGACTGAGATACCAATCGTTTAGATAGCGGTATATCCACCCGATGCAGTATAGATCAAATGGGACAAGGATGGGCCTTGTCGTCGCGGAGCTACGCAATGCGACTGCCAGCTTATTCAGCGCGGAAATTATGAGCAATGCCCCCTTTCTTTGCGAGACCTATGTCCGGCAGTGAACGTTCTACGTCTGTTATGATAATGATGATTCCAAACCCATAACGGCATTAAACATTTCTTACCTTGGCCTGGTAATTAGTAGACGATGTCTCCAATATATTTATAAAGGCCGTGATTGTTTTGACGTTGCCACTTAGATTCATATTAAAATCACTTTTACACCTCAAAAGCTCTACATATTTGTTTGCGATTCAAATACCTATTTAACGCATTCGTTCTCAAGAGTGACAAAGATGTACTTTTGTAAGTTCGATATTTATATTATAACTTATATAATATATTATACATTCGATTTCAAATCCAAGAAAGTGCTAATTTATTTAAGTTATCTTTGGAAAACTTGCAAGATTTTCAGTTTTATTTTAACCAACTTGCAGAGTAACCAAAAAAAGATGACAATTGGTTTATAATATTTATATATATTGGATAATTATGAAAGTCCAAATAGACAACTTTTTTATGTATATATACATATACGTTATAACCATCACACGTAAATCGCGGTTAACCAATTTACTTGGTTATAAACTAACTATGACGGATAGGGATAAAAAAGCAACAAAAATATATATCCAATTATTTTGGGAGGTTTTCCTACATCAAAACTAATTTTCTCGATAGTATGTGACCATGAATTGAATAAATATTATAATATATTTTCAAAAATCACGCGATCAAAACACAACTTATCATAAAAAATTAGCAGATGCAGTCATTACATAAATTCGAGAAATTTGACATAATTGACATTTAGTGACACTTGAAACCTATGGCCGATAGGCAACTGAAACGTCAAAAATTAAAACAAAATATATCGTTTTATAGCAGTTAAAATTAACTATTGTCTAGAGCTTTTGACATAATATTAATATTAGCTTAAAGGCACATTATTAATTTTGTATTTAGATAAAATTACGTCAAGTAACTCAGTTTTTACAAGTTAGTTCCAAGTCCATACCTAGTATGATATAGTATTACCTGCCCAGTAGTTACCTAAGTAAATTTAATAGCCGTAAGGTACCTGCAGAATAGAATAGTACCTCTCCCTGTACCAGGTGTCGTAAGAGACGACCTAGGTAACACAATCGACAGATGGTGGTATATCCATGCAAAAAAGTTAGCTCAAATGTAAAGGGCGGGGATGGGCAGCAGCTTCACGAAAGCTGCGCTCTGCGATTTCCGACACGCTTGCCCAACGCGGCAATTATGGGCAACATACCCATTAATACAATTTATTATTATTTCACTGTCGATTTAAATGTGTAATTAAAGGGCCTACTAAATATAATTGACTTCGACTTTAAAAAAAATAATTATTGTTTGTTTATGAGTATTAGACTGTCATTCAGTAATTGATGTAATGAAATCAAATATATAGATATATTTTAATACAAGAAATAAAAGAATTATCTATTGGTAATATTTTTCTTTATTCATTACTGACTATTTATCCGTAAGGTACAGACTGAGTAGAATAGTACCTTCCCCTGTACCAAGTGTAAAATACCAGAACCGACAGATGGCGATATATTCATCCGAAACAATGTAGCTCGAATGGCTAGGGTGGGGATGGACAGCATTCCTATCACGAAAGCTGCGCACTGCGGTAACCAACACGCTTGCCCAGCGCAGCAGTTATGGGTCACATTCCCCCTTTCTGGGGGACGACTATGTCCAGCAGTGGACTTTCAATGGCTGATATGATGAATATAGTATTAATACAAGATATTTGTATTTGTAGTAGCAGTGAACTCGTGTATATTGAAAAACCTTATATATATATATAGTCACAACCAAACAGACAAATCAATTTTGTAATAGGCAAACGTTATTGAGCAATTTTACGTACTTATTTTTTCGTTGTTTTTTGTCCCTATGGGTCATTGTTAACCAAATCAAGTAAACACGGTCGATTAATCGAATTACAATCGTGATTTTTTATTATTATACTCAAACTAGCTGTCCGCCTAAGATTTTGTCCAGGAGGGTTAACTTTATATCTCATCCTTGAGGATCTTTACGGGAAGAAGACTATGTCATTCCATATAAGAAAAAGACGAATGAAAAAAACGTGTCGATTTCATAAAGAGAAAATTATAACCAGATATATCTATATATCAGACAACGGGATCAAAAGTACGATCTATATGTTGCTATACATTTCCCATTATTTTTTAGTTTCGCATCGAAACTTTTTCTGATGAGTATAACTCGATTTGTCTGTTACCCCAGTCGCCTCTTAAGATACCTGGCACAGGGTAGGTAGCCATACCCCACGGCTATGCAAGTTGTAATAATTTTTGACAAATCCCTGTTACGGAAAGCTAGAAAATCTTCTATATACGCAGTTTCTGTATATTCTCAGAGCTGGCGCCTATTTTTGGGGTAAGCAAATAATATTTGTTTACTTATTCTTTTCTTATTTTTACGCATTCATTTCTCATAAACCCCTTTAAAACGCGTTTATTTGACTTTAAAAGCTTAAACTTAAAAATAGCCATAGCTTTTAATTATTAAATAAAAATAGATTTCTATTAGACCAGGTCAACAAACGAGCTTACAATCCGCGTGATAGTGAGCGTCACTGCAGCCTATAGACGCTCGTAATATCACAAGGATATCACTAAGGCGCTAAATAGTTTAGAGTGCGGTATATACCAATGTAGGAGACTATTGTATGATTTACCTCAAATAAGGTCGATGGGGACGTAACGATGGAAGTATAGATGTTTTTAAAAAAAACATCAAAATAACACAATGCTATTTATTCTCCTGTTGACGTTGGTGTCAAAAAATACCTCATTAAATACATCATTTATTTTTGATTTTATTTCCTCATAAACAGTGTTTGTATTCTATTTGAGTGATAACGTATACTTTGACATTCCATGACCAGATAACGGGCCAATAAACTCTGAAATTATCAATATTTGGACCGTTCTACCGTGTTAATTAATTTATCCTAACGCAATAAATAACTGGTCTTTATATATAAAACTAGTTGATGACCACGACTACGCCTGCGCATGATTGGTACTAAGAGTAACCTATTTTCTTTTCTAAACATTCTTACACTTTCGTTTGCTTGTCCGGGTTAATCTTCTAAACAAGTGGACAGAAAAACATTATTTTTCTTACTATATACGGTTGGGTCTTAAACTTGAGTAATAGGTTAGTTTGTATCAATTTATAGCCAAAATTTAGTTTTTTATTGCCAATTATTTGTTTATACTATGATGAAAAGTTATAATTATCTATGAGTAACAAAAAATTTTAAGAGATGTTGCTGTAAAGTAATTGATAAAGTATCAAATACTACTAATATAATAATTTAATAAAAAAAATTATATATTAATGTAGAAACTGACTGACTGAAAAGATTTTTGAAACTTTACCCCTTAAAGGATTAGAAGGGGTAGAAACTTGCATACTGACTTTATACCCCCGGGTATAAAGTTAGTATGAAACTTTTTGAAGTTATTCGAATAAAATTTAGTATAAAGGTTCTTAATTTTTTATCATATATTTTTCGAAAGGCATCCCTTAAGGAGGTAAAATTGAGCGTGCAATGTTAGTATGAACGTTTTACAATTTAATGCGGGTGAAAACGCGGGGCAATGCTATTTAACAATAAAGGTAAGCTGTGTAAGTTTTCGAATGTATTATATATATCATATATTACTATCATTATTATATATTATATCCCATTACCACTAGCCTGGCCTAGGCTCGTAATTATGGACACAATTGTATAAGGTAGAACCTATACAAGCGATCGTTATCACCTCTCATCTATACCTACTGCCAAACAGCAGTATTCGAATTGCAGTCATCATCAGCATCATGCCAGCCATTGGAAGTCCACTGATGGACATAAGCCTCTCTAAGAAAAGAGGTTTTTTGCCCATAATTGTCGCGCTGGGCAAGCGTGTTAGCAATCGCAGAGCGCAGCTATCGCGACGGGGATGCTGCTGCCCATTACCGCCCTGTGCATTTGAGCTGCACTGTTTCGGATGGATATACGGCCATCTGTTGGTTCTGGTACCTTAGTTGGTTCTTATGACACCTGGTGCAGTGGGAGGTACTATTATATTCTGCCGGTACCTCGTCTTACAGTGTTCCAGTTTAAAGGGTGAGAGAAGCAGTGAAATTATTGGGTAAAGTAACGTCAAGGTCAAGTCACAAGGTTGGCAACGCGCTAGTGATATCCTTGTAGTATTACGATGTAGGCTGCGGTGACTCTTACTATCAAGCGGTCTGTATTTACTGTAGTATGGTTGCTTGTCGACGTGATCTAATAAAAATATTTTTTTTTTAATATCCGTACATCACGGTCCCGATGGCGCAGATGGCAGTGGATCCTATCTTGTGCGCCAATGGTCATGGGTTCGATGCCCACAAAAGATAAAATTTACTGGAATTATGAGCAAATATTTATACGATGATATTTGTGTTAGTTCTATATTTATTACCCAGAGTTTTATATGTGTATTTAAGTATTATATTTGTGATTCCTCTATTGTCTGGTGTCCGTAACACAAGTGCAAGAGTCAGGTCAATATGAGATGTTGTGGGAATTATTATTTATATAAAAAACAAATACTGACTCTCTGACATAAGTCGCTTACAGCAATTGTGTGACGCATATCTATCAAAAGAGGATTATTCCAAATTTAAGACTTAAATGCATATTTAACACTCAGACACAGAATGAATATAAATATTTTAATTCAAATTTTGCTTTATTAAACATACCTATCCTTATGTCAAAAGACATTTTCTTTGTGAAGTTAGTATGTATTTGTAAATTTAAATCATGACTCATCTATTGTCAGTCTTGAAAATGGAAGCCACATAGTAACCAAGACGTCGAACAAAATGTAAAAATTTAAAGACGATAAAATGTAGTTTGTTTGTGAATAGTAGACGCATAAATGTTGAAAAATAATAAAAATTGGTTTATTTATTTTGTTAGAATTAAAAATGGAATTAGTTGAATTACATTTATTAACTTAATAATTATACAGAATGCACAATTGCACACGTTAACATTAGCTGTCACAGAGTACCTAGAGAGAATAGTAGAGGTGTGCGCCATAGATAACAGAGTGTCATAGATAACATAGATTAGATAAGTACAACAGTATAAAAGGCGGGAAATTTCTATATTCAATATACATGTTTAATTTTCATCGTAAAATTACTTTTTTTAATGTATTTTATAGGTATCTATATATTTTTATTTTAAATTAAATTAGTAGATGATATAAATAAGCGTACACAAATACAGCGGTCATCAAAGTTTTTTATTACATATTCAGACAGCTTCAGCCATCCTACGTACAATCTAGACAGACTTTTGGGTCGCTGCCAAAAAACTGACCCGATATTTTTTTGATGTTGTTATGCTAAACACGATTTTACTATTAAGATAAAATTTACTGGAAATGTGGATCACCTTTGGGTTTATGTGTTAACTAAGTTATAAAGTATATCTTGAAATATACATAAATAGTTTAGGCTTGGATTTCCCAACCTTTATTACGCCAAGACTCCCTGAACTGAAAAAAAATATATTTTCATTAACCCTTTATGTTTAAACAACATTAAGAAATACACATTTTTTATAATAACTATATTACTTACTAGCTTACTGCAAGCGTATTCATTTGCGAAGCCTTCATCACATGCCTGAGGTACTTTTGTTATACAAAGGAGGATTCTATGTCGTTCCCTAACAGCTAAGCTAAGCCAAAAAGTCGTCCCGATATCATAGAGAAAAATGAAGATGTATCCAACGGCAACACATTTACGGGATAAAAAGTAGATTATTGGCAATATCTATGCCAAAGTTCATCTAAATGTGTTTAGCCCACTTACATACTTGTCCCATACATACATACTCACAAACTGTCGCGTTTGTAATATTATTCAGAATTTGAATTTTGAATCGGTACAATACAGATACAATATATAATGCCATGGAGTACCGGCACAGTAGAATAGTATCTCCTTCTGCACCAGGTGTCATAAGTGGTGACTAAGGTACCAGAACCGATAGATGGCGGTATATAACACCGCAACAGTGTAGCTCGAATTCGCAGGTTTGGGATGGACAGCAGCACCCCGTCGCGGTAACAGGTACGCTCTGCGATTGCCAACGCGCTTAGCTAGCGCGGTAATTATAGGCAAAATTCTTAAATCTTAGGGAGGCTTATGCCTAACAATGGACTTCCAATTGCTGATATGGTGATACCACTAATTGATAATTTTGTTTTATAATCAACTAACAACGCCCCACGGTTTCACTCGCGTTAAGTTGCAAAACTTGTAGACTAACTTTGCTTTGAATTCAATAAAAAATACTTGTTAAATACTTCCCTACGTTGTAAAAGGAACCCCTGTGCAAAATTTCAAGTTTTTAACTCTAACTAACTCTAATATATATATATATATATATATAGATTATGGTTCTGTGTAGGTAGAAAATCTTCCAATCAACTTCTTTAACAATGTTTTATGTAATACCTATTATTATCACAAACAATATGTTTACGATCGCCATATTTAATTATTTTTATCATTCTTCTACGATTGACGAGTCAATTGCTTCTCGAGAACCTAATTACTTGAACACAAAAAGTAACGCCGTCTCACAGAGTTACTTTACACACGATGGATCCAAACAAACAGTTCGACTTGTCGGCCTTGTGCGGTATCAACAAAATGTGGTTTAACAACTCATTTCTTAATAAATATTTTACAGCTTGACTTCTTAGACATAAAAGTTTACTATACATCTAGCGGCCTAATCTTTAGTTATATTACTTCTACATCAAGTGGTTGCCCGGAGGAAATCGTTCTTTGCGATAAGTGTACCCATTGTACTGTACTATTACATTTATTCCACTACTTTAATTGTTACATGAAGTAGATCTGTTACAAAAGGTCGTCTGCACTGACACCTCATTGGTACTGGTACCATTTAGTTGCAGTATGGATAAATATCCGGGCTGATTTGTTAATTAAAATAAGCCATCCATTGCGCCACACAAACGCATATAAAACAAATCATTTAATTCGGTCTAGCTGTAAAGGATAAGTTCAGTGACACACACACGTCTAGTAGAATTATATATATAAAGATTATCATGGTCCATTCCACCAGTATATCGAACATCCCAACCCCATATTTCGGATTTATTTTGTTATGTTCTTGATATTTAGCATTAACTTTTGTATTTCTCGGATGTCGACGAATTTATTCATTTTATGACGGAATCCGGTAGATTTACTAAAGTAGAATAAATGCGGGATCCCAATGGACCCGAGATCAATACATATTTACATAATAACAATATATATATTCGCTTAAAAAGTAATATTAAACGTGTTATAAACAAGCTGAGGACACATGTTTTACTATGCAAACTTCTAATTTATGATAAAGCTGTACACATAGCTTTTTAATTCTATTAATTATTTGAACCATAAAAATTATATTTCCATTTGAATAAAATTGGTGTAAAGACATTTAGATTTTATTGATTTATTTCCATTGTTATTCTATTATATATTATTACACAAATTTCCAGGCAGCTTATGTCATATATTTGTGACCTTAGCAATACAATAATTAATCTAGCCTACTTTTGAGTAAGGAATTTCAGTCACTTGCCATTTTTAAAATACTCGTCTGTCAGTACTACCAGTTTTGTAGACAGCAAATAAGCAAATTTATTTTTTCTACTGTATGCATTTTTAACTTATAGTAGAACTAGTACTATACTTTTAGTATATACAAAAGTTATTTTATTATTATTTACTTACTCGTTCTATTCCTTCTAGTTAGGATATCAATCCTAACTAGAAGGAATCGTAAATAGAACGTTTAAAAGACCTATCCATCAGGATAGGACTTTTAAACGTTAAATCATCATACCAGCCATTAAAAATTCACTGCTTGACATATGCAAGAAAGGAAGATTTTGCCATCATTGCTGGGCAAGCGTGTTAGCAATCGCAGAACGCAGGTTTTGCGACAGAGATTCTGCTGCCCATCCCCGCCCTGTGCATTTGAGCCACACTGTTCCGGGTGGATATACCGCTATCTGTCGATTCTGGTACCTTAGTTACCTCTTACGATACCTGGTGCCAGTGAGAGGTACTATTCTACTCTGCCGGTACCTCACGGCAAAAAACATTTAATGCTCTTTAACAAAATCTTACGCAACTGTTTACATAAATAAACATACCAAAATATCAAAATTTCCAAGATGTTGCGGACAACGGCTTTTTAAGATAATTTCTACAAAACGGTTAGTCTACTTATTTTTGAACACTCGAACCAATTAGTCGATTACATGCATCATTTGAGCAACCGTGAATCGATTGCCAGAGGAAAGATGTAGGGAACAGGTTTTTTAATGGCAGGACGAACATGGCAGAACAATTTCGGCCATTGCTATCTGGTGCTGACTTTCGATTCGACAAGGTTTGTTCCCGTATATACCTTCTTTTTTATTTGTTGGCGCCAGAATTTGAATTATCGATTTGCGATTGTTAATTGATTCCTAAACGTAACGCCGACGCTACTGCGTCGGCGTTACGGAAAAAAGGAAAAGTTAAAAAAGGAAAGTGTTGGCGCGGTTTTGAAGTTGATGCGACTACGTTCATTGATTATCTTGTCAAATTTAACAAAGGTAGATATATATATAAGCTAGCCAAACCTTCTTACGTATTTATACAATTAGTATTGAAAAACGAAATAATTTATTTAATAAAATATTCAGGAATTATACTACTAACCACTAATTATTTTGGAGGTATTTCTTGTGAATTTTTAGAGGCTAAAACACGTATGTAATTTATTTAATTATCACATCTGATTTCCAAAATTTCAAGAGTGACTAATTTAAATAATATTATTACACTTTTTATTTTTAGGAAATGGCTATTCTATAAAGCAATTGCTCAAACAAAATTACAGAATCAAAAAAATATAATGACTGTATATATTCAACATACATATTTAAATATTTTGTATGTACACAAAAACATATTTTAGTTTCAGAAAAAAATGCTAATCCTTATAGTTTCGGCCCTGCGTTGATATATTAGTCGGTCAGCTTCTTCTTTCATATTATATATTAAATATATAAAGTTGAAATTGCATGGGATTAAATTAAGTTGATTTACCTTCTTTTTTGAAGACAAGGGTTTGTTAGCGCCCCCGCCGGGTGAGAGTTCCAATAGCACCAATCACTAGGTATCAATGGAACCCTTGTCACCACCTGTTTTTCTTGCTGGTTGTATCACCCGATAGCTCGCACAATTTAACTTGCTATAAACTCAGTTTTAAGACACGTTAGATGCTGACAGACTAGTTTTTAAGCAGGTCACACTATGACCTATTTGTTCAAATAAATATTATAACTTTATAAGGTCATAGGGGTCATCGGTTATTTGAATTATTAGATGATTGGCTGATCAACATTTTAAAAGTGTCGAAGATAATAATAATAATAGTAAGAACTATTTTTACCAAATTTTAATTGCATATTTTGAAAATTTATTATATTAATAATTAGTGAGGGTCATTATTTTTTCATGGCTTATCCATTTAACCCCCTTCAGGAAAGAGCCTTCACTAAGGAGTTACATCTTATTTATGTCTAGCCAAGGATACCCAATTTTCTTCTTCTTGACTTTAAATCAGTTATGTCTCGTAGAATATATAAATACGAATAGTATGAATATATAAAAAACGTAAAAAAAACTGCCGTTAGGCACCGGCAGAGTAGAATGGTATCTCCCCCTGTATCAGGTGTCTTAAGAGGTGACTACGGTTCCAGAACCGACAGATGGCGGTATATCCAGTCATGTACAGTGTAGCTCAAACGCACATAGTGAGAAGGGCAGCAGCACCCCCGTCGCGAAGCTGCGCTTGGCGTTTGCCAGCCCGCTTGGCAAGCACGCCAATTACGAGCAAAATTTCTCCTTTCTTAAGGAAACCTATATTCAGTAGTGGACTTCCAATGTCTAATATGATAATGATTAAAAATAATTTAGAAACTTAAAAGAAATTTTGATGTGTTCAATTAAAGCTCTTAAAGTAAGTTAATAAAGTAATGTAAATAACCGAAATCGAAGGCAATACCTTGTTTTGAAAGCAACGTAAAACTTGATAATGTATTATGAAACTTCATTTCAAGTCACTAGAAGCAATGGACAGACATCGATAAATATTATCTGGAATAGGTCAATGACCCTTAGAATAAAAAAAACATGATAAATAACTTGTCTATATTGTATTATGTTATGTCTATAAGAACATATATCTTGAAACATATTTTACAATAGGTAAAGATTTTTCGACAATTTGCTGACGTTGCTATGTGGATTAACTATTAAAGTGACTTTCTAAGAAAGGCGTCGTTGTCAAATCTCTGTTATATTTTAAAAAAAATATGATACACAATAAAAAGAATACGCGCCAAAGTTACAAAAAAGTGGCAGATCACAGCGGGAAAACTAGGAATGTGTATACAATCAATTGAAAGTAAGGATGTAAATGGTTGGTTGATTTTCTCCTTGATAACAATAGATATTTACAAATTGTATGTGTTGATGATTAATGTGAGTATATATTTATAGATGTTTATACATTCATACTATAATGTATTCACATAAGTTTAATTATCATCCATTTCAAAATGCTCCATTATCTATATTCTATATATCTAAAATTATAAAAAGGATTGGTTTGTTGTATGCTACAATTATACTTAAAAACTATCAAACCGATTTACATTATCCCTGATTACCATGGAATATTTTGAAAAAAGATACAGCATATCCGGATAAAAGCGGAAACAAGATAAAAAAAATTAGACCGCGTACGCTGAAACTATTGACAATAATACGTCCGTGATACCATATGTCTAACTATTAAAGTTACGTCTTAATGACTACTTCTTCATGTTAAACGTTATAGTAACGGTATGTACCGGACAAACTAGGCTTAGAACCTCTATATTATTTTGTTTTCCTTCGGAACCTATCAAACTATGCGAATTTTTTACCAAAATAATATAAATGAGCTGGGTAGCCAGTTACTTGTATTCTCCATCCAAAGGTTGAATGGAAAAGAAGCCGTTCTTTGTAATAAGATCGCCAAATATACCGTTTATTCAAATTTTTTGGCAAATGTAAAATAATTCATTATTATTATTAGCTAACATTACACGTTGTCCAGTTTCACCTATATTTATTTGTCTATATATATTACTAACATATTGCCACTATAAAATGGTACATAAACTATCGTTTATGTACCACTATGTCACTTTCTATTATTTTCATCTACTCTTTTCTTTTATTCCAACTGTCCGTTATACTTTCAGTTTCACCCCTCTTCCCGATAACTTCAATTAATGCCTCGTTTTTTCTCCCTTTTACTGTCACTTCATTCACAAACACTTCACACACATTCTTTGTGTAAAGCAGTACTCCGCAAGGTGCATGCATGCAGTCCCTGCCCCTCGAACGATAACCGTCTCCACTATTGCGGCCTCAGTCCTCCCCTTTTGCAAATAACTTAAATGTCTTCTACAATGGCCACCTAAGCCTAGGACACCCGCAGAGAAGCAAGCAAGGAGTATGCCAAATTTGAACCATGTCTCTGCCTACCGCGCTGGGAAACGTAAGTCTTCAGATCCTAATGGGTTTATTGGGATGAAATAGGCCAGTGGACTGTAAACTAGTATATTGAACTGTAAATAATAGTTTCAAAGATCGACAATCCCGGATGTGGTTGCTGCATGATCGAGTCATGTGAGAAGGGTCCGACCGCCGCCCGAACGCCGCTTGGTGAAATCCGTCACCAACATAAGAGTTTCCATGCTCTGAAGATCCTCAGCAGACAGGTAATAAGCAGTTAATTGACATTAATTTACTTTTAATAAAATATTTTTTACGGTATAAATTATTTTGTTACACATTAATGAATAAATAAACATTTATAATATTAGAAACATAATTTATTATAGAACGTCCAGCGTGAATTTCACGTCAAAACAGTATTGCCATACGAGAAGATACCTTGTCGACTAGCAGTACTTCATGTCTGCAACTGATAGTTGTTTGGCATCTTTAATTAAGTGATTAAGTAAATAGATGCACATACACTTGTGTGTTTCTTGTGCAAAGAAATCAATATCTGGTACAAACAGCAACATACCAACCTTCACGAATCTGTTAAAATGTCGTTATCAATATGAATCCTTAAATGGAAGAAATATTGTTTTTAAATAAATATCAAATTAAAATAAAATGTCAAATATAACTTGTACATATACATTGTAAATAAACCTTAAATGTAAAATGGACTGCAGTTTTTGAGATTTATGTAAGTTGGTATGTTACTCTGTGTATTAACAATACAATAATACCGCAAGTTTATACCACTTTTAATACAAACAACAAAATAAATATGTGTTACTTAGAATAAAAATTGAGTACCGGTTTTACTCGATTTTTTTTTTCTGTTGGCTCGCGTAATGAACCTGATATAAACTTAGTTTTAAGACCCGCCTGGTGCAGGCAGTCTAGTATAAAGTAGACACTCAATTAACGGTTTGTTTAATTTACTCACTCTTATAACACAATAAGGTTATCAGGGTCATTGGTCATTTGTGTAAATTTGTAATATGCATATCAATATACCTGTTTGTTTATTTTCACGATTTGTAACTTATTTTGGCCTATTTAAATAAAGACATATGTGATTTTGACTTTGACGTAGGATTATGTATAAACCTTTCATTCTTAACTCAACTCGTCAGGTTTTAAATAGATTCAGGCACATCTCATGCATTGACCTGACTTCGAGATGATTCGCTTAAAGTAATTGTGTTACGGACATCAGATAACAAAGGAATCACAAACACAATACTTAAATACATATTTTACACCCAGACAAAAAGCAAACACAAATATTTATCATTAAAATGTTTGTAGGGATCGAATCTACGACCTCGACTCACCCTTTGACACAAATATAGCATTGATATAATATATATTATAATATTTAGAAAGGACTTCCGCTAACCTAATTTAAGATTTCAACCTGCAGGAAACTGAGTTTCGAGACCAACTTAGTGATGGCAGTCTAGTTTCAAGAGCTGACAAAAGCATTAGTCTGGTTAATCGATGTTTGATTTGATATATGGCCATTTAAAGAGCACATCTTTTTATTTTTTTAAACCAGGTTTGAACACTGCCATTGCCACTGCCACGAACACTGCCATTTAGCGGTAGAAATTGGTGAGAGTGACGTACCAATGCAGACGACCTTTTATTACGTCTACTTCAAGTCTGTGTCTGGATGTAAAATTTCAATTATATAAGTATTTTCTAATATTTAAGTTTTCTATATGGAACTGTTGTCGGATGTCCGTAACACAAACGATAAAACCTGGGTGTTAATAAAACACAAAACCCTCGACGCACAAGACAATGGCATCACATGAATACTGCAATTATTAATTCCACCGTACATTGTCAATACTGTTTATAATTACCGTTGATAATGGTATTTGTTGGGTGTACTGCAAAGATTTCCCGATTATTCACGGAGCTATTACTAATGGTTTAATTCAAGAATGTATTATAATTACTCATGCTTGCCCCACCGTGCGTGATGCGCATGACATCCGTGATGCCTTTTGGCCGGTTACCGTCATCTCTTACTCATCGGCGCGCACGAGTGCGACCCCTATCTTAATCGTGTCATAGTTTTATCAATCCGAGAATTAAACAAGCATGTTGACATTATTTTTTTATTATTTCTATTAGACCATGTCGTCAAACTAGTATACAGCACAAACTAGTAAACCGCATCGTAGAAAGCATCACGGCAGCATATAGACGCTCGCAAGTATATTAATAAATATACAAGTATACAACAACTATACAATTATACAAAAATATACTAATGCGTTGCTACCTTTGTGACTTAAAGCTAGTGTGCCATATCACGCAGACGATTACACAATCATGCAAACACTACTGTTTGGCGGTAGAAATAGGTCAGAGTGAGGTACCAATGCAGAAGATTTTTTGTATGGGGTCTACATCATTAAAAACATATATCCTCATCATTTTTGCCACCAGAACGTTCATTGCTGGACATGGACCTTCCTAACGGAGGGGAGTATATATACTAATATAATAAATGCAAATGTAAGTTCGTTACCTCTTTACGCTTTAGCTACACAAAGGTAACAAACAAACAATTGCTTGCACAGAACAAGAATTCCTTTTTTCCAAATAATTATGTTACCATTTATCTCGAATATACATATAGTATGTTGATATTTATTACTGTAATTAAAAATGATTATGATTTGAATTCTGTCTTTAATACTAAATTTGTACATAATGACAAACTTATATATCTGTACTATATGAGTATATATATATATACTATACACATATATACTGCAACCATTTTTATGCAGTTGAGTCTTATAAATTTAATTTATTGACCAATATTATTTTAACTCTTACATTATTATAAAAATTGGTTTCGCCTAGCATATAAGATGAACAAAACTTGTTCCTTCTATTTTAGATAAAGTAAATATCTTCAATATTATAGAAGATAAATTACATATTTAAGCTTCTAAATGTTCTATAATTACGTTGTAATGATCTGAACATATCAATATGGGAAAAAATAGATTTGTGATTGGATTACTTGGATAAGTCAATTTGGAAAATATTAGGAAAATATGGAGGAAGCCTACTATCCCCCAAAGCTACTATTCGACGCGGAAAAAGTTGCGGGCATTGGTAGTAATATCATAAATTATTAAGTTATTATCCTGTTGATCCCGAAACGTTGCGAATTTTGATTTGCCTTATTCAGATTGACGTCGACAATTTACGTCAACTCGTTTAAAAAATGCGTTGTTTTGTTCAAGAAGAGCGAAAATATATAAAAACAAAACAAAACAATAATAATTAGTTTTAAATCTCATCATTATTATTTTGCTCTGCTTTAAATCTTTTCGTGAGCATTAAGAATAATATGAAAAATTAATAAGCTGAATTAGTTAAGTTTTTATCATTAAAAATTTTTATTTAAATAACAGAAATGGTTTTGTCAAAATACATAGATCTCTCCGTAATAAAAAAAATATAGGATTCTATCAATCTTACTTTTTAGAGGGTTTCAAACCCGGTTTATTTAACTATTAATATTTTTGGTCGACGTTTCGTTAACCTGCTGCCACCGTTTTCAAAATTGACAAAGATGTGTGAAGGTTATTTCAAGAATATGCAATGCAATTTGAAAAAAATATTTAAGGCGGCTGTTTAATCAGATTTTTTGTACTTCATTATTATAGGTTAATTAGGTTGAACTGTAACTTTAAATTTATTTCATTGTATTTCATGTTAAATTTTACGAATTGACTCACGTATAAGTGTGTTTCATATTTGTGGTGATATAGTCTACTTCATTTATGTTCTAAAATCATGTACAACTGAATTGTGTCTAAGTTTGATTTACGAGTATGTAATCAACTTGCAGCGCCACGTGGTTTCACGCGCGTTAAGTTGTTGAAGTCTCATACTAACTTTGCACCCCTCTTTTACACCCTTAAGGGATATGTGTTTCATGACTTCATGACTTTGACATAAACAGCAACTTTATACTAACTTTGCACCGCCTTTTTACTACTTTAGGAGGTAAAGATTTAAAAATCTTACGTGCTCCTCTACGTTATAAAAGTTCACGTTTCTAACCCATTTTAATGACTGCCTTAATGACCCCCTGCTTCAGACAGCCCTTGGGGTTATTTGATTTGCATCCTTTAGTTTTTTTCTATCTTAAAATGCCGTCTCTAATCTTCGGGACGTATTAGTTACTCTGACATTTTTGTTTGACATTACGTCATGTTCAGATGTTAGGATGAACTAGTGAGCCACCCTTGCCTTATTTCGGGTTAAGTACACATTCAGCAGCAATGCTTTGTCAAATTATATAAACATTTTTTAAGGGATTGCATATTCGGTAGTGACTCTATCATGTGCATCAGGGGTAATGATAGACATTAATTTTAGGCCCTGTGTTGATATGTCAGTCAGTCAGTCAGTCAGCTTCCCTTTATAATTAGAATATATTAATAAATATTTATATCGCTACATGTGAATTGGGTCACATTTAGTAGAAGATATTTTGTATATATTATATATCCATTATATATCCGAAAAAAAATTAGTGGTCAGCTGTTAGTTAGAAATAAATCAGCAATTCACCACCCATTTTTCATCTGAGCAATGTTTGTTTTGGAATAATTTCCATTGAACTATGACGGACTATCAAAGATCGTGCGCGATGCATGCAAATAGCATAAGCGTGTCGTCATTTGCGTGTTGCTTTTCGTTAAGTGATGATTGTTCGGGAAAGTCCATGTAGGTACGTGATTGGAGTTGATTTGATGTTACAAAATGACGGTAGTTTGAGGTTATAACGAATAAGAATCAATAAAAATCAACAATACAATAAGCCGTGAGGTACCGGCAGAGTAGAATAGTACCTCCCCCTTTACCAGATGTCATAAAAATTTACTAAGGTACCAGAACCGACAGATGGCGGTATATCAATCCGAAACAATGCAGCTCAAATGCACAGTGTAGGGATGGGCAGCAGCATCCCCGTCGCGCAATCTGCGCTCTGCGATTGCCGACACGCTTGCCTAGCGCCGCAATTATGGGCGAAATTCCCCCTTTCTTGAGAAGGCCTATGTCCAGCAGTGGACTTCAAACAAACTAAGTCTTGCAACTCAGTTGTTCTACGATAAGGAGTTTTGTGATCAATAAACTACCTAGTCGTTTATTAATTTATTTGGTCTATGTTTAAGGGATCTTCTGTCTTAAGTTTTTACTTAATTATCTAACCTAACAACGTGTTATAGTGACCATATCAATATAAAAATTTTCTAATGGTTTCAATAAATATTTTGACTTGGCAATCGCAAATCGTTTAAATCATTCTTTTATACCATTTATCATCATCATTTCCACGTATCCAGTATACGGATTATACTCAAATAATCTAGTAACAGCATCTTTAGAAGACCATCATCTTTATATATATATATATATATATATACACATATATACATATATATACATAAATACATATTTATATATGCAATACATTTTGTATATATATATATTGGGACCTTTTTCTAATATCGGTCTCGCGTGGTGGTTAACCCAGCGCGTAATTTTACAGTACCGATACCGGTGCCTTATTCTATTTCAAGATTTCATCAGTTTGGATTGATAGTCTATCATCTATCGGTTCTGGCTTCACAATCGCCTTTGAGGGATAAGGAGGTAGGTACCGTTATACTCTACCCATACCTCATGATATACCCATCTAGCATCACACGTCATGTTTCTAACAACTTACTAAATATTCGCCCTCACAGGTCTAGTACTGGTAAATCAATAACTAATATGTAGCAGTTGAAAATAAAGTTCAAAATTCAATTAAAAAAGGTTAAAATTGAACTTTGTGTGCTAATATTACATACGTGGTCTTAAAGTACCCCTTATAAAACATTCTTTGGACATAAATAGCAATAAATGACATCTGTTCATATCACTTCGGAATTTATAATGGATAATATTATAGTGGATTGTGTAATTATAGCCTGAGGCAGCTAAACGTGTAATCAAACGTCGAAACAGATATAAGGAATCACGTTCATTTACTAGAAGGAAAACCACGATCATACCATTTGGGTCAGTATGAATGATTACGACAAAGTTTTATTTACCAACAAAAAACATCATTTTGAGCTTTAAAACAATTGTATTAGAAACTCTTATAAGAAGTGCATATTACATTGTAGCTTTATGTAACTAAATAATTGATTGCATAAAACGCTCACTTCGAAATGCAACGAAACCATTGCTGGATTAACTAGCGATGTAAACAATTCAGTCGAGTTAAACATTGTAATGGAAAACAATGTGGAATAGATGTCGTATTTGCCACTGAAGGTGTGAAAATGAAGAATGTTAAGCAGCAGACAGAAGTGTGGACAGTATCAAATGTCATACATAATTAATTAGTTTCTTGTTATTTATTATCTATTATTATATGAATTCATTAGTTTATTGATAGTTAATGAATATTAAATTTATCGAGCCACTTAATTTAATAATTATTATTTATTTATTTATGTTACTTAAGTTCAATAATCTTCTGTGATTGAAAATATATCATTATCATCATATCAGCCATTGAAAGTCGACTGCTGAATATAGGCCGCCCCAATTAAGGGGTTATATAAATTTAGTCATATTTTGTAAAAGTTTTAATGGAGACAAATATTGTGATAGGGCTATTTAGAAGTAATAATTCTGCGTGTAACGGTTTTTGTTTGTATATACTTCTTCTTAATTCATTTCTCTTAAACAGCGCTACACACTTTTCTTCCTGGCAGTTGACGTAATTCCGTGCCACTTGCTGATAAAAGGTTATAAAATGAGTTCAGTAATTACTGAGTTTTGGTAAATAAGTACCTCTACAGTATTGAAAGAGTTTTTAAAATCTGCTTACTTGTTTTTGAGTTAGACCGTAACTTTTTATAATATTAGACAAATAAAATCCGCAACGTAAGGAGATCAACAAGATAAAAACCACACGAAGTCAGGCCGAGTCGCTAGTACATAATAATAGCGAAATCACTCACTCACTTACTCATCATTACTAAATCTCAGACACTTCTAGCGTTATAATAGCGCTATAAATCTCTAAAGTTGTTTAGGGGTTTCATTTAGATAGTACGAAAGTAGAGAAGGAATTTGTAGAAAATTTAACTCAGAAGTTAGTTGTCACCGAAGTCCTTACAGTACCTTGCGACGCTTTTGGACAGTAATACTATTAAAGGCACCAGATGCGGGATATCCACGAGTCCGATGGTGCTGATGGTTGTGACCCTATCTTTTGTGCCAAAGGTCATAGGGGTCATAGTTGCGATCACCACCCACGACAAACATTTATGTGATGACTATATATGTTTTTTCTTTATTTTTGTATTGAATATATATATACTCATTTGCAAAAAAAAACGGTCGGTTTTTATTTTAATTCTCCTTAAAAAAATACGGTACCAAAATGGTTTCATCATTTGTATATGTTACTGGCCAGTTTTAAAAATGCCGTGGTATTTAAAACAGTAAGTTCTAAATTCAAATTTTCGTTTGATGCTTGTTTTTACAGAAAACCACTTTAAATCCTAAATCGGTATACGGTATAACCTATATCGGTTTTCATAACTTTTAGTTAATTTTTATGAATTTATTTCATATTCTTAATTGGCAAACCTTCATTTATTGCTGTTTAGCAGTCTCAATAATGTTAGAGAAGATGGTAAAAGTTACTAAATTGGTTGCGCTGCTCGAAGAGGGTTGCAGCTAATGCTTCGTGGCTCAGAGGCTAAGTGTGAATCGCTCAACGGTTCAAAGGACCTCGCAGCGGTATCAAAACACCGGTTCCGTTGAGAGAAGGCCTGGTTCTGGAAGAAAACCATGTACCCACGGGATGATCGAACCACGAATTTTCTTGCAAGTCGCGCAAATTGCAAGTCTTCGTATGTGGACCTTAAGAACAACCTCGAAGAAGTAAGAAATGTGCATATTAGTCTATAAACGGTCAAGACGAAGCTTCTTGCGACCATTATACGCAGTCATGGCCCGGCCCGCGGCCCTAAGTTACTCCGTGAGCACAGAGTTGCCAGGCTTAGGTTTGGTCGAAATTGTGAGTCATGGACTCAAGAAGAATGGAATAGAGTATTGTTCTCCGATGAAGCCAGGATATCTCTGTTCGGTTAACATCGACATCGGCGAGTGCTACGAAGACGAGAAAACCGCTTTGCAGAAGCTTGTTTTAAAGAAATCACACCTTATAGTGGGGGCTCTGTTATGTTTTGGGCTGGAATAAATTCAATGGATTGTACAGAGAGAGTCTTCATTCTGTCTTCAGTCTGGCGATGTGAAAGCGTATGTGCAAGAGGTCGGTCGGCATTCGTCGTTTGGATTGGCCAGCTCGAAGTCCTGACTTCGATCCTATAGAGCATGTCTGGGACGTTCTGAAATAATGCGTGAGATTAGTATAACCGGCTCCGCAGACAATCAGAGAGCTGATGAACGTGAACGTATTCCGCAAGCAAGTATTCGAGATATCCTCGCTAGCGTACCCAGACGAAATCAAGTTGTGATTTCAACTAGAGGGGTCTTACTCGATACTAAACATATTTCTGCTTTTACTTTGTTTAAAAAAAAACGAACAAAACGTCCAGCATTAGGCTCGTCAGGAAATTAAATGTCTATAATGTTGAAATTTGTTTTGTAATCATTTTAAGTGTTAGTGTCATTTGAAACTTTTTGAATCATACATAGGGTAGACCTCATACAAATGTTTATGTTTATTGGTACCTCACGCTTACCAATTTTTATCGCCAAATAGTAGTAATTGCATTGCTGTGTTCCGGTTTATAGGTTGAGAGTGGCAGTGTAATTACAGGGTAATGTGACATAATATCTTCAAGTCCCAAGGTTGGTAACTCGTTTGTGATATGTTAATGATATTACAAGCGTCTATTCGCTGCAGAGACGCTTACTATCATGCGGACTGTATGCATGTTTTTTGACCTGATGTAATAAAACGGATACAAGTATAAGTCAAAGTCTTGAAAAGTATGGATTGATCCTCATGGATGGATTACAAAGATAAGAAATCGCAGGTAATGTGGCGGGCGGAAAGCCGGTGTCAAATATAAAAATATATATTATGTCCTTCTCTTTCCTTCTCTTTCTTTCTCGCGTTTCACTGCCCATAATATTGTATTTTTTAAATTAGTTTATATAAAAATTTATCATCACCACCATAAAAGTATAAAACATCCATTACTTGACATACATTTGGTAATTTACACATAATGGCCGCGCTGGGTAAGCGTGATGGCAATCGCAGAGCGTAGCTTCGCAGCGGAAATGTTGCTGCCTATTCCCGCATTCGAGCAAATCGGCGTCAGATGGATATACCGCCATCTGTCGGTTCCGGTACCTTATGGTGGGCATAAACGATCCTACCTATCGTCCAATCGGTATGATACTGGAGGCTTAATCCAATCTGCAGTTCCATCAGCTTAAACGGCAGCGACGTTCAGTTGGCGTCTGATGGTGTCTCTGATGACAGACGACGATGTTATGATGATAGCCGTTTTGGGCACTGTACCCGTGAAAATTAAGCAAAAAACAAAGAAAAATCATCAATCAAGCAGTGGAGCAAGCAGAGGTTAATGAAAAGAAAACAGTTTACTCATACAAATTTAGTAGATGAATTCAGAATTAATCCAAAAGAACCGAGCTGCCAATCGCCAACAGCCATACACTGACCAATCGGCGGTATCCAATCGAAATGATCAAGCCAAAAGAATCGAAATTCGATTATGCTATCAGTTCTAACTGTCATGCCAATCCACTCCCACACACAGTACATTCTAACTGATCCAAACAGTAGCGTCATACCGATAGGACGGTAGGAAGGATCGGGTATGCCCACCATTAGCAGCCTCTTACGACATCTGGTACTGTTCTACTCTGTCGGTACCACAAAACATTTAACGTTTTGAAATTAATAATAAATTGTACGTATTCGCTACTCATATTAAAAACGCAATTGTATTATGAGAAGTGAATGCCTCATATATATTAGATACTTTTATTTCCATAATAAGTGTAAAAACTTGGCACACTAATGACACTACAACATAATCATAAAACAATTATCTACCATATGAAGTTTTATATAAGTCTCGACAGTACATTATTTTTATAAGTACTACATCTAAAATTATTTACCTGATTGACCTGGTTTATTGATAAATAATTTGAAGCAATTGTGTTGTATATATCAGTCGATAGAGATATTGCAAATATAATGAATATATATGTATGTAATTATTTTAATTTTTAATTATTATTTAGACACAAAAAGTATATCAAAACTTTTTTCCTTAGAAAAGTTCCTTTTTGGAAATCGAAACCAATACTTTTAGCGCATAAGATAGGGACACTTCTGAACTCACCATCGGTTCGTAAATACCCAAATAAGCCCCGTGAAATTGGGAAGTAAAAATGGTGGAGTGCTCTTTTTCCAGAGGTCGCCTGCATTGGCATCTCTCTGTCACCTAATTCTATCGTAAAAAGGCTCCATATATGAATTAATATTGTCGTGTAGAACTCGGCAGAGTAATCGTCTTTTGGATTAATATTCAATAAATAATAAACCTTCTTTTTTAACGGATTTGATTATTTAACGTTCTCTGTAGTTCAAATCTTGGCACAACCTTTTTTATTAATGTTAAGAACGGTTGCCGCAAGGTAACGAAAATGTCGAACAAAAATGTATAAAGACAAATTAACCGCGGTTTAAAGCCGTTAAAAAAGTGGTTTTATTATCAGTAGTAAACAAGCACATGTTAGGAAATATTATAAGAAATGAATATTGATGTATTTATGTATACACAAATAAAATGCGAGTGAACATTAAAGAGCGATAGTTTCAATTTGCTCTGTAGATGACTGGCCCTTAAGCGAACTGCAATGCATTCCAAGAAACTCCTAGCGCGATTGCGCAGAGAAATGACTTATAGACGGACAAACACACGGAATATTATGGTGGTCTTGACACACTTCACTAACAACACATCGCCACGGGACCGTCCAACGCCAAGGGGCAAATTACTTTGTTGTTTTATGCACGTATGCATTTTACGTTGATTTTTATGACCAAATTGCCAACATGCTTGCCCAGCGCGGCATTTATGGGCAAATTTGCTCCTGTCTTGGCTGTTATGATGATCACGCCCCGAGGGAACGCTTTTCTTTCGAGCTCAGCTGTCCACATTATAATTGGTTGTCATAAATGTGAAAGTGTATCAGTCAGACAGAGTTACTTTTTTGTATTAATATGGATTCGTCCGTAACCTTGGCATACAAGGCATCTTTTATGACGAATAATTTACGTTCACAGTTCGGCGAAACCCATCAATACTTAAAGGCAATCAGGTATTTCAAAATTCGTAAATCTCTTGTGCACTATGGGTCATCGGTTCGATCCCCACCTAGGACAGATATATATATGATCAATATTTGTGTTTGTTTAGTGTGTTAAATATGTATTGAAGTATTAAATTGGTGATTCTTCTGTTGTCCCTAACACAAGTGCTTTTAAGCGACCACATCACAGTGTCATTTGTTCTTTGTTCAAGTTTCTTTTTTGGTTATATATGGTTTTTGTATGTCTTCGGGATAAAAAGTAACCCAAACGATATTCCAGAAAAACAATAATTTCTATGCCAATATTTATGCAAATTTGTTTAACTGTTCCGATATCAAAGAGTAACAAACATTTATACGATTGGGACGGCCAAACTTTCGATTTATTGATTGATATAACTAGAACTATATATGCAGTCTTAATTTCTACCCGTAGCTTCAATTGCTTGGATAATCATGGGAACAATTCATGGGAACGATCGAAGCCTACACCCATTTACAATAGGACCGCTTAAATGAGGCTTGCGTCCGCAATTCTGAAGTTCAAGTCAATTCCTTAAAAGCGGGTCAAAGGATAAATCGTTGAAGCGCTACAGACAGACAGAATTACTCGAATTGATAATATAAATATGAATTCGACCTAATTTTGCAAACAAGGCATCTTTTATATCGAATGATTGATGCTTCCAGTTCGGCGAAAACCGTCAATACTCATTATAAGGCAATCGGATATTTCAAAAGTTATGAATCACGGACCAGCAAAAAGTGGGCGAAGTGATTGTATAAAAAATATGAACGTTAATTTATATAATTGTGGTCATCATAAGTCCTCGAGTGTTTAAATCACTATACAAGGCTGTTTAGAAATGTTAAGTGCTTCTTCAGCCACTAGAAAGAATTTAAAGATTTTATATGTTGACTAGCAAATCCTCGCGGTTTTACCCGCATTAAGTTGTAAAACTTTTCTGCTAACTTTACACCTACCCTTTAAGGTCCTGAAGGGATGATTTAAAAATTATTTTACCCATGTTCCATGACTTTTAATGAAGAACTATATAAGAATTTATTCATTCGAATAAGCTCAAACACGCCAAAGTTTAATACAAACTTTGGTTTTTATTCTTTAGGAGGTAAATTTTCAAAAATCCTTTCTTAATGCTCGCCATTTTAAAAAACGAACCTTAAGCCACATTTCGTGACTCTAACCCTTATATCCCGGTCGCGGCCGTGGGGCACGCAGGATGGATACCTCTCATCTATGAGAGGCCCCGCCCTCTTTTTCGGTGGCGCTGGAATTGACGTCTGAGTAGTCCAGCAATAGGTTGGTCCGAAAAAAAAACCCTTATTGTTAAGGCCCTGCGTTGATATGTCGGTCAGTAAGATTTTTGTCTACAGTCTTATATTATTTGGGATTCCTGAACTTGAATAAACTTCTATGTCTTAATATTTATAAAACGTTTAATACCTTTTTGGAGTACAGAACAATGGCTTTTCTTATTAGATGGTTAAGAAGTCCGCAGTCTGTAAACACATCACAATACAGTTAAATACAACCATTACCATGTTTGATAACATAAAATATGTGTAACAAATGAAGGAAAGACGTTTTATACAAAGTTGGCTTTGCGATTTATAAAAATTCGCGTGATTATAAAAATTAACAAATTCAATAGAGAAAATGGTAAGAAAATATCATCTGCTTAGGTCTAGAGGTAGACTTGTTATAAAGGTTGTCTGCATCGGTACCCGACTCACACCTATTTCTACCGCCAAATAGCAGTAAACCGCATTGCTATGTTCCGGTTTGAAGAGCGAGAGAGACTGTGTGGGTAAATGAGACATTTTATCACCAATCCAAAAGGCTGGCGACAGACATGTGATATATTTGTGATGACACGAGTGTATAGGCTGGCTGTACGTCATATATTCAGTCATTACATCTATCACTTTTGATATAAAATGTAAATACGAGATATAAAGCGTTTACCTAGCGTTGTTCTACTATTTATTAGACATATTAACATTTGTCTTGAACTAATCTATCTATTGAAAAAAACTGTACCAAGGTCCGGTCGACAAACAAGCATCCAGTCCGCTTGACAGTACAGTGACAGCCTTTAGACACTGTAAAAAGAGACCAATTCAGTCTTACATATATGTAGTCTGCCAATAGTAGATAAATTAACACTATCCTATCAACCGGAAAGCATCCACTGGCTTCCTCAAGTAATTTCAAAAAGACCCATTGTATACGACCTGTATCCATTGCGATCCTACGGTTTAAGTCAGATTGGCTGTCCACCTTGTCGGTGGACGTCCTACGCTGCGCTTGCCTGTACGTGGTTTCCGTTCCAGGACTAATTGCTAATTGCCCTGCCCACTTCAACTTGCTTATTAGCTGGGCTATGTCAGTAACTTGGAATCTTTTACAGATCTCCTCATTCCTGATTCGATCGTTCAAAAAGGCTCAGGAGAAATCACAGACATCTCTTAAATATTGTAAAAAGGAAAAGCACAAAGAGGTTACTAGGAAAATTTTAGCGCGTCAACTAAGATCTCGGTAGCACAACGGTAGGGCAGTCCCCCAGCAAGGGAATGATCCAGGTTCGAGTCCTCTATGTAGCCTGAGAAAACTGAATTTTTCTATTAAAAATTATCTTGAAATTAAATTCAGCATTTACTAAGGCTTTATGCCTAGTAATGCATAGATTAAGTAATTATGTAACTTCGTAAAACCATTAAGCGTGTTCGGTTTATTTCCATCATTAATTGTCACAAATGGTCCACTACGCTTATAAGTAAATATTTGTTCAGAAAAATAAGCTGGTTGGAATGAAAATTGCTAATTGTTTTATAGCAATTAGTTCTTACTCACACAATAATTTATAGAGCATCTGATAAACACATTTTTTTTAATTTCCACAACATCTCATATATTAACCTGATTCCATGATAAATCGCTTAAAGCACTGATATTACGTACATCAGGCAACAAAGGAATCACACTATACTACTAAAATACAAATATTTAACACGCAGACACGATCTTTGGCGCGCAAGTAAGGATCACTATCATCTGCGCCATCGGGCCCGTCAACACATATACAATCCATGAGCCAGACAAAAAATCGACCATATGCTATGGCTATATTTTTATCATCATTATATCAGCCGTAAAACGTCCACTGCTGGACACAGGCTGTCCAAAGATGTTTCCAATATGACCAGTTGTATGCAGCCAGCTAGTCTGGTACTTTTATTGACCATCATCGTTTTTTTATCGATTTACTGAGAAGGTACCCGTAAAAAGCTGCTCCAACTTACTTCCTTCTGAGTCATTTCGGAGTCAGATCAATGTTTGAAATTTTGTTTGAATTATTTATCTTTATTACTGAAGTTCTCACAGAAGAAAAATGAAGAATATGAATGATGATATTTCTATAGCCAATATATGTATATATAATAGCCACAGGATTTTCACCTTTGGGGAATTATCCGCCCTGTAAATTTCCCAGCCGGACAGTTGTGCCGCTCATCGGTTCTGGTTACTTAGTCGCCTCGACTCTTACGACACCTAGTACTGGGGCAGGTAGTATTCCACTATGTCTATACCTCACAGCCAAGAATACCTCCAATCAAATGAGACTCTAAATATAGCGGTCTTTCATCACGACATAGAGGTTCAATACATGAGTAATAATCGCGTAGTTATAAAATAAACCTACTTTTAAATACGGCTTATTTAAATTTTGTTTTTTTGCGATAAGCGAGTTTTCTTTCAAGTATTCCCAAGAACTTGTAAAACAGTTTTACTATAGAGGAAACCGGTTTTTGAGACGTATAATATAAGTATTTTTTGTGACTTGGAACACCTGCATAAAAGATAGTTATTAGCATATAAATGCAAATTAATTAGTTATCAATATTTATCAGTGACTCGAAATAAAATACACGCGAATATGTACGAATCGATGTGTTCTTTAATATACATAATTATCTATGATATCAAATTATTAATTATAATATTCGTAATGTCGCCAAAATATAAATAACAAGATAATATTTTTTAAACTCGTAATTATAAAAAAATATATTACGTAAGATATAACATAATAAAGTCATTGAACAGTTTTTTCCTTAATTAGGATAAACAAACTGTTTCAGAATTAACATCATCATATTAGCCATAGTCCAATGCTTGACATATGATTCCTAAATTAATTTCTAATATAACCTGATGCGTTCTGCATCCGGCGCGATATTTCGGTGTCAGTCCAATCGTCTGTCAACATGTGGGTGGTCTCCATTCCAGAACCTTATGGTTGTATTAGCCTTCGGTGAGCTAAGTGCCATACCCAGCAGTTCTGAACAGATCTGTTCACTAAAAAGTAATCTCCATGCCAAAATCTTACAACTTCATCAGCAGTCCGTTCCACTTACACTTGCTATTTTACTGGGAAATCCCGGTATGTTTGATTCTTTTATAGATTTGATCACATTTTTGATCCAGTCGCGCAGATTCCGATGATGTTCAAAATTCTGAAACAATGCTGATTTGCTGCAATGCTGAAACATTGTGCAAATATATAAGTGATGTTAGTAGTGTTAATTTTACTGTAAAAATCTTAAGATACCTTTTATATATGAATTAAGATTATCATCCTCACATCATCCATTGGTAGTTCACTGCCGGGTGTGTCTCCCCAAAAAGGGAGAATTTTGCCCATATTTGCCGCGTTGGGCAAGCGTGTTGGCAATCGCAGAGCGCAGCTTTAGCGATTGGGATGCTGCACATCCCCTATGCATTGAAGCTACACTATTGCGGATGGAAATACCGCCACCTGTCGGTTGGTACCTTAGTCGCCTCTTACGACACCTGGTACAGGGGGAGGTACTATTCTACTCTACAAGTATGTAATGTAAGACTTTAGAGCGGTACCAGCAAAGTAAAGTACCTCCCCTTGCTGCCAATGCTGTGCTCTGAGATTGCCAACAAGTTTGCCCAGAGTAGCAATAATGGGCGGAAGTCCCCCTTTTTTAGAAAGGCCAATAATCATATGATAGGATGATAACTGGCCAGCTCGGCGGATATAATTCCCATTTCACAAATTCAGAGACATTCCCCCCTCGATAAACTGAACACAAATATTTTATGAACAATGTTACATTACAAAGAAATATAATAAACGATGGGCCTGTTTACGATTGTTGTACGTGCCTTTGACGACATCCATGAATAAATAAGCGTGGATCATAAAATTTTACCACCGCACTTCACAAAGTTCCGTACTGACTGTTCTACAGATTTTTCATCTGTTCACTTTACATCATTTATCATTGTATAAGAATTAAATAATAAACTGCCACAATATCTCATCAGTGGTAAGTCATTTAAAGCACTTGTGTTACAGACGCCAAACAACCGAAGAATGATAAAAATACTACTTAAATACATATATTTAACACCCAGATACATAACAAATACAAATATTTACTCTGGGTAGGATTCGAACTCACAACGACCCACCCCTGGCGCACAAGATAGGATCACTACCATCTGCACCATCAGGCCCGTCAAATGACGAATACTTAACTTTATTTTTTTAATTATAAAGTCAGCAAACAAGCATTCGGTTCGCTTGATGGTAACCGTCACCGTACTCTGTCGACGCTCGTGTCATCACAAAGATATCACTAGCGTATCACCAACCTTGTAAATTGAACATACTATGTTACAAGTCATTGCACTGCCTCTCTCACCCTTCGAACCGGAAAACAGCAATGTCAACACTGCTATTTGGCGGTAGAAATAGTTGAGAATGAGGTAGCGGCAGAGTGCCCTATACCAGGTGTCGTAAAAGGCGACTAATGTACCAGAACCGAAAGATGGTAGGTAGCTTATCCATCCGAAACAGTACAGCTTAAATACACAGGATGGGGACGGGCAGCAGCATCTCGGTTGCGAAAGTTGCGATCTGCAATTGCCAACACGCTTGCCTAGCGCGGCAATTATGGGCCAAATTCCCCCATTCTTGTGAAGGACTAAGTCCAGCAGTGGACTTCTAATAGCTGGCATGATACTGATGAGTACCAATGTGGGTGAATTTTTTCAAAGGTTCACCTCCACTAAATATCGTTACATAATTAGAGACCTGCAGGAATTTTCCGAGATCATCATCAGGCCTCCCCACAAAGGGGAAATTTTGTACATAACTGCCGCAATGGGCATTCGTGATGACACTCAGACCGTAGTTTAGGGAATGCTGCTGCCTCCCGCAGCCGTATTTGAGCTGCTAGATATACTGCCTTTTAACAATCCCGATACCCACAGCACATATGACATTCTACTGCGCCGGTACCTCGGTACAAATTAACATGTATTTGAATCCATGATAGAAATTACAGGCAGAGAAGAGAGGACAATGCTCGGAGTTTCTTTGTGCAATCTAATCAGGAATGAGGAGATTCGTAACAGAACCAAAGTTACCGAGATTGACCGGCGGATTAGTAAGTTAAAATGGCAATGGGCAGGGCTTTTGGTGCGCAGAACCAGATGGCCAATGGAGTCGTAAGGTTCTAGAATGGAGGCCACGTAGGGACTAGCAAGCGCAGCGTAGGGCGCCCACCCGCGAGATGGACAGACAATCTGACAAAACCGCAGGATCGCGCTGGATGCGGTTTATAATATTAATATGGAATTATTTGAAACGCTAGGTAAATTAGGACGTAAGGTAGAATTCATGCAAAAGGTCGTTTGCATTGATACCTCACTCATTTCCACTGCCAAATAGCAGTGTTTGCATTACAGTGTTCCGGTTTGACGGGTAAGAGGGGCAGAGAAGTTACTGGGTAATATGACATACTATATTTAAGTCACAAGGTTGGCTAAGCGCTAGTGATATCCTTGTGATATTACGAGTGTCTATAGGCTGCTGTGTCACTTACTTGTTTGTCGTCCTAATATAATGAAACAAATATCCAATGTTAACGAAAAGCAGCGACCAATAAACATTGTAATTAATGACTATTTCGAAGTTTATTTACAAAGTATGTTTATAGTTTACGACCAGTAAAGCGGTATGTGTGTATTATTAATTGTCGTACAAAGAAGTAGGTTTATTGTGAAGGTCGTGCAATATCTCGTATCAAAATGTTTGACATGTCCGTTATTAGTTAAGAGCGCCATTTTCCTACAAAAACCAGGATATAATTAGTGATTATCGGTCCCTGCAAACACGAAACGGCAGTGGCCACCTGTAAAAAAATCAGTCAAATTGAGATCCTCCCCCTATTTTGGAGTCGGTCAATAATATCAATCAATCATCATCATCAGCCAATGGAAGTCGACTACTGGACACCTATGTCCTAGTCCTAGACTCCTCAATACAGAGGGAATTTTGCATTTGAGCTACACTGTTTTGGAGGATATACTGCCCTCTCTCGATTATGGTACCTAAGTCGCCTTCTACGACACCTGGTACAGAGTGAGGTACTATTCTTCTCTGCTGGTGCCTCACGGTATACATAACCATTACTAATATAATAAACGCAAATGTTTGTGAGTACGTGTGTGTATATATGTGTATGTACGTTACTCTATCACGCCGGATTGACTGAATAGAACAAGATAAAAATTGGCACAGAGATAATTGATGACACAGGCTATATAATCATCATGTAGTTACAAGGCGTCCACTGCTGGGCATAGGCCCCTCCAAGTAATCTCCAATAGTATGTAGTCCGGTTGTATGCGGCCTGTGTCCAGCGCGATCCTGTGGTTTTTGTCATATCGTCTGTTGCGCTTGCCGGTACGTGGTCTCCATTTTAAAATCTTACGGGGCCATCGGTTCACGTTATATCATAACATTTCGAATAGATAATCCTATGAGACAGATCAGGGTTTTTATCATTCCCTATGTAATCGGCACGACTTTTTGAACAGTTTAGCTGTTAGGGGTGACGAAGAATTCTTCTTGGAATACCAGTTCCTCAAGAATAGGGTTAAAACCTCGCGGTCAAAGTCGCGGGTGGAAGCTAGTTTATTATAGTTCGAAAAATGGTTTTACATTTTTATTTCGAGCATTAAAAGTGCTCCCGATAGGCTTCTTCAAATAAAGACAGTTGGCAAAGATTAAAGAAACAAGTAATTATTTCTAATATCACAATCTTATTAAAAATTATCTTTGCTTTCCAAAACAAGTTGGCAGAGAAATAAAGATGAATTTTTTTATAGAGGTACCGTTATACTTTCATATTTATACTATTTAAATTAATACAATTGAAAACTTGTGAATTTGGAATTACAAACAAACCCTTCCATTTTATTGATATGTCTCAATGTTTAGATTATAATTAATATAAATTACATATTCAGTCTTATTTTCAAATAAACCTGTGATATTTATATTTGTGCCTTTTATATCACTTTGTTTCATGAGAAATTCCTAAACGAATGAATCGATTTTAATGTGTTGCTCACCATGTGCAGTTTGATCCAACTGTAGATCTCAGTTTATAGTCGCAATATTTTGTTAATTAAAAATATTTGTTCATTTTAAAATTGAGGAATCGATTTTAATCAAGTTTTGCACTCTGTGTGCAGTTTGATCCAACTTTATATCTCGGTTTATAGTCGTAATAGTTTTTTTCTTGCAAATGATTTGTTTATTATATGACATTAATTTATATGGCAGAACAACGTTTGCCGGGTCAAATAGAAGTACTATGAACAACAAGAATTAATCGTTCATTTCTCGTTTTACATGAGGTAGACCTCATACAAAAGGTCGTCCATATTTGTACCTTACTCTCACCAATTTCCACCGCCAAAAAGCAGTGTTCGAATTGATGTATTCCGGTTTGAAGAGTGAAAGAAGCAGAGAAAGGAATGTGTAATATGACATAATATGACATAAAAGTGACATAAATGTGACATAAATGTGACATAAATGTGACATAAATGTGACATA
>JACJUM010005602.1:13479851-13503361 GCA_020976665.1 Heortia vitessoides
AATGTGACATAAATGTGACATAAATGTGACATAAATGTGACATAAATATGACATAAATGTGACATAAATATGACATAAATGTGACATAAATGTGACATCTTCAAGTTACAAGGCAACGCGCTAGTGATATCCTTGTGATATTACGAGCGTCTTTAAGCTGCGGCGACGCTTACTATCAAGTGAACTTGTTTGTCGACCTAGTCTCAAAAAAATCCCCTCTTAAAATACGCAGGGACGGACATTAAGGATTACAAAAAACAAAACTTTTGACAAGGATTTCTAAATATTACGTTCGGTTATAAATTCATTATTCTACAGTATCATATGTCTGCGGCCAGAAAACAACTTGTCATTATGTTAAAGGAGTGAGCCTTCAATGTAATTTGCATGCATTAGTCCTTACTGTACAGCCACAGATAAAAGTATCAAATATTATTATTAAATAGTATAAAAATTATAATGAATTAATGGCTTTTTATTTAGATGGAGAAAAAGGATTCGTAATTCGATAGTGTAAAATTTATAAAGATAAATAAATATATTATTCTAATATTTGTAGTTCTTGCTTGTTTTATGTAGATCTATTTGCAAAGGCCTCCTCAAACCTTTTCCATTCTGACATTTCCTAAACCACTCTGTACCATGTCACTCCTATCATTTCTGTCATATCTTCATCCCACCTTTTCTGTAGTCTACCTCTTTTCCTATTACCTCTCCTAGGATATCATGTTGTCACTTTCCTGTTCCATTTCTCATAACCTCTTATCATATGTCCTGCCGATTTCAATTTAAGTCTTCTGGTTTTCTGTGTTATGGCTAAGGTTTGTGTTTTTGCTTCTATTGGTTTGGTTTTTTAATCTGTCTAAACTATTGACGTTTAATATACTCCTTTTCACTCGACAGTGGCCTGCTGCGAGTTTTTTTTATCATTTCTTGAGTAGGAGCTCATGTTTGTATCCATATATAAGGATGGGAAGTAAACAGTCGTTAAATAATTTAGTTTTAATTTTTGTGTGAAGTTTTTTGGCTTATGAAAAGTATCATCGATTTATTTATACCAGCAGGGCAACGTCATTTTAACCGCGGAGTTCCCTTTTACTTTAAAAATTCAGTGATAAAATATAGCTCACATTATATTTTATGATGATGAGACTTACTGATGCCAAAAAATTTATAATCAGTCTAGTAGTTTGTGAAGTTTTGTCGATAAAAACGCACAATAATATGAATTGTACCTCATACATTCAATTTTAGGTGTTTATATTTTGATTTTATGAAATATGATATAGCTTGTGGTACTCGGATAAGATGTAACTTTCTAAAGACAAAAGTATTTTTTAAATTGGTAAAGTAGATTATGAACTAAATCGTACCAACCATACAAACAAATATTTCTTCTTTATAATATTAGTAAGCCGTGAGGTACCGGCAGAGTAGAATAGTTACTCCACTTGTATCAGGTGTCGTAAAAGGCGACTGAAGTACCAGAACCGACAGATGACCGATATCCATCCGATACAGTGTAGCTCATGTACACAGAATGGGGTTGGGCAGCAGCACCCTTGTCGTGAAAGCTGCGATCTGCTCTTGCCCAGCGCGGCTATTATGGGCAAAATTCCCCCTTTCTTGGGGAGGCCTATGTCCAGCTGTGGACTTGCAATGGCTGATGCGATGATGATGGTTTGGTAATTTTTTTTAACATATCAGCCAGCTAATGATGGATGGCCATTGCTGGACATATACCCTTATATTAGAATTGGTTACTGACGATTGTAGACTAGCGTGATATTGCCTAACCCAGCCTATTTACATTTGAGTTACGCTGCTCCGTATGGATATACCACCATCTTCCAGGTCAGTTATTTCCGTCAAAGAGATACAATCCTTCTCTACTTGTATTGGTTAATCATAAGGTTATTTCAGATTATCTCTTATAATCTTTACTAATCTTTATATAAAAAAAATTCTAGTCTCCGTGTTTGTCCACATCCCGGACATACTTGTCTCAGGTATCAGACAAGATTAAAACCTGCATCTTACCCTACCCGAGGAATGCATTAACGTTACTCTGCCGTGATCTTGGACGACTTCGATTTTTTCCTAGTGTCTTGTTTGTGGTGAGAAATCAGCGCCATCTCTTTTATATTGTAGGTTTTATTTTTAATTTATTAATAACTTACAAATACTCAAATGTCAATATTATTCAAGTTTGAATCAATATATAAAGAAGAGAGTTACTTAATTATTTTAAAGGGTTTATGTTTATGTTTATGTTTATTTTTATATTAAACGACCCGCCTCGGCTTCACATGGGTGTAATGAGAACGATAAATGGTTATTGTGCGTCATCATTAAGAGATTGACATACTACCGTAGAATTATTTGTAGACCTTTTATTGTATAGTATTGTATATCAGTACATTATTTTAATCTATCTCGTCAGCCATCGTTTGTAAAGTAATAGTAATAAAATATGTTTATTTACGACATCACATCAGACATTTCTAAAATTATCAGTGTTTCTCTACTATATTATGTTTAAACATTTCCCTTTACTCCAAATTAACCACTCTACCTATTAAAAGACCGCATCAAAACTCGCGTTGCGTAGTTTTAAAAATCTAATTACACATACGGAAAGACAGAAAACGGAACGCAACTTTGTTTTATACTATGTAGTGATAATCCATCATCATCATCATCATCCCAGCCACTGGAAGTCCACTACTGGACATGTCTTTCCCAAGAAAGGAGGAATTTTGCCCATGATTGCAAGCGTGTCAGCAATAGCAAAACGCAGCTTTCGCAACGGGGATGCTGCTGCCATCCCAGTCCTGCACCTTTGATTTGCACTTTTTCAGATAGACATACCGCCATTTGTCAGTTTTGGTATCCAAATTGCTTCTAACAACCGATAACACCTGGTACTGGAGGAGGTGATATTCTACTCTGCCGGTACCTCGAGGCTTAAAACCTAATAAAATTAACTAAAACTATTTTCACAACGACTGTACTTAACCTATCTATCCAAACCTGCACACTTGCAATATAATAACCGTTTTATTTCATACATATCTAGTTCACCGACAGTGTACTATGTAGTTATATTAATTCCACAATAAAAAAAAAGTTTTTTTTAAAATAAAATGGTAAATGAATTGAAATGTAACACTCATCTTGTAGTATCTTAAACACATTTGCGTTTAGTTGCAAAACAAGTGAATAAATCAAACAAAATCATGATTGTGAACGTATTCGTTTTTTTCTCGTTGAATTGTGTCTTAGTAAAAAGTATTGATAGTAATATGTTTAGCTTATTGGAGTCTTTTCTCAAACAAGACGATAAGCCGGCGTATGTGCTAACTCCTTACCTGTGTTGGGACAAATGTAAGTACACATAAATCTTTATACTTATATAACAATGTAATGTCACGTTGTTTGTCCAGGATAAACTTCTAAGCTACTGAACTTTTAATCAATGTTTCCTTACTGTGTACAGTTTAATCCAACTTGGGAGGTAGGATAGTTTATATAGTTATCTCAAAAAATATATTAGGTATCGTATGTTAGCTGTGCAGAATAGTACTTCCCCCTGTACCAGATATCCTGGTGACTAAGTTGCCAGAATTGATAGATGGCGGTATAGCCATCTCAAGCAGTGCAGCTCAAATGCACAGGGCTGGATGGGCAGCAACACCCCGTCGCAAAAGCTGCGCTCTGCGATCGCCCTCATGCTCTCCCAGTTCCCAGGTAATTATGGGCAAATTTTACTCTTTCTAGGGGAGGCATATGTCCAGCAGTGATCCCGAAAACATGTTCCCGTAGGATACATCTGGCTTTTGTTCTCCATGAAACCAGCACTACTTTCCTATAATAACAAGAAATCCTCAGGTTTGATTTAAGGTGAAGACCTCGCGGCCAAATTTGCGGGCAGAAACCTTGTAATAAATCATATCAGCTATTGGAAATCCACTGTTGGATATAGGCTTTCCCACGAAAGAGGGAGTTTTGCCCTTAATTGCCGGGCTGGAAAAGCGTGTTGGTCATTACGCGACGCGCGGATGCTGTTGCCCACCCCCCTCTGTTTATTTGAGCTATACTGTTTCGAATGCATATACTGCCATCTATCGATTCCTGTACCTTAGTCACCTCTTACAACACCTGGTACAGCGGAGGTACGGACGACACTTTGTACTATTCTAATCTACCGGTAGCTCATGGCTTTGGGATTCCACCGAGACAGCTAGTAATTGATAATACGAAATAACCCCAGAGGTATTAAAGAAGGGCCAGGTCAGAAATAACAAATGCGAGTAAGAAAGAGTGAGAGGTATGGCAAGATCTAAGCAAGTAGAGATCCATAGTCTTTGTATTATACCCCGATGGGACACGTGTGATGTATGTACACCAAAATAGTCACAATCATATAACAAATGTAAAATGATTGGGTAGCGGATATATTTTCAAAATAGCCGATATACAACGCGCTCGAATTTAGCGTTAAGATCAAAGATATATATAAAATTATTGAACTAGACTTAGAAGTGTCAGATATCGCGCTTATTGCGTCAGACATAAAACGCTTTGAAATATTTTTCATCTTTAAATTATTTGTTACAGACACGCTGACGTCAATGGCGAAGAGTTTGAGTGCGTCCGGCATTTTCACAGCGCATTCAATGCAAGAGTATCGAACCGAGAACTATCTGCAACATGCGGTGATAATAACGGATCTGAGCTGCGAGGGAGTCAAGGAATTGTTGATCAAAGTACGCTATTGAAATCTTTATTTCACAAGTCGAGAAACTACTGCCCATCTCCGCCCTGTGTATTTGAGCGACACTGATTCGGATATACCGCGATCTTTTAATTCTGGTACCTTAGTCGCCTCTTACGATACTGAGATAGAGGGAGGCATTATTTTAGTCTGTCGGTACCTCACGGCCAAATATAAAGATAATATCATCATCATCATATCCACTGCAAGACGTCTAGGTTATTCCTTATAGGACCAGCGCGATCCTGTGGTTTTAGGCAGATTGTATAATAATATACCTAATTGAATATATAAAGATAATAATATATAATTGAATATGTTTAAAATATATCTTATATTTATCATCACGTTTTTCTTAACAGGCAAGTGACAAAGGAGAGTTCAAATCACCATACCGCTGGTTACTCTTAGACCTGGAAGACGATCATGACCAAATCCTCAAAAAGCTGGAAATACTGGTTGACAGTGACGTGTTGGTGTTAAAGAAAACTAAAAACGGGATTTATCTGTTTACTGAAGGTACGCCTTATGTAACACAAAAAATTTATATACTTAATAAGCAAGAAATTAATAAAAAAAATCTGACATCTTATTTATGGACTTGATTTCTTGATAAATCGTTTAAAATACTTATACTCGTATTACTGACATCAGACAACATAAGAATCGTAAATTTACTACATAAATACATATATTTCACACCCAGTTACAGAATAAATACATTTATCCGTCATCTAAATATTTGTCCTGACTGGATAGAACCCAAGACCTTGACGCACAAGACAGGATCTACCATCTCCGCCATCGGGCCCGTCTGTATACTAAAATATCCCACTTACCACTTTATATTAACCACAGCTCAAGTGAGATGCATGCTATTGCAGTGTTAAGGGGCACGCCTCAAGGTTGTCTGACATTAAAATTTGTTCAATCTACTTAGTAAAGTGCGAAATACGCTTTTGTGTCTGATTAGCTTTTACCATTGGCTTGCCCGTCTAAATTTCCCATTAAAAATATTTTTTTCTTAGGGATCTAGGGCCAGGTCTAGTACCAAGAATAAACGAGTGTGTATGAAAGGACTAATGCGAGTAAGGGAAGCGAGAGAGGTATGCCAAGATCGTAGCAAGAGATTCATAGTCTCTGCTTACCCCGATTGAACACAGGCGTGATGTATATATGTAAAAGGTACTATGTATCCTTCCTTGTCTAGTTTGAAATTTCCCGACGATCGTTTGAGTAAATAAAGCCAGAGGAAGTTATAAACTTACTTTATTATTAATAAAATATAAGTTAGTTGATGTAGAAAAATTGGAATCAGATTGGGATATTCCAATTCAATTAGATTTTATTCGAAAGAGCGCGCTAAAATGGCTCGGCGTCATTTATTGTTTTTGTTGTACTAAAATTGTCGTTTATCGTGAATTCCACGACAAAAATACGTTTTTTCGGGATGTAATTCTCCGTACTTTAAACAATATGTAGGTATTTAACATTACAGGCAGATTGATTGCGTAGATAAACTAAAATGTGAAGAAGCAACAAAAAAACAAACATGCAAACAAACTTACTTTTGCATTTATAATATTAATTAGGATATAAACGTGCATTGTCTTCCGGCAGAGTAGAATAATCATCCTCCCGGTACCAAATGTCGTAAGAAGTGACTTGGACTGGAATGGTTGGTGGTGTATGTGCAGCAGGGTTGGTATGGGCAGCAGTATTATACCACCGCGCCTTCTTTTATAAGAGAATAAGAATTCACAGGTCATTACCACCTTTCATATATATCGAGGATTATAACAGCTGTAGAAAGTCCGATGCTGGATATATATATATGCTGGACTTCTTCAAGAAAGGAGGATTTTTTTCAATAATTGCTGCGCTGGGCAGATGTGATAGCAATCACAGAGCGTAGGTCTGGGAGGGAAATGTTACTGATGATACCTTGATTGTTGTGTTTGAGCTATATTGTTTCGGGTGGATATACCGCCATCTATTTTCTCCGTTACCTCAGACTCTTAATATACCTAGTACAGAAGAAAATAGTATTATACTCTGCCGGTATCCCACGGATTAAACTGTAGTAATACGGAATCCCAAACATGTAACCGAACTTGCACTCTCGACCTCCAGACAATATTGAGATTAAATTTTCCAAGCACATACAAATCAAATTGGCGCGCAAAAAATTGTACGTCTGAATTACCGATTAAAATAAACTGGTCGAATATTCGTTCACTGATAATTAACTGTACTTTTTACAAAATGGAATATAGACCAAACAGCACATTTTTTACAGTTAGCGAATGACATTTAAAATAATTTAGTAATTACCAAGTCGAATTATTAGGACGAATTGAACTGCTAGCTTAAGATACAACTTTAATAACATTGCATCATTATGCGGAAGGATTTGTGTTTGTTTGTAATATATATATACTTTAGTTTTACTTTAGAATTACTGAACCGATTTAAGTCACTCTTCAGCGATTTATAAGTATTTAAATATTTATATTTTTGCCTTTATTGTATCAAATCTGTCTGATATGAGATTTTATGTGAATTTATTTTATATTATTATTGTCAGTAATCTTAGAAGAGAGTTAAGCATATGCTTCAAGAATTCACAACCTTGGTAATAGCTCCCAGCTGTACACTCCGTTATTAGAAAAACAAAACAGTCGTAGACGTGGAGTAGAAACGTGATAAATGCAGCAAAAATGCTGTAGACAAACCAGCAGAAATGCAAATAAAGGCGATGAAATACAGCGATCAAAAGATCCCCTTTTTCTTGGGGAGGTCTATGTCCAGCAGTAGACTTTCTGTAGCGAATATAATGGTGATGATGATGAAAAATAACAAAAGGAAGTTATGAGCTGTAAGGACTCCTTCTACTTGAGATTTAATAGTGTAAATATATCGTTTAAGACCTGACCTGATTGCATGAACACGTCCCATACTAGTACCCAAGTAATGCCAACTAAGTCTTCGTCTTCGTTATAGCTAAGACACCGCGGCCCTGTCCCCAAACATTAGAGAGCACATAGCGTTAAAATTTCTTGAGTCAGATCGATAGCGACATGATGACTAGGGTGGAGCTTTAAACGACTTATTTCGGAGTCAGGTCAATGTATGTGATGTGGAAATTTATTTAATTTCTAGAAGATAGTTATCAGGTCAGGTCTAACAAGTTACTACTTACGTCTTACACTATCATAAATTACTAAAACAAGTCAAGACCACCGCAGTAATTAAATAAATTAAAATTTTGCATTTTATAGTTCAATAAATTAGAAAAGACATTTATTGTTTGTGAGCACCATTCTGTTAATATAAATATGATTAATTACAATAGAAATATTGCATTATAATTACTGCGTTAAACATAAACATTTAACATCCATCAAGTGTAGGTCATACAATTTACATTATTATTTTATTTATTACTAGCAGTGCCCCGCGGTTTTACCCGCGTTAAATTGTAAATTTTGCATCCCCCTTTAACCACCTTAAGGGATGATTTTCGATTAAATATGTTTTACACGTGTTGAATGACTTCAGGTAAAAAAGAACCTTTATACTGAACTTTATTCGAATGACTTCAAAAACGAAAAAGTTTTATATCAAATTTGCAGCCCTGTTTTACCTCCTCCGGGGGTGGATTTTTAATAATCCTTTCTTAGTGCTCACTTCAATTATAAGATTAAACCAAAAAGAAATTATATTCTTTAATTTTAGATTAATTCCTATGCAAAATTTACAGTTTTTAACGTTTATATTAATATAATTTATTAATATTAATAATTAATAATTATAAATATTAATTTAGGCCCTGCGCTGATATGTCAGTCAATCGGTCTGTCAGCTTCTTTTTTTATATACAGATGTCAAAATTCCTCATCATCTATCAGCCGTCATCAAGAGATTTCCTACAGAACCGGTTGTAGTACCGACCCCTACATTTTAAAATGGCGCATTCGGTGGTGTTCTTACCTTATGCGCCAAGGATAGTGGGTTTGAACCCCACCTAGGACAAACATTTATATGATGAATATTTGTGTTTGTTCTGTTTGGGTGTTAAATATATATTTAAGCAATATACGTTATTTGTGATTCCTCTGTTGTCTAACGTTTGTAATGCAAGTGCTTTGAGCGACTTATCTAGGCGATAAGTCAAGGTGTGAGATGTTGTGTGAATTATTATAACATCTGGCGTGATCCTGCAGTTCTAGTCAGATCGTCGGAAAACTTTGGATGTAAATAATAAATCCCCACAACATCTCATACGTTGATTTCGTGACATGTTGCTTAAAACACTTGTGTTACGAACATCAGACGACAGAGGAATCACAAATAGATAATATCAAACTATATATATATATATAAATTAGACGGCTGTCTGTTGCAAAGCTAAGCTAAGTATATTTAATATTTATTGTTTAGGGGTTTTAAAAAGTTTCAAGATGATAATGATATATCGTGATAAGTTTCAGAAATGGTAGAAATGGGTCCTAACATTTCTGAATCTTATCACATGACAATAAAACGAAATATTGCAAAATATAGTGTTACGTATAACGATTTTTGTGTTTAAAATTTTTGTGAATTTAGACTATTAAATATATTACTACATATTATTTTGAGACTTCGTGTTTATTTGTATCTTATAAACAGATATCATCGAAAGAAAATCTGGTTCATATTTTAGTATAATGCAGTCACTACAGCTTGACTTCTCAGGAAGTAGACAAAGTTTGATTCCGGCAAAACTAGAATTCTTACTTCATAACGCGCGAACGAACTAATTAAAACGCTAGTATTTATTTCGAGGGAAATCGTAAATCGGGACTTGAATTTTAATTCAAACATGATGATAACTTTTATCTCTATTTAAAACGCATTTAAATGCACCGGGTAAGGCAAAATTATTTTTGGAATCGACTCTCTCACCAACGCAAAAACCTAAATTGTGATGGGTTTGGGTGTTTCTTACCTTCGTAGCTTCCAGCTTTAATCACAACTCAAGCTTGCGCGCTACATCGGCGCGGACTTGTCATTATATCGTGTCAAGTGTCATAATTTACGAGTCAGTCAAATGACTGCCATCTTAAATGCTTGTTAAGAATGACAGCTGTCAAACTAACATCTTTCTGGATTATTTTATTGGTTCTCCGTCTTAAATTTAAATATTAATAGCATACTATGAGGCCGAATACCATAGTGCCTATATAAATTCACAAACAATCTCATACATTGACCTGATACTGAGATAAGTAGCTTTAAGCACTTGTGACATGGATATCAGACAGCAAAACAAGCATACAGTCCGCGTGATAGTACGCGTCACTGCCGCCTATAGACCTTTGAAATACCACAAGGATATCATTAACGCGTTGCCAAACTTGTGACTAGAGGATATTATACCACAATACTTCTATTATTATATCAATTTCACTGCCCCGCCCTTGAAACCGGAACACAGCGATCACTGCTATTTGGTGGTAGAAATAGGCGAGAGTGAGGTACCGATGCAGACTTACATTGTAAGAGGTCTACCTATTATCATTCCTATTTTCATACCTCATTATCGCAATCTAGAAATCTAGAAATACTTAAGCAAACGTATTACACCGAGTGTCTTTCCAAATTGCTTTTTAATTATATTTCTTGTGCGCTAGATTAGTGTTGATACATAAGGAAAATATTTATGACCTAACCAAGTACAAATAATAATGGATTCTTTATACCTTTGTCTGTGCAGTACAATTAAAAATAATAATTTAGTGCCAGTTTTATTACTAGAATTAATTTGATGAAGTTTAATGCAATTAAGTTATATATAACTAGCTACTCGACCTGACTTCGTCCGGGTAAATATTTAATTGTGTCCTGTTGATTCCATTATCGTCATTTTATTATTATTGTACGGCTATTTCTATTCATTATTGTACGGCTAAACTTGTGTTAATAAGTTAAAAAATATTTATTAGTTATATAGTTAATATATATGTAGTTTGCAATTCTAGTTAGTTTAAGGAGGGCACTGACCTCTGTAACACAGGTGATAAACCTAATCCGGTACTATGTACCATTTTTTATGTGACAATAAATATTATTATTATAATTATTATTGAATTACCTTACACCGCCATCTGTTAGAATCTTTTTAAAAATTATAACTATTTGTCATATGTCAAAAAAATACGACTATATATTGAGATCAGTGTATGTGATAATACACTCATTTGCAAAAAACGGGCGGTTTTGATTTTAATAATTCTTTTTAAAATAATACGGCACCAAAATGATTTCAATCATTTGTACATGTAACTGACTCAAGAAGACTCGAACAAGGTATTGTTCTCCGATGAAGCCAGGATATCTCTGTTCGGTGAAAATTGACGTCGGCGAGTGCTACAAAGACGAGGAGAACGCTTTGCAGAGGCTTGTTTGGAAGAAATCACACCTTATGGTGGGGGCTCTGTTATGTTTTGGACAGGAATAAATTTAATGGATCGTATAGAGTTAGTCTTCATTGAAAACGGCTTACTGACTGGACATCGATACAGAACGGAAGTTCTAATTCCTCATGCACAACCCGCATTGACCGCTTTAGGCGAAGACTCAATTTTTATGGACGACAACGCTCGCGTCCACCGATCTGGCGATGTGGAAGCGTATGTCCAAGAGGTTGGCATTAGTCGTTTAGATTGGCCAGCTCGAAGTCCCGACCTCAATCCTATAGAGCATGTCTGGGACATTCTGAATCGACTCGTGAAATCAGTACTCGTAAATTTTTATGATTATACTGACGAAAACGATTATTTTCTTATTAATTTACAAAATTGTAAAAGTAAAACTACCAATAATTATCAAATAAACCAATTGTGACATTTGAAACGGTTAATTTAGCAATTATTTACATATTAATTAGGTGCCCGTTTTTTTGTAAATGAGTGTATATTGTTATTGAGACGATTGATTGACCCGAGTTATATTGATTACTTTTTTATGTATGCACATACATTAAAAAGTACACAACAAAACGACGCGCTCGGTAGCGCAGATGGTAGTTATTTTATCCTGTGCGCCAAGGATCGTGGGTTCGATCCCGACCCATGACAAATACTTATCTGATTATATTTATGTTTGTTCTGTGTCTGGATATGAAATATATATATTTAAGTAGTAAATTTGTGATTTCTCTGTTGTCTAATGTCCATTGCACAAGTGCTTTGAGCGTCTTATCACGGAGTCAGGTTAATGTACGAGATGTTGTAGATTTATTTATTTATACATGTACTTTCATTCTATCTATCAATAAGGAAGCTGATCTTAGCTAACGAGAGGCGATATTGGCTCATAAAAGAAACTTATACTTCGATAATTCTACATGTAGACTTATAACCACTTTTTAACGACCGTAAAACGCTTATTTTAACTTTTCTAATTGATGTTAGACGTTTCGTACGTGCTTGGTATATATTAGAGAATTATATACAGTACAAATAATATATACAGTTTGTTATAAAACTATTAAAATAAATAAATTTCTAGAAATCACAAATATAATACTTATATACATATTTAATACCCAAACACAGAAAAAATACCAATATTAATAACATAAATGGTTGTACGTTGAAGTTAAATAAATAATATCTTAACTACTTTAAAGCTGTGCCTTAATAAAATATAATTCAAAATAAAATACGTATAAAACAAATTGATATAACCTTTATTTACACTTGTTTTATTTCGGCATACATGTTATAGACTCCATATTTATTTTAGAGTCGTCTTTTTGCACATCGCTATTTTGGTTGCTTATGGCACTTCTTGCCGTGAGGTACCAGCAGAGTAGAATATTACCTCCCTCTGTATCAGGTGCTGTAAGTGGCGACTAAGGTACCGAAGTAGTGTAGCTTAAATGCACAGGTCGGGCACAGGCAACAGCAGCCCGTGTCGGCTATTGGCAACACGCTTGCTCAGCGCGAATAATTACGGGCAAACATCCCCGTTTCTTGGGAAGGTATATTTCAAACGGTGGGCTTCCAATGGCTGATATGATGATAGCACTGTTTGCCATACGCAACCAAATTTGTTGTTGTTATTTAGTTATCACGTATTATTTAATTGTATAGATGATTTTCAGCTTACAAAATTACAATGGACTATGATGTAATCTACAAGAAGAGATTAACATGGCGTCCTCTACCTTCGAATGATAACTATGCAGAAGAAAACGGTGAGGATTATACAAATATCACAACTCTATCCGATGCTCAGACAATAGAGACAATAGTAGATGGTAGAGACGGGAGAGGTAGAGGTGTTATTGTAGATTATAGAGAATCAAGAGTTCTGTCTTATAGGAGAAAGAATTTAAGGAATCACACGTTGACTATGGTCAATGTGATAACGGACAACAACGATACGAGAAACCATATGGATGATAGACTGTAAGTATTCCAAGTCAATCAATATTTTTACTTCACTACATAGTGTAGAACAAAGTCACTTACTGCTGTCTGTCTATATGTATTTTTAGATCTTAAAATTTATTACATTTTGATGCGGTTTTTTTAATAGATAGAGTGATTCAAGAGAACGGTTTATAAGTGTAATACATGAGTAACATGATTAAAAAACACTTTTTTGCACTTACATTGCAAAAGCTAATCCCAATGAGATAGATCAAAATATGATACTACAGTATATTGTATATTTTTAAAAGCTCTACAAAAATATCCACAATGGTATATTTTAATACCACGGTACACCGGCATCTATATCGCTTCTTTTGCACTCTGCGAGATTCCCGTACTATTAGAGATTTCTTTACGTCATCAACACCCATACATTCATATCATCCTCTTAAATTGATATTTTAAATTGAAATCGACATATACACAGACAGAAGTAGTTGTCACATGATTAGAAAGGTGTTCAGCGAGAAATAGTTCTTATTAAAAGCACACACTTGCAATGACTTAGGAGGCTGTTAGATTAATTTATGTCTTGAACTAAATGGTACTTACTAATACGAGTAGGTGATTAAAGTTCAGTAGCAACAGACAGCATTCTTTTTAAATTAGTCCAACAAAATGGCGGAGAAAATTGCTTTGTTTTTTATATACTAGCTTAACCAACTGACTTTGTCCTATCTTATTATATATGTTTAGCTCGCGTGGTAGTAAACGTTACTGCAGCATTTAGACACTTGTATAGCGTATACTAGCGCGTTGCCAACGTTGTGATTTTAAGAGATTATGTCATATTACCCAGTAATTTCTTACCTTTCTCACCCTTCAGACTGGAACACAGCAATGCGAACAATGCTGTTTAGGGGTAGGAATAGGTGAGGGACCAATGCAGACGACATTTATGAGGTCTACAGCGAGCATAATGGCTATCGTGCCAACTGTCGAATCACCAACAGTTAAATACCATTAGGTTACATAACAAAAATATGTTTATTATTATTTTTTTAATATTAAATTTTCGCGTGACTTTCTTATCTATTTAATAATAATAATATATACACATAACATCTCATACATTGACCTGACTCCGAGCTGAGTCGCTTAAATCACTTGTGTTACGAACATCAGACAATAGAAGAATCACAAATATAATCCTTAAATATATTTTTAACGCCCATACACAGAACACTTCATTATTTACACAGATCTTAAAAGCTTACAGAAATTAGTCCAATGCGCTCTTAGGATTAAATTAAAAACCATGTCAGATGGTTTTGGAAAAAAAATATTATATAATAATTTAAAAAAAAAACCTTTCTACAGCCAAATGCAATCACAACAAATTAAGAATTAGGGACAGATAGATAAGGGTGAAGACGGTCCAGTAGTTTGCGTATGCCGTAACCCGGGAATTAGGGAAATATTTTTGTATGAAAATAGCTCTCTTGGCAAATTTATTTATGACTAAATAATAAAAAAAAATATGAAATTACTAAAATTACTATTCAAAAATTGGTGTTGGTGATAGAAAGTGAACATTTTCCGATTATATCTATTTATAATGCATTGTTGTATAAAATTTTACCAAAAAAAAAGAAAGAATGTTAGGGGCTAGTCAACTCTTATCACTTAGAAATATCGGGAACTGCAGCACTTCAGTACAAACGCTTGCTGGACGGAATAGTGATAGTGAAATACCAATGCAGACGACCTTGTATGAGGCCACCTTATATTTTTATTTATCTATTTATATTGGCAAACTTATTGAAACTTCAACAATTGACCCGGTGGGTGGTCATTTGGCAAAAGATAATTCTATCGACTAAATATTATCAGAATGTTAACAGGTTTCTAAATTCCGTGGTAACAGAGACATTATTTTTACTTCAACAAAATGGCGCAACTATCCGTTTAGCTAGTTGTAATTTACTAACAGTGTCTCGTGGTATCACCTACATTTATTTCCGTTATAATTGTACACGGAGTCAAAATTTAATATACATATATCAGCCATAGGAAGTCCACTACTTGGCATAAGCCTCCGCAAGAATGAGGGAATTTTGCCCATAGTTGCCGCGATGGGCAAGCGTGTTGGCAATCGCAGAGCGCAGCTTTCGTGACAGGGACGCTGCTGCCCATCCCCGCCCCGTGCATATCAGCTACATTCTTTCGGATGGATATACCCCCATCTGTCGGTTCCGGTACCTTGATCGTCTCTGCCTACATCTGGTACAGGGGATACTATTCTACCCTGCCGATACCTCACAGCATATACCTATTATTATATACTTTCCACAATTTATTACTCAAACATATTTATAAAGAGAAGCTGACTGACTGCTATATAAACTCAGGGTAGTTTAAGCCCTGAGTTGATATATAAGTGTTAAAAACTTAAAATTTTGCACAGCATTTCTTTTATAACGTAGGAGAGTCCTTAGAAAGGATTTTGAATATTCAACTCCTAAGGGTTAAAACGAGGGTGCAATTAGAGGTTATTTTTGTAACATTGATGTATTTAAGAAGTTTCTCGAATAAAATTTGTTATAATTTTTTTTATTATATGTCAAGAAATACGTGTAAAACCTTTGTGGGGTGTAAAGTTAGTATAAAAGTTTTACAATTAAATGCGAGCGATGCGACACTGCTACTGTTGAATACGAGTATATTTCTTGAAATCAATTTTAGTGATTTTGAAATTTTTTGTTACAAACGTATGAAATTACAAATCTTGCTTACATTGTTCCATTATAGGTGGAAATCGCTAATGATTTTGTAAATACTTTATGGACTTTCCTTAGAGACGATATTAAAAACTAACCAGTAATATGTACATGTTGGTCATTTGGTTGAGTTGAATTGTGACAAACAAACAAACTTAAAACCTCATAGATGTGAGATAAATATTGTCCAATATGTAAATATCTCCAAATATCCAAATTATTGATGTAAATATTATCTGTGCAACTTCAATAAAAACCAAAAACTCTACTTATGGTTATATAAAGTTTTAATTAAATACTATCTGTGTATCAAAATCAGTTGGACCGGTTCTATTTTTATGCAAATTGCCGTCTTAAATTGCAAGTTACAAAAATTTCTGCTGTCACGAATTAATTAACGGATACAAAACAAGATTATGGCTTTTCTTGTAGCTGTTAGGCTCGTTTTAAACTAATATCTTTATTGAAACTGTTATAATAATTATTTTGTTTGTCGCGCATAATATGCAAAACGAACATTTACATACCAACACAGCTTTGAAGATTTTAAAATTGTAGATCTCATTTCTACGTCGTCGATTTTATGTGTGGTAGACTTTATAGATCGTTTGCGTAACAGCAGTGTCCGCATTGTTGTATTCCCGTTTCCACGTTGTTTCCACAGTAATAAATGACATATTTCGCGTTGCAGCCACCTCCACCAAGACTCAATAACGAAGATGTCCTACAATGTAGTTAAAATCTGCTTTGAGATGTTGAACGCCTCCGAGAAGCTCGTCTTCACACACACTTGGGGCTATCGAGACAAGAATGGCAACTGGCAAGGACTCGTTGACCACTTGATTAAGAAAACAGGAGACTTGGGTAAATATGTTCATTTGTAAATACCGTGCAATGACGGACTACTCAGACGTCAATTCCAGCACCACCAAAGGCATAGGTTAAGCTGTAAATAGCTAACCTGTTAAGAAAATGAATTGAACATTGAATGAATGAGCCGTAACTCGTAGTCAAACAACAGTTTTAACAGCAAACATCAGGCAACAGTGATTTTGTCAGATTTATAATTTATGCTATCGGTCCAAATTCATTTTATTAATTCGTTGTGGTCGAAAACACTCTAAGTCTTAGGCCGCTTCAATTACTAATTGTAAAATTTATATTTGTGGTGAGAAATAAATTTATTTTTATTATTTACAAACTATATTAACCAACATTTCGCAGTTAAAAGATTTGGTGTCCTGAGTTAAAAGCACTTACGACTGCGAAAAATAAACATGTTTGTTTTTAACTAAGCGCATCGATGAAACCTTCTTTTGACTGATTTTTACAGTCAAAACTAATGAGTTTTGATGGTAACATGTCCATCAAATCTCACAGACCTACGTGTATAAAGAATTGCTTTTACAAATTTACAGGCACCCTATCGATCTTCACCAAAGATCGCATGGAGATGATAGACTACATAGCGATGGTGGGCTCAACAGCTGTTCGGTTCGTCTTCAGAGAGCCGCCCTTGTCTTACATATCCAATATCTTCACAATGCCTTTCACTGGGGGTGTGTGGGTGGCCATCGTCGTCTGTGTGTTGGGGTGTTCCGTGTTTTTGTACATCGCGTCGAAGTGGGAAGCGACTATGAGTATGGTATAAAGCAGTATTATGTAAACAGCCGCTAGATTGTTTTCAAATCACGGTCAAATTTGTTCCTTATTGCAAGAAAATAGAGTTGTTTTGTAGTGTCACATCCCAAACCGAAGTCAAAGTCAAATATATATTTATTGAAATAGGTCTATCATATGCACTTTCAAATCGATAAAACAACAACAAATAATCCATGAGTATAGATTTGCTAATCACAATTTTACACAAATAACTGATGACCCTGTCATAAGAGTCATTTAAACAAATAGGTAATTAAATATCCTACTTTAATACTAGTCTGCCGACCCCAGACGGGTCTTACAACTAAGTTTATAGCAGGCTCATTACGTGAGCCACCAGAAAAGAACCTGCAAGAAAAACTGATTGATGGCGATAAGGGTTTCAATAACACCTAATGGTAGGTATTATTGGAATCCATGCCGGCGCTGGCGCTAACAAACCGTTGTCTTAATTGTAAATTTTAGTGCAATTCAATTCAATCAAGTTAAAATTTTACGCAATTTCTGAATTTAGTTTAATGCATATTTGTAATTCTACTAGGGATTTTAATATAAAATCATACCATATAGACCGTCAATGAAGTAGTTATTTTTTGGAGCCTACCAATGCAAGGCACTGCAAGCTTATATTTATTTCTAGTATAAAAAGGTTCTACAACTAAAGACAACCATGCTCTTCTCAGCGTTTGTTTAGAAGAAGCTACTTTTTAACTATTATAATTTAAAAATGTTTTTTTTTGTACTGGTTACAATTCATGAACTCCTATTCAGTAGAACAAAAGTTGTAGTAACAAATAGAAAATGTATCACTACGAACCTACATGGAGGACACTCGCAACCCACCTAACTTTAATTATCTTTATTTAAAAAACGATTTCTGTTAGTAAACCGGAAAGTCGAACATAGAAATGTTAACGGTAAATAGCCGGCCTTTTGATACTTATTAAAGAAGCCGTCGGAGGCATTGCCAAAGAAAGGATCTGCAATGCGCACATGGTGAATGAAATCTATGTTTAATGCTAATTTTGATTTAAATGGCAAAACATAATTAGGTTAGTATATGATTAGTATTAGGCTATAGCCTAAGTATTTTTTTATATACATTAAGGTATTTGCAACTAATTAAAATATAATTCAAATGTATAATATTTCATATACATAGAATTTAAATATAGCATTAAATACTGTTATAGGAAAACAACTTAAGAAATAATCTATCCTATAAAATTAAGTGAATTATAAAAATTCTGAATACACAAATAAAACTGAAGAAGATAACCAACGTCTCGTAGCTCTGTAGCGTAAATTAAATTATTGAGCATAATTATGGCATGGGAACGTATTGCAGCATCAGTTCCAATTGGATGGGTCCTGGACAGATGTGATCATTCTTATAATTGGAGCTGTACTACAGCAAGGATGCACGCTTGAGCCAAGATATGCTGCAGGTGACTTATTCATTTTTTATGCCATGCTATTTTTATCGTGATATTTTGCGACTTCTTTTTTTAATTTTGCTAGTATGTTTTTTATATATGACTAAGTTGACAACCAAGTAAATTAATCAAGTTAAAAAATGTCACGTCTTATCATCATAAAGATATTACTAGCTTTGCGCTTTGACATGCGCTTTTACCAACCTGGTGCCCTGAAGATATTATGTCACATTACCCAGTAATTTCACTGCTTCTCTTAGCCTTCAATATTGATATTTGGTGGTAGAATTTGGTGAGATCGAAGACCAATACAGACGACCTTTGAATGAGGTCTATCTCATGTAAATATTATTAATACTTAAAGTTTGTAGTCATCGGTGGAATGCAATTCGTCGCTACACAAACAATGTCGTGGCTTGGTTTCAAATGTTTCCAATAATACAATAATGAATCAATAACAATAATAAAAATACGAGCAATAAAAGGTATTCATAATTCAGTTCAGTAACAGCTTTGATCGCGTTCTTCGGTTTCTCGCATACAATGTATTTTCTGCTTAAGAGATATCTTCTGTTCTGCTGAGAAAGTTATACACATTTAAAGGCAATATTTGCCTATATAAAAGGAAAGAAAGCGTTTGCAGATTGATGTATTTATATATGGTAAAACAAAAGACGATTGACAGTTGCCAATGTTTATGAGACTTTATTGGTCTAAATGTAAAATGGAATCTGCCACACTTACAAAATTAAATGCTAATTGTATTGTTAAATTGATTATTATTTTTTGTTGTACTTTGAATTACCGCGGCCAGGTTTGTATAGAAAAAAAAGGGATCAGAAAATTCTAATAAAAAAATGACTATTATTGTTTTATCGGTTAAAGACCAAAGACCCTCCCCAAACCCTGACGAAGATGGGGCGCGCCGCTTATTAATAATATAATACCTAATACCAATAAATTCTTTATTTTGCTACCATTACAAAATTAACGGTATTCCGACCATTTCAAAAAGCGGGAGAAACCCTTTAAAAGGGTTCCGTACCCAAAGCATAAAAACTGGACTCTGTTAATAAGACCGCCTGGCTGTATCTTATAAATCGTGATAATTAGACAGTAACAATTTTCACATACATATGTTGTCTTTCTATTACCGCTATAACAGCAAATACTGAATAAAACAGAATAAAATAAATATTTAGGGGATGCTCCCGCAACAAAGGTGCAAGATAAACAGAATATTTAATTGTATATTCACTATAGAAATATATAATTTAATTAAAATAAAACAAGCATTTTAAGCATCTATGTCAATTATAGATATCACAATGGCCAGCCTCTATATAAATAAATGTGTTAATATAATAACGGCCTTGTCTGTGGTGAGCTCGCTGGCGTGACGAAGCCGGTTATACCACGTCGAACTTCCCCAAACCTCCCCGATATTACATATATTGAACTACACCAATTTGGACCCAATAAATAATGGTGTGGTCACCAAATAAAATATCTGCCTTAAAAACAAGTTTTCCATAATGGCATGGATCGATTCGTGCGCAAGTTGGCAGCTAACCGAGATTTTTACTAGAAATTCTGCATTTTTAGGCAGGACCGTTACTCTACTTCTATTCTTGGCTCTAACAATCCTGTACGCTGCGTACTCAGCCAACATCGTGGTGCTACTGAGAGCCCCCAGCTCTTCAGTGAGGACGCTACCTGACATTCTGAACTCACCACTCAAATTAGGTGCAAGCGACTTCGAATACAATAGGTACTTCTTTAAGGTAAGCCTTCATCATTATATCAGCCATTACAGTCCACAGTTGGACATAGGCCTCCCCAAGAAAGGGGGATTTTTGTTCGTAATTGTCGCGCTAAGCGCGTAGCTAAAAACGTAGTTTCGCGACGGAATTGCAAATTCCAATGTATTTGAGCTACGCTGTTTCGGATGGATAAACTGCCATCTGTCGGTTGCGGTATTAAGTCGCCTATTACACCGCCTGCCACAGAGGAAAGTACTATTCATCCCAGCCATTACTCAACAGTAAGCTATCGAAATCTATATATTTAGGCTACACTTTTTTAAGGAAATTGCACAATCAAATAAACGTGAATATTGACACATTTAAAGTTAATTTAGAGAAGAAGTGCAAAAAAATATTTTTATAGGAAATGCACTACAAATATATTAATTATTTTAAAAATCACACAATACTGTTAGTATGACACACAATATATTTAAATTAAGTGAACATTAATGTGCTATGAGGTACAGGCAGAGTGGAATAATACCTACCCCTGTACCAGGTGCCGTAAGAGGCGACTGAGTACCAGAACCGACAGATGGCGGTACATCCATCCAAAATATTGCAGCTCTAATGTACAGGGTGGGGATGGGCAGCAGCATACTCGGCGCGAAAGCTGCGCTCTGCTATTGCAAACACGCTTGCCCAGCGTGGCAATCATGGGCAATGTTGCCCCTTTCTTGGGGAGGCCTAGTCCTTTCATTAGCTGGTTTGATAAAAAAATCATTGTTTTTAGGCTTGATCGTATTCTCTTTATTATTGAATAATAAATTTTTGCTAATGCTAGTGACAATAACGAAAAATGATAACCTCAGTTTATGGTCGAATTTCGACCACCATGCAATCACTAGCAGAATTGATTTGTATAATTCTCTTTTTACTGATAAGAAGTTAAATCTCTTCTTCTTTTAGTTTTATTTCTTGCTATGCGTAACGTCTACTGGTAATATTATGGTGAAGCCCCATCAGAATACCAAGCATGCAATGGTATTGTTTTATGCTGTTGCAGAAGTTGCGGGATTTGACTGGCCTTTTCTGTGTGCTTAGTAATCCTTTATATTTCTTTCTATTCTTGTGTTGTTCTTTTACGGTTATATTTTTTGAATGCTATTGAATATTTTTTTATTCTTTAACTTTCTTTGAATAGTAACTAGCACGAATATAAAATGTATGCAATTTTTTTTATTATTTTATTGTTAATTATTATTATTTTACTCGTATATGATATTTATACCCAAATTTTTTTTTTCTATTAGACACAAAAAGAAAGGATTGTGGTTCGGGTCCGGTACGAAACCTGAGATAAATTATTTTTTATTACACTTTTTACAGTAAATATTTATTGTCTTTATATAGTAAAAAATAAAAAAATATTTAAAAAAATTTTTCAGTTGAATATTATTAATTTCAAATTGTACTGTATGTTATTTAGAGTATAATTTACAGAAATTGAATGAACCCGTGAGAAAAGCCATTTACGACAAAAAAATTGCTCCTAAAGGAAAGAAACCTAATTTCTACACAATGGAGGAAGGAGTTGCAAAAATCAGGAAGGTAATAACATTAAATAAAAGGTCACTTTAATATTTTGTTGCTGCCTTCGCATTTTGATGTGAATACCGCTATATTTATAATACGCGGGAAATCCAGGATGAGTTGCCCGCATGATGACAACATAAAATTCGAGGGTTACCTTTGATTTGCCTGGAATTCCATCATCAGTTGTTGACTCGCCAACGGGACCATCTAGAGGCTATACTAGTTCAAATAAAAAATATTTTTTAAATCGGTTAACAATTCTCGAAGATCGAGAAATATATACTCGTATGTATACAATAAAAAACAGGCCATTCGAAAAAACAAGGAGGTTATAAATCAGGAGGTTGTTACGAGTCGGTGGATTATATTTGGCGTTTTAATTTCGAATACATCCTATACATCCAAAACGAAATAATACCAATGGATAGCTGAAAAATCAACGAATGTATTAAGCGAGAACAGTGACGTATAATGGACCGGATGGTGAAGCGCCGCCATTTTGTGGTTAGATTTGCTGCGTATCGGAAATATCGTTTGTTATTCGTAAATGCATTCTAATTGCAAAATATATATAATATATATATTAAATAAATATAATAGATCGTCTGGGTTCTCTGTGGGTTGATGTCTTACGCTGCTCTAGCCAGTGGGTGGTATCCATTTTAAAATCTTATAGATATATTGGCCTATCGGTCCTGCAAGCTTCTCAGCTGCCCGCTTTTATCTCTTACGGATCTCTTATTATGATCAAAGAAAAAGAAGTATGTAAAAACAATGACCTTTAATATTCTGTGTATGATTTGTAGGGATTGTTCGCTTTCCACATGGAGTTGAATCCAGGCTACCGTCTCATCCAAGAGACCTATCGCGAAGACGAGAAATGTGACCTGGTCGAGGTGGATTATATCAACGAGATTGACCCCTGGGTGCCGGGACAGAAGCGCTCTCCCTTCAAAGACCTATTTAAGATAAAGTAAAGTTTTACTTGGAACCTATGTATAAACACAATTCTAAAAAATACATAAATCCATTCTCTCCATGTTTTAAACGCACAACTTCGTAAAGATCGTATCTCAACAATA
>JACJUM010005602.1:13503461-13649988 GCA_020976665.1 Heortia vitessoides
ATTTATGACGAAGTACTTTGACCCATTATTTTAAAAACATTATTTTTTTTTTACTTTTGTTTAAAATAAAGCACGCTGTATTCAACCGTTCCGTAGGGAGCCGACCACGCGTTTAAGCCGCGCGGCATGGTACCTCGCAAAGATACACTCGCGAGTGGTAGTGGCAAGCACGGCGGAGAGGCGAGGCCCACCTCCCCTTCACCCGCAGCCGCGCGGCCTGCTTGCACATTATAATGGTAGCAAGCCTTCTTCGACAAATAATGTTGATATGAGTAAATCTTGAGAGATAGACATATACTGACGCGGACTTTATTTTTTATTATTAAAAAGGAATAATTCTTTCATACATAGTTTTTGAATAACTTAAATCGTTTATGCAGCGCATGCGACGAAAGACCTCAAATGTGAATAATTTTCCCCGTTTTTGCAAAATTTCTCACTGACGCTCTATAAATGGACTATCCAACAAAAAAATAATTATTCAAATCGGACCGGTAGATCTTGAGATTAGCGCGTTTAAACAAACAAACAAACTGTTCTGCTTTATAATATTAGTATAGATTGCCCAACAATTTCACTGCCCCTTTCACCGGTTTAAAGAAACCGGAACACAGCAATGCGGACACTGCTATTTGGCGGTAGAAATAGGTGAAGGTAAGGTACCAATACAGACGACTTTGTATGAGGTCTATCTTACTTAATTGCTTGTCTGACTTGAACAAATAAATGCTATATTAAAGTATGAATTCGTCATGATTTCTCGTCCGTAGTATACGTATGACATTTCCGACTCTCACGCTGTCACAATCGCTGTCAAATCGTTTAAAAAGCACTGTGATAATAAGGCTTCACTGAGTTAGACAGTTAATTTGTATCATACTTTATCTTTAGCTTCATAAAGATCCGCGAGGCGGGTATCCAATCCTGCATCCACCACAGATTACATGTGCCCAAACCTCGCTGTTCCGGCACCGTGTCTACATTCAGCAGCGTCGGTATCACGGACATGTATCCAGCGATGTTAGCTACATTGTATGGTATGCTGCTGGCACCGGCAGTGCTTGTGATGGAGATCATGTACCATCGCTTGTGAGTCATTACTCCAGTTAATATTATTCATTGATTTCAAGACAACCAACAAGCCATCCGCTTAAGAATGATAATATTAATTTTGTATGGTACATTTCAGTGTTGCTTTGTATTACAGGCTGCCACGACAATATATATATTAAAATATAAAAGGTAGTAGCAAGTTACAATATGAGTAATAGATAATTAACAAAAAAATTTAAAAAAAAATACAATAACGCTAGTTGACAATATACATTGACTGATTAAATGACAAAAAATAGTAAAAGATTTTTATCTGCTGTATTATTTATAAATATGTTATAAACACTTCAAGTTGACTAATTTATGTTATTCCGTTTTGCGATCTAATGGTTGCATAAGTACTTGCTTATGTACATTTATAGTGTATAAATATAATCATTATTCGCTTCTAGAACGGTGCTTAGAAAAAAGAAACATATTAAGAGAATGCTGACTGGATCCCTTCATATCCACGGTGGACGTTCCTAGATATGCACATTCACAAATAATTATACAATTCTGAAATACAGGTAAACACAAACACGCCTACAAGACTTAGGCACTTATCTATTTAAATAAAAACCCTTTCACATAATAAAAGCAAATTGCACGTACTACAATTTAGAATTGTTAATAGAAACTCAGTGAATAAAATATTGAACGAAGTAGCTTGTGTTTCCATTCATGTAAATTGTCTGTTCATATATAGACAGCAAACAATCACGTTAATAAAATATTTAGCTGGAAGATTTCCAAAAGCTATATTGGTACTCAAAACATAATATGCAGTGACCCTCGGTAATCCGACATGCTGTCAATCTTCGCTATTGTTGATTATCCCATTATAGAACAGGTTACAACTTGTTTCATAGATGAGAGGTCCAATGCCTGAAATTATTCGGCGTGCCTCGCGGCCGCGCGTGTTTAGCTAAGGTCGCGCCCGCAAAGCTCGCGGGATCTGAGCAGGATAGACGGCGATCGCCCGAGGGCGCCTCTAGAGGCTCGGGCGGCCATCGTTGGGTGTGAATTTAATTTTGAAATTCAGCAAAAGAGGATGGACGGAGTTACCTCGGCCGCTTTAGGGCTGCCGGTTATCGCTCGTAGGGGCAGGGACTGCACGCGTTCGCCGGCGAACGCAGTTTACTGCTCTATTGTACGAATGCATGTGCAGTGTAAATGATCGTGTTCTGCCAGTGAGAGGGCGGGGAAGGGCTGCGATTTTCGCGGTAATTTTATCGGAGGGGGTTACAACTTGAGCGTACGCGTCTCTACTGTTGTGCTCGTCCAAGTGATGACGGTGGGGCCTAGCGTATATTTTAAAAATTAACAAATACCTATTTGTTTGTGTATAATTGTTTCCGAATGTAGAGGTATTATTTTTTACAAGTTCTGGTAGAGCAATAATGTATTTGATTTGACTAAAAACGTGAGCTCTCTATTGTGTTTTAATTTACTACATTTGACATAATCATTATGATTAATGATTGGTGAAATGATCCAATTCTATATAAGATAGAATCTATACAGACATAATCTCATCATTGGATCTATTGGATTTAGCCGTTAGAGGCAGAGTAGAACTGTAGTACCTCCCCCGAAACCAGGTGTGGTAAGAGCAACCAAGGTACCAGAACCGAAAGATGGCGGCGACAGCACAAATGCACAGAACGGCGATGGGGCAGCAGCATCCCCGTCGCAAAAGCTGCGCTCTGCGGTTGCCAAAACACATATCCAGCGCGGCAATTATAAGCAATATTACCCCCTTTTCTTGGCCTATGCCCAGTAGTTGATTCAAGAGGATATAATATTGAGTGGAACACATTGATAATTTTAGTTTTCTAATGTGATGTCGTAATTAAACGCATTTTTGTGCGTACATTATAAAGCTGGTTGAAACAGATGTGATACCTAGATAAAAAAAATGTAGTACTACACTATTGTACACTTTAAAATGGTCTAAAAAGCGTCCGCGATGGCATATGTCTATCTCTTAGGGATAACCCACAATAATTAATTTTTTATCCTCATTGATTTTTATTATCTTTCTTCTTTACTATTGAGTTCATGTATATTAGGTATATATTTGAAAACTTTATAAATCGCTAGTATTGTTCATTTTCATAGTTAATAGGTCGTCTGAATGGGTCTAACCTCACTTTAAAATGTTTCTACCAAACAGTAGTTTTTTTTTATTCCAGTGTGAAGGTTGACATAACACTGGAAATACAGGGTAATATGACAATCAATGACAATCAATAAGTACAGCCACGATAAAGAACAATCAACAAATTGACTAATCGAGATATATCCCTCAGTCCTTCGTAATGCGGACATATTGTAATCAGATTCACACTACATCTCATGCATTGGCTGGCTCTAATAGCACTTTTGTGAGGGATATCAAACAGCGTAGGAATCACAAATATAATTGAGCAATAATTATTCAATTCGTATAGGTATATTTCAACAGCACACAGATGCAGAACAAAAACAAATGTTCATTACAAAGATGTTAATCCTATTGGGGATCAAACCCGCGACCGTTGACACATTTGGGACACCGAATACGTTATCGGACGAATCAAGGTATTTTTTATTATAATATAGATAGAAAAGATTAATAGGTATTATTTACGCATAAAAAAAACACATATTTGAATTTATTTGATTTTCCTTAGCCCAATCAATTATAAGACAATTAAATAGCATTAATTTTTATTTATATAATTCCCGGACTATTACAATTTTGATTTCAAACTTGATCAGCGGTAGAATAATTGTTTAATGAGGTGACAATTCAATTAAGCAGTAACTTTTATCTGAAGAAGAGTCTTCAGTTAAGTTATATTTTACGCTTATTATTTCTTACTAGTCCATGGAACATGTTCAGTCAGTTATTATCCTTGTTTCTTTTATTTTCGACTTTAGTTTTACAAGTTTTAATTGCGTTAGACTTATAAAATGAATTTACATTTGATTGCCTTGTTGAGTTTCTAAAACCTCTAGGCAATGACGCAGTATTCTTAATAAAACTTTTGTCACCAGAAACTCTCATGCCTAATTTTGGACTTTGGTATCTTTTTGACTTCTTATTTAGGAGAGCTATTGGGATAGTCTTCCTATTTCTTATTGGCACTTCTTTTATTACATCGTACTGGATAGCTGTGGTCCTTTTCGAGGGGCGTTTAGTTTCTTGAATGTATTTCGGATCAGCTGGTACGGGCATATTAGCGACCATGATTTTAATGTCGCTCAGCGTCTGACCATTGTAATTGACATCATCCTGCAATTTGTCTATTTTCTTTTCTAAATCTTTAAACGTGGACGATATCTGTTGTAACAATATATCTAGAGGACGTTTCTGTAGGAGCGACATCATAATTTTGGAATACCACAAATAATTTAGTTGGTATTTCAATAGAAATTCACTTTTGGAATGATCACATTTCGCTACAAGATATTTTATAGGGAAGGGAACTCAAAATATTTGACGGAATATACCAAGCAATTGAATGCAATAAGTATATTCTTTGAAACTGTCATACATATTTTTTTTGTTGTTTCAAAGGAGAATGTATCAAACATTCTTGCCTGAATTAAACATGTTTGCCTCTGTGGAAAGAAAACGAAAATACAATTAAAATGATGTAAATTCTATTAAATTTGACACTAATGATTTTCCTAAATATATACAGTACATAAAATATTTAAAGAAACAAATATCCTACACGTCGGAAATAAAGAACTCATATATTCTTTTAACCAATATTTTGTTAATAAGTCTGTAAAAATGCCGTAGTAAAGAAATTTTAGAGTGTCGTATGAAATTAAACGAAATTGAAAAAGATGTTTAAATATACATACATATGTTAAAGTGGTTCTTCAAATTTAGAGCGAATGAGTTAAAGTAAAAAACAAAACGGAGTCAATTTTAAAGGTCTAAATATGCTGACTAGATTGAACTTAGTATATGTAAAGTTTTGGTGTGGTTGACTTTCGACTGGTGCTCGGGTGCGATAAAATTAATCAATAATGATATGGCGAGGAAAGTACATACTCCTAACACTAAAGCAATGATTCGCTGTCTATTATGTTGAGGATCAATGAGTATTGATGTATTTAGGTTATAAATAGACTTGTCTAATTCATTTGATTAAATGTAATAACTAGGCATAACGAATATACTAAATTAGAAAAAGAAACTGATAAATTAGCAAGCTGGTAACATTTTTCACAACTGTCATTTTGATTGACATGTGTCAAATTCTAGTCACTGTCAAGCGTGCAACACGATCGCAATGGGTGACACCGCCGCTGAAGATATCCAAAAATTAAATATCAATGAAAAGGCAGGATTTTAAATAGTATTTTTAACATCAAATGTCCATAGATTTGTTGTTTAAGTGATGTTAAAGTTTTTGAACTTGCGTGGTGGGTACGTGGTCCGCTGCAAAGAGGGCTATGCCACATGGGTCTGTAGGCTATTTCGTCAGAAATGATTCACGAAAAAAATATAGGAAATACAACTTCAAGTATTAACAAGTCCTTGATAACTTGTTATTGTTTATACAAGTGTTACATTTAATTAACAATTCGAAATTGAGAAGTGGCATCTTTGTATAAAAATTAGCGCAGCAAACTTCGCCTAAAGTTAATCGTGTCCTAAATTTTGCAGATTGACTTGACGAATTGTGAATATATTGTCATTATAGTTATACTCAGATAATTTTGCAAACATGCATTTTTGTTCTAATATTTAATTCAAATAGGTTTATAAAACTCGCTCAATTGCGCGACAAGCACTTGTCGCGGAATTGATGAATAATATGTATGAATTAATAATTTTAACTGTCTATTAATTCATTTGTCTATAATTTTTTTGTATTTTATTAAAATATGGTCTATACTTCATTTAAAATAGTTAAATTCTGTAAGTAACCAACACTTGTTTCTAACAGTCCAAGGCGAAAGCCATGAAGGAAAAAAAGAAGAAAACTGAAGACTCCTCCGGAGTGTCCGAAATGAAACCGTGGCCTGAATATATACAAAAGCGTATTACTCTATGGGATAAATTCAAAACAGAGTATGCCGAAAAGCTAGCTGCGAAACCAGATATGAGCATTGTAGTAACTCTTCCAGATGGCAAGACAGTAGGAGCCAATGCATGGAAGACCACCCCTTATGATGTTGCTAAAGGGATTAGGTAAGAATGCTATTATTACTCTATCCTCGCTAGTTTTTTCATTCATGATAATGTTAATAATGTTGTATGTTATTACTTGCCAACATAGCGAGTTTTGGGAACAATAGTAAGTACTCTTTTATTGGGTGGACATTTTTTGGGGAGTGTGACCGATTCGAACTAAAACAGTTTTTTATGTTTGCTTTGATTGTAGCTTATTGATAATTGTATTTTTACATGCATTATCTGTTGGTATTTTGAAAATTCTTCTAATATTTATTATACATCTTAATATAATTTTATTATATATTATATAATTGTATGTCTTACAAAATTATTAGTGTTCATGTATTTCTTGCATGAAAGCATGATGATACATATAGCTTTACAACTGTTTTAACAGAAATATCATAATTTCTGTGTAACACATTATTATAAAAACCTACTTAAAAAATTTTTGGTTATCCTAAGTCACACTCTACTTAAAAACTCCACCCACATGTATACCCTCCGAACCTAATGTAACACTGTTTCTTCTGCAGCCAGGGTCTAGCAGATTCCACAATCATTGCCCGGGTCAACAACGAACTTTGGGACTTAGACAGGCCTTTAGAAGTTGACTGCAAACTTGAACTCCTGCGGTGGGATAACACTGATGCCCAGGCTGTGTTCTGGCACTCGTCTGCTCATATGCTTGGAGAAGCTATGGAGAGGGTATGTTTTGTGAATGGGTATCACTAGGGGTGGGATGTATATGTGTATTAAATGTTTAGTTCTTCCTAATATAGGATTTGGAGTAGATTTTTATCAATTTTTTAAATAAAAAAAAAAAGGGATGATGAAAAATGTATTGTTCTACTAAACTAGTGTTCATTCTCTTCTTAGGTTTATGGTGGATGTCTGTGCTATGGTCCACCCATTGAAGAAGGATTCTACTATGACATGTATTACCCTGACAAAGGAGTAAGTATTTTATCATGTAAATTAATCCTTACATCTTTTTGGTGATTAAATTAAATCACTTTGTGATTCTGATTGAAGATCTGATTGAAAAACAACATTTGAATAAAGTAATTTTAATATTGACTATCATAAATTCAATTGACGAAAGGGATAATGTGCAGGTTTACAGAAAGTATAATTAAAAATTAAAAACAATTAATTTGTTGTAACTTTATTATTAGAAAAGCTATTTTTAATTATGTTTATTCTGTTCTTCACTAATATTATTGAAATTTAATCATCATTTACTTGAATTTATTAATGTAAGGCAAACATAAATAAATACAAGCATATTTGCCTCTCATGCCAATTGAATTTTGACTGTAATATGTGTGATCCTTTCCTTACTATCCTTAAGTGTTTTGACAGTTTAGCTGTCAGGGAGCAATATAGACAACTTACCGGGATAAGAGATCCTCAGTTAATCAATGATAAATGTAAGAAAATAAGAATATAAATATATTATTTGCAGATTTCCACCACTGACTATCCAGTGCTAGAAAGCCTAATAAAGAAGATCGCCAAGGAGAAGCAGCCTTTCGAACGCTTAGAGCTCACAAAGGAACAGCTGTTAGAGATGTTCGATTACAACCCATTTAAAGTCCGGATTCTCAAAGAAAAGGTTGACACCCCTACTACTACCGTGTACAGGTAATATACATAGCTATTAACTTTAAATAATGTTTATGTACAAAACTTAATGAGTTTATATATACATATAAATAATAAATTGACACTGCATCTTAATATCAAAAATAAAACTAAAAAGCAGAATTAACACACCAGAAGAGTTAAAAATTGAAAGAAAAAATATAAAAGCGGCGCAACCTGCGAAAGATCTGGCAGACTACGAGATATCCAAGCGCCAAAACAATATTTAATAGGTTCTTAGTGGAGTTCAATTAGCAAAGATGAGAATGAAATCATTCAAAACTTGATCCCTCTGTTGAAACTAATTACTCGCTATGGAAAGTCACTAAACATCTAAAGCCCCTTAAAATCCACATACTACTAATAAAAAAACAGTAAGGAAGATTAGGCTAGATCGGACCTCGGCGACAATATTTGCACCCTTTCCACCGAGCTACAATGAACAAGAAACTAAAGAAAACCTAGAAACTGTAGATCAAATGTGTTTGCTCCTGAGGTGGACAAGTCCAAAATACTGCGAAATAAGAAATCTAAAAGACGGGAAAGTACCCGGCTACGTCCACATAGACGGAACACTTTCGGAAAAACTTCCACGCAAAGAAATAATGAAATTGATCCACATTTTCAACTCCTGCCTGAAACTAGAACATTTTCTGAGTCAGTGGAAAACCGCACAGGTAGTAATAATAGCAAAGCCTGGGAAACCCGCACAAGAGATGACTTCATACCTATCAGCCTGCTGCCAGTTGTTGGAAAACTTTTTGAGAGGATACTCCTAAAACGAATGAAAGAGTATCTTGACACAGTGTTACCTAACCATAAATTCGGGTACCCCGAAAAGCACGGAACTATGGAACAAATCCACCGTATAGTTGACGTTATCAGCAGAAGCCTAGAAAACAGTCTATATTGCTCTGTGGTCTTCCTTGAAATCAGGCAGGCATTTGAAAGGGCATGGTGGACATATCTTTTAACTAAAAAATATGCTCCCACATACTTTTCTCTCCATTCTTAAATCATATCTGTAAAAAAAGAAGCTACCAGGTCCACGAAACCTCGAAACCTCCACGATATCAGATCAGGTGTCCCCCAGGGTAGCATACTGGGCCCAATCTTGTACCTCATATTCACAACAGACAGACCGACAAGCGATTGAATGTCAATTGCGACGTATGCTGATGATACAGCTTTGCTATGCACAAACACAAATCCACAATCTGCCTCTTAACTGTTGAAAACCCAACTCGACGAAATAGGACAGTGGCTGAAAAGATTGAGAATAAAGGCAAATAAAAGTGAATCTGTTCTCGTGACAAGGAAAGAAACCTATCCATCCCTAAAGTTGAATGACAAAATAATACCTCAAGAGGACGATGTTAAGTGCCTGGGAATGCATTAGGACTGAAGATTGACCTAGCAAAAGCACAAGCATATGGGTCAAAAGAAAACATCTGGATGTAAAACTTTGAAGCTTTAGCTGGATGGCTGGACGACACTCATAACTCAATGACAACAGCAAATTATTAATTTATAAAAGCATTTTGAAACACATCTGAACCTACGGCATTCAACTATGGGGAACCGCCAGCAATATTAACATTGAAATACAAGAAAGAGTTCATAGCAAAACAAAGAGAACAATGTTGGGAATTCCCCAGTGTATTAGCAATAAATACATGTATCTCGACCTTAGCTTAAACACTGTCCGGCAGGAAATAGGCAAAGGGCAGTCTCCAACATACCCGACTAAAGAGACATGATATACCAAATCTAAATCAAAGATTCCCCCAATTACAAAATGAAAGAGAACACTGTAAACACCATCCAGTAGTTAGGCCTCTTGTAGGTGACATTACCAACAGATTGGGCTAATCAGTCAAACCAGTGGCTAATTGTTTTTAAACAGATTGCCATGGAGCATAAACACAACAAAACATAAAAAACTACATCTCATACTTTGACCTGAGTCCGAAATTGAAGCACTTTTGATATGGATATCAGACAACAAAGGAAGCATTACTTCCTCCTCCCTTTCTTATTATTAATACAACACTTGTACATGTATTGTACACCCAGACACAGAACAAACAAAATCAATATAATTTTTCGTCGTGGTTGGGGATCAAACCAATAATAATGATACTGATATTCGTAACACAAGTGCTTTATGCTACTTATCTCGGAGTCCGGTCAACATATGAGATGAGTGAATTCATTTATTTATTATTTATTGTATGAGTTACGGCTTGAGTAAAACAGGTGAAACTCCTAATCTATGAAATGTTATGGTAAATGAACATTTTTCTTTCAGATGTGGACCACTCATAGACTTGTGTCGGGGCCCTCACGTCCGGCACACTGGCAAAGTCAAGGCAATGAAGGTTACCAAGGTATGACCCTTTTTAAAAACTAGCTGATATTCGCGAATTCACCTGTGGCTGTGGAAAACATAATGCTCGATCTTTCTGCTCGATTGAATCAAGAACGGAGAGTTCCGTTGAAGAATCTAAAGTTACTGTTGAATGGGCAGCGGGCAAGTTATTTATTACGTAGAAGCGACAACTAATGGGCTAATGGGCAAGGTTCTGAGTTGGAGACCTCGTGCCAACCAACGACGCTCCGAATATATTACAACAATAATAATATTCACATATCTCATATATTGACCTGACTTTGTGGTAAGTCGCTTATAGCACCTGTGTTACGGACATCAGACAATAGAAGAATTACAAATATAATGCTTCAATACGTATTTTTAACACCTAGACACAGGACAAACACAAATACCATCAAAGTCAAATATATCTTTTTTAATAAGTCTATCACTGGCACTTTCAAATCGTCAAATCAACAACAAAAAATCTATGTGTATAGATTAGCTAATTACATTTTTACTCAAATGACCGATGACCCGGACATCCAGTGTTATAACATCCATTTAAACAAATAGGTCATCGAGTGTCCTACGTTCATACTAGTCTGCCGGTACCAGACGCGTATTATAACTAAGTTTAAGGCAGGTTTAGTACACGAGCCACCATAAAAGAACCGGCAAGAAAAACTGACTCTTATATGGTTATAACACCTGATGGTGGATATTGTTGGAACCCATACTGGCGTCGGCGCTAGCAAACCGTTGTCTTAACAGTAGATGTTAGAGAAAATCAAATTCAATCCCAAGCAGTTTCATCATTAATATATAATTGCAAGCAGTAATAAACTTTAGCAATAGGTTTATCTGTAAGTCTTACTCAAATAAATATCTGTTCTAAGCGGGGATCGGACCCACAGCCCTTGGCACATAAGATAGGATTACTACCACCTGCGCCATCGGGCCCGTCAAAACATATATAAAGCAACTTGTATATCATCAGCCCCGCCCGATGGCATAACTTCTTCAAATTCCTCATTTCACACATTTAGTAAAAAAATCTTTTTAACAAAGCTAGCAATGTCAATCCTAGACTTAAGAGGAACCCTTATGGTTTGTTTTACCGGACATTCCAAGATCTGCAGTGTACGGAAAGATATTAGAGTATATAATAAAATACCCCTTGAACTTAAAGAATTAGATATCTATTTATTTTCAAAAAAAGTTTGCTATTGCCTAAATACTGAAAATGTCTAGATGATTTTTTAAATATAAAATCTTGAATTGTTTTGTTTTGTATGTTTTGCTAAACATACGTATTTGTTAAACTTTTGCATCTAACTAGAACTTTTTTACCGTTGCATATCGCAAATAAAGAATTATTATTATTATTACACCACGTTCGCGCGCTAAAGCGTGCAGTCCCTGCCGAATATCGGTCGCACTAGTGCGGCAGGGCTTCTTTTGTTAACACCGATTATGTCTCCAACGACGGCTACTTGAGCCAAGTTCTGGGCGAAGAGGAACCCTCGATTAGCCAAAGGTTTCCTTTCTATCCCCACAAAGTTCGTGGAAATAGTCCACTAACAGGTTGGCCTGTCAAAAAATTCAAGCGTAGCCCTGGTATCTGACTCGATGATTTCGCGGGACATGACATTTAACTTTTGCTAACCCTACATTGGTATATTACCGAATTAATTTAGTAGAAAATACCATATGCTGTTCCCATTCCCATAGAGTTCTGCAACTTACTGGGAAGGCAAGGCTGAAGCGGAGAGTCTGCAGCGGATATACGGGGTCTCTTTCCCAGAACCCAAGCAGCTTAAAGAATGGGAAATCATCCAGGAGGAAGCCGCTAAGAGGGACCACAGGAAAATCGGGAAGGTAAGCTTAGATCGGGAAGTTTATGGGTAGCGATGCTGACGCCCAATTTCCTGCATTAAATTATATGACAGAACCCTTTTTTTTAAGTATGTATTTTTTTATGACTAAGTAGAAAAACATGCGTAAGGTCTCAGTGGCAGTAAACGTCACCGCAGCCTGTAGGTGCTTTTAATATCGCATGGATATCACTAGCGCGTTGCCAACCGTGATACTTGAAGAGTATGTCACATTATCCAGTAATTTCACTGCCTCTCTCACCCTTCAAGCTAGAATACAGCATGGTGAAAACTGCTTTTTGGTGGAAGAATTAAGGGAAATTGCAGACAACCTTTTTATGAAGTGTACTTCATGATTTAAAGTACAGTGCCAAATTTGTAATAATGTCCTATTGTTCTAGTTCTAAAAGCGTAATAAACTGATGGACAATTTTTAGCATTTTTTTACTTTTTTAGTTGAGTAGTAGTTTCACTCGGGAAGTTGTAGAATTTTTTACTTATTTTGCAGCCATCTTTTACTTCCTTGTTGATTTCAGTTTGCTCTAGTCAACTTTGGACCCCCGTTTACCCCCTTGGGGGTGAATTTTCAAAAATCCTTTCTTAGTGTTCCCCTATATGATAGAAAAAACCCCTATGCATTTTTTAAAGTTTTTAACCCTTATAGTTTAGACCTTGCGTTAATGTTTCAGTCAGTCAGACAGCTTCTCCTATTATATATATATATATATATATATAGATTGTATGAGGATGACAAAATAAATGCTGTATTTTAGATATAGCAGCTTCAAACCAAAGTCTGCCATTTTAATCGTAATTTAATGTAATCGTTTTTCTCCCTTGTCTCTATAGGAACAAGAGCTATTTTTCTTCCACGAAATGTCGCCTGGATCTTGCTTCTTCCAACCACGCGGGGCTCACATATACAACACCCTCGTCAACTTCATTAAGGAACAGTATAGGTAAGCGAGGATGTTATATTCGTCATTGTAAACTAAGAAAACGAATTATGTTAGTATATTTCAAATGTCAAAATTTAAAATTGTCGTATTTTCCATAGAATGTGGCGCCATCTTTAATCTGGCGGTAAACTGAACAAAATTTTCTTGTGGGGTCTGGAACGTAATATTAGATTTTTAACAGATTAGCTCCTCTGTATAGAAAAAAAGTCGTAGATTGTCTATGGACATCATATTTCGTCATCATCATCATCATTACAGCCATTGGAGTTCCACTGTTGGACATAGTCCTCCCCCAAGAAAGGGGAAATTTGGCGCATTATTGCCGCGCGAGGCAAGCGTGTTGGCATTTATGACCTGTACATTTGAGCTACACTGCCTTGGATGGATATACCGCCATCTGTTGGTTCTGTTACCTTAGTCGCCTCTACCGACACCTAGTACAGGAGTTACTATTTTGCTCTGCCGGTACTTCATGGAAAACGCATTATTTATTGAAATATTTTTATTACTTGGGCCAGCAGAATTTGAGTTCGATTTCCACTAGTTTCTATAACGATAGTCTACGCGTTTTTAGTACTTAATTTGTTCGCTCGCCATCAGATGCCGTGGATTCCAAGAGGTGGTGACGCCAAACATGTATAATGCCAAGTTATGGCAGACGTCTGGCCATTGGGCGCATTACTCCGAGAACATGTTCTCCTTCGATGTAGAGAAGGAAACCTTCGCCCTCAAACCCATGAACTGCCCTGGACACTGGTGAGTTTTGGAATTGCTTGATTTTATCTCTAAATACTGATCGGAATAAAAAAGACATCATTGATTTTATTTTTAAAATGTTCTGTACACGAAGTATCAATTAATTTAACTTTTAAAGTTAAACTTCTATATTTGTATTATTTTTCTCCTTTCTCTGCCTCTACTCGTATTCGTCTGTCAGTTATAGCGCACACATTTGCTTTGAAAAAATCAGTAAAATCTATTAATGTTTTATCCTTACATAAATTTTGCTGCACTCTATTTTTCGGTCATTACTTTGTGTTACTTAAATATCCTGTGTTTACGTTCGTAAGCATGTTCTGTGATTGTAGAAAGTTTACGTTTTAGGTTATCTTGTCTTGAATATATGTATCCATACAGTTCTTTATATGAGCATCGAGTCCGGAGTGAAAAATGTTATATCGATAACTCATATCGGCGTCCAAACATAATTATATATAAATCTAGACCACCTGTATCCCCCTATAACCTAAGTGAAAAAAAAACAAACTATAGAGTAGTCCAGTAGTCCAGCCCAGAAAATTTATCTGTCGACTGTATAAAAATACCTTTTTATAGTTAACTAGTCCATAGTTACTTGTTGCTTCACTAACCTGTTTTCTTTCTGTAACTCTCTCCTCATCATATCGGAAACGAAAATTTAAGAAACGAGGACTATCATTGTTTCAACAGGTTCGATACATAAGCTTCGTGTTTGCACTTATATGGAGCGGAGGATGTTCCGTTTGCACGGACCGGATAATTTGTTCGTTGATAATCCGATTCCCGATCGTTCGCGCAGCCTGATGTTCGACAATCGCAACCGGTCGTGGCGCGAGCTGCCGCTGCGCATGGCGGACTTCGGCGTGCTGCACCGCAACGAGCTGAGCGGCGCGCTCACCGGCCTCACGCGCGTGCGCCGCTTCCAGCAGGACGACGCGCACATCTTCTGCGCGCCGCACCAGATCGAGCAGGAGATGGTGAGTGGGGGCCTGCGCGCCTGCGCACGCCCGCGCACGCCCGCGCACGCCCGCGCACGCGCACGTCTGCGCTTCTAAAATTATATCTACATTCAAAGACCGCACAATAATGTACGTCATATGCTGCGTTGAAGTAAAATGTATATCGTCTTTGTTCTCAGGTGGGGTGCCTGGAGTTCCTGGAGCACGTGTACACCACTTTCGGGTTCACATTCCAGTTGAAGTTGTCCACCAGGCCCGAGAAGTATCTGGGTGATTTGGCCACCTGGGACCAGGCTGAGAAGGTGCAGTGTACAAACATTAAACTGCCTCTAGGATAAGTCGCTTAAGGCACAATGCCTTAAGACCCAACGGATATCAGACGATAGAGGGAGTTATCATTAAAGCCATTGAAAGGCCCCTGCTGGACATAGGTCTCCCCAAGAAAGGAGAAATTATGCCGATAATTAATAATAATAATAAATTCCCACAACATCTCATATATTGACCTGACTCCGTGGTAAGTCGCTTAAAGCACTTGTGTTACGAATGCCAGACAACAGAGGAATCACAAATATACTACTTAAATACATATATTTTACACCCATACACAGAGCAAACACAAATATCATCATATAAATATTTGCTCTGGGTGGGAATCGAACCCACGACCCCTGGTGCACAAGACAGGATCACTACCCTCTGCGCCATCGGGCCCGTCAATTGCTGTGCTTGGAAAACATACTGGAATTTGCAGAGCGTGGCTTTCGCGACAGAAATGCTGCCCATATGTACGGGACCTGTACATTTGAGCTACAATGCTTCGGATGGATATCTCGCCATCTATCGGTTCTGGCACCTCAGTTGTCTCCTTCGGGGACGGTACAGGGTGAGGTACTATTCTTCTGTACCGGTAGTTCACCAGTGTTGTGCTACTAGGTGTCACTTATATGTATTTAAGTATTATATTTGTAATACCTCTGTTGTCTGATATCCGTAACACATGTGCTTTAAGCTACTTTCTTGGAGTCAGGTCAACGTATGAGATTTCGTGTGAATTCATTATTATAATTTAAATATATTGTTTTACATATCGTTTCTATTTTGTACAGGCGTTGGAAGATTCCCTGAATAAGTTCGGTCGTCCCTGGCAACTGAATCTAGGTGACGGTGCGTTCTACGGCCCCAAGATCGACATCACCATACTGGACGCCCTGAGGCGTTCCCACCAGTGCGCCACCATACAGCTGGATTTCCAGCTGCCAGAGCGGTTCAACCTCAACTACGTCAGGTAATTACAGACTGGCTGCTGCTTGTGTCTTCGCTCAAATGGAGTGTTGGGACCTGATGTGTTCTATTGCTGTGTATGTTTTTTATGGATGGAAAAATACAGTTCTTATTATTTTAACTATTCCACTACATAATCCAAGTCAATGACATTTTGAAATAGACGTTTAAATCTATCTCTTAATATTATTATAATAATTACAAAAAGGTTTTATTCTGTTAATCTGTAGATATAAAAGGAGAAGCTGACTGACTGACATATTAATGCAAGGCTAAACTATAAGGGGTATATTAGAAATTTAACACATATATTCCTTTTATAACGTAGGGGAGCACTAAGAAAGGATTTTTAATATTCAACCCCTAAGAGGGTTTATTGGCCTATAAATCTAGTGAAACGACCACCCCCCTTATAACCGAAGGTTTCTGTCCTCAGCGAGAGCGGCGACAAGAAGCGGCCAGTGATCATCCACCGCGCGATCCTCGGGTCCGTTGAGCGCATGATCGCGATTCTGAGCGAGTCGTACGCTGGCAAGTGGCCCTTCTGGCTCAGCCCGCGCCAAGTGTGCGTGGTGCCGATCGGGCCCGCCTTCGACGAATACGCAGTGCAGGTTCGTTATAGCCAGCGATTATATTTATTAATTTTTATTATTTCAAAATTCGTTCCTCTTATTTTCTTATTGACAAAATAAATGTTGAAACTTACAGCCAATAAAGGATTCTACATGTGTTAATTAAGAATGTACATAACATAACCAGAGGTAGTTTAAAAGGGATGACTACACACACACACGCGCGCATATATATTGAAATGTAAAAATAATGTATAAAACAACATTTACCTTTTGATAGCTAAAATGAATGTTGGAGATAATAATCTACCTGTTCCGATGTCGCACTTCTTGCTGGTGTTCTCGGCGTGGTACGCGGTAACAAAAAAGGGCGCTGGCAAAAGAAATAGATAATAACTTTTGACATTGCCTGCCAGGTGAACAAGCAGCTGTTCGCGGCCGGCTTCATGTCGGAAGTGGACACGGACGCGGGCGACACGCTCAACAAGAAGGTGCGCAATGCACAACTTGCGCAGTTCAACTACATCCTAGGTGAGTGTACACATAGCTTCGATTTGTAGTCACGTGGTCTAAATTCTCTAATGACAGTCTATATGCAGTTCAACTACATCCAGTGTACATTAAGATTTATGATTAGTGAGGGAAGGCTTTATCAAATGGATTAATCCTTCCCTTACGAATCCTTATACACCGCATATACCTTAAGAGTTGTATACAGTTCAACCTCATACTGAGTGAGTGTGCATAGCTTTATGATAGATGAAGTGAGTTTTAGCCGCGTGGCCAATTTTTTTTGATAACCTGGCAGTTGATGTACTTGGTAAGTGTACAATCAGATTTATGAGTCGCAAGTAAGGTTTCGTCCAGTTGCGTATATTCTGTGATAAATTACTGTCCCAGTATATATCTAAGAACACCCCTGTGTTCCGGTCTGAAGGGTGAGAGAGAAAGTGAAATGTCTGGTTAAAAGTGCATAGTGTCTTCATTTCACAAGAATATATAGTGCTAGACCAGGTCGACAAAAAAACATACAGTCTGCGTGATAGTAAGCGTCACCAACGCGTTGTTAACCTTGCGACTTAAGGATGTTATGCCACAATACCCAATAGATTCACTGCTTCTCTCACCATTCATACCTAAACACAGCAATGCTAACACTGCTATTTGGCTGTAGAAATAGGTGAGAGTGAGAGACCAATGCAGACTACCTTTTATATGAGGTCTAACGCATGTAAGAAATAGAGCTCCGTGCGTTTTAAAAGGCTTTCGGGGTCATTCGGGCGTACGATCGTTGATTGATAGAGGACCTCGCTTATCCCTCCCTTGGCGCTGGTATTGACCTCTTACCAGAATTAGGTTCATCCGAAAAAAAATCTTAATAGTTACTGTACAAGTCAACCACGTTCTAGACCAGGGTTTCCCAACCTTCATATAATTGAGCCTCTCCAATTCAAAAATAATATTCACATGCCCTCTAAGTTTAAAAACACACATTTTTTTTACAACTATATTATTTATTTGAATTAAAATTAAAAATAATGAGTTCTATACAGATATTGTACCGATTACGCCCCCCCCCCCTGGTATACCACTACGCCCCCCAAGGAGGGCGTTCCCCCCTGGTTGGGAGCACCTGTTCTAGATAAATGTACTGGCACTTCTGCGTTGTACCAATTCGAGGCTATCTCTCTCTTTCTTTCTTTTTTTATTAGACCAGGTCGACTAACGAGCATAGTATAACATAACCACGTAATAGTAAGTGTCTATAGACGTCTGTAGAGGTCTATCTGTTGATAGAGTCTGTAATATCACAAAGACATCATTAACCCGTTGCCAAACTTGTGACTTGTGAATATTATGCCAGTAAATTCACCGCCTTTCTTACGAAGACTGCTATTTAGCGACCAATGCAGACGACCTTTTCTGATCTACCTCATGAGACTTGCTTAATTATTCTTTCGACGGGCTTGATGGCGCATCCGGTAGTGATCCTATCTTATGCGCTAAAGGTTGTTGGTTCGTTCCCAAGAGTCATATGATAAATGTGTTTGTTCTGTGTCTGGGTGTTAAATATATTTGTGATTCCTCTGTTGTCTGAAGTCCGTAACACTTAAGCATTTCAACGCTTTTAGCGACTTGTCTCGGAGTCAGGAGGTCAATGCATGAGATGTTCTGTGAATAACTTAATAATGTTGGCATTCGTTTTAACAGTGGTCGGTGAAAGAGAGAAGAATTCTGGCACAGTGAATGTCCGCACGCGCGACAACAAGGTGCACGGAGAAATGTCAATCCAGGGTCTGATCGACCACCTGAACGCGCTGGTTAAGGACAAGACCCTATCCGAGGACAGCGAGCTGCTGAAATAACACACCGGTGACATCTTTGATCATCAATGATGATTTCGTAAATAGCATTTTATAGGATTGAAGCCTCAGTTGTATATTCGAGAAAAGCATTTTTTTAATTAGGATTTCCGACAGAGATAAAACACAACAACACAAGTAAATTTTGAATACATTCCCTCCTTTATTTCTACCCAATTATAGGAACTCACATCATGACACAAGGTATATATATAGAGCTTGTGCCAATCCTGGATCCTATGTAATGCGCCACAAGGGTCCTGGGTTCGAGCCCCACCCAGGACAAATGTTTATATTATGATATTTGTGTTTATTCTGTCTGGGTGTTCAAAATTTGTATTCAAGTTATATTTGTGATTCCTCTGTTGTCCGTAACACATGTGCTATAAGCTACTTACCTCGGATTCAGGTTAATGTATGTGTTATAACATACATACAAAAAAAGTTAATGTATGTATAGGGAATCGATACATAATATAAGGAAGCGATGGCTCACTCAACTGAGTGAGCCATCTGTGCTCATCGTATTTTATGGTCAAATCTACTAAACTTCGATTTATAAAGTGCTGTTTTTGAATCTAATCTTACTAATGTGTAATTTTTAAAACGAAGCATGAGAATGATGAAAGTTTAGGTAAGGTCTGCAAAATCTACTTAAGAGAGTAGTGTCATCATATACATTATTTATATAAAAAAGAAGTAAATTTTTTTCTTATATACTATGAATATATTCGGCCAGTGACATTAAAATTTTAAAATAGACAAGTCTAGTGAGGGATAAAACAGCGAAAAGCAACTCTATTGTTTACCTAATAAGGGTTACGTATCCAACAGTGTTTCTATTTAAAAATAAACGTTCATTCTGTCTAGTGAAAAGAAAGTAGTAGAAATTTTTCAATGTAGTAATTTATTTAGCTTTCTTTCCAACTTTCTTTATGTAAGGTGAATTGTTGTTTATATTTATAATGTGATGTTTGTAATTCATTGGTTACAGATAAAAGAAAAACTGTACTCATTTGCATTTAAATTGAGAAATGCCTTCGTTTATTCTATTACTTTACCAGTACGGCCTGACATGTGTGTTAATGATAAGAAACAACACTATACAACATAGTATGGATAAATTAATAAAAAAAAATGGCGGTGCACATGTCGTCAATGTTACTGCGTACACGGTTGTCGACTGTCGGTAGACAACATGTCCTGGCGCAGATTCCTAAACATTAAAGATAATGGAAAATACCTTTTATTTTATAGAGTTAAAAATAAATTATTCAATTCAACACTGAAAATTACATAAGTATCTACATTTTATCTTTAAAAATATTTAATATAATTGTAACAAATAAATTTATAGAAAGGAATTGTTTCACTGTTTTTAATTTATTGTTTTATAGTTCGATATTATATTCGATATTTGTCCAGGCTAATAAATTCTTAATAAATTTATCCACTCACAGAGAAATAATGAGTTCTCATCTAATTTTTCTGCATGAATATTTTTAATCATGGTATTATTTGACAACATATACATTTGAACGGAACACTGATGTCGAACTGATGGTTCCTGTAAGGTTCTGGAGACCACTTACAAGGTGGACAGACCATCTGATTAAAACCACAGGATCGTGCTGGACATTGACCTCATACAACCGGTCCTATTGGAGATCGTTTGGGAGGTCTAAATCCAGCAGTGGATAACTTTCGGCTGAACGATTATGTTTGCTTAAGGCGGTTTCCACTTGAGTTTTCTAGTGACTTATTATGTTGGATATATCCGTCATTGATCTTTTTCGTTGACAGTAGTAGTCGTCAGTATTCCCGGTTGGTATGTTTGGTGTCCGCTTGCCAGCTCGCCTAACATTGGCTCGAGCCAAAATAGGACTATTAAGACGGAAGCGATATAAACACCAGGGGTTGTCTATTGTTTCCAGTCGACAACTCATTTAAGTCACTATGCATTTAAGTGATATTATGTATGATCGCAACGCGTGTGGGTAATCGAAGAGCTCAGATCTTTCTTTCGTGTTATAAATGTATTGTTATTCAAGTGTTTTTCTTTAAAACTTCAATTAATCTAATTGGACCTGCTTGTTTGTTTGAAGTGATCCCACGCGCGCTCTTTGCAGGGATTAACTTAATTTTTATTTATACATTAGGCTAAGTTTCCGGTGGTCAATAAAAATTCCAAGATACAAAGTGTTTTATTTATTTAAGACGACCCTTAAATGCATACGAATGCTAAACGTAGGATTCTCAATGGACGCTAGAATAGTAGCACTCTTTATATTTCGTTGGACCTGCATTGTGGTGCGTTAGTCTGTAAGGCCGAGGCCAATATAACTTTGGCCTACGACATCCTTACTTCCTTACTTATATATTATAAATGTGAAAGTAACTCCGTCTGTCTGTCTGCTACGCTTTCCCGCTTAAACCTCTCAACCGATTTTGATGGAATTCGGCACAGACAATCTTTAGACCCTGAGAAAGGACATAGCCTATTTTTTAATTAATAGGTCGAAAAGGGGGGTGAAAAGTTGTATGGAAGTATTGCTATTTTTAGAGCTAGAAACTTGAAACTTATTTATCAGGCCTATTTGATTCAAAATAAATAAACATGACATTCAAAGTTTATATAAGTTGAGGTAAAGAGGTATGGTACCCAAAAAAGCTAATCCACGCGGACGAAGTCGCGGGCACTAGTTAGTTGTTTATAAAATAAATCTGCAATTTCTAGTAATGCTTCTAGCGAGCCAGTTATGCGTTCCATGGCCAAGGGTAGCAGGGTCCAGTGGTACGATACAGCAAATTTATGACAGATCAAAATGTTTCAGGTGTAGTTTACTGCAAATTCAGTACCGAGTATGAACAACCAGAAAGGAACCTGTAAAGTGGTGGTGTTAAAAGTTCTATTAATTATTGCTAATAGAACTTTTAATAATAATTCTAGCGCCAGCAAACAAAGGTCGATCATTGTTGATTGATCCCGGACCTTAGGTTTTACACGTTCTGTGAAAACACCTCATACAAAAAGGCTCCCATAGATCTCATGAGATCGACAAACAAACGCACCAAACATCTATAGTATATTCTACGCACGTCTTCGCTCCCTATATACACATTTTTTTCTTATTTGTACCTGCTTAGCAATCTGTTTAATTTATAAATAGTCTAATATGCTATCAGATTCTCATCAGTAAAGTATCCTCAGCAGGAACTCATTGGCAAAAAAACGGGCGGTTTGATTTTAATTCTTCTATAAAAAATACGGTAACAAAATGATTTCAATCATTTGTAAATGTTACTGGCCGATTTCAAAAATGCCGTGGTGATTTAAATAGTACGTTCTAAATTAAAATTTTCGTTTGATGCTCATTTTACAGAAAATCACTTTTCATAAGTTTTAGTAAATTTTTTGAATTTATTTCATATTTTTAATTGTCAAAGCTTCGTTTATTGCTGTTTAGCTGTCTCAATAAAAGTGCTTGATTTACTAGCGTGTACTGACTATTTTACAATCCTCCCAAACACGACTCAAGCCGAAGCCGTTTAACCGATCATCTTCGGACTCGTTCAGATGTTGTGACCTTTAAGCGGCCTGCAAGGTTCACTTGGTCCTCTTGATAGTGATAGTGAACTATTCTAAATGCCTCCCTCTGACTGCCACTTTACACACATTGTTTTCGTAGAACAGTATACCGTGTTCGCTGAACGGTCGGACTCATTCAGTCCTCTTCTTTTGCAAACAACAATTTAACTGTCCCCTACTATGGCCACCCGAGCCGAGGCCTACTTGGGTGATCGCCATTGGTCAGATCCCACGAACCTACCGCCACCGCGGTGTATGCAGTTACAATCAGGCATGGGGTCGCTCAATAAATAATTAGTGGCTTCCCCCCCACCCGGTGGCGCTAGATTTGACGTTTGTGTAGTCCAGAATTAGATTCCCTGAAAAAAAACTAGAAGTCTTACGTGAATTCCTCCTTAGGAGATAACTAAGTTTGCAGGCACAGCTCTGCTGAAAATGAGCCGCTTTCTCCCGAGGACGATTGTGACGTGACAGCATTAGGTTTGTAAAAAAAATGGTCTGATACAGAATTCTTTCTAGATAGGCAATTCTTCAAAGAAGTTAATCTTTATATATTTTATTTGCTGTTCTGGCTGGTGAGGCTTTTTGGTTTCTGTTTTTGGGTTGATTGTGCTTAAGTTTTATGTGTAGCACTTTTGAAGCTATATATTGCTATGGGTTTTAATCATCGTTTTAATTGGCTTCATTCAATTTGTATATTGAAAAACGTTTCTCGATCAATAATTCGTAATTTAAATTAAAATATAAGTAAAGGTATAGAATTTCGTTTAAAAAACCTACCTACAACTACATCTTTTTTAAAACCCCTAACCTAACCTCAAAACCTTCTAATATTTTCTAACTGATACACGAACTGATATCTTTTTTTAACAAGAGTTTACTTGAACCAATTATGTTAGGTACAGGTTACAATTGAAAAGTAAACAATAAAATTGATTTTTTGATAATTATATTTACTGTCCTGAAAATTCTGTGTAGTTTCTTCTATTAGGCCCAATTACGTATGCTAATAGCGGTTTAGCCAGCAATTACCAGACCGACGGGCTTTAGCAAACATTAACATAGAAAGGACTGGCCGTGTAGAATTCAACCTACAATTATATGTAATTTCCGTTAAAATTATTAGTTCTTATTAGACGAATTATTTACGAGTTTGTGGGCAATTATTTCGATATTGAATAAGCTTTCGTTACGATAAAACAATGGTTAATCTGGCTAGACAGAATACTCGCAGAGACTTGTGAATGCAGAAGTACTTTTGATTTTAATTTGCCGTGATAATTCTGAAAATGAAGCATGCATTGGTTATTGTGTGTGTGATGGTTAGCATTAATAGTACTCTTGCAAGGGATAGTTATACGACTCATTTTATTCAAAATTTCATTACCAACGAGCGGAAACCCACGACATTGGTATTCGGTAACTTATGTTGGGAGAAACGTATGTGGTGTATTTTAATATTCAATTGCGTATATTTCAGCTGAAAAAAGTGAATGACAATGGTTTATTTTAAATAAATTATATCAATTTGTTTTTAGATCGTCAAGTAAAGCTGGTACATGAGTTGTCTAAAGTTGGAATAAGGTCACTAGAACACATTGAGGAACATCTAAATAACATTAGTGAATTAAAGTATGAACATCTTTATCATAATTTTCTCATAGTCATCGATTTTGGTTGCTCGAATTTGGAAGAAACTTTTGAAAATGTAAATATTTCTGATTGTCTATTGTACACTAATTTTAAATAATAGCAGCCATTGGAACTACAAAGTTGAATTTTCACCCATTACCACGCTGCGCAAGCGCAGAGCGTAGCTTTTGCGATGAGGATGTTGCTGCCCATCTATGCTGCTGGATGGATATACCGCCATCTGTCGGTTAGAGTAGCTCAGTCGCCTCTTAAGACACCTGATACAAAGGAACGTACTATTCTACTCTGCCGGTACAAACACGAAATCTCTACCATTATTAGTACGACACTAAGTGTATCTATATTTATCTTAAAGATTATTTTATTGGTATTATACATTCAAAAATTACGAATTTTATATTAAAAATATTTAATAGAAATAATTTAACTTGTCACCGTTATTCTACCGAAACCATTAATAGACACGTCGAGTTTTTCTTAATGTTTCTTTAGTGCTGCGAAGTCTACACCATCTCTTCATTGTTGTCGGTACACAAGTTTTCAATAGCTCATTGATAAAGATGAAATAGTTACTTAGTTATTATTGTTATGCATTCTCAGCACATTCAGTACGTTCGCACTTTATTCACTTGTTTTAGGCCAGATCAAAAAGGTTACTAAGCTCACCATTTCGTTGGCTGATGCTTGACAATTCTTCAAATAAAGAGAAGGGATCATTATCTTTGCTGGGGAACAGTTCTGTGTTACCGGACAGTGATGTCGTGATAGCTGAACGGGCAGGCAACTATATACAAATGAACGAAGGTAAGGATGTTAAATAAATTCAAAAGTTATACGATTCTGTATCGTATAACTTTGACAGTTTTTTAACAGACCATCAATATTTTTATCACAAATATAATACTTAAAAACATATTGCACATCCAGATACAGAAAAAACACAAATATTCAAACCCACGACCCATATGAACCATCAGGTTCGTCATGCCGCGTCAGCTTACAAAAATATGATATATCTAGTTTATTTCATTCTGACAGTTTTCTTCTATTTAAGTGCATAAATCGTCGGCCAACGATCCGTTGATTTTCACCCCCAGAGGGACTTACAATGGAACTTTCACAGACATCAGACCACACAGAGAGATATTTGCCAGACGGAAGGACATAATGGGCCATACTTTGACCATGGCTAATGTTATCCAGGACAGCAACACGACACAATACCACTTACCTATGGAGGACAGGCTGTGAGTCAAATTATCAATGTATTACAGTGGACCTCCGGTAGTCCGACAAACATTTTGCAGGGCAGTGTCGAACTATCGAATTCTTCGGATTATAGAGTACTGCCTATGACCCCCTATAGTCCGGAATTTTTTACAAAAGTGGACCTTGTAATCCGACAAATTACAGATCCAATTATAAGATTCTTTATACATCTTATATATACATATGTACATATATGTACTCTGAAGTACAAATCATACTTGTAGACCATGTCGAATTACAGGGGGTATCGGATTAGACAGGGGCCGGAATACCGGGGTCCACTGTATTATTGTTTTACCGCACTTGTGTTACGGATATCAGACAGCAGAGGAATCACAAATATAACAGTTGAATACATATTTTGAATACCCCGACACAGAACAAACACAAATATAATTTTAATCTTAAGGTGCAGTTAATTATAAATCAATATCAACTTAACAATGTACTCGACTAAGATTTACAAACAAATAAGGGTGGATTTTAACCATTAGACAGGGTTAATTGAAGCACTAATAGTTAACTAAATCTGCTAAATATAAGACAGGCATTCATCAGTATTGTCTAAAACATTCTGTGAGGAATACTTAAAATATATTTACAAAAAAAACTTCAGACTAACATGTTCAACTGTGTAACTTATATTAAAATTAACATTATTTTGAATATTATGTTATTTCACCGTATCATTGACTACTTCAAAATATAAATTGGAAACACCTATAATAGGGCTCTGGCTATCTTTATCAGCTTCATGTTTTACTTCATATGTTTCTTAACATGACATATAACCCTCATTTAACAGTTGAAACTCAATATAAATACTCGTATTTATCCTGAGTGGAAATCGAACCCACGACTTTTGGCGTTTAAGATAGGATCACTACCATTTGCGCCATCGGGCCGGTCACGGGTATTAGAAATAAAACTTAGTTAATCTGATTATTTACTACTAATGAAGGAGAGGTTTTTCTATAAATGCTCTATATATTTGTTTGTCCAAATAAAAAAATAGAAACCTATTCTAGTGAGCCGGAATTTGACTCGATCCCTAAGATCTGCTGGATGGATGTAAAACTGGTGTTTGAGATGCTTAACGCGACACCTCGGTATATCTTCAGTCATCGGTGGGGATACAAGCAAAATGGGCAGTGGTCTGGAATGATTAATGATTTGCATACCGGCCGAGCCGATCTGGGTAAAGTATATGTTCTATATAAGTTAACACCTGGTATGTACTCGTATATATATAGTAAATGCGATTCACAGTAGATGGTGCTAAAAACTTTATGAGTGAACAAATGTTGAATTGGGCTCCGTACACGTGCACATAGAAAATATGTCGTCTACATCATAACTATTTTAGTACTTCTTCTAGATTCACAGATTTTGCATTGTAACTGTACTCTTCGCAATCGTTGTGAAATCATAATTGACTTGAGTTAATGTCGGTCTTTGCACTCATATACATAATAAACATATTTCAATATAATGTATACAAACCACCATTATCATATCGTTTACTATTGATAGGTGTATAAAGAGGGGTTCCGTGCCTACCTCAGGATGGTCTAGTGCCCACCCACCATATTGGGCTACCGACTCGAAATCCGGTAACTACTTAAAGTTTCGACTGCGTCCCTAAAAATTAATAGATACGCCAATACCACTATGAAGCATGGGTCCTTGGAGAGAATTCTGCTCATAATTTTCAACGCTGAACCAACTTATCGGCAACCGCAGAATATTGCTTTGCGACAGTTATTTTGCTCTCCATTCTTTATGTTGAATTAGAGTTACGCTGTTTTATATGAATAAGCTGCTTTATGGCAATCCGGAACTTGAAACAAGGGATCAGAACGTACCACTGAAAACAGAAAATCTCTTAATAAGGCTTAACGAGCGAGCCTGAAAATTTGCAAGTTTGAAAAGACGATTTCAATATGGGGAAGATCAATACATGAAATATCATCTATATAATATATAGATGATATTTCATGAATTTCAGAATGGTCTTGGTAACAACACCATTCTGAAAAGATATTACTAGATAAACAATACCAATAAAATCAATATCTAGTACATCGACCTGACTTGAGATAATTTGCTAAAAGTACTTCTGTTGCGGATATCAGACAATAAAAGAATCACAAATAACACTCAGACATTTTCATCGTACTGTATTAGCTGTGAGGTACCGGCAGAGTAGGATAGTACCTCCCTTTGTACCAGGTGTCGTAAAAAGCGACAAAGGTGCAAGTACCGACAGATGGCGGTATATCAATCCGATTCGGTGTGGCTTAACACAGGGTGGGGATAGGCAGCAGCATCTCCGTCGTGATAGCTGCTCTCTGCCAACACGCTTGCCCAGCGCGGTTATTACGGGTGAAATTCCCCCTTTCTTGGGGAAGCCTATGTGTAATAGGACTTTCTATGGCTGATATGATGTTGATGATTCATTATACAAATATTGACACTAGATGGGGTAAACGACCCTTGGCCCACCAAATTTCCTACGTACTCCCGGGGAATGCCATTACAAGTAGCCCATTTGTCACTACTATCGTGAAACAAACTCAATCTATATCAACCTTTATATACTTTTCCTTTTCTCAGGTACGAACTGCCTGGTGTCTGACAAAGAGAGATTGGATGTAGTGACGTACACGGACATGGTCGCCCCATTTCGAGTCCGCTTTGTGTTCCGACAGCCACCCCTGTCTTACGTGTCCAATATATACTCACTACCGTTCTCGACTAATGTCTGGTTGGCTATTGTTGTCTGCGCAGCTGTGTCCACAGCCGCTCTCTTCCTGGAGAGCAAGTGGGAATCGACTTTGGAGACGGTAAGAACATCCGATAAAGTTCAATGTTGTTACCTATTTTACATCGCCTCATACTGTACTGATTATAATTCTAAGTATAATTTACAACACATACAAAGAAGTCAATCATTGCGTACAAGAATATTTCACAAATCGCTCCGCATACTTCTTCAAATGGACAGCAAATCTTTTAAGACATACAGTTTTTATTTACAATTGTTATTATCCGATATACTACTTGTACGGTGGTGTGAAAAATGTTCGTTCAGATAATTAGCGATAAAGTATTTTCGAGTAGGGAATAATAATACAAAATAAACAATATCAGTTAAAACACTAAAATACAAACGGAAACTAGTGAAGGGTTGCTGATATGCAATGAATCGAGTAGCACCCGCGTGAATTTCTAAAACGAAGGTTCGTTACTTAAACGTAACGTAACGTAACTTAAAAAACAGCAATGTTTCAAACTCACTCAGTGCTTAACCACGTTACAAAGGAAACCCTAGTGTCGAATTTCAAGTTTATAACCTTTATAGTTTAGACCTTGCGTTGATATATATACAGATAAAGAGTACTTTTAATACTTTTATATACAGATAAAGAGTACTCGTACGTGTGTGTGAGTTGTTGTATTTTTTATATTTATTCAAACGGAAAGAATCCGCGTGTATTCTTCTAGTTTACTATAGAAAATAAAGGTACTGAAATACAAAAGAAACAAAACCAGTTAAAGTACTTTTTCAAACTATACAATTGGAACCTACCTAGTGTTGCTATAAACCATATTCAGTTGACAGTATTCTCGTACGTCGCGAAGGCTTGCTGATCATTATCATCGTACCAGCCATTGAAAGTCCTTTGCTGGACATAGGCCTCTCCAAGAAATGAGGTTTTTTGCCCATAATTGCAGCGCTGGGCAAGCGTGTTGGCTCGTCGAATCGCAGAGCGCAGCTTTAGATAAATATACTGCATTATTTCGGATGAATATACCACCATCTGTAGATTCTGGTACCTTAGTCGCTTCTTACGACATCTGGTGCAGTGGGAGGTACTATTTCACTCTGCCGCTACCTCACGGCAAAGACTTTCTGATATGCGGATGAATAGGATATATATATTAAATTTAGACTTTTTAATTTCGACATACTTTTGTTGTCCTAAATCTCATTAATCTCACATGGACTATTTCAATTTGAGAACCCTACTCAAATGGATGGCAGCTTGGGGGACGCATTCCTACTGACTATGAGCGCAGTGGGTCAACAAGGATGCGTTTTGGAACCTCGAAAATTCTCAGGTGCGTACAAACATAAGAAACCGTAATAATTATTATTAATATCTGATTTGTTTTGTGACTACATTTGAATACTAGCTGTGCCTGCGACTTTGTCCGCGTGTAAAAGTAACTTTGCTCTTCTATTATTTTTGCCTAACTTTAACCTTTCACGCAGCGCACGCAATGAACGCTCTCAAAACGTATACTTTTAACCTATTTTTGCTACATTTTTTCTTGATGTACCTCTCCTATTAGTTATGGCGTAATGTTATATAGCTTCAGTTATTTCCTATGATATCATCTATTTTATTTATTTAACTTTATTGCACAAAATGTTACAAAATGTACAAATGGCGGACTCAATGCCGAAAGGCATTATCTCCCAGCCAATCATTACACGAAACAGAAAAAAATGATATATAGTGGTGCAGACAATATATATATATACAAAATAGATATATTTTATATGTATATATATATATATATATATATATATATAACGTTATCTTGCTATCATCATTATCATCATATCATCCGCATGACGTCCACTGCTGGACATAGGCCAAGAGATTTCCAATAGGATCGATCGTATTCGGCCTCCGTCCAGTTCGATTGCGCAAAGATACTCCGAGCAATTACGCTCTCCTTATCTCGTTGGGCTTTCTTCAGTTGGTCAATAAGGCCAATAGTTAGAGACGACGTTTTGCTGCCATAGATCGTCGCTGGTAACACACATTGATCGAAGACTTTTGACTTGAGACACTGAGGTATGTCTGACGAGATGATGTTCTGCAGTTTTCCAAACGCTGCCCGAGTTTATTTCGGTTATTAACCTCTAACTTGTCTACCTCGTTATATGTATTCTTGTCATATGCATTTAGTAAAACATTTAGCACGTCACTGTTCGTATAGAAACAGCTCTATTTAAACCAAAATTCATGGGTTTCCGCTTTTCTGACAATTTATTTATTTTAAACGAAACTGTTTTCAATTACCGTAAATATAATATCCTAAACTTTCTTAAACTCATACATTGAAAATAAACAAATCAGGTAATCTTCTGGGCCGAAATAAAAAATTTGTGACAACCGTCAATCTCCGAGTCTAATTCAGCTAGTCAGTGTTTAGAAAACGCCACCCAATTTTATTCAGTTTATTTGTGTATATTTATATCTCAACTCAAAATCAGCCAACGAGTTTTTGATAAGGCCATTTTAAATGATCCAATCATGAATAAGAATATGCGATAGAGTCAAAGTTACCGATAAAACTAGGGTATTAGCAAGTTGAAGTGGCAATGGGAAGGCCACATAGCTCTCAGGACTGATGATGGAGCCGTAAAATTCTCAAATAGAGATAAGGAAATGACAAGCGTAGCTTAGGATGTTGGATGATGAAAAGGTAACGTAAAATCTCACTAGAATTGCAGGTTTGTGATGAGTGCGACGAACGTAATAATTTAAAAGTGTAAGCGGTAATAAAAATCAATGATAGAGAGAGAGAGAGATTAAAGATAAGGATGATTGAGAAGGATGATAGAGAAAGATGGTTGAGAAGGAAAATAGAGAAGGATAATAGAGAAAGATGGTAGAGAAGGACAATAGAGAAGGATGATAGAGAAAGATGGTAGAGAAGGACAATAGAGAAGGATGATAAAGAATGATGAATGAAAAGGATCACAAATAAGATGACATCGAAGGATGATAGAGAAAAATGAAAGGAAAGGATGATAAGGAGACACAGATTAATGACGAGAAAACAGACATGTTACTATAATAATGGTGCTAGGTGACAAACTTACCTGCAGGTCGCGTAATGGTATGGGTGTTTTTCGCGGCACTGATGCTGTTGTATGCCGCGTACTCAGCCAACATAGTCGTGCTCCTGCAAGCACCTTCCAATTCCATTCGGACGCTATCCCAGCTTGCCTCGTCTAAGATCACGTTGGCTGCCCACAGTGTCGATTACAACCACTTCGTCTTCAAAGTAAGCTTTACTCTTAACCACATTTGAATGCATTTTTTTTAATCTGGCAAAAACAAACTGTAAGTTACTGTTTATTCATCATATCAGCCAGCAAGTCCACTGTCAGATATGACATAGACCTCTCTTGTCAGTTACGTTAGCTTAGGCGCCTCTAACGACACCTGGTACACAAGAAGGTACTATTCTCTACGATACGATATTTAGTTTAGTTTTATTTGAATAAATTTCCTTACTCTTTTGTGCTAAGAAAGACTAGGAAAATATCCTGCCTGCTGAAGTCTCGGTAGCAGAACGGAAGTGCAGTCCCTCGGTATGGGAAAGATGCAGCTTCAAGTCTGAATTGCTTGTTTTAGTTTAAATATTATCATACATTTACACACCAACTCACATATTGCCGTGACTCAGATGTAAATAGCTTGAAGCACTTGTGTCACGGATATCAAACATCGGATCATAAGTAATTTTAATATAATTCACAGACACATAACAAACACAAATGTCGTCACATAGATATTTGTCATGGGTGGAGTCATATAGCGCACAAAAAAGGGATTACCAAATGCGCCATTCAGCCTGTCAATAATGTGATATTAGTTAAAGTTGAATAATAATTTTAGCTTCACAAAGATCCAGTACGAGTCGCAATACGTAAGCGAGTTGATCCAGAAAAAGAGAAAGGCCAGTTCTATGATATGAATGAAGGCGTTGAGAAGATAAGAAAGGTATGCTGTAAACTTTTCTGGCATGACACATAGAACACTGCATATTTGGCGCTAGGTATTCTAATTGAGAACCTCCTCCTTTATCGAAGTTGCTTTAAAACTAAAAACCATTGTTAGAATTAAAAAATAATATACTCTATTATTTTACACCAAAAAACAACACAGGAAAATCACAAAAGCATGGAATAGTAGGTACAATAGGCAGGCCTAATTGATAAAATAGGTAGGCCTTATCGCAATCTCTTACAGGCAACCTTTGGATAGAGATAATGTTGAAACTGGTGGTAGTTTGAGGTGTACTTAGCACAACTAACAAAAATATAATTGTACATTCAAATACATATAAAGGACACAGTTACAGATGAAAGGAAATAAAACACACAGATAATTTAACATTCTCTTAAAAATAGAAAGAGAACAAGCAGATGTCACTTCAAGGGAGAGCGCATCCCACGAACGTCTTGAACTGTAAAGGATTTGCTATTGAAGGTTGTGGAATGCGCAGGCTTTTAAATGATAAATTATTTGATGGCTGTCCCCAAGGAACACGAAGCAGCTATTAAGATAAGCAGGAAGAAAAGGACAGAACAATAGCTTGTATAGCAAAGAAAGGAGATGAGCGTTTCTGCGAAGTTGAATAGGAAGCCATTTGATCTTAGTACAAAATTTGGACAAATGATCGAACTTACGTATACCGAAAATGAATCTTATACAGAAGTTTTGAAGACGCTTAGGCTTCTCAATTTGATCCTCTGTAAGGTCTAGATATCTGGCATCGGCATAATCCAGGACCAGTAGAAGTAGGAATTGAGCAAGAGCTATTTCGGTGTCAAAAGAAAGAAAGTTTCACAAGGGTTTTCAAGCAGAAGCATATATAAACACAGGCAATTTAATTAATATATCTTCAACTAACATTCTGTAACTGTGCAGTCCTGGACAAGTTATTGCCCATAAGTATTTCCAAATAAATTAGGTATACTACTGAAATTAATTTGCGGTAGAATAGACTAATTAATTTTTGAACTCATCCTGGAGCTCTACCCTTCACAATAATTTGTATTTTACTAGGGTAAAATTTAAGCTCAAATCGTTTACTCCATTCATTGATGCAAACTAGATCGTTATTTATAGCACTAATAGCAACATGAAGTCCATGACGGACGAAAAGGAACGAAGTCCATGAATGCTTGTTGATAAATTTGTAGGTCATCTGCATAAAGATGGCAGCAAGAATTAAATTAGAAAAGAATAAATTAGTTGTTAGAAATGGAATTAATAAATATCCCGAAAAGTAACGGAGATAAATAGCCAACCTGTGGTACACTAATAGGCGTACAGTTCCAACACCGAAAAGTGTCCTGTACGCAAGAACGCTGACGCTGACCAGACAGGTAACTATGAAACCAATCAGCAACCAAAGAGATATGTTAACAGAGCGCAGGGAGCCAAGTATAGCACAATGTCTATGGTGTTAAAGATGCCTTTATTAAAATCAGGAAGTGCTTAGACCGTAACTCTTCCGATTTCCATGCCTGACCTTATATTGTTCGTAATACAGATAAGGACAGTTGTTGTACTATGACTAGGGCGGAAATCGGATTGCATAGGTTTAGGAAGATTATTTTTGTAAAGAAAAAGATTGAGCTGATTATGGAGTAGTAGCTCAAAAATGAGAGAAAAGAGTTATTTTATACAGGACGATTATCAGAGAACGAAGTGGAATTGAGTTTTACTGGGTAGAGAAATTATTAGCGCCTCTTTCGCCTATTACCGATGGAAAAATACCGCAGGAAATGGAAAAATCAAGGATGCGACAAACAGTTAGAAATATTTCATCAAGGATAGAAAGAATCATCTTACGGCTGATTCAGTCACTTTAAAGCTGCTGATTTTAAGCTTTTTAACTGCAAGTCATTTATTAAACATTTTGATAATGGAATAAAATTACCGTTATAAACAAAATATTCAATAAACACAATGATGAAGTTGTTTTGCTTTCAATCGTGACAAACTATTACAAAATTAAACATAAGAAAAATCTATCACTATGACGATACAAACGGGCACATTAATATCATTTATATGTAAAGATTTCAAAGGAAAATATGATTTGGTTTAGTATTGTCTTGAAACCTTATTGTTTCTCCAGGGTCTATTCGCGTTTCACGCAATTGTGGAGCCAGTGTACCGACACATAGAGAGTACTTTCTTAGAAATGGAAAAATGCGACTTGACCGAGGTAGACTATGTCAACGGGTTTGACCCTTTCATTCCTGTGAAGAAAGACTCGCCTTACATCGAGCTTATTAGGGTGGCGTGAGTGTTCCTATTTTATTTAGATTTTAAAATTACCTTTACCGGTTTGATATAAGGTGTTTCCGCATACACTTTGTCATCGTCTGTCAGTCTGCCACCTTACGGCAAGGAGAGATTCTTAGAATAACTGTTTCCGTTTAAAAGCAGTGGAATTTGCAGAGCGTAGCTTGGTTATCAAAATGCCATAACCCATTGCATTTGGGCTACGTGCCCGTTGGATACACGGCCGTCTGTCAGTTCTGGTACATCAGTCGCCTCTTATGTACATGTATCGGGGAAGGCACTATTCTACTGTAACGGTATCCCATGGCAAATGTGTATAAGAGTTTATAATTAAATACCTAATTAAATTAAACATTACAATACCCAATTTTTTTCTTAAAAACTATATATACACATGCAATTGGCTCAATACACATATGTATGTATTTCATGTATTACACTTTTATTGTCTTGAAGATTATTTCAATATAGAATCTTGAATTGTGTTGTTTTATATAGCAACTAGTAGCGCGCTGCGGTTCCACTTGCGTTAAGTTGTAGAACAAACCTGGTATCATTAATGCTTGGCTGGTATTAATCCTGCCGGGACAAACATTTCTTGAAAAGTGGGCTATGTAATACTGATTTTGTCTGACCTTATAGTTTATGCCCTGCGTAGATATATCAGTCAGTGAGCTTTTATATTTATATACATGTATATAATAATAAATCTACTCGCTACATTAGGTTCAAACGGATCCGCGAAGCTGGTCTCCAATCGGCCCTCGTAAAGAGGCTGCAGGTGCCGAAGCCGCGGTGCTCCAACAAGGTGTCAGCCTTCAGCTCTGTTGGTTTACTGGACATGTGCCCGGTGATCATCTTCATGGTCTACGGCTTCACGCTCGCTCTCTTCATTGCGCTAGTCGAAATTTGTGTATACAAGATGTAAGTGTGATATAGACTCCTTGATTTTATTTTTCACTAGTAGCGCGCAACGGTTTCACCCGCGTTGATGCCGTTTCGGTAGGAATAACAAAATGATACAGGTAGTCTAAATTACCACTTATATTATTAGCTATCAGCTAGTTATCTCAATAAAGTCATTCAATATTATCAATTAGCTTGAATTAATAGACAGACAGATTGGCCAGGTCGACAACCAAGCATACAGTCCGCGTGATAGTAAGCGTCGCTGCAGCCTATAGACGCTCGTGATATCATAGGAATATCACTAACGCGTTACACCTACAACCTTGTGACTTGAAGATATAACGTCACATTACCCAGTAATTTCATTGCCTCTCTCACCCTTCAAACCGTAACACTGCAATGCACACGCTGACTGCTACTTGGTGGTAGAAATAGGAGAGACTGAGGTGCCAATGCAGACAACCTGTTGTATGAGGTCTAACCTCGTGTAAATGTTCTGGCACATTTGTCTAATAATCCCCTTCTAATCCGTCTAACCACCGTCTTACTGGAAAGTACCTGCGGTTTTCAATGATTATTCTTGTAATTTCTAGAAGCAACCTACACACATTGAAGAAATGATGGCCTCATCAGCACTCTGTACTTCGAACATGTCACATGACCTCAAACTCTTTTAAAATAAAATATTTCGAACCTGGTATCTGCACTTGAACCCTAAAAGGTTAAAGCAAATAAAAAAACACATAAATATAGCTAATATACAATATTTTCTTGCCCTTAAACATTTAGAAAGTAATCGCCTGAATTAATTAAATAATTATTCAAACAATACAATACCGTTGTTTTATTTTATTCATCAATACATAGAATAAAAGAAAGTCATCTTCGGCAGTATGTTTGTCTCTATGTACGCTAAGATCTTTAAAATAATGCCGAAATATATAACGAAATACTTAATAAAATTATATATTTTATAAATAATGGCTTAAAAGGGGATGGTTATTAAATGGCGTTATTGAAAAATAACCTTATACTCAAAATTTTAATAATAAATTTAAAATATTTCACTTTAAAAGGCTTTTTCTCTTTTTTATTACAACAGGTTTTCTTGACTCACCCCTATTTTCAATCAGGCCAGTGGAGTAATATCGAAGGGACCGTTGGCGCAGATAGTAGTGATCTTGTCTAGTATGCCAGTCTTGGGGTCGATCCCCACCCAGGAAAAATATTTATATGATGACATTTATTTTTAGTTTGTTCTATATCTGGGTATTAAATATATGTATATAAGTAGTATATTTGTGATACATCTGTTGTCTGATGTCCATAACAAAAATGCTTTATGCGACTTATCACGGATTTAGGTCAACATATAAGATATAGTGGGAATTGTGGGAAAATGTTCTTTCAGCAACAGGACGATTTACAAAGTCTGTAAATCGTACTGACACTTATATAGCCGTTGGAATCCTAAAACTTTCAGCCTACCAAATTCTTATAGCCTACTGAACCGTTGAAGTCTACAAAAACATGACATTAAGAAATATGGAATAATTTAAACTTTTTTTAAAGGAACAGTATTGTCGAAGTTCTGTACTGTTACCAAAAGACACTTATTGCCTACTGAACACTTACAGCGCACAGTACACTTACAGCCTACTGAACCCTTACAGCCTACTGAACACTTACAGCCTACTGAAAACTTACAGCATACTGAACACTTACAGCCTACTGAACACTTACAGCCTCCTGAACACATACAGCCTAATGAACACTTACAGCATACTGAACACTTACAGCACACTGAACCTTTACAGCCTACTGAACATTTGCAACCTACTAAACACTTATAAAGCCTCTGGAACCCAAAAACTTTTAGCGTACTGAATGCTTATAGCCTTCTGAACCGTTAAAGTCTACTAAACACGTGATATTACAAAAATAAGGAATAATTAATTTTTTTTATAGGAGAATATTTGTCGAAGTTTTGTTGTGTTAACAAAGGACCTCCCCTAAACTCTTCCTGGATTTCTTGTAAAGTTTTGTCTTTTCGGGCAATAATATTGGTATTGCCAAGTAGTAAAGTACTAAACCGGCGTATATTAAATAGGCTCTACGAAGACCTATGCTTGAAAATAGCATTAAATTTGTCTTTAAATTACATAATCGTGCTGTTAATTGAAAAAAATGAAATTCCTAACATTCCGCACATATATCTTTTTAATGGCAGTATTTCTCCAACAATGTTGTTTGGCAGAGCAACGCCTCCTATAGTCAGGCTGAACATGTGAACATAGATCAATATTATTCCTATCAATGGGTGATGTAAGCTTAGATGTTGACATCTGATATGTCTTCAAATACACGTACAACGCGATGACTATATAGCAGGCAATGTTAAACGACATCGTAAACATCTACACAAGAAGAGTTAATTAGAGTAGCAGGAAATCCTAATATCATTTCTTGATTCATCATGTTGATTCCTACGCCAGCTGTTCTTTAACTATATAAACTATTTACTTGTTTTATAGTTGGAGATATCCATCCTGTTTTGGTCATATCAAAGACATGTAACCACTCATAGATCGTTTAAAAAGGTTTTATACTATTCTTTTCTTCTATATACTTTAGCTGTTTTTTAATTAAAACAGATGTAAACATTCTCTTATAACTAGCGTTTCTAGACTGAATAATTTCGTTCAAAATAACAAGTTACATAGATACCTATATAGATAGTACTATCTTCTATACATTATTTTATTTGACTTGGCTTCCTTAACAAAATACATACTGTTCTACATAACACTGTGCCGTGAAAAATTTCGAGGCCTTTTTTGGTACTTTCACATATACTTCAAGCAACACTCTACGTTTTAAGCAAATGCATTTAACTTAGAGACTTGAAGAATGTAGTGATTGAACTTCAACTTCTTTTTTGTTTCCATTCCTTATCGGCAATCAGTCGCAAGACTATAACCTAATGTTTTGAGTGACTTTCACTTACAAGCTTCCTTTTTAGCCTTTATACTATTACTGAAGGTTCTATTAGTTGAGCTGCCAAGGCATTAGGATAAACAGATAGTTTTTTAGCATATTTCTTTTTGAACCTCTCAATTTCAGATTGAACATTCAGGTATTTGGAAATTTCTTCGTTTCTGGAGAACTGGAGCTTTTGTTATAGTACGCAGGATGCAATTTTGCATTCTTTGTGGGCACATGTTGATGTTGTTTTTTCTTGCAGAGCGCTATAATGAGATGCCGTAGATCCAAAGATGTTTTAAAACTGAATTGTACTGTAGTAATTTTTTGTCAACTGACAAGACAGGATTTCCCCCATAATCCACAAATTGTTCTTTAACTTTGCGTTAATTTTGTAGGATATAGGGCGTAGGATAGGATATGGAGAGTGCGGGAGTTTATCTTCCACCTTGCATAAAAGGCCCTAATGCCAGACTCTGTCAAAAGCCTGCTGCACATCCAAGAAAGCTACCGAGCAATACAGTGTCCCTTCAAACAAACCTCTCAACCGAACCAAAGGCTTTCTCATAGTCCACAAACGCCAAGCATAAAGGCCTGTTATACTCTTCCGTCTTCTATAAAACTTGCTGTAGTGTAAAGATGAGGGTCTATGGTACTGTAGCCTTTTCATAAAACTGGGTTGTTCAGAAGGATGGGGGTCATATCAAGTCAAACCTGCATTTGAGATGGTTCATAATAACCCTAAAATACAACTTATAAACATGGCTTAGGAACGAGATGGGGCGGTAATTCTTTAACAAGGTATTGTCACCTTTTTTAAAGTACAGTACCACCACACTTCTGTTCCATGCTTCTGACTTTTGCTCTCAAGGTCGACTGTGATGAATAGATTTTAAAGGACTATAAGTATCAGTGTTCCACCTGCTTTCACACCCTCAGGTGTGATTCCAACATCACTCGGGGGCCATTCTAATCTCGCTTTGGCGGGAAAACCCAAAAAATGATGATACTCTCATTTTACTTCTATAAATACCAAAGTAGATATATAAAAGAAAGATGTTAATATTCTAGCATAGTGGTAGTGCAGTCTAAAGGTAGATAGAATATTTATGAATTGGCGCTGAATATTTAGCATGAATAGAGATTTTTTTTGAGCATTTAATTAATAAAAATATTGATGAATGTCATTTTTCGACATTCATAAATATTTCTATTAATTAGCAGTAGCTGTTAGTGTCAAAATCCAGTGACCTGGCCATTCAATGGGTAGATCAGAACCAAAACTTTTGGTGTCACATGACCATGCCTTTTTGAGTCACGGACATAAGTCTAGAGGCGTTTTTCTTTACAGCAAGTTCATTTACATGGTTTAATAGTCGATCTTTGTGTCTGGGTATCACTTTCATAATTACTCCTTTGACTGTAGGAATTTTTAAATCATGATGCAAACTCTCATTGGTAATATACCAAAGCGAGATGGTTATCATTCTTAAGATTTTAGACTGAAATCTCTTTAGTGTTTCCGGGTTGGTGTAGCTGCAGTGCCCCAAAGTTGAATAGAGAATAAGAACAATGCTACTAGTTACTTTCTGTCTAGGTCTCGGTAGCACAACAGTAGTACAGACATCCGGCATGGGAAAGATGCAGGTTTGAGTCCCACCTAAAGTCAAAGATAAGCTGATATTTTTCTAGCCAATATTAAAAATGTTTATTTTTATACAGCCCGGCTGAATAGCCTTCATTGTTTTTCACAAGGTTGTTTAATGTTCGATAATACATTTTCTATCTTACTGTAGACACAATAGCACTTTGAAAGCCAGGTGTTTAAATACGAAAGATAATTTAAACGTCCTTGACTAGAAGTAGTAGCTTCTGTTACAAATAATATACAGTATGTGGATTAATAGTTTCTTTTGCGTTAGAAATGAAATTCTCTTTTATTAACTACTAGCCCACCACGCCTTCAAAATTTCAAATATTTCAAATTTCAACATACATACACTTACACACATACACTTCTTTGTGTGACTGGCTACTTAAATGAATAAATTAATAGAGATAAGTTCAGTTTTTTTGTTGTTGCTGTTTTAAAGATTATTTTAAGATTTGATTGTTTTATTGTATTTCTGAATAGAAATTGGAGCAGATTTTAAATATTTTAACTTTAAACCCCAATTTTGCGTCCATAGGGAGTGAATTCCAATAACCCTTGAAACAGTACTAAAATATACAGATAAATATTTTTAAGACCACAAATCTCAAGTTATTATCATATTTATTGCCAGTTTTAAGATTTATCCAATCAAACATTAAAATTTAATATTTACCTTGGAGTGCGTCCGCATTTTATATTAAAACAAAACTGTCCAAATTACACGTTTCTATCATTTGCGATTACGGTCTGTTTACAAAGCAGGGAAACTTCTTTTATATTTACAGGTTATTTTTTTTATTAGTTTTCGATTTTAGTTACAAGACTAGGTAGGACTTACAACATAAAAGAGATGACGCTGACTTTACTGCATAGCCGTGGGGTATTTTTTTCGATGCCGCGCAGATGCCTCTAGTAATCATTTTGGATTAAACGAGGCCGCACTGTCCCACTAATACCTGTGCAGCTCACCATAGGTGTTGACCATGGTTCCTGGATGTTCAAAAGATCACCGATGGCAACTCGCTCTGCCCATGTCAAGTCCACGTTTCACATCGCTGGTATACAATGACAAGACGGAACCACCCCAAGGTCCGGCAGCAACCTGGGAGAAAAATTCGTATCGTAGGAGGAGACTTAGGAACCGAAAACGACAGATGGCAGTAAATTCATCTGAATCAGCCCAGCTTAAATACTGTTGTAGACGGGCAAGTACGTACAAGACGGGCAAGTTGTACAAGTTGAAGACGGGCAGCATCCTCCTCGCGAAGTTACTCTCTGAAATTGCCACCATGCCTTCACTTCACGGCCCCTTTATTGGGGAGCCCACTAAAGTTATTAGCATAAACACAATAATGATTAATTCTTAATAGAACTTATACACTACTAGTTGAAATATCAACACAACGCTCATACATGCATGCATAACACATTTTTTTGACATCCACACATAGATGCACTATCTACCTCACAAGCACTTTGAGAACATGGAATCATTAATCGCCTGAATATATTAGGTTAAGAATACCTCTGCAAAGAGATGCAGAAACACATTTCATACACCTGACCTGACTCCATCGTAATTCGCTCGAAACACTTGTGTTATGAACATTAGAAAACAGAAATTGCAAATATAATACTAAAAACCATTTCATTAACACCCAGATACAGGAAAAACATAAATATGTAAAATAATTTGTCCTGGGCGGGAATCGAACCCACAGTATAGTGCATAAGATAGGATCAATACCATCTGCGCCATCGGGCCTGTGAGATATTATACGATACTCAGATTAATTAATGCATTAGTGTATTGTTAAGTATATAAAATACTGAATTTATAACACCCTTTGTTTGTAGACGAATAAAACATGATATCTATTGTAATACATTGAAGTATGGCGCTCATGAAAAAAGGTCACAACATCTGTAACTTTTAAGTAGAAACATCTACCACAGTACTCATTATTTTTTCATATTCACTAGCATCAGTGATGGATAATCCGAAAACGTGGATTACTCCACTTATTAAACAAGTGAGTATAGCTTTTATTAGTAGACATCTCTACAGTTTTTCTAATTTTAGTTAACAATGGAGGCGAAATGGGCAGGAAACGATACAATTTGATTACATTACATATGGTAGTATGTGTTGGGTACGTAAAGGAAGCATAAAAGTGTAACTAATATGGCTGAAGTGAGGTATTTGCGGTGCATTTGCGCAGTAAAATAAATAAATCCACACGACATCTCATACATTGACTACGAAGTAAAATACTTGTGTTTTAAATAATAGACAACTGAATTATTAAAGACATATTTATAGCATTGAGAAGAAGCATAAATGCTCGTAACATTTTACATGAATTCGTCTTCATTGGTACCTCACTCTCACCTAATTCTATCACCAAATAGCAGTGTTTGCATTGTTGTATTCCGGATTAAAGGGTAACAAAGGTAGTGAAATTACTGGGTAATGTGACATAATATCTTTAAATTGCAATGCGCTGGTTTTGCTTACTATCAAGCGGACTTAATGCTTGTTTACCGACATGGTCAAATAAAAAAAAATTTTTGTCCTGAATGGGGATTGAACTTTTGGTGCTCGTTAAATAGAATGACTAGTTTGACTTAAAAAAGGAATGTTGGAGAAGAAAATTTAAACATGCCGGACAGATGGATTGCGGTAGGATTGCAAAAGATGAGTTTAAGTGTTATGTTGTTCGTATAAGCCTGCTAACTGGAAGAACCTACCTTGATGATTTCGGCCCTTTTTAGAGAAGGTCTGGTCTATTTATATTTAGCACTAGAGATATTTTATATATCAAACTCCTAGATAAAAACTGAAACATGTTATTTTTTGTATACCTTTCGAAATTAGCGTCTTTGATCGCATCAGGCTTCGTATACTCCGGTATAGCCTCACTTCTATATTTAGTGAAACGTTTTTAGAATATATTGTCTGTTAAAGCCTTAGTAATTAATTCATTGTTTCAATAAAGTTGCGAATTAATCATTTTGATCTAGTAGTGCAATAACGTCTTGGCCTGTTGACCACAACTCTGTAGACTTGTTAAGATATAGTAAGTACTCTTTTGTGGTTTTAGCGGATGTTTCTGTACAAATTTTTGTTTTCAGTGTTTTGTAACTGCAGGAGTGTCAATTAACTTCATAAGCCACAGCATGGTAGTGGGATTCACCACGCCTCTGATTTCTCAATTGAAAGAATCCGAAACCACACGCATCGATGATGACATGTTATCTTGGATAGGTAGGCATTGATTTTAAACAGTATCAACCTCCTTGCGTCATATTGCTGCACACAAGAATGTGGATGGGCTACAAACAAACTAAGCCTATTTATTTTGTAGTAAGTGACGTATTATACAGACAGAGATTTTCCTATGGAAAATAAGATTTTTACAATATGATTGTTACGTTTTATTAATTTTATTACAGTTTCCATAAACGGACTTTCCTTGATAATTGGGACGCTCATGGTGCCGTCAATCATGAACAAATATGGCCGAAGAACTGCAAGCATCACCAGTGCTGCTCTAATGATCATTGGGTGGATCACTATCGCTACTTTTGCCAACCCAATGATGTTACTATTGGCGCGATTTATTCAAGGAATTTCTATGGGTTTAACAAGTTTCATGGGAGCCATTCTCATAGGAGAATACACTAGCCCAAAATACCGTGGAATGCTGCTTACTACTTTATCTGTTTCTCTATCTCTTGGTATATTGATAGTACATGCCTTAGGAACGGTTTTATTTTGGCAACGTATAGCTCTTGCCGGCTCTATGGTTGGTTTTTTAGATTTTATTATAAATTTATATTCTCCAGAATCACCCAGTTTCCTTGTAAGAAAAGGCAGATATGAAGAATGCAGAAAAGTGTTCCATTGGCTCAGGGGATTCGGAGAAGAAGAAGAACTGGAGAAAATGATCAAGACTGACATATACAGAAAGGCTAACGAGCGCGGTCACATTCATGATGTTGGAGTCAGTAGGTTGAGAAGATATTTAACATATAACTTAGAAATTTTGAAACAAAAGGAAGTTTATAAGTCAATCATCGTGATGTTACATTTGTTTGCAATGAATCAATGGTGCGGAGGCATTACATTCGATTCGTATGCTGTAGATATAATCGATGCTGTAGTTGGTAAAAACCACAGTTTCGCGTTGATCATAATTTCTTTGGACATTCAAAGGACGCTGTCAAATGTTATCGCGATAATATTTATAAAAAAGTTCCGTAGACGTCTCACTCTCGTTGTGACAGCGACCTTGAATAGTCTCTGCTTTTTGGGAATCGGTTTATATGTTTATATACGAACACATCGATTGGTGAGTTTCGATTATCCAATAATTGGAATTATCCTTATTCACGTGCACATGTGCAGCGTATCTATGGGATCTTTGCCTCTAACAAACATTATATGTGGAGAGATATTCCCATTGGAACATCGCGGTATGTGTGGCATGCTAGGAATCCTGTTTTTCTCCATCAATCTAACAATTAACGTGAAAACTGCGCCAAATCTATTCTCTGCAATAGGTGTGCACGGAGCGTATACTGTATACGGAATAATAGTTTTGTATTGTGCAATTTTTCCTCTATGTATTCTCCCTGAGACCAAAGACAAGACTTTACAAGATATTGAAGAAGAATTCCGAGGAGAGCCAATAGTAGCTGAAACAAACTTAACAGAGTTGTCACGAGAAAACATTAATTAGCATATTATCACAAACAAGCAATTGTTTGAGAAAAGTTTAACGTAGTGTAATTAAATTTATACAAGGTATACCTATTTCTTCTATATTATGCCATGAGGTACTGGCTGAGTAGAATAGTACCTGTACCAGGTGTCGTAAATGGCGACTGAGGTACCAGAACGGACAGATAGCGGTATATTTATCCGAGACAATGCAGCTCAAGTGCACAGGGCGGGGATGGGCGACTTGTGTAAATGTCCAAAATTTGACAGTTCCAAAACTGTCAAGTACTAGGCACAATTGATGACGAGCTACAATCGACTCCCCTAATAAATACAATCGTCATCATATCAGCTATAAGCCATCCACTGCTAGACATCTGGACTCCAAGTAATCTCCAATAGGACCGGTGGTATGCGGCCTGTATCCAGTGCAATCATGTGGTTTTAGTCAGATCGTATCGATGGAGTCGTAATGTTCTGGAATGGATACCAGCGCAAGCGCAAGCGCAGCGTAGGGCGTCCATCTGCAAGACAAATACAGTGGCAGGATGATTCAGAAAACGAATACACATGTCCAAATCTTAGCGTGCCCAAAGTGAACCCCTGGTGTTTCTGAAAATATTCAATGCGCTTCATCAATCTGTCATCGCTTATGGTATCTGAGCGTGGGGAGGTGCTACGAAAACGATCCTAATCAATAGAGAAATGGTGTGCCCTTGTCCTATTGCTACATGCTGTCTCAAGGAAATGCTCTTTTTAAACATATAAAACGAGCAGTAAACTGACAGACTGAATGATATATTAATGCAGGGCCTTTTGTAGCATAAGGGAGCATGAAATCTAAAGGGGTAATCTGCAGGTGCAAAGCATCAAACTGCTGTTTTTTAATTTATTTTAATGAAATTGGAATAAAAGATTCTTGATTAAAAGTAATATAAAAACTGATAAAATAATTTCGAAAATCATCCCTTAACCAGCTTCATGGGAGCCACCGCTATAGGAGAATACACAAGCCCAAAATACCGCGGAATGCTTCTTACTACCTTATCTGTCGTTGTAACCCTTGGTATACTCATAGTCCATTCCCTTGGAACAAAGTTGTTCTGGCAACATATAGCTCTCACGGGTGGTGTAATTGCTTTTTTGGATTTGATCATAAGTTTGAATTCTCCAGAATCACCAAATTTCTTTGTAAGAAAAGGCAGATATGAAGAATGCAGACGGGTGTTCCATTGGCTCAGGGGGTACGAAGAAGAAGAAGAACTAGAGAAACTGATCAGGACTGACATTTACAAAAAGGTTAACGAGCCCGTTCGTGTACATGATGATAGAGACCAAAGAATAATTTAATAAGTTGGAAATTCTGAGGAAAAAGGAAGTGTATAAGTCAGTCATCGTGATGCTACATATGCTTGCACTACACCAATAGTCTGATTCCTTTACATTTGACTCGTATACTAAAGATATTATTGAAGTTGTTGTGGAAAACGACGTCAGTTATGCGTTGGTGATAGTTTCTTTGGATATGCAAAGAACAGTGTCGAACTTACTCGCAATAATGTTTATAAAGAAAATACGTCGACGTCTCGCTCTAGCTTTCACAGGAGCGCTGAATATCATCTGCATCTTCAGCATCAGCCTGTACGTATATTTAAAAACACATGAATTGTTGAGTTTTGACAACCCGATAATTGGAATGGTTTTGATTCAATTTCACTTGTTCAACGTAGTTATAGGTGCTTTGCCCCTCCCGAATATACGAGTAATTTTAGGGGAAATATTGCCTTTGGAACACCGTTCAATGAGTCGGATGTTGGGAATGTTGTTTTCTTCCGTTAATCTAACGGTTATTGTGAAGACTGCACCAAAGATATTCTTAGCATTAGGTGTGCATGGAGCATATATTATGTACGGATGTGTTTTACTGTATTCTGTGACTGTTACTCTGCTTATTCTTCCTGAAACCAAAGACAAAACCTTACAAGAAATTGAAGAAGAAGTCCGAGGAGATCCCATAATAGCTGAAACTACCTTAACGAAATAATCTGTTAATTAATTAAGTAAAAAGGAAGAAGAGAGACAATGAGATAAATTTTTTTAAAGTGTCATTAAAAATAGAAAAAAATATATTAATGTTTGTAAAGATAATCAAGAAAAGACATTATATGTTTATTACGATAACAAGAGAAACAATAACTTATTTAGTCCTTTTTAGTATACACAATAAAAAAAAACTATATTTATATTATGGTCAGGGTTCAATGGACAAAGGTCAATCAGTAGTCGGTGTCAATTGTACCATATTTTATTTTTATAAACTAGCTACATCAATCAGATTTGAACCCAGTTTCACCATATTTTATTAATAATACTAAACTATTATAACTAGTGGTCGCCCGATGGTCGAAATTCGACTATGATTATTTATATTGAATTATTAGAATTGTATTTCATTTCACTTTACTTAAGATTTGCAATATTCTGACAAAATTATACAAAAAATAGATCATATATTTATTTTATGTAAGCAAACTGTGTATGTTATTATCATCGTCATATCAGCCATAGAAATTTCGAAAGGGGATTTTTGCACATAAATGTCGCGCTAGGCAGGCGTTTGCAGGCAATTGCAGAATGCAACTTTGCGACTAGGGTTCTGCTGACCATTCTTACCCTTTAGCATTTAGGTTGTGCTGTTTCGAATGGATATACCGCCATATGTCGGTTAGGGTACTTTAGTCGCCTCTTACGACACCTGGTACTGTACCAATATTTGTTTTTTATTATTTGAATGCTTTTTTTTGTTCATCTATTCAGGGAATAATTTATAGAGGGTTAGAAATTTTGCACTAGGATTGCTTTAATAATGTAGAGGAGCACTAAGAAAGGGTTTATTAAAATTTGCAAGAGGAGGTAAAAGAGGGGTATAAAGTTATTTAAGTTTTGCTGTTTTTGAAGTTATGCGAAGATTCTAAATTCTGTATAAAGGGTCATCATTGAAAGTTAACAACTTGTAATACAGTAAACTTATAACTCGTGTAAAATATATTTTTTTAAATAATTTTTTAGGGGTTAAAAGAACGATGCAAAGTTAGTATTAAAAATGTATAATCATTGCCGGTGAAACCGCTGGGCATTGCTAGTTTTGTAAATAAAAATAACTATTTGCACTGCTTTTCAAAATCAGCATTTTTTTATTTTGATACAAGAACATCACAAACACATGGAATAGTAAGTACAAAAGGCTTAATCGCTAAATGCAATCTCTTACTAAAAGGTCGCCTTTTGGATGGAGATATTGTTGAAGCTAGTGACAGTATGAGGAGTACTTAGTACAAATTATAAACAAAGTAAATACATACAAACACACACACATATAGAGATACACACATTAATACATATACATATGAAGGGCATAGTTATCGAAGACAGGAAATTAAAGTAACAAATAATGCTCTTTCACTTTTCTCTTAAACATAGAAAGAGACCGATCTCACTTCAAGGGGGAGTGCATTCCACAAATAAACGGCTTGAATTTTCCATAAAAGGTTGTGGAATGCGCAGGCATTTTGAGTGATATTCTCTAACGATCTTATGGATTTTTTATGGCTGTCCCCAAGGATATAATATAGCTTTTAGATAAGCAAAAGGGAAGGGACAGACCAATAGCCTGTATAATAAAGAGAAAACATGAGTATCTGAGAACGCGAATAGGAAGCTATTTGAGCTTAGTACGAAAGTTGGACACATGATCACATGAAACTTACGTAAACTGAAAATGAATATTTACAAAAGTTTTAAAAATGCTCAAGCTTTTCAAGTTGATCCTCTGTGAGGTCTAGATAACCGGCATCGGCAAATTCCAGGATTGGTAGAAGTAGGGATCAAGCAAGAGCTATTTTGGTGGAAAAAGAAAAAATGCTTTTATGGGCAACCAAAATGTGTCAAAATAGGCACGACTGGCTGTGCATAGAGGTGTGTTGGTTCCAACACATATGGCAGTGTATGTTGGGTATGGCAGAAGAAGCACGCGAGTAGAATAAATGCTGTTGAAATGAGAGCACTTTGAAGTATGTATGGTGTGAATTTAAGAGATATATTAAAAAAGAGTGTATCAAGAGATCGATGTGGTGAAAAAGATTATGTTGTGACAACAATAGAGTAAAAATGTAAGATAGTTTGGACTTATAGAAAGGACGGATAAAAAAGAATGACTTCACATATACAGCGAACGGAAGTGAATAAAGGGTTGGTATAGGACGACCCAGATAAAAGAGGTATAAAAAAAGGGCAAGGTCAGAAGAAAGAATAAAAGAGCGTGATGCGAGAAAGATGAAGGACTTTAGGACGCCAAGATAGTGGTAACAAAAGGAGATTCATAGTCTCTGTCTACTCCGATGGGACACAGATATGATGTATATATGTATGTATGTAACAATAATAATAATAACATATGAGATACGTTATATAGATAATTTAATTATATAAGATGAGGGCATTAGATTTGCTGAGAGGTACCGGCAGAGTAGAATGGAACCTCCCTCTGCAACAGGTGTCGTAAGAGGCGATTAAGGTACCAAAACCGATAGATAGCCGTATATCCATCCAAAACAGTGTGGCTCAAATGCAGATGGTAGGGATGGGCAACAGCATCCCCGTCTTTTACATTTTACAAAATAGCCTGACCTTGTAAGAGATAACCTGGGCATACTTTTGCTTATGAACGATATGTAATTAATGACAAGTATTGTGCGCTAGATTTGCCGTGAGGTACCGGCGGAATACCTTCCACTGCGCTGGGTGTCGTAAGAGGCGGTTAAGGTACCAGAACCGACAGATGGCGGTATATCCATCCGAAACAGTGTATCTCACACACACAGGGGTTAGATCGCAGCGTCCCCGTTGCAAAAGTTGCGCTCTGCGATTACCAACACGCAATTAATGATGATGATGTTGATGATAGTTTGAGACTCGAATAATAAACTTGTAGCAAACAAGGTATTTCAACAGTTATGTAAGTCCATTATAAATTCCCTCCACCTCGGCGATTGGGATCCACAAGCTCGGTAAAGACCCTAAGAGCCCCACTTCATACAGGCCCATTAGCTGGCACAAATCTCTGGCTAAGCTATATGAACGCATTCTATTTTCACGAGTTCGTGGGTTTGTCTCTGATAATAACCTTTTCAAAGATGACCAGTTTGGTTATTGTAGGCGACATTCGTGCGTCCTTCAACGCCACCGCTTAATGGAACACATTCTTTCGCGCCTCAACTGATCGCACCGACCGCACGAGACGACAACGTTGTTATTTGATGTCGCGAAAGCCTTCGACAAAGTCTGGCATAATGGCTTGGTGCTCAAGCTCCATTTCTGAGGAGTACCGGGCAGACTATATCTTATCATTGGAAATTTCCTTTTGAACCAAACCTTCCGGTATCGTGTCGAGGGTTCGTATTCCCCCAATCACCTGATTACTGCAGGCGTCCCGCTAGGATCCGTGCTCGCACCACTCCTATTTCCGCTCTACGTCAACGGCATACCGAGAACCCCTGGTGTAAAGATAGCTCTGTTCACGGAGGATACTGCCCTCTACTACACTGGCAGCCGCTGTGACCCTCCTACATATACAAACGCCTCCAACTCGCGGTTAATGTACTGGGCGATTAGTTCCGCAAGTGGTGCATCGAGGTAAACCCCGAGAAGAGCGTAGCTATTCTCTTCTCAAGGTTCTGTTGATGCGGCGTGGACAGCATGCGCCGCGAAATTTAATATGTTCAATAGACTCATTCCGTGGGTTAATAAAACCAAGAATCTTGGAGTCACGCTTGACCGACGCATGACGTTCGGACCTCATAATAGGATAGTTTGAATTAGTAAGTACGCATATATTTTTAGATACTGATACGGTTTTGGCTAATTTACGTTTACTTTTGTACTTGCTTACTTACCTGTACTTGCTTCGGCAGTACATATACTAAAATTGGAACTTTTTCTGATATTAGTTTTATTTTCATTTGCCTGCATCAATGTCATCAAATGTAAAACACGATTATCTTTAACTCAAAACGCGAGAGAAGCTAAGAAATTGAGAATTAAGCGTTCTCAAGAATCGACACAAGAAAGAGCACATCGGTTAAACTCTTTGAGAGTTAGTGCCTCAACTTCTTGAGCTAATGAAAGCTCCCCCAAGAGAGAGATGCGATTAGCAGCTATTTAGAACAACATGTGTTATTCCGAGAAGCTACAACTCCTTTTAGCAAGTCCAAAACCTACACTAAGAGGGAATTACATCTCACAACTGATCGCGAACTATCCCGGCAAGTACTATCCCGTGAGTCCAAAGCCTTTACTGAGAGGGAATTACGAGTTATAGCTGATCGCGAACGTCATATTTTATCTCGATAATCTGAAACTTTTACTCAATATGAAGACCGTTTGACAAATGATAGAGTGCACATTAATATTGTTCGATCTCTTGAAGATGAACATGAGCACGATCAACGTCGTTGTTCGTGCTCACAACGCGCATGAAGTCGCTGGCAACAACTAGTTATTAAAAATAATATTAACTAGACAGTGTGTACACGACGTGTGTAATTTATTTGTTTTTCTTTTGACAAACATAATGTAAATAAAGAAAGAGAATGCATGAATTTTCATGCATTCAAAAAAAATTAAATGCAATAGTAGAAAGTACCAACACGAGCGTTTATTAATCTATCGTTAAATGCATATGTGGAATCATCGTTGTAGGGTAAAAATATCAGAGTCGGTAGTTAAAGTCCTGATCAGAATTATTAAACAACTCACTTTATTCGGTACAATATACATTGCTAAACAAACTTAACAATATTATTATATATTCACTTAATTAAAATAACAACCAGTATATTAATTAGTTAACGTAAGCATGCAATAAAAAAATACTATATACCACATATATAAATGTCAATTAAAAAAAATTAACAAATGAACTCGCCTAAGAGAGAATATATGTAACAAAAAATCATTGCTTACTACTGTTAAATAATTTATCAACAAAATACAAACTCTTAATAATAATTACTCAGATTTTGTGCCCTTTTCAATGGTGGAATTTGATTCAATAGTCTTGGCCTTCTCGGGGAAATACAGCCTGATCAGATTGTTGATAGGACTTTCCACCAGCAGCCACATCAATAAGGCAACGATGTAGGAGCAGACTAGGAAGCCAAAATACGCGTTTATCTGCAGGAAATACAAGTGACAAGTATTATTAAACTACAATTTGTATCGATTCTATGGATGACTTTAGTGCTGGAGGAGGGCCTTCGTAAAATGGTGGCCATTTTTCCCGTTTCTGCCACGCTGGGAATAGTGGTAATTGCTGTTCATACCCGCGCGCCCGTCCCCGTCAACAGCGTAACTAAAATGTAACTATATATTCTCTATCTCTATAAATCTTAAAAATCCTCTCTTTCTCTGCCTTGTTAAATATCGGCAATGAGCGTACCCATCGAATTTTAAGGGGAAGGGCATTCCACAATCGAACGGCATAAACCGTAAAGGATTTACTATAGAATCTGTGGAAGGCACAGGCATCCTAAGCGTTAAACTCTCTGATGACCTAAGACATCTCTCGTGGCCGTCTCCTACGAAGACAAAACGATTTTTAAGATTGAGAGGATTCATAAAAGACTATCTTATAGAGTAAAGAAAGTATATGAGCATTCCTGCGAAGGCGAATAGGAAGCCATTTGAGCTTAGTTAATAGAATAGGAAGAAAACTCTTACCGCTTGTAAATTAGAGAAGAATTTGAGTGTAGTGCTGTCGCCGCAGACAAAGCGGATCACTGTGACGTGTACGTTGTAGAGACAAAATGTCAGTTTAGCCAGTGGCACCCAGAAGTGCGACTCCAGTATCCCACGGTATAACGGTACCTCTGAAAGACAACGTACAACTTGTTACAACTTCTATACCCCCCTCTATCCACCCTATACTCCCATCGTACATTTACATATTCGTCACAGTTTACTGCTTAATTAATGATAATTAGAATATGAGATAGCTTTGTTAGATAGGAAGTGGAATTAAACGGCATGACTCTTTTGCTATTTCTGATAACACGTTTCAGACACAATCCAACAGCAAATGTTATAAGTCTTCAGTGTTATTGCATAACATTCAGTCGGTATTAGTCGTTATTACGTAATAAACTATTTAACATAAAGTACAAAAGTAGGACCAGACAAAATGGTCCTTGACACCAATAACGTCAACATAGGTGTCACCTGCATGCTAAATCTAAGAACGAAAAAATGGACTTTGATAGTTACTGTGGCAGCTCAGCTAAAATAACTGCCAAAAAGGTTATGACTATTTTTTTTTATTTAATATTTAGTTTATTTATATACATTTAGCTATATTTTACTCAAACAACTTAATAACGAATTCTTTAACTCGCAACGTCTCCTTGCAAGTTCTAACTGGTTAAAAAGTTTTTAACGATCGCACCAAATTGGATAATAGTTTTCTCTATTCTTTTTCATTTATATTTTTCATAAAATATAAATATTTCCAGTCTGAAATTTTAAATCAAAATCTCCTTGGGAATAAAAGAGTCTGCTATGACCTGAAGCTAATTTTGCCGTGCATTATACGCTAATGAAATACCAAGGAATACCAATTCACCTTCGTACTTCGTAGGTGTGTAAAACCTCGTAGTTTATGTGTAAGCTGAGCGAAGCCGAATCGCTATATGTCGGAAGTGTGGTCAAAGTTGGACTATAATTGATAAATATTCTAATTTCAAATTTTATTTTATTTCTCGTTTGTCAGCATTAGGAAAATAATAGTAATATTCAATAATACCAACCGGCACAACCTACAAATAATGTTATTTTCATTAAAATATCTTTGGTGTCAATCTGACAGTAATGTGTGTACTGTGTACTTTAATTAATTTAATGTATTTCTAGTGCATTAAGTGTACAAAAAATATCTTTATGGACTTTTTCTCTACATTAACTATAATCGTGTCAAATTTCACGTATATCCGTTTCCGCAGTTTTCACTTCCCTTCACGTAAATATATATAGATAGAAATAGAATAAAAAATGTTTTACTTTCAATCCGGAACACCTGGCCAAAGATGATGAGCGCCACCAAAATAGCCCAAACAGGCTTCTGGAACAACGCGAATGCGGCCCTGATAACCATCGGCATGGGATAGTCGTGTACAAAGAAGATCCCCGTGAGGCCCATCGCTCCCAACATTGCTGGGAACAGGCACCAGTACAGCAGACTGTACTTCTACAAGTGAATAAAATATAGATATCTTTAAATCGATAATGCTATTAATAAACTTTAAAAAATTTGTATAGTGAGTTTGTACTTCAATAGGGAGGAGTTGAGAATGTCGAGGCACCTTACCCGATATTTTTTGGAGTCTTCCTCAGTGATGCCTTTTTCTAGCCAGTCAACGAGCTTGTAACCGAAGGCTATTCCTATCACGAAACTAGGAATATTGGTGTGCGTGCGGATGTAGAGGTTTCTGAAGGTCGCATCTTTAACAAATTCAGTGCTGTCACGTACCGATCTGTCACAAAAAAAATACAAAGAGTCTCAATAAAAAATCCGCGAATTGCTCGAGGATTACTGTAACTATTATGAATGTAAATGTTTTGAGGGAATGTTGTGTTACTTGGAATTGTGTATACGTGATCAATATGTGATTGGAGTGACCTTTAGCAAATTACTTCTGGCTGCTAGTAAAACGCCTCTAACCAGATCCATCAGTATTGTGAACTTGGTCCACAAGAGAGTCGACATATCTACGGGCAATTCAAGTAAATTTGCAAGGGTCCTAAAGGATTTTAAAAAATAAGATTAGTTACGATATTTTATAGGACGTTTAGTAATGTTTGCGGGACCCGATGGCGCAGATGCTAGTGACCTGATCTTGAGCGCAAATCCCAAAAGATATATTTATATGATGATATTTGTATTTGTTCTGTGTTTGGATGTAAAATATATATATATTTAAGATGTATGGCGATGGCGTAAATTGTAGTGGTCTTATAATGTGCGCTAAAGTTCGTGAGTTTGATCCCGAACCAAGACCTATATTTGTATAATGAATATATTTTTATTTTTTCTGTGTCTGGGTGTTAAATAAATATTTAAGTGTTAAATGTCGTCATATTCGACATCAGACGACAGAGGAATCAAATATCATTGTGATTCCTCTGTCGTCTGATGTCGGTAACACAAGTGCTTTAACCGACTTATATCGGAGTCAAGTCAATTTATTCATCAGATTGAATAACACTTAATGTTATATATGTGCCAAATAAATACATTTTTTACTTACTCAGGGAGTACAACAGCTATGCCATACAGGTCCTTGGTCAGCGTCTCGTATAATGGAAAGAAGATACCGACCACGAAGAACACCCACAGGCCGATATTTCTGATCCTCTTGGTGGGAGATAGCAGAATGATCGAAAGCCCCACTATGTGTAGTTGAAAGTCACAGGCGTTGGACCTACAGATATATATAATTATTAATACCCATGGAGCCATAAGGTTTTGGAATGGAGACCACGTGTCGGTGATGGCAGCGTTGGACGCCCACCATTTTTGTAAAATAACAAAAGCCAAAAAAGGGAAGACTGGCTGTTCATAAAAGTGTGTCGATTCCAACACTGACATTTAGTAGTGAATGTTGGGTACTGCAGAAGAAGCAAGCGAGTATAATAAATGCTGTTAAAATAAGAACACTTCGAGTTATGTATAGTGGAAGTTAGAGAGAAATAAAAAAATAGTGTAAAAAGAGATCGAAGAGAAAGATGGTGTTGTGAGAAAGATAGAAAGAATGGATGAAAGTATAATAACTGCACAAATATATAGAGCGGAAGTAAATTGAAGAGTTGGTATAGGACGACCTCGGTGAACACATCTTAACCAGGTAGTAGAGGTATTAAAGGAGGGCCAGGTAAGAAGTACTTTAGGACGCCAAGATAGTAACAAATGGAGATTCATAGTATCTACCTACCCCAATGGGACACAGGCGTGATGTATATATGTACGTATCTATTATATTAATATTAAAATATTTTAGTTATTATGACTTTATATTTTCGCTCCCGATTTAATTTTCAACTATAAACGATACAACTAGATACAAATGCTACCACGAACTACCACGACAGTTTTATATGCATGAGCCAAAACTGACAATACATTTACCTCCTATTTCTACCACCAAATAACAATGTTCGCGTTGCTGTGATCCGGTTTGTTGATTGAGAGAGGCACTGAAATTACTGGGTAATGTGTTAAAATATGGCGATAGCGCAGGTGGTAATGATTCTATCTTGTGCGCTAACGGTCGGGTGTATATATATGATTAGTATTTGTATTTGTTCTGTGTCTGGGTGTTATTGTATATATGTAAGAATTATATTCGTAATTTCTCAGTTGACTGATATCCGTAACATAAATGCTTTAAGCTAATTATCTTGGAGTCAGGTCAAAGTCTGAGGAGTCGTGTGAATTTATTTATTATATCTGTAAGTCACAAGGTCAGCAACGCGCTAATGATATCCATTGATGGCTGCAGTAAAGCTTCAGTATCATGCGGACTGAAAGTGAGGTATATGATTGTCTTTTGTACCTACCTGTTTTGGGATACATTCTGATAATACAAACATTAGCCGTGAGGTACCGGCAGAGCAGAATAGTACCTCCCCCAGTAGCAGGTATCGTAAGAGGCGACTAAGGTACCAGAACTGACAGATGGTGGTATATCCATCCGTATCAGTGTAGCACAAATGCATAGGGCGGGCATTGACAGCAGCATCCCCGTCGCAAAAGCTGCGGCCTGCGATTGCCAACACTTTTGCCCAGCGCGGCAATTACGGGTAAAATTCGCCCTTTCTTGGGGAGGTCTATGTCAAGCAGTGGACTTCTGATGGTTGGTATGGTGATATTATGGTATGATGAATACAAACTTGTGCTATAACACAGTATAATGATAAGTAGAAAAGATTTAAAAATAGAAAAAACATGTTTGCTTATAAGTTGCAATGACAATGGTTGTTGACGATGTTATAAGTCAAGGGGGCGATGAACTGACTCGAGAGAAGCCAAACCGTGTCTTCGGATGACTGTAAATAATTTACCAAGTTTGCACAAGGCAATCGACGTTGTCGCGGTAATTGTTAATGCCAAGCACGAAGTACAACCAATTATTTTCGCAGCTTCTGGACTCGTATTCTACAGCTTGCTGTAAATTATTTGAAAGTTTTTATTAAGATTAAACGCGTGCATGTTGGTTATTTTTTACAAATGATTTACTTTTAAAAATAAACATTTATTAAGCCGATGGACCATGGCTGTGGGGTACCGGCAGGGTATAATAGTACCTCCCTCCTGTACCAGGTGTCGTAAGAGGCGACTGAGGTACCGTAATCGACAGATGACGGTATATCCATCGAAGCTGCATTCAGCGTAGCTGAAATGCACAGGGAGATGGGCAGCAGCATCCTCGTCGCGAAGCTACGCTCTGCGATTGCCACTACGCTTGCCTAACCCGGCAATCATGGACAATTTCCCCCTTTTTGGGGAGGCCTATGTCCATAATGTGTGTACGTGTGACGGCTGCTATGACGAGTTCGACAGACTTGTTTTAACTATACTTATATGATTGTCTTAAAAAATATTGCTCCTAAAAATATCCCCACATATACAATATCACATCTATCAAGTTGCATCAAACTGTACACAGTAGTTTAGTAGTTCATCTTGAATAAACACTGTGACATAATTTATTTTATATATATAAACTAGCTAATCCGAAAGAAATTGACTAAAACTTATGAAAACCGATATTATCTTTTGCAACTTTGCACCAAAAATGTAGGATAAAAAGTGGTTTTCTGTAAAAACGAGCATCAAACGAAAATTTGAATTCAGAACGTACTGTTTTAAATACCACGGCATTTTTGAAACCGGCCAGTAACATGTACAAATGATTGAAATCAATTTGGTACCAGATTTTTTTAGAGAAGAATTAAAATCAAAACTGCCCGTTTTTTGCAAATGAGTGTATAAACTATCCTATTCACAAGTGAGATGACACTGAAAACAGTTAACAATAACAAAATCGGTACAGTAAATAAGAAGTTCATCCTGGACAAACACCGTGACACAAAAGTTTACACCATTGACCAGCAAACATTTGTGACATATCAACGGGAACAGTTCAATAGTGTTTATGCGCCATTATTGAATAAGGTTCAAATTCTTCGTTTTAAACCTTGAACTTTATTGAGAACTAGCTGTGCCCGTGACTTCGTCCGCTTGGAATAGTTTTTTTGGGTACCATACCTCTTTACCTCAACTTATATAAACTTTGAATGTCATGTTTATTTATATCGAATGAATAACCTGAAACATAAGATTGAAGTTTCTAGCTCTAAAAATAGCGATACTTCTATGCAACTTTTCATCCCCCTTTTCGACCCCTTACAACCCTTATTTCGAATTAAAAATTAAGCTATTTCTTTACTCAGGGTCTAAAGATTCATTATTCTCAAGATCATTTCATCAAAATCGGTTAGGAGGTTTAAGCGGGAAAGCGTAACAGACAGACAGAGTTACTTTCACATTTATAATATTAAGTAAGGATTGCTACATACGCGGTTTTGAATTATTCCCAACGATATAATATGAATATTCACATGTGAAAATGTAGGAATATACCGAAGTATATAAAGAATACTTTTGTACATTACCTGCCAACCAGGGCCTTTTGCCTTGTGTCTGAACCAGGATACAGAAAAGAGCAGCATTACCAGACATAATGGAATCAATCTGTAAAATGAAGAACACATCTACAGATTTTGTCTCAGATGAAATTCTGAATACATATCATTATTATACAACTTTTTATTAACGTTTAATTAAGAAACAGCATATCAAAGATTTGTTAACGCAATCAATACTTTCAACAGTCGAAATTTCCGAAAAATACTGTTTTTTTATAACTTACCACTGCAACAACAGATCATCGACCCAAATTTGTTAAAACTTATTAACAAATGTACATAAGTTTTAACAGATGTTATCAATAATAGCAAAAATTTTATATATTGCGAAAGATTGATTTGTTGCTTACCGGACATTTGCAATTAGGTTTATTTTATATATATTATCTATATTTATATATCTTATAAATTGCAATACAATAGGGGGTCTATTACCTGAGCCATCTGAATAAAATCGCTTTGGGCAGTGACCTCCAGGTCAAAGGGGTCCTCTTCGCGGAACTCTTTAATGAATAAACGAGGAACATTCCACTAAGAAAGAAAAAAGTTTGCATGACCCAGTTAAGATGCAATACGGGTTGACTATCCCAAGACTCGAACACCTGCAATAAAAAAAAAACATCTTCTTAATTTATTTTTGAGTAATATATAACATTCGCCGTGAGGTACCGGCAGAATAAAATAGTACCTCCCTCTGTACCATACGTCGTAAAAGGCGACTAAGGTAGTTCAAATGCACAAAGTGGATGTGGGTAGCAGTTTTCCCCTTGCGAAAGCTGCGTTCTGCAAATACCTTTCTTGGAGAGGTCTGTGTCTAGCAGTGACTGTTTTACGGCTGCTTTAGTGATGATGGTGATTATAACTATAAGAGTAGCACAGATCTTTTATCACGTACCTTTTCAATTTCCACAGGATTCGCTATGGCAATAAAAATGGGCATAAATGAGTGGGTCAACACCACCAACATCGACGTTATGACCCTGGAAACAACCACACTGTTAATTTATTTAATCCCACAGAAGGGGAGGAAATATTAGGGGGGGCTATGGGATTCCGGCAGAGTAGAATATTTCCTCCTCCTGTACTAGGTCGTGTAGTGTCGAAAGAGCCGCGGCGAACATTGGTTCTTTTTTTGGATGGCCATACAACGGATATGATCATACCGGTCGTAGACAGAAAGTGAATTTCTACAACATTTTGAATTTGCACAAATATTGTCCAACAGCGTCCAGTTTTAATCTGTGGTCAATTTAATATTTTCCCATTTCTCTTCAACTTTTCACTGTTTTTCACTCTCTTTAACTTTTTCTCTGTCAATGAAACAAGTGCAATGCTGCTCATACATAAAGCAGTTTAGTAGCAATATAAGAAATGATGCGACATTTGATTCAATGTCTGGGAATCTGTATTTGATCTGTATTGAAGATTTGCTCACACAGTGACCCTGAATGGCGACAATTAAGAAGAGTCTTACACGTGACGTCAGCGTTGAGCACACGTTTGCTCAATACGCACGATTTCCCGCGAAGGCCTAAAGGGTTGCCATTGAAGAAAATGTTTCGATAAATCATTACGCCAATATGACATCGGCTCTTATAAATTAGCGGATGTCAACGAACGAATTACCAAATGATTTTTGTATGGACAACGATACAACGGATACGCTCCGAAATTTCCGCTTATTGGCACGAAATGTAGTTTTAGGGTTGAGACCACACGATATTCATGCTTAATCATATAGGCAACAAGCGAACTCACGGTTTCACCCGTGTTAAGTTGTAGAAAAAACCTAGAATGATTAATGTTATACTGGTACTATTCCTAGCGTGATGATATAAAGCCTTTAAACTTTCTCCATAAGTAAGCTGAGTATTGAATTTTCTGGCTGCATCTAAATAGTTAAAAGTTTAAAGCCAGGTGTCGTAAAGGGCGACTATGGTACCAGAACCGACAGATGGCGGTATATCCATCCGGAACAATGCAGCTCAAATGCAGAGGGCGGGGATGGGATTGGCGGTTGGCATCCACATTGCGAAAACTGCGCTCTGCAATTGCCAACACGCCTGACAGGCGCGGCAATTATGGGCAAATTTTTTTTTCTTTCTAGGGGAGGCCAATGTCCAGCAGTGGATGATTCAATGGTCTGATGATCTGTATAGTTTATATCCTGCGTTGATATGTCAGTTAGTCAGTTTCTCCTGTTGTGTATATATATATATATATATAACAGAGCTGGTAGGTATTTGATAAACTTTATTGCTGTGATTGTGGCTAAACCAGCTTGATATTGTACGCACCTAAGAGCGTTGATTCCAATTAGCCGCTCAGATTTCGTGTCCGAAGGCCAGGGGTCTTTGAAGATCCTCCAGTTAGCACGCAATGAGAAACAAGACAGGAAACCTTTGCAAAAGCAATCACTTCTATTATACACCTTTTGATACAACGTGCGCAAAAAGTCGTACGTTCGATTTTACCCAAATATTATTATATTTGTGATTTTTCTATGTTTGTGTGTTAAAATTTATTATATGTATTTTTGTAATATATTCTTAGTTTTCTAATGTCCATAACACGAGTGCTTTCACCGACTTATCTCGGTACACCAAGATTGACTGAATAAAAGAAAGAACGCACGTTTATTAGTAATTGCTTTTTTCCCATATTTAGTTGAAATATAAAGCGGAGATTTTGAAAAGAAGCTTTTTTATTGTACGCACTTGTTAAAGTCCAAAATCAATAGAAAAACATTTTTTTATAATGAATGTGTAATGAGTTAAAGAAGTACCAACTTACCAGTTTTCTTGTCCGACCCACAAACGTCCTGCAAAGTTCCTATGACCGCAAGACCTACTATGAGGACCACAACGGCTCCCATGAAATAATCTCGAATATCTAGCTGTGTTTCCTCCCCTTGATGGTAGCATTTGAGGTTAAGGATCCTTGCTTTCAATCCGTAATGCCGCGTCATATGGTCGCTTAAGCAAGCTTCCGTCGTCTCCTGCAGTTCGCTCGTGGAGTTTCCTTTGTAGTATTTTTTGCATCTCTTCGTTATGCAGTATCCGTATTGTATTTTCGAATAGTTAAAATGTCGAATTAATGATGAGAAATTCTATGAAAGAAAAAACATAGTTGACCAAATTTATGTTCCTCAAATTATTAAATGGAAAATGAAAACTTTTATATGGGCATCAAAAACCAACTTATGTAGTTTTTCTTATATGTGGATGGATTCAGAATGAATATTGGAAAGTCATTCGCTTTGCGATGTTTATTTTTTCATATGACCTCTTCAACATCGCAACATTTTCGGGAAATTGTGTTAAATTACCAAAGTGTCACAATACCGTCTTTCTCATGCTACCAACCAAATAAATGAGAATACCACAATCATCTTTATTTTCGCAGTATTTTAGTGTAAGAGGCAACTGAGGTAATGGTATATCCATCCAAAACAGTGTAGCTTTCATGGTACAGGGTAGAGATAAGCAAGAGCATCTTCATCGTGAAGCAACATGCAACGATTATCACCACGCCTGCACAACTGGATAACTATACACAAAAATCCCTTTTGGTATGCCGGGTGATATGATGTGATAATATTGTCATTTGTCAATTAAATAAGCAGTGAGCAGAGCACTTAGTTCGCAAAACTAAATGTTGATGGAGCCGTAAAGCTCTCCAATGGAGACCTACGATGTGGACAATGATCTGAACCAACCGGTCCTGTTGGCAAGCGAGGCCAATATGATGATGATATGATATTGAATTCTTACAGTCATCTTGGCCAAAAGCTCATTAGGCTCCTCTGAAAACAGTTCCGCCTGTGCTACGCAGAAAACACCGCCATCTTGCATTAAACAACTCTCAAAGGGATCGAAGTAGTTTAATGGTGGGAAGCTGCTGTAGTCGTTGTCTGGAATTTGTTTAAATATTTCATTAGGTAATCAAACAGATTTACAGCAAACCATTATCATGATTTTATTTATCTTTCTCTTAAAACTAGTAGTAATGTTATAAATACAACTTATTTCTACTAAACCAGGGGTTGGCATGCCACATGAAGCTCTTTGTAAGAAGCTGCGGCTTTTTAATTCCAAACGCAAATATTATTTATTTATCAGAAACCGGTATAGTTTAGGCCCAGCATTGTTATGTCAGCCTGTCAGTCAATCAGTCAGCAAAGATAGCAGATATCTCTTCAGTGCCTGGTTGTAGTATAGTTAGTGAAATAATTAGAAAATTGGTGTCATCAAAATTGTTAGATTTTGACCTCTTTTTTAAAAGGAAAAGTTTGGCAAAAGATACGTTTAATTTTTAAAGCTTTCAGTATAATATTTCCATTTTTTTGTTTTTTTCTGTTTAACTAGTTTTTTATTTAAGCGGATTTTACTATTTAAAATGTATTATTTTTTACGTGTGTTGCTATGTGCTATGTTCCGGTTTGAAGAGTGAGAGAGGCTCTGATATGCTGCCTGAATTTAAAAATTATTTAGCTCACAGGGTTTGCGATACGCTAGTGATATCCTTGACACTATCCTTGACACTAGCGTCTATAGGCTGCGGTCACGTTTACCATCAAGTGGGCCGTATACTTGTTTGCTGACGTCATAATATAAAAAAATATTAGGTGTTATAGGTAGTTTTGCGTATATACAAAGGTGTACAAATATTCTGTGCAGATACCAAGAAATAAATACTATTCTTTTAATCTGCTATTACTGAAATCATCCTGGTAAGCATGGAAATCATTTTGTTGTGCATCTTTTTTGTTTTACCGATTTACTATGCCATTTGTCTCAATCTCTCTCTCTCTCTCTCCCTTTTATTTTTTAGACTTTAAGTAAAATGAATGCTGCTTTGAATTTGTTTCTTTTTTCTATTTTACCGACTTTCCGAGCCCTGGTCACGATGTCCCTCTCTTTATCTTATATATATATAGATATCAATAAAAAAATATATCAAAGTAACATCATTTTCAATTCAAAGTTAGTCTAAGAAAGATATATATATATATATATACATCTTTAGACTAACTTTTTTAAGATATATGTATATCCTAAAAAAATATCAAAGTAACATCCACTTTGATATATTTTTTTATTGATATCTGACCCCAGGTCTCGAAATCTCTTACTTCTTTATTTCTTCGACTAACATTGTATTGAATAGAATGCTACGTTAATTCTGTTTTTCTTTTTATTCCGCGTCTTGGTCTCAAAGTTTCTTTCACTTATTTCTACGAGGACCTTTGAAATTTATTAATAAGAAGGATATGTAAAACAAAACTTGGAACTAGCGGTGGCTGCGACTTCGTCCAAATGGAATTGGGAGCCATAATTTCCTCAAAAATTAAATTTTTCGCCCACTTTTTGCTACATTTTTGATTGATGCTCCGCTCCTATCAGAGGTAGCGTGATATTGTAAAGCCTAAGCTATTCCTTAATATATCAGCTATGCCTGTGAAACACCCATCAAAATCAAACCAGCCGTTTCATTCGATCTAAATAAAATTTTAAAAATATATTTTTTATTTGTTCCGTGTATACATCTATATGCATTTAGTATAAAGCAGTTATTTTGATTTTACAAATAAACACTCCAATTTTATTTATATGATTTCATGTTTCTTACAAAGATGAGGCATCCGATGAATTAAATTTTTAAATTTTTAATTAATTATTTAATTTTTAAATATTCTATACAGTTGTCCTTCCCTGTAGTCTACTTAATTTTGCCCTACACCACGGTTAGAATTTCATTGCCGCAATACTACTTTTATACAGTTTAATCAATATCCGAGCCTTGGTCCGAAGTCTCTCTCATATCTTGGATTAACATTGAGCAATTGTATAACTTACCACTGATGTAACGCAATCCGAACGATGGTGATGCCAGAACAAGAATCGAAGCTACCACAAACCACGCCATTGTTTATCCGCAGAACCAAATAATTATATAAATTTGTAGGTTACAAATTTTATATTATTTTGGTACTCCAGTGATAATTCTACGACTATTTTAAGGGTCTGTGGACTACAATAGTTTCACACTAAATTTTAAACAATAAATTCAATTATTGTAACCAAAAAACGTTTCAAATTATGAGGTGCTACATTCAAAACAAACAAGCAGCCCTCCAACTAAATACCACACAAAATTCACTATTTAAATTGATTCATCATTTTCCTTTTTGTCATTAGAATTGAGTTTCATCGAATACGTGTTTCCTGCACACAAATATAAGATAAAATAATAAATCAAAGGAAACGTATGATATATACAAATTGTTTTCTAAGTGTAAACACGATAGCAGAATTAGGGGTATGTACGCACTTTTTTTTCGTAGCATTGTTTAATGGCGCGTTATTTTTTAAATGCTAGCCAACAGTGTAGAGAATGAACGACATGGTAGCATTTTTTTTAAATAATAACAGTAGCCCAAGTTACTGTTACATCAGATATTTAGCAGTAGCAGATAAAAAAGGAGACTAAATTAACAATGTTGTATGGTAACAGCAGTGTAGTGTAGTATCTCCCCCTGTACCAGGTGTCGTAACAGGCGATTGAGGTACCGTAACCGACAGGTGGCGGCATCTGCACGAAACAGAGTAGCTCAAATGCAACAGGGTGAGAATGGACAGCGTTCCCATAGCAACGCTATTCTCTGCGATTGCCACCACGCATGCGCGGCAGTAATGGGCGAATTCTTCTTCTCTTATATTACATTTTTTGCATAATTTATACACTTTAATCCAACTTGAGAGATAAAATAGTATTTTCTTAATTTTTTTTGTTGTAATATTTTTGTCTTGATATTACATATACTTATAGTTAAAATAGGGCAATTCACATTACATACAAAAAATGTGAACAGTCGACAGTCGACATATGACAATTTAAGTTTTAATATAGTTACAGTACGGAACAGTTACTTTCATTCATATACAAATCTTTTTCTCACCTTGCCATCATAACAATGTTAGATTGGTATTCTTGATAGTATACAAACAAATCTCTAGCGATGTCTGTGGTACGTCCTCAAAGTCATAAGTCATGTTAAGACGTATTAAGACGTAACATAAACGCATATATCAACGACTCGAAGTTGTCTTTCAGCATCTGAGTACACCTGCCGTATACCCTTGGGAGTCTCCGATATTGATTTGCCATAGTAGTTGCGAAGAATTATATAACAAAAGATAGTACACAATTTTGGCAAAATAAATTAAAAAAGCGAAAGTAATGCTGTTGATAAATTTATATGTCAATGATACTTCAATACCGAGTATGTAACTTAAGTTTATAAGGTCAATTTTCCATCTTTTCTAATTGAATTTTCAACTTTATTTGCAACTGCTATTTACGCGGCACTATCATCGACGATATGTAATAAACCAACGGCTGTTAAAGGTGGTATATAAAGGTGTCTGGGCTCCTTTTTATCGTTTGATCAAAAAAGGCCATCATCATTACATGGCCAGGCACAGTTAGCACCTACATGGTTGGAATCTTTAATATTCAAAATTTTCATGGCAACTTCGGACTTGTTGATGTCCCTGCTCTTACTAGTGAGAAATTTGTTCCTTTATGGACTGACAGTGTTGGAATCCTGGGGACATACCTATATGACGTCATAAATCTTCGCTGTTTTTGTACTGTAAGCACTAGCGAGTTCAGGTGCTCTTAGTAACTTGATCACGTGATCAGCAACGTACAAAAACTTGTCATCATCATCTTAGCAGACGTAATAGGTACACTGCTCTACACAGGCCTACCCAAGAAAGTGGGAATTTGCAAATAATTGCCACGCCGAGCAAGCGTGGTGGCAATTGCGGAGCGTAGCTTCGCGACGGGGACGATGCTGCCCATCCCCACTCTGTTGCGTTTGAGCTACACTGCTTGGGGTGGATAAACCGCTAGCTGTCAGTTCCGGTACCTCAGGCGTCTCTTACGACACCTGGTACAGGGCGAGGTACTATTTTACACTGCCGGTACCAAACGGCAAAGTGCACTGTTGATCATTATTATTACTATTGAATACAATTGTTCAAAGGTATAACTGCCCTTGAAGACAAACATGGAGCATTTAACGAAATTGTGTTCTCGCAGTGTTAACCCAATACAAAGTAGCAACAAACACAGTTTTTTAAATACCATATGATAATTTAATAATTAATTATATATATATATATAAAATAAAAAAAATATTTTTTTTAAATATCATATGAAAGTGAATGAAGAAATGTTTATTCGTGCATCCACATGCATCACAATTAAATTCATAATTAATTATTTTTATAAAATAAATTCTCATTATCTTGATGGCATGATTTTTGCCACTAAATTTTCGACGCGACATATTAATGAGAATTATTGATAAAAATATATTAATACCTAAAAGCATGAGTAATAACAGACTTCATGTTATTTTGATAAAAAATTAAAAACGTAAGGATCACAGGTCGCATATTGTTGCCAAAGGGTTTTCCCAAAGCAAGGTCATGCGCGTAAGTGAACAATGAGAATAAGTCGTGACCTAATAGGATTGTGCGGTTGTTCACCCGAGACCAAAGGTTTAACTACTGAAATTTTGCCACCAGTTCTATTTGAGAACGTCTATATTTAAAGACAAACGCTGGACGGTCTATGACATGTTCTAAACATGTTCCGCTAATTGGACCGCCTGACTACGCGTATCTGTAATAGTTTGCTAACAGAATAAAGAATGAGCCGTCTGCTAAAATATGTTAGTAGCTGATATTAACTATGGTGTGTTGTGAATGTTAATTCGTCAAAGTCCAATTCTATGGCTCTGTGCTAAGTACATGTACCTACAATGTATGCTAGTCGTTCCATTAAGAAAAAGCAGCAAGACATCGATCTAATTCCGATGAATATGTGCTAGTTACTTTTTTATTGAAAAAATTACTTTATGGATTTTAATGAAACTTTACAATAGTAGTAACACATACATTAAAGTTTATATAGATTTCTCCAAAATATGTGTTGTTTGCGCCTTAAACGCCTACCAAATTCTATCCGCAAATTTGCTTAACAACGTTTTGTGTTCGGTACCAACAGGAATAAAACTTATTCTTAATATAAAATCACTAAGTATATAGCTTGGTCTGTTGAGACACCAAAACAGTCCAAAGCTCGATGTCCACAGAACGCTGAATGATATCTGGCATCCCAACGAGCTGTTGAGATAGTAGAACTGAAGAACCCAAGATCGGTGTCGACAGCACGCTGAGTATCTCGACATGCTGCATATATCAGTATATCTCTGCAATCTTGGAGAAGTAAAATAAAGTATTGATCTTGCGCAGCCAAAGGGCGGATGTATGGATGACTATTAGTTCCTACAGTTTTGGATGCGGTAGTCTATATACAATACAATACAAATAACACGATGTTTTGAACAGTTTAGCGACCTCTGACAGCTATGTAGTGACATTGATTTTTCCCGGTATAACAAAGTTCCTCAGGAGTGAGATATGAAGTAAAAACGTTGCGAATGCAAAGTCTCACGCGAAAAGCTAGTTTACTATATTTTGGATTTCTCGAGAGAATTTTTCTGATATAATTATCATTTTATAATTCGTCACAGAATATCAGTTATGGATTTCAAAGAGGAAACAGGGGAGACTCGAAAACATACTCATACAAAATTTACTAAGTGTTGTATCACTAAGTTTGCAACGGCCATGTTTTTAATAAATGAAAAGCTGACTGTCTTACTCACATATCAACGCAGGGCCTATCACGTAAATATTTTTAAGAAAACAAACACGTTTTCCTAGCTCTGCATTGAAAATGGTCATGCTGAATCGGCAGTGTAGAGTACCTTCCCCTCTAGCAGGCGTCGTAAGAGGCGACTGAAATACTGAGACCGACAAATGGCGGTATATCCATCTAAAATAGCGTAGTATTGAAGTAACAGCATCAGGATGAAGCCTATGACTCTAAGTGGACGTTCTATAACTAAAGTGATGAAGACATTGAAACATTTCAATTAAGATCCTTTAATTAGGAAATAACGAAATTTTTATTTCTAAAATAACGTAAACAAATACGAAGATCCAAATCATCTCTTTGAGCTTAAGATCGTTTAATTTAATTTGGGATATTTTTTTGGAAGTTTATTTCTTGCGACCATTTTTATTAGTAGTAAATGGTTTTAACGCGTAAAGAAAGGTATAGGCAAGAGAGGCCAAGAACATAACAAGTAGATAATCATCTGCCCACCCCGATGGTAAACAGCCGTGTTGTATGTATGTATGGGTTTAGCGCCTTGGAAATAAATTTTAGCAAAATGACTTATAGTAAAATCTGCTGTATTAGGTTTAAAATATTTAATTTTTTAAATAAAAATACAATTGTCGGTTACTCGAGAACAAAATGTAGTCGTTCGTACCGTTCAATTTTATAAAAAAATATACCTAAATACAAAGTTCCGTGGGCATAAAAAAGTGTGTAACTACAATATAGAAATGATACACAATTATCAACAAAATGCTTAGAGTAATATAAATTAGTTCTAAGTATAAGGTAGGTTTAATTTTATGAGTGAAGCTCAATCCGCAACTTCCACAAGTGTTTTTTTTAAATGCGTTAAATGAATCAATGCTTTTCAGTTATTATTATCACCAATAAAGATTTATTACTATCATCATCATTATAGAACCATGGAACGTCAAATATTGGACCACCAACCTCTTGGAACAACCAAAAAGGGGCAGGTATAACCCATAACTGAAACGCTGAGCAGTCATAGTGCTGAACGAAGCTTTGCGACGAGAATGCTTATGCCTAGGTACTCCTACCCTACTTTAATACATTTAAGTTACATTGTTTCGAATGGATATACCGCCACCTGTCATTTCCAGTACCTCAGTCACGTCTTATGAAATATGGTACAGATGAAGATACTATTCATTAAGAAAGATTAAGAAGATACTCTAGAAATCCGGCATTCTAAAGCTCGGTTAATATTAAGGCTTATAATAAAAACTATTTAGTATAACAGAGAAACACATAGACCTCAAACAAAAGTCGTCTGTTTAGACGGATTAGAAGGGGATTTTTAGACAAATGTGCCAGAACATTTACACGAGGTTAGACCTCATACAACAGGTCGTCTGTATTGGTACCTCACTTTCACCTATTTCTACCGCCCAATAGCAGTATTCGCATTGCTTTGTTCCGGTTTGAAGGAGAGAGAGGTAGTGAAATTACTAAGTAATGTGACATCATATCTATGAGTCACAAGATTGGCAACGCGCTAGTGATATCCTTGTGATAATATATTGAGAAAAAAATATTGAGAATTTCGACATAGTAACATAAAGATTTGCCAGAGTTAGAGTGCATATGAAGATAGATGTTATTTCACAAATTAGAATAAAATTTCGGAGTGGGTCCCTATCTTTATTCGCAAATCAGTTGATAATATATGTGACATTTGAGGTAATCTATGTATGAATATAATAAACCTTTTAGCTTTTATTCTAACATGTTAACTCTCAACTTGATTTGCTCTTCCAGATTTTGCATCGGTTATAGGAAGAGTCGTTAGAATTTTCAGCAAGATCCTCATGCTAGGACAAACAGCGTGCCTCACTTTTGCCCGCGTTATGTTGTAGAACTTTAAAAAAAGGCCGATCTATACCATGGAATCATATTTTTGGTATAAAAAGTAGCCTATGTGCTATTTCTATTGTATTGTATATAGACTGTCACGAAATATCATCCACATCTGTAGGAATGAGTAATAGTCATCCACCCGTCCATCTATATACCCCACCCGTGACTTTGTCTGCGCAGGACGAATACTTTGAGTAGCCTATTTTGCTTCTCCAAGATTGCAGAGATAAACGGATATATGCAGCATTTTGAGATTGTACATACTCAGCGTGCTGTCGACACCGATCTTGGGTTCTTCAGTTCAAGTATCTCAATAGCGCTTTGAGATACCAGATATCATTTAGTGTTCTATTGACATCGAGCTTTGGACTGTTTTAGTGTCTCAACAGACCAAGCTATATATGTACTTAGTGATTTTATATTAAGAATAACTTTCGATCCTGTTGGCATATCGAACACTCTACGTTGATAAACAGATTTGCGGATTAAATTTTATAGGCGTTTATGGCGAAAACAACAGGATCTGACTAGAATTGTACCGGGTGCAGGCTGCAAACAACCGGTCCTATTGGAGATTACATACATGTTTATTTACTACAAAGAGAGGAACAATTACACATGAATTCTCTTATAATCATTTTATTTCCTAATAATATTTTGCATTAGGATATTTTATTTTAGTTAAGTCTATAAAATAATTGACAAATTTATAGGGCTAGGCGTTGGATGTTAAAATACAGGTTTTTTTCCAAACCTAGTTCGGCAACAAATGCTACTTTACTCAAATTCTGTAATCTTATTGGACTGGTAACTATATATTGTAAACAAGCCATGTAAAGTACTTTCTTCTCACTTATCCTGCTTTCAGTCGTGGAGACTGGCCTCGTGATTGTAATGTATTGCAAGAGTTTGAGAATTGGAAACATGGATTGAGTCTACCTTAAATCAAATTTGGCTGAAACAACAGACCTGATCTTTTGGATGAGATGTAAAGCGGTTCCTACACAAAGTACTTTTCAAAATATAATAATTATTTATTATATCCAGCAGGCGGCGTCTTGTGGTTAATAATAGTTGTTACAAAAAATAAAAAAGTGTTCTTATAGTAATATTACATTGCCAATACTACAGTGTTAAAATGCACCATAAAAACAATTAGTTACTTAGTTAAATTTACGCATTACAAAATATACTAGAGGTAAATCTCATATAAAGGTCATCAATGTTGGTACCACACTGTCACCTCTTTCAATTGGCATTTAGGAGTGTTCTCATTCCTGTGTTCCGGTTAAAATACTAGTTCAATATGTCATTGTATCTTCAGTTTACAAGGTCGATGTAACAACATGAAAAAGTAAAAGTGAAATCCTACAACACCTCATACATTAATAATAATAATAATAATAAATTCCCACAACATCTCATACATTGACCTGACTCCGTGGTAAGTCGCTTAAAGCACTTGTGTTACGAATGCCAGACAACAGAGGAATCACAAATATACTACTTAAATACATATATTTTACACTTATACACAGAGCAAACACAAATATCATCATATAAATATTTGCTCTGGGTGGGAATCGAACCCACGACCCCTGGTGCACAAGACAGGATCACTACCATCTGCGCCATCGGGCCCGTCAATTGACCTGACTCCGTGGTAATTCGCTCAAAGCTTGTATTACGGATATCAGACAACAGAGGAATTGCAAATATATATTCATCATATCTGCCATTGGCAGTAGACATAGGCCTCTCCAGAAAGAGGGAACTTTTAACCTCACCGGGATCACTGATTTCAATGGGTATACCACAGGGCTCTATCCTCAGACCATTCCTGTTCTTCGTCTACATAAATGTAAATAAAAGTATTTTAACGAGAGATGGGAAATATAAAGAAGATATTGAATGGAGAGTGATATCTGCACGTTTTTATGTGCAGCCAAAATTTATCAGAAATGGCACGACTGGCTGTTTATAGTGGTGTGATGGTTCCAACACTGACATATAGTATTGAATGTTGGGTATAGGGTTGGGTCAGAACAGGACGCAAGTAGAATAAATGCTGTTGAAATGAGAGCACTTCGAAGTATGTATGGTAAAAGTATGAGAGATAGATTAAAGAATAGTGTAATATGAGATCGATGTGGTGTGATGATGTTGTGACAACAATAGATAAAAGAATGTTACGATTTGGACAAGTATAATGTCTGCCAAAGTATAATGACTGCACAAATATATATAGTGGAAGTGAACGGAAGGGTTGGTATAGGACGACCGAGGCGAACATATCTTAATCAGGTAGAGGAAGTATTAAAGAAGGGCCAGGTCAGAAGTACCAAAAATAAACGAGCGTGTATGAATAGACTGATGCGAGTAAGGGAAGCAAGAGAGGTTGACCAAGTGGAGATCCAAAGTCTCTGCCTCCCCCGGTGGGACACATGCGTGATGTATGTATGTATGTATGTAAAATATTTGCAGATGGTTCATATGAATATAATATATATATACAGATAGTGATGACCGTGAATCTATTTGGTGCGCCAAAGGTCGTGGGTTCGATGCCCACTCTGTGTTTGGGTGATGAATATATGTATTATATATATAGAATATATAATACACATATTCCCATATATATATATATATATTATATTCATATGAACCATCTGCAAATCTTTTACATACATACATCATACATAAATATATATATATATATAATTTAATACATACATAATATGTGTGTATGTATTATATATATATATGTATATATATATGAATGAAAAAAAAATGGTTTTTCCCAGTACCAAATAAATTGCACTGTTACAACAATAAGATTTTAAACGTTGAAACTGTTGTAAGGTTTATGACTTAAGAAAAACCTCATACATGATGGAGAATTACATATTAACAACTCAAGGGGCAAAGGTGTTTCACATTTGAAAAAATCATAATAGTCAGATGGTCCAATCCCAATTAAAGAAGCATATATATCATAGTACGTGACGGGCTCGATGGTAGTGATCCAACTTGTGCGCCAAGGTCGTGGGATCGATTCCCACCCAATCAAATATTTATATGATGATATTTGTGTTGTTCTGTGTCTGGGTGTTAAATATATTAAATTCAGAATTTGCCACCTTCGCGATTTTGACCCATAAACGTAAGAATGGATGTGTATTACTTCTTGACGCCGAAATTGCTAAACGGTCCTCTACTAGACCACTCAATGACCGATTTGTTGAAATGAGTCTTGTGTAAAATTAACTGTGTCATCGGTCGTTTGAGTTGTGCTGCAAGCTACTTTTGTATTTGCAGTGTGACAACTTAGACGTCTACTCTAGCACAACTGGAGGGATTGGCAAGACAGCTAATGAACGCTCCCACAGGGTTCCTGGGGCCTAACTGAGCCTTGAGGGCGCCTCTGAGGCAGCACGGCTCGATTGACCGTATATGAGGACAGATACTTCATTGTTTGCATTAGAGGAGGACTGGCAGGTGTCCCCGGCCGAGTGAATAAAAGAGTAGATGTCATCATTAGATCAAGGTGGTAACTGGTAAGGGCCTGTCTTGGCAGAGATACGGATGAAGAAGGATGAAGAGAAAAAAGGTGGGGTGCAACATACCCTACGGAACAAAACGACTTTATCTGAGTATTTCTTCTAAATAGTACAAAATTATTACTAAGTATTATGAATGAGATTCCATATAATTAAAAATTAAACAAATAAATACATATTTTTAATACTTTTATTACTTACCTAGTAGTTGAACGATTTGGGAACTTTTTGGTAACAAAAATTTACTTGCTCTATTAAAATGTTCATAAAATCAACCTGTTCACAAAATGTAGTTAGTTATAACAAATTTTGTAGGTAACTCAACAGAATCCTTGTCACCAAGTAGCGCTCTATGATAGATGATATAATGAATGATGAATGGAGTGAAACATCTGTCCGTTTAAATTTGTGCTCGAGTCAAGATCGCTACTTAAGAACAAATTACCGTTGACACATGACTTATATATAATGTGTTATAGTTTAGAATAATTATATTGTACAGAGTGGCACTCATAAGAATTATAAATATTACATAACATCACGTGTCGTCTGCGTTGTTATCTCACTCTCACATATTTTTACCGGCAAATGGCTGTGTTTACATTGTATGTAATAATACTATGTACCGATTTCAAAGGTGAGAGAGGAAATGTAAATACTGGGTAATAACACATATCTTCAAATCACATAAATGATAACGTGCTTGTGATATCCTTGTGATATAACCAGCGTCTATAGGCGGCGGTGACGCTCATACTTATACTGTCTATAAGTTTTTAATTTTGAGGTTTTCATCACATTTTTTTCCTCAATAGCATGATAGGACTTTTAATTGTTGTTTAGAAGGAGAAAGGAGAAGGTGAAACCTGGCGAGTGCACCGAATTTCATATATTGCATGCGGTGTCTATAGACATTAGACATGTAGACATAGTCTCATGTCTCCTTCTTCGCCACATAGCATGCAAACACCACACCCGGCAACGACGCGAGCGACATATTTTGCTTAGATTGTCATTTTTAAACTCGTATGTATTTTGAATGCAATGACCAATTTTATTAATTAAAAAAAATATCTAAGTAAAATAGGTACTTAAAGAAATCTTAAATAAAAAAATATATAATTTGGATTAATGAAAAGACTTGACTAACATGGTTTTTTCGGTATGGTACGGTTTTGTTAAGATTTCTATCAAAATTGTAGTTATCCGTACTAATATTATAAATGCGAAAGTAACTCTGTCTGTCTGTCTGTTACGCTTTGCTGCCTATCAACCGATTTTGATGAAATTTGGCACAGACAATTTTTAGACCCTGGGAAAGGACATAGGCTGTTTTTATTCTAATTAAGAAATAAAGCCTATGTCACTCGGAGATAGTGTAGCACTCGAATGGTTAAAGAATTATCAAAATCAGTTTAAAAATAATATAATTAAACGGGTTTTGTAGATGAGAGACCAGCAGCGCCCCGCGGATTCACCTTCGTTAAGTTGTAGAACTTTCATACTAACAATTTCATAGTAAAAATTATCGATTTTCAACGAAGAAATTTTATAATGAATTTCATTTGAATAACTTAAAAAACAGCAAAGTTTCATACAAACTTTTCACCCCCGTATCACCTCCTTAAGGGGTGAATTTTTGAAAATCCTTTCTTAATGCTCCTTCACGTTATAAAAGGAACCTTTATGCAAAATTTCAAGTTTCTAACCGTTATAGTATAGGCCCTAAGCTCATATGTCGTCAGCTAGTCAACTTCTCCTTTTATACAAATAAATGTAGATTTCTATCGAATAACTTTTATTCCCGCCATTAATATCCCCGTCGCGAAGCTACGCAAATACCTCCACGCCTAACCTTGGTTCCATGAGGTGTAACTCCCCCTTTCTTAATTCCCCAAGAAAGAGGGAGTTACTCCTTTACTTCTAATGAAAGAAGCCAATATCCAGATATGGTCGCTCTTTTACTGCTATAATGACGATTATGATACGGCTGTCGTTTGTAATGATCAAGTAATTCAGCCGTGAGGTACCGGCAGAGTAGAATAGTACCTCTCCCTGTACCAGGTGTCGTAAGAGGTACCAAAGCCGACTCAAATGCATAGAGCACATCATCATGGGGATGCCCATCCTATCCCCATGGCGAAAGATGTGCTCTCGCAACTAAGGGAAAAATTTCTTCTTTCTTGGGGAAGCTTTATCCAGCTGTGGACTCCCAATTGCTGGTATGATGATAATGAAATAATTCACATTTTCGTGTCTTAGACACAATAAAATATTTTATTATTCGTGTCTTACCCAATAATATTATTCAGCTGCGTCATGTTTTATCACGTTTTTAAATCATTAATCAATTTAAACATCTACCCGGTTAGTTAGAACTCGCTGACGAAAACGACGATCAAGTTGTTGTGTCTAAACTTGTATAATTCTTGTGACAGCCTCGAGGGCGGTCAAGCGTGACCGGTTTTAATCTACGCAAGTTTTGTGTGTAGCAAATAAATATGTTGATTTTTTTTTGTTATACAAAGTAGATGAACAAACGTACAGTCCGCGTAATAGTAAATTCAGAGCAACCTATAGACACTTGTATACTTGCACATACCACTTGCGCGTCCTCAACATTGGGACTTGAAAATATTATTTCACATTACCTATTAAGTTCACTGCTTTTCTCACCCTTTAAACCAGAACGCAGTAATGTGAACAGTATTATTGAGCCGGAGAAATAGTAAATAATTAATCAAATGTTTATAATCTGATTCTAAAGATATTGTCCGTCAGGTGGACTAGTCTATATATATATATAAAAGCAGTAGCTGACTGACGGACTGTCCCAGATAAACTCCTACACTATTTTTATTGTCCTAATTTTATTTTCCGTTAAAACGTGTTCATGGCGTAAGGTACCGGCTGAGTAGAATAGTACCTCCCTATGTACGAGGTGTCGTAAGAAGCGACTAAGGTACCAGAACCGGGCAAGGGTAAGGATGGGCAGCAGCATCTACGTCGCGAAAGCTGGTCTCCGCGATTGCCAACACGCTTGCCCAGCGAAGTAATTATGAGTAAAATTCTTTCTCTCTATGGAGGCCTATGTCCAATAGTTGACTTCCAATGGCTGTCATGATGATGACGTCTCTAAAATAATTAAACTCTTGACATCTTTCAAACGCGGCTTCAATTTTATTTATTTATTTTTGACTTTTTGGAATCCGAACAGTTACCGTTTTCAAGGATATCAAAAACACTAATAACGAAATAACATTTAAGCTTTATTATTTCTTTAATTAAAAATTCACAACACATCCTACACATTGACCGGACTCCGAATTGACTCGCTTAAAGCACTCGCGATACGGACATAAGACTACACAGGAATTATAATTATATATCAAATACATATTAAACACCTAGTTAGTGTTAGTAAGTTGAAGTGGCAGTAGGCAGAGCATTTAATACAGAGAACCGATGAGTCGTAAGGTTCTGGAATGGACACGACGTACCGACAAGCATAGGGTGTCCACCTGCAAGATGGACAGACGATCTGACCAAAACTGTAGGATCGCGCTGGACACTAGCCGCATACTACCGGTCCTAAAGGAGATTACTTGGGTAGGCCTATGTCCAGCAGTGTACGTTTTAGGGCTGATATGATGATAAAACACCTAGACACAGCATATTCATTATATATGTCCTAGGTGAAGATCAAGTTTAAGACACTTGGCTAATAAGGATCAGTACCGTTTGCGCCATCATTGTCAATTACAGTTTCAGTACACCGCACGCGTTCGGCAGACAACGGCTAACATACTAAACCGTCAAGCCAAGGTATGGTTCCCAAATATCGCAGCGTATCTCTAAAACACCGCCTAGACGATGCAGGTGATAACCATCTAGCCAAATGTAACATCTAACAGTCAAGGAGAGGTTTTTAAAAAGCGCGGTCGTCCCCAATCTACTGTAAACATTTATATACATATATAATTGACTTCATATTTAAATTATGTTCAATTAAAATTTAAGTGTTCACATTTACTTTTATTAGTGTACAGAATTAAAAGTGTAAATATGGTTTTGTTTATGTTATCTTTACTGTTCTTGCCGTTTGCTAAGGGCTCGTATTACATGCTGACTGGTAAGTCGTTTTGGCAGTAGTAAACTGATTATCTATTTTAAATAATGCAACGGCTATCATATTGTTAACAATGTTTAGCTACGTTCTAAATTTGACATAGTTAAGTTACGCAAAAGTAATGTAAGAAGGATGTTTTCCCCTTTAAAAGCTACGCTGCCCAAAGTCACTATTCCACCCGGAAAGGTCATGGGACAACTAATTGCTATATATGAGAACACTTCCAGGAGATGATAAGCTGGGTTCTGATTTAGGTATCAATTCATTATAGTATATAAAACTTTATATCTGAATTCTACAATAAATAAATTGGTAAAAAAACTATTAATCATACGCTTTTGTTAATAAAAGAATGTATACAATACAATGTAAACAATAGTTGTAGCTTCTATTGCAAATTCACTGGTAAATTTGTTTGACAGTGATTTTAGTTAATTAATTCGGTATTTTGCAAATCTTAAACGTCATAATATCTTTAATAAAAAATATACGTCTTGGTGTTTGTCAGGGATGAATTTCTGAACTAAATAATGAACGTATGTTAATATTATTTAGCTTCCTATTTAAGCATCTACAGTTTGATCCTATTTAAAATCTGTACAGTCAGTTAGTAAAAAATATTTTAGTTTGATGTATTTCAAAAGCCTGTTTTTTTTAGTTTTTTTTGGGACTTTATTCTATTTTCTAGTTCCATTTATTGTTAAATAATAAAAACTAGATGAGTATTTGCTTGCTCTTACACAGAGGAATGTCTTTAATCCTGAAAATCCCGATCAAAATATTGTAAAATAGAACTGTGTAAACAAGATAAAACGAATTACTTATTTTTAAGAGCGTACCAATGCGAGCTTATACAAATATTTATTGTTAATATTATATACCTATGTACAATAAACACATTCAAAAACTATTGAACCGATTTCAAGAACTCTCTCATTAATGGAATAATTATATCGGTGACTACATGAGGTAGACCTCTTACAAAGGTCCTCTGCATTGGTACCTCACCCTCACTTATTTCCACCGGCAAACGCTGTGGCTGTCGCATTCGGGTTTGAAGAGTAAGAGATACAGTGAATTTACTGAGTAAATGTGACATTGAATCCTCAGTTCACAGGGTTGGCGACACGATAGTGATATCCTTGTGATGACACGAGTATCCCATATGCTTGTTTAATGACTTCAAAATATAAACTCTTACGATATAGAGGAATTGTGCGGGTAAAAGCGGTGGGCTGCTAGTTTCAAATGTAGGTAAATATGGTTTACGCCTGTCCAACATTTAAGTCAATATCAATCATTTTTAGGAGGTAGGTAGTCCTCGAATACCTGCCTCTATGCGGTAATGTTTCAATTTGATGGGTGAAATAGGTGGTGAAATCACTTAATAATAGACATATCTTCAAGACGTGTAACTATGTTAGTATGTTTGTTTGTCAAGTTACCAACTAAAAGGCATAATGAGGATATTTACAGCGGTACTGATGACTGCAATTGCAGCCGGAATGATCATGGAGGTCAGTATAGTCAATTCGGGTCACCCAACCCAAAAGCAACCATTTCGATAGTGGCTTAACTTCAACTATTAAGCGCGTAATTACAGTGCCATGCTCTAATATCGCTTACGTATTCGTATCACGTATCACACGTGTAGTATAATTAAGTCATTGTATACGTGAAGTGTAGTCTACAGACACACTTTTGACCTTTACATATAGTCAGTATAATTTTAAATCTGTAAAAATATATAAAAATTGTCCGTTTGTTTCCAAATTAAGAGCTTATCACTTAATGCATATGAAAATATATATGATAATTAGATAACAAAAAATTTGTTTGTTCCGTCTAATCATTGAAATGACTGAACCAATTTTGACGCTACTTTTACTATCAGATAGCTGATATTATAATTAGTATTGTAGGATATTTATATTATTTATTATTTTCACGGGAATGAAAACAACGCGGTTAAAACCGCAAGGCGCTGCAAGACCGTACTTTTTTTATGAAGAGTTTTAGTTAGTTTTTATTTCGTTTAATCCAATTTAAATGAAATTTCTAGTAAGCTATATCATATTTGAAAAAGGTTAGAGAGGCAGTAATTTAACTGCTTCTCTTACCTTTCAAACACAGTATTGCGAGCACTATATGGCGGTAGAAATATGTATAAGGGAGATTCCAATGCAGACGACCTTTAATAATAAAAATAAAGTCCCACAGCATCTCATACATTGACCTGACTCCGTGGTAAGTCGCTTAAAGCACTTGTGTTACGGACATCAGATATTAGAGGAATCACAAATATACTTTGTAGAACGTCTACCGCTAGTGAATACCGCTAGTACATAAATAATTCATTTATTTATTAAGGAAACAAACAGAGTTGGGTACGAATTTGACTCTGTAGCAATAATAACACTAAATAGAGCCAAAATGAGGTCTCTCATGTTTACCAAACAGTAATATGGAGATGTCAATGAGAGAGAAAAGCAAAAGGACTGAAATAATCAATCATAATCATAACACCAGCCGTTAGATGTCCACAGCTGGACATAGTCCTGACCCTTAGGCCAAATTACCGCGCTGCTCAAGCGTGTCAGCAATCGCAGAGCGAAGCTTTTGCGATGGGGATGCTGCTGCCCGTACCCGCCCTCTGCATTTGAAACGCACTGTTTCGGTTGGATATAGCGCCATCTGTAGGATACGGTATCTTAGTCGCCTTTTACAACACCTGGAACTATTCTACTCTGCCGGTACCTCACACTAAAACAATCAATACAGTAAATAATTACATTAATACGGAAGCTAACTAAGAACAAAAAAGCACGGCAATTAATATATATAATATACTAAAATACTTACATATAAATTTCTATATAGTAATACAGTGGACCCCGGTAATCCAGCCCCTGTCCCATCCGACGCCCCCTGTAATCCGACATGGTCTACAAGTATGATTTGTACTTCAGAGTACATATATGTACATATGTATATATATTATATGTATAAAGAATCTTATTATTGGATCTGTAATTTGTCGGATTACAAGGTACTCTTTTGTAAAAAAAATCCGGACTATAGAGGGTCTTAGGCAGTGCTCTATAATCCGAAGAATTCGATAGTTCAACACTGCCCTGCAAAATGTTTGTCGGACTACCGGGGGTCCACTGTATATACATATATACCTTTGCTTGCAGATATTTATTCGTACTAAGATTGATAAAAACTTTGCCTTAACAAGTACAGCTACTATAAGTAAGGTACATATAGAAGACAGCGTGTCATAAGTATAGATCGACTAACAAGGATACAGTCCCCGTGATAGTAAGCATCACCGCAGCCTATAGCCCCTCGTGAGGTCACACGAATATCTCTAGCGCGTTACTAACCTTGTGACTTGATGATATTATGTGACATTGCCCAGTAATTTTACTGCCTCTCTCACCCTTCATATCGTGTATATGTTCGTAGCAATGCAGACGAACTTTGGTCTGCCTCATGTAATCGCCATCGTAAGTTCAAGTGAAATATATGACTGTACGTCCATATCTATACAAATATATTAAATGGAAAGTGGATGTGTATATCCACTTTTCATTTTCTGACTTTCACGCGACGAATTGACGTGATCTGTTAAATGGAGATAGTTGAAGGGATGCAGAGTGGCATACCCCCTCTTTGGTATATGACCTGTTATAGAAAACACGGTTCATTTTCCAAATCCACTTGATCTCATCCTGCAAACACTAATAAAAAATATTTTATTACCGGATGCACGATATTTAGGGTCAAGTTCATTTCTTAACAATATTTATTCCAAATATGTACTCCATTACGTAAATATGTAAATATGGTTCGGCAACACACACAACTTGTTTTGTGAAAACGTTTCTAGCTTACGCTATTATGAGACGATAATAAAAAAAATTATCTCTCGCCTCCTTGGCCGCGATATGAGTGTCTAAAATGTTTGGTGACCGACAGCCATCGATACTCTCACAAATTGCTTTAGAGGTCACGCAATTTAAATAAGCAACGAACCTTTTTATCATATACCATCATATCAGCCGTTTAAAATCTACATTTGGACACAAACCTCAATAAGATAGGGGGATTTCTGCCCATAATTGCCTCGCGAGGCAGGCGTGGTGGCAATCACAGAGCGCATCTTCACGAGGATGCTGCCGGATGTATGCGCCGATGGCGGTGATCCTATCCAATGCGCCAAGTGTCGTGGGTTCGATTTCCCACCCAGAGCAAATATTTGATATTATAAATGGTTACATAGTGGGTGACCTCTTGTAAAGGTCGACTACATTGTAACCTCATCATCATATCATGGAACATTCACTGCTGAACATACACCTCCGTAACAAAAAAGAAATTTTGTCCATAATTGCCGCGTTAGTTGGCATGTACAATTTTTCATCATCATCATCTACCAGCCATTGGAAGTCCACTGCTGGACATAAACCTCTCCAAGAAATGAGGATTTTTGCCTATAATAATAATAATAATAAATTCCCACAACATCTCATACATTGACCTGACTCCGTGGTAAGTCGCTTAAAGCACTTGTGTTACGGACGCCAGACAACAGAGGAATCACAAATATACTACTTAAATACATATATTTTACACCCATACACAGAGCAAACACAAATATCATCATTTAAATATTTGCTCTGGGTGGGAATCGAACCCACGACCCCTGGTGCACAAGACAGGATCACTACCATCTGCGCCATCTGAGCAAGCATGTTGGCAATCGCAAAGCGCAGTTATCGCGACGGAGATGCTGCTGCCCGTCCCCGCCTTGTGCAATTGCGCTGCATTGCTTCGGATGGATATACCGCCATCTGTCGGTTCTGGTACCTTAGGCACCTTTAAAGACACTCGGTAAGGGGGAAGGTCCTATTCTACTCTGCCGGTACCTCACCGCTTTTATTTAATATATTTAAAATTAAGTGCTGCTGCTGCTTTAAACTGCTCTCTGTGATTGCCAACACGCTTACCTAGCTCGGCAATTATAGACAAAAATCCCTCTTTCTCGGGGAGGCCTTTATCCAGCAGTGGTTTTCCAATGGCTGTAATGATGAATGGCGTCTGGCCGCTCCGCTAAAATTTAATTTATTTGTTTACCTGCACAATAGTTATTCCATATACCAAATCTAGCTGAACATACCTTCACTGCAAATTAATTAAAAGCTTTTAAAAAAAAGACTTAGCGAAAACACAGTTGTTCACGCGTATTCAGGAAATAGGGAAAGGAAAAGGAAGTACAGATCCCGTAAGATGTGAATGGTGCCTCGATGTAAAAGTCCATACACAGCGGTAAATGACTACTATCAAGCGTGACACAAAAGAAAATAAGCAACTAAATTCTATTATATATTCATAAATAAGACTTGTTACTTTCAGATGAGGAATTCGCCAGCCTTCCCCCTTTAAACCACTTGGATAGGTTCTCGCATTGCACTGGGAAGAAGGGAGGTGTCTACTGCACCACGCAAGCTGGTCTGGTCGCTGATAAACCGAACAAAATCTTTGATTTAATTCAAGTAAGTGGAATCTATAATATTCATGTAATAATCCAGCAAATCTTATTTCATATCATCAACATCTAACTCCGAGATAAATTGCTTAAAACACTAGTATTACGGGCACCAGACAACAGAGAAATCACAAACATAATATTTAAACTATATATATATATATATATAAACACCCAAACTCATAACAAACACAAATATCATTAAATCATTAAATAAATATATGACATGCCCAAAGGCGGTGATATGTCTATTCAAAATTGCCTATGATAAAAATATTTTTATTTTGATTTAGGTGAAAAATCTTTCGAAAACGGTGCAAAACTAATTCTTTTTAGAGGTTCCGTTACGTTAAATAAACGGTAAAGGTTTCAATTTAACATCTAGGTTTTACACAATTGTTTACCTACAAAAGTTCCACAGTATAGTACGCAGTAGCCTCAAGTGGTATATTTTATGTCGAACAATAAAATATACATTATATACTTCTACTATTATATCCTTTTTTCATATTCATCATCAAACCAGCCATTGAAAATCTACTACTGGACAGATAGGACTCCCCAAGACAGAGGGAATTCAGAAGAATTATGTACATAATTGCCGCGCTGGGCAAGCATGTTACCAATCGCCCTGTGCATTATAGCTACAATATTTCCAATGGACATACCACCATCTGTCAGTCTTCTGGTACCTTAGTCTAGTCGCCTCTTACGACATCTGATACAGGGGGAGGTACTATTCTATTTTGCCGGTACCTCACGGTTAGGATAGTAAGTTAGACTTATCGAATTATTATATTGTCACCGGTTTTTGATCAGTATACGTTAAGCAACAGATTAAACTACCCAATTCTGTAAATTTTTATACTCGTACTACTTTTATACTCGTATATATAGATAAAAAAAATATTATTTTAGAAATTGAAGGTTTCATTTTAATGCTCGTTTTTTCCCTAGACGCCTATTTATCTTCCGAAATCAAGTTTCCTGATTCCGCCATAAAAAAATCCATTAATTCCACATTTTTTTTTGAACTTTTGACGTTCTAAATAACTCATTTATGACACGCCAATCGTGTATGACGTATGTTCATGACGCAATAAAATAACTGGTTCCAATAAATAATACCTATCATATAAATTATATGAACACCAATTTCTAAAACCTGATCTATTTGATGAATAAATTAACTCGATCAACAACAACGAAATAATTGCCTAAAATCCTTGAAGTGTTGACGCAACATAATTTTTTTGTAACCTTCATATCTAAACATCTAAATAATTTTGTTCGACTTTTTAGAAGAACAAATAATAAATGAAAATAAATCATGCAACGAAGAAGGTTCATTTATAAAAAAAACAAGTAAATGACCTATTTGGCTCCGTTTGGTTTTGTTACTCATATCATCGACGAACGACGGACGACGGACGAAATCCTATTTGCCTTTTGTATTTATCATACCACATAGAAACTCAGTGTTGGAAATGAGTCTCCCCAAAGATACAGGGATAATACTAATGATAATACAAATAAGTGCCTCGCTGGGCAGGTGTGGAAAACGAATCAGCCTAGCTCGAACACTAGACGGTTGGACTGGGCAGCAGGATTCCTCTCGTGGATAATGATAGCCATTACGTCTGTCCAGCGCAACAATTATGGGCGTTATATCCCATGTTGAGCTGTGGATTTTCTACAGCTGCCCTGAATTTCTTTTCCAGAATTACTCCACAGCCTCCATTCGTCATTACAACTACTCTTTGCTGTACCAAGGATTGTGCATGACAGAGTCGTGCAAGGACTTCTACATAGGCGACACCACAGAGCACCTCGTACTGGCAGCGGAGGCCTGCCTCAACCACACCCTGAACAGGGACTACGGTCTAAAAGCCAAGATCGAAGGCGTCCACTGCTATTACCATAATGACCCGAGGTACAATCTTCCTTTTTACGACTTCATTCCTCAAAAGAAAAACCCTTGTAGAATCACTTTTCTATCTTTCTATATGTGTCTATAAATCAGCTTTTATGTAGAACGCGTGGAATTATAAATGTTTTTTTCTTGTTTTTATTGAACCAGGTCGACAAATAAGCATACAGTACGCGTGAGAGGGAGCTAGACGCTTAAAATATTACAAGGATATCACTAGCGTCTTGCGACTTGTGACTTGAAGATATACTGTCACATTACCCAGTAATTTCACTCTCTCTCTCTCATCCTTCGAACCGCAACACAGCAATGCGAACACTGCTATTTGATGGTAGAAATGGATAAGAGGGTACCAATGCAGATGACCTTTTAGGTCTACTTCGTGTAAAATTAACATTTAATACTTATGTCTGCAGTCTTATACTTTTAATCAAAGCAGTCCATAGATACATTTGAGCCTTATTTTGTAACCTTTCACTGAAGAACCAAGTCATTTTCGTGCTTCTAATTCCTAGAATTGTTAAGGAGAAATTTTGTTTTCTGTCCAGGACAACCGCTGTCGACAGCTTCGACAAATTCGCCTTGTACGTGTTTATCGGGCTGGTTGCTTTGAGCGTCCTAGGCACCTTGTACGACTTAATATTCGCCAAAGACGATTCAGGTAAGTCAATGTTCGAGATCTATATATTAATATGTGAAGCGAATAATTTGTATATTTTTTAGGAAATTTTGCGAATGGAAATTCTTAAAATATGACTTAGTCATCGTTAATGTCGAGAAGTACATAAAGCTATTTAATGTATACAAAATGCACTCGAAAGATTTAAATTCTTTAAATTTACCGTGACACATCATTGATTGAATGACTCATTAATATAGTTAGTTATTAATAAAGTAGCCGTGACGTACCAGCAGAGTAGAATAGTACCTCCCCCTGTACCAGGTGTCATAAGAGGCAACTAAGGTACCGGAACAGTGCAACTCAAATGCACAGGGCGGGATGGGCAGCAGCATCCCCGCCGCGAAAGCTGCGCTCCGCGATTGCCAACTCACTTGCCCAGCGCGGAGATTATGGGTAAAATTCCCTCTTTCTTCGGGAGGCCAATGTCCAGCAATGGACATCCAATGGCTGGTATGATGAAATAATGAAAAAGTTTTTACAAAATTCAATGAATTACGGCTGAATTCTATACTTTTAACGTATTATCTTTATAAATGTGTTGATAGTTTCATTTTAAATCGTACCTCATGCAGAGGTCGTCTGCATTGGTACCTCATTCTCACCAATTTCTACCTATATATATATACCTATAGATATATATATTATATTTATATATATATTTCTACCTATAGATATAATATAGTCAAATTACAATGTTGGCAAAGCGCTATTGATATCTTTGTGATAATACGAGCGTCTATAGGCTACGGTGACGCAACGGTGCTAGTTTGTCGAATGAGTATTATAAATAAATTCAACGTATCTGTGATTGTCCTGCATCAAACCCACGACTATTTTCTTACAAGATAGGGTCTCTCTGTCACTGCCATCTGCGCTTTCAGGCCCGGTAACAAATAGGCATTTTTTTTTAAACAGTTAACTAAATTTAGTTACTAGCCCCGTCTGTTGTTAGACTAGTATTAAAGTAGGACACTCATGATCTATTTGTTTAAATGACTCTTATAACGCTGTCGTCAGGGTCATTGGTCATTTATGTAAAATTGTAATAGGCAAATCTAAACGCATTCTTTTTTTCTAGATTTTTTAAAATTGAAATTGCATATGATAGACTTTTTAAATAAGGACATATTTGACTTTGACTTTTAGTCAAAGACATGACTTAGCATTTCGTAATAAACTCTGGCGGCGAAATCGTTACATTCTGAGAAATTATTGAATTCGACATATTTATTTTCCTGTTTTGTCTTAAATACTTACACAATATTATCTATTAACATAACAAAACATAATACTTAGAACATTGACAGTTTCCTGCGTCAAATGACGCAACGTTGTGACAAAGTACATACATTACAAACAAAACTATATTAAACATCATGACTGGTCAATGCCTTGTTTTGGTTAAATAGCATATTACATCTTAAAGAAAAAAATAAAAAATCACAATAATAATCATAATAATTTCATACATTGACCTGTCTCTGTGATAAGAAGCTTAAAGCACTTGTGTTTTATATATGAGACGTCCGAGGAAACAACTATAGTACTTAAATTAAATACATGTTTTAACACCCAGACACATGGCAATTACAAAAAATCATGATTTAAATGTTTGTCTTCGATGGAAATCGAACCCAAGACCCACGGGGGCATTAATCGAGTACGTTTTAGAATTGTTCGTCAAATGAATCGCGTTTTTGCAGCCTTCGAGTTTGTATGTGTTTTCGGCAGCACAAGCGAGCAAGGTCGGCGGAAACTGTTTAAAATAATAATTAAACTCATCGCCATCATACTAGCCAACGTAAGTTCACTGCTGTATATAAGCCTCCCCAAAAAAAAGGAGTGACACTCACCGTTTCCGTATATTGCATAACGTTACATTGAGGTGTAATATATAAAAATTATAAAGAGTAGATTAGTACCTCCCCCTGTACCAGGTGTAATAAAAGGCGACTAATGTACTAGTCTGACAGATGGCGGACATCCATCTCCAGCAAGCAGCATCTCCGTCGCAAAGCTATTGTCTAAGATTCGCCCATAATTGCCGCACTGGGGAAGCGCGGCTATTATGGGCAATCCAATGAATTATATCATGAATTGTCCCTATTTTTTACAATTTCGCTATAATGTCATGCCGTGCCGTGAGGCAACTAACGGCAGAGTACCTCCCACTGCACCAGGTGTCGTAAGAATCCATCCGAAACAGTGCAGTTCAAATGCATTGGGCGGGTATGGGCAGCTGCATCGCCATTCCGAAAGCTGCGCTCTGCGATTGCCAACGCGCTTGCCCAGGCTGGCAAATAGTGCTAAATACCTCCTTTCCTGGCTCTCCAAGGCCTTTGCCTATGTCCAGCGGTGGACTTCCAATGGCTGGTATGATGATGATGATGATAGTGTCATAAACAAATTAAATTACTAAATGACTGATATTTCCTGTCGTTCACCACGATTTCGTAAAGCAATATTAAATTCATGGCCAAATTTTATTGCTGTTTGCGTCATCTTAAGGTCATTGTCGCTCGACTCGGCTCGGGTTGGCCGCTCTAATGCCTGTCAAAGGTCCCGAGGAATTAACCACGAATAACTATGTAGATGTATGATAAACATTATGGTACTAACTCAGATACGTATCTATATCATTATAAAAAAAATATTAATACATTGTAATGTTGATTTCGAATAAATATATTATTATTATTATATAATTGAAATTGGAGTGTCTGTTTGTATTGGTAAATATACTTTTTCCTAATTGCATATGGATGTATAACAAACACAGAACATATAACAACCATCAAAAGTCATCAAAAGTCATTAAAAGTCATTAAAAGTCCACTGCTGGACATAGCAGCATCACTGTAGAGAAAGCTGCGCTTTCCGATTGCTAACACGCTTGCTCAGCGCGGCAATTATGGGCAAAAAAAGATTTACAATGGCTGGTATGATGATAAATCGGTAGGGTTTGTGTTCCTATCGTATGCGCCAAATGTTCTGAGTTCAATCTCCACGCAGACATAATAAATTAACATTACCATATATGTATTTATGTGTTTAATTGGTAATTCTTCTGTTGTCTGATGTCCGTAACACAGGTGCTTTAATTTTCGTTATCAGATTAACGTATAAGATGTTGTGTCAGAACATGATTTATTTATTTACTGTTATTATGTCTTTATTATAATTTATAATACCTTTACCGTGAGGTACCGGCAGAATAGAATAGTACCTCCCACTGCACCAGATGTCGTAAGAGGCGACTAAGGTATCGGAACCGACTGGCGGTATATCCATCCGAAACAGTGCAGCTCAAATGCGCAGGGTGGGGTTGGGCAGCAGCATCCCCGTCGCGATAGCTGCGCTCTGACATTGCCAACACGCTTGCCCAGCGCGGCAATTATGGGCCAAAGACTTACAATGGCTGGTATGATGATGATATACTACCTTACCAACCGCGAGTTCTTAATTTTATATCTAAATCTTGAGGAACTCTTGTTATTCCAGAAAAAAGTCTAGGCCGCTCTCTGGCAGCTAAACTATGCGGCAGTAAATTAAGCCAATATTTTAGAGAAAAATAAAAGAAATAAAAGTTCTATAGGGATACATGTTTCCGGAATAAAATTTGCTAATGCGTTATTCCAATTTATTATTAATCTTTATGCGCGAAAGAGTAACATATATACATACAAACATTCGCTTAGTATTATTAAATTATAAATTAACGTAAAATCTCTTACATTGACTCCGAGATAAGTCGCTTAAAGTTTTTATGTCACGGTCATCAGGCAAGATGGGAATCACAAATATTTTCATATAAATGATTATCCTGGGCGGGGTTTGAGCCCACGACCCTTGGCGACCTAGACCAAGATAGGAACACTACCTGTGTAAAGTTATCTATGTTCTTTTGTTTATAAATTATACAATATTGTTAGGTTTTCTGATGTGTTTCTCCTTGCGCGGCCATTGGAACCATTTGAAGGCGCCCCCGCCGTCGGAGCCAACAAAGGCGAGTTTAGTTGGACTGAATGGAATAAGGTAAGTCTTCTAACTTATTTCATAAAGTAATTGGTCAATACCTTGGTTAAGAAAAGTTGGTTACTTATCTGAAAAACTTTATAATTAATTTCATTCCGCCTTTTTTTCATTTTGTGAGAATGGTGTTTGCGACTGTATCAGTTGACAGTTAAATATTTTTTTTTCCCGACGAATATACCCCGATACCCCGACGAATTATTTCACAAAATAACATTTGTTGTATGCAATCAAGCTTTAGGAGTTCCTTTTCTCCGGCGCTACGGGAATGCAGCCTTATTGCTTTTACATACTGAGGCACAATAAACCACGCTTCCTATATATTTTAAAAGATATTGAATTCTATATCTTATAATAAAAACAAAACGATTAGATACACTACACATTTTTAATTTTTTTTTCACAACAAAAAAGTTTGCGATCACTTCGAAAAATCGAAACTTTATGATAAAATATTTTACTTTTTCTACATTCTTTGCTATAGTATATAAAATTAGAATATAAAATATAATAATATAGGATATCATCCTCACCGGACATTACAATTTAATTTAAAATTAAAAGTATGTACTTTGTTTCATAGTGATGTTAGAAATTATTGTTTAATCAAATTGCTTCTTCTATTAAAACACAATTTATAATGAAACCACTTCTCAATAACAATAAAATTAAATTTTAAAGCAACGTTTCGACTACTTCTCGGCAGTAATGCTCGAGAGTGACAAAAATGTTAAAGTAATAAAGTTATTATGCAAAGCTTTATACTAACTTTGTATTCCCGTTTCACCTAGAACTATTATTTATATGATGAATATTTGTATTAGTTCTGTGTCTGGGTGTTATTTATACGTCTTTAAGTATTATATTTTGTCATTCTTCTGTTTCCTGATATCCGTAACACAAGTGCTTTAAGCTTTTTATCTGAGAGTCAGTTGAATGTATGGAAATGTCTGAATTTATTATTATTTACTATAAAAGCCATGAGTTGGTTTACCAGCAGGGTAGAATATTACCTTCCCTGTATCATGTGTCATAAAAGGTACCAGAACGACTAAGGTACCAGAACCGACAGATCGCAGGATATACCCTTTCCATTCCCGTCTCGAAAGTTGCGCTCTGCAATTGCTAACAAAGTTCTTACTTTCTTGGGGAAGCCGATGTCGATGATATTATTATAATATTTAGTTCCCAAAAACAGTATTATTTTTGCAGAACAATAACGACCATATTAGTGATGCTTGGACACGCGCCAATACCATATTTCATCTTCGTGGAGAACCCACAGTATGTGGAATGGGTAAGTTTTTTCTATCTTTCTTACAAGATACTCAGCTACCAAAAGCATAAGTTCTACTTATGCAATCTTTATACGTGCGTTTTTTCACATAGATCAAGATAATCGACAAACTAGCATACAGTCCGCGTAAACAGTCTCTGTGTAATATTTAATATCATAATGATATTACTCATGCATTGCCAACCTTGTGATTTTAAGATATTATGTCACATTATCTAGCCACTTTTTCACTGCCTCTCTCATCCTTCAAACCGAAACATTACTATTTAGTAGAAATAGCTGAGATTGAGGCCCCAATACGGATGACGTCATAGGCCGGAGGAGTCTTCCCCCTATATCTGGTGTCGAAACTGGTAATGGAACCGAGAGGGGACGAAATTGCCACCACATGAATTTGAATATTGCCAATATTGCATAACACAAATGGAATAGAGGGCAGCAGCATTGCAGTCGTGAAGTTACGGTCTGAGATTGCCACCTCGCTTGTCTAGCTCTGCAATCATTATGCAGCAGAAACTCCACCTAATTTGGGAAGAACAATGACCAAAATGGTCATTTTTAAGGCTTATAAACAATTTTTGGTGTTAGTTACGACCGGTTAGATTGATGTTTTTTAATGACTGCAGATACAAACAGTACCAAAAGCTTCGTCTTTCGAAGAATAACAATCAATTTTGGATCACCCATCCCGATTACAACTATTGCAAGTTGCTTTACTCCAATGATCGGGCGTTTATAAATCACATTTTATTAACTTTATCAATCTGTTCATTAACATTCTACTGTTCAATCTGAGTTGAATCTCCGATGGCGTAGATGATAGTGATCCTATCCTACCTTATGCACCAGAGATTCCATCCTCAGCTAGGGCGAAGATTTATGTAATGATATTTGTGTTTGTTCTGTATCTGGGTGTTAAAAATATGTATTCAAGTATTATATTTGTGATTCCACTATTGTCTGGTGTCCTTAACACAAATACTTTAAGCGACTCACTATAGAGTCAGGTCAATGTATGAGATGTAGTGTGAATATTTTTAATAGTCACATTACCATATTTACCGTAGGACGTCCACCGATATTTTCAATAGAGCCATCTTGCCTTGACGCCCAATATCGTCCAACATCTTACGCTGCGTATGCCAGTGTGTGCGATTTTAAATTTAAATTTTAGATCTTCCACTCTGCCTTTGCACCCTCTTTTACCGCCTTAAGAGATAATTTTTGAAAAGTATGTCACACGTTTTTCATGATGTTCAATGAAGAACCTTCATACCGAATTTCATTTAAATAACTTTAAAAAAGGCAACTTCTACCTTTACGTCTACTATATGAGCTAACTGAAATTATCTAAACGAGCTATGGATAAGATTAAGGATTTTGATTTATTCATACAAAACCAAAGAGTCTCCAAGCATTGGTTTGCAGTTTCTTTGCTCGATCGGATCAGGATTGAGGCAATAGTACCAAAGTTACTAACATTCCTCAGCGGTTTAGTAAGTCGAAGTAGCAGTAGGCACTTAGTCCGCAGGACCGATGGCCGATGGCTTCGTTAGGTACTAGAATGGTGACCAAGTACCGGCATGCGCACCCTAGGGCGTCCTACCTCGACCTACAAGATGAAGAGATAATCTAACTATACCCCACTCCCCGTCTTATGGTCAATATGATGATGATTTCCTAATACCACTGTTTTTTTACAGGCATTCGAGAATGTTCTATTAGGAGTGCTGTTCCAAGGGCATATCATAACGCAAACATTTTTCTTAATTTCTGGATTCCTACTGACTTATAACGTGATGTTTGTATCAGAAAAGCAAAAACTCACATGGTCGATGCTACCAAAGGTCATTTTCATCAGGTGGATGAGGTACAGTCATAAAAGCATATAACACCTATATAAAATGTACAATAAGACACTAAGTTATATATATATATGTATATATATATATATATATATATATATATATACATTCAGCCGTGAGGGACCGGCAGAGTAGAAGAGTACCTCCTCCTGTACCAAGTGTCGTAAAAGGGGACTAAGGTTCCAGAACCGAAAGAATAAGAAGTATATCCATTCTAAACAACGCAGCTCAAATGCACAGAGGGATGCATGCAATGGATGGGTGGCAGCAACCCCGCGAACGCTGCTCTCTGCGATTGCCAGCACGCTTGCCCAAAGCAGCAATTATGCTCAAAATTCCCCTTTTTTTGGCCAGGCCTATGTCCTGCAGTGGACTTCCAATGGCCGTCATGATGATGATCCTGGCATTATATTCGGTGCTGTTGAACAGTATTTGTTTACATGATAAACATTGGCATATAGTTAAGACAGTAAAACTCAAGAAACGAAAAGTCTGTCGGGTCAGCCAGTTTAATATAACATTTTTGACGTGTATACTTATTAGTAATTGTATATTCGTACGATTCAGTCAGTCATCGAGTGAGTGAGAAAATAAAAAAACTGACTAAGTATAATTTTTAAAATGCTGGTTCATATTAAATGAAATTTGAGACGTATCGTATTTTACAATGGCTATAGGTTATTAACATTCAGGCTTCTATTTTTATCTACAACTAATTTATAGGGCAATCAAAAATAGTCTGAACTGTTTTGAAAATGGGCTGGTACAGCCAGCCATGCCGGTCTTGATCGACTTGGCGACAGCGCTGCCGTGCCCTCGGATACTAAACTAGTTTTCTCTTTTTTTATTTTTCAGGTAAAAAAAATAATTATTTTTCTTTTGCAGGTTACTGCCGGTGAACTTGGTTGTGCTCATATTCACCGCTACTTGGTTCCGGTTCACTCCACTCGGTCCCACGTGGCAGGTACATTAAAACCTTTATAATTTAATTAACAATATCACCATAATGAAACTATTTTTTAACGGTGATTGTATTTTGTGCGCCAAATGTCACGAAATGTGTGGTGTGGGTTCAATCTTGACTTAGGACAAATATTTATATGATAAATATTTGTATTTGTTTTGCGTCTGGGTTTTATTTATGTGTATTTGAGTATTGTATTTTTAATACCCCTGTTGTCTGATATCCGTAACGCAGGTGTTTAAACTACTTATTTTATATAATGATATTTTATGATAAATATATATATGATGATATTTATGTTGGTTCTCTTGCGGGATTGGTGGCGTGTAAAGACTTCAAATACGCCTTGCCTTTAAAGTATAGATTGCTTGCCAAACTTGCTTACCTTCAACCAAACCACTGCGCTATGATCTCTTCATAATCTTTGCTAATATTCTAAAAACTTCAAGTACCGTTTTTGATATTTTAATTGTTAAATAAACTAAATAGTTTATTGAAAATTGCTTTGTAAATTACATTCAATTGCCATGGGGTACCGACGGAGTAAAATAATACCCTCTGTACCTGGTGTCGTGAGAGGTGACTACTTTACTACCGACAGATGGCGGTATAACCATTTAAAAAAGTGAAGCTTATGTACTGATGAGGTGAGGATAGGCAGCATCGCCTGCCCAGCGCAGCAATTTTGAAATTGCCCCTATCATGGGGAGGCGGATATCTAACAGTGGACTTTTTTGTTTGGAAATTAGTTAAGACGAGACGCAGAAACAAGTTTTGTCATTTACCTATGTACATATTATCAACTAGCAAATATATTCGAATTTGTTACTACCTAATGTCGTGGCAGTCTGTAATTAAGGAATTCTACACAATTCTTAATAATGTTATTGTCAATTGAATGTCTAGTCATAGGCTTCTGCAAGATAAGGGGAATTTTAGCCATAATTGCCGCGCTGAGCAACCGTGTTGGCAATCGCGGAGCGCAGCTTTCGGGACGGGGAGGCTGCTGCCCATCCCCACCCTACATTGCTTCGGGTGGTAATACCACCATCTATCGGTTCTAATACCTTAGTTGCCTCTTACGATACGTATTATTTGACTGTTCTGAAATAAATAAATAAACAAACTGAAACCACGTTCACGATTAGTAAATAAATATTAATAAACACAACGTAAGCATGCTTTAGACACGCACTGTCCCTATTATAGCCTCAAGAAAGGGTATATATATATATGACTTAGAAACACCAGCAAGTTCTGCTGTCTTCCTCTGATAATGACTTGAGTGCAAAAGAACGGTTTTAGACTTGTTTGTTGGAGACAAATCAACCCCTCGACCAATAGTGATAGCTGTAAAAATAAAAAATAAATTATTTTCATTCTAAAATCAGTCCCAAAATATTTTAGATTTAATAACAATAAAGTAATACTTAATTGCAGTCAATATTTATTAACAAAATACCTTTTTTAATAATTAGTTACGTATTTCATTTTTACACGTGTAAAGGCCTGTGTGCCTCTCCCAACAATAAATTATTTTTACATAATAAATAAATCCCATAACACTTGAAATTTACTTTTAAGTTATTTGTAGAGGTGCTGTGAACATAAAAATACATTCCAGGACCACTTACACCACTTAAAATAGCAGTGAAACGCGCCTGAAGAAAATATATGATAAAATATGTGACTGTCCCTATTAATTAGACAACCCACTGTATTGGAATAAAATCAACTTGCCTTAGGTGTTAGGCGGTACTCGAACCTGCATCTTTCCCATCCCCGGGGGACTGCCCTACCGTTGTGCGACCGAGACCTTACAGTATAAAACCTCTTTCTAATAAATATTATTTTAAATATAATTCAGCATTTCCTATGCATAATGTCTGTACCTTTGAAAGTAATGAACCACCTCTTTTGGTCACATTTTCAGGCCAACGTCGGTGAGGAGGTGCACGATTGTCGTCAGCACTGGCTTCAGAACTTGCTGTACACTAACAACTACATGGATAACTCCATGTGCAACCTTCAGAATTGGTAACTGCCTTGTCTTTGGAACAATTTGTGACCTTCAGAACTGGTTACCTCTTTTACTTTGAAACTGTTTATGACATTTAGAACTGGTAACCTCTTTTTCATGTTCTTTATAAGACCAGGTCGGCAAACAAGCATACAATCCGCCAATTTCACTACCTCTCTCACCTTTGAAACTGGAATACAGTAATGCGAACACTGCTATTTGGCGAAAAAAAATAGGTCAGAGTGAAGTACCTATGCAGGCGACCTTTTGTAATAAGTCTACCTATAGTACCTCATGTTTAGAAACTAAGATGTCTTCGTTAGAAAAATCTAGCTGAAATCTTTATATCAGCCGTTAATCGTGTTATTCGTGTTATCACAAAGATATCACAAGAGCGTTTCCGACCTTGTTTCACATTTATCTTCTTCACTACCTCTTTCACTCTTTAAACCGATGTACAGTCATATGGTTATGGCGATACAAATAAGTAATAGAGGTTTATCTACGCAACAGCCTTAAGGTACCAGCAGAGAAGGACAGGACCCCTTCTTCCTGTACTGGTCGTCGTAGGAGGCGACTGAGGTATCAGAACCAAAAGGCAGCACTGCTCCGAAAACAGCGTAGTTTAAATGCAATTAGGTAGAGATGGACAAAATCCTCCATAGCACCTGAGTGCAGCCGTGGATACTTTGATACAACTCAAAGTCAAATATATCTTTATTCAGATAGGCCTATCATAGGCACTTTCAAATCGTCAAAAAAAACAAAAAAATATCCATGAGTATAAATTTGCTAATTACAATTTTACACAAATGACATCGGTCATTTGTGTAAACAGTGTTACAAGGATCATTAAACAAATAGGTCATTGAGTGTCCTACTTTAATACTAGTCTGCCGGCACCAGACGGTTATTACAAAAAAGAACCTGCAACTTTGGCAATGATTCGATAAGGCACCGATTTAGAATAGAACGGACTAACTAGCCTTTACGAGGCATTAATTTATTTGGACCAATAATTTTATTCTAGGTCAATGGCAGCAGACATGCACCTACATATTCTGGGTCTAGCCGTTATGGTTCTGGCACCCAGCCCGAAGGTCCGGACCAGGATACTGACGGCTATTCTACTGATTGGCATGGTGTTGCCAATGTACGAGTTGTACATGAAAGATTTGGATGCCACCTTCTTAGCTACTGGGACGTAAGTACCGCTGGTTTTGATAATATTGTACCACATTTCCAATAGGTATTTTTTTATATAAATACAAATAGCAGGCAACGAATTTATTTTATCGGTCCTGTAACGATTTTTTTGTCTCGATACGATGTTATCGAATATCGCTTCCCTTTGGGTCGATATATCGAATCGTACCAGAACAATTATAGGTTCAAATATGCTGAATTAAATATTAAAGATAATATTTATTTGATAAAAATCAACACATCCCAAGCTTTAGACGGGTAATTAATTGTTTGTAGCCTATAACATTGGAGAGTTGGCGCTGTACTAAAAGAAAACTGTCATTAACATTATCATAGCTTTGTTAGAATGGCAGCTGTCAAACTAACGTGTTACTTAATATTAACACAAATCCATTCAAATAAATGGATTTTTGGCTTTATTTCAGGACTTTTAACAAATAATGTGATTTATCTGTGGAAACTGTGTAAACAATATTGACATTATGTCACCGGATGCACAACGGCAGTACAGACTCCCGACAAGAGACAAATGCTTCGAGTCTCAAGAACTTGAGACAAGTTGATTGTTATCTAGTCAATTTTACCTTTAGCATTGTAATTGTAAATAAAGCAGCCTTGTGGTACCGGCAGAGTAGAATAGTATCTCCCCCTGTACCAGGTGTCGTAAGAGATAACTGAGGTACCGGAACCGTCTGTTGGCGATATACCCGAAATAGTGTAGCTCAAATGCTACAGGAAGGGAACGGGGAACAGCAGCCTCGTCACGAAGTTACGCTCTGTAATTACCACCACGCTTACCCAGATAGGCAGTAATAGGCAGGTTCCTCCATGTTTTGAGAGGCCTATGTTTAGCAGTGGACATTTTACTGCTGCCATAATGATTTATTTTTTTTAATTGATCTTCCCCAAGGTCCCTGCGGAACTTACGTCCGTTTGTGTCAAGTCCAGCTTTCAACCATCTATACAAGCGTTCACATACCAACCTACCGTGCTTCATGATGGGAATGATCCTCGGAACCTACGTCTACGATTGGCACACCAAGGGTGTTGAGAAAACGTCCCTCTTGTACAAGGTAATATGCCCCTCTAGAGGTCTTTGCTGTGATGTCATAAATACACACACTTTTCTAATATACGCGATATTGGAAGCGCTGGTTGAACCAGGCGACATGATCAAAATAATGTATTACATCAAGTCACAAGTCGGTCGGATAATGAAATATCCTAATAGTGAAAGAATTTTAGAAATCATTCTGCAGTATTTGACTTTATTCGTTACACACAGACAAATCTTTATAATTTTGTATATAAAACATATATATATATATATTCCTGTTTGCAGGTGTTTCAAGTGTTGTACTGGGGGTTTTTTCCATGTCTTGTCTTGGTGACAATGTCTACAACCCTACTCTTCCTGGGCGATAGTCATAAGGCCCCTCTCTATGTTCGTCTTCTCTTCAGCGTCCTTCAAAAACCTGTATTTGGTTTATGCATTGCTCTAATTATATCTGGACTCGCTCTTCAGATTGAAAGTAAGTTTTTTCAATAAGTAAGTTTTTGTTATTTACTCATCTTATTGACTGAGCCGATAGCGCGTTTAGTAGTGTTCCTATCTCGCGCGTAAAGTTGTACGTTGAGCCTCACCCAGGACTAACATTTAAGTGATGAACATTAGCGTTTGTTCTGTGTCTGGGTGTTAAAGTATGTGGGTGGGTGTTATATTTTTGATCCGCTGCTATCTGATATCCGTAATACTTACTTGGAGCTACTTGTCACAGGGTCATGTTGAAAGAGGAGACATTGTATATGAGTATGACATTATATTAGAGACAGGAGTCCACTGCTGGACATAGGCCGCTTCAAGTGATTTTCAATAGAACTGGTTATGTGCAGTCTCCGGTTCAGCCAGATCATACATCCACCTTGTGGGTGTATGTCCCACGCTGCTTATTAAGAATAATACAGATTACATTACCAACAGAATTAAGTCATTCTGTTTTAAGAAACTACATAGATTAAAAAAGATCATTTCATTGGTGGCAGTCGTGACATTTTACAAAAAATCAAATCACAGTTCTCCTAGCAGAAACAGAGAACTGTAGAATAATAGGGATTGTAAAAAAATATTCAGAAATCCGTGTTACTAAATTTAACCAAATTTTTTTTATTAGACAATATTTACAAACACGTATACAGTTCGCGTGATTGTAAGCGTCAGCGCAGCCTATCGGTGCCAATATTATCATCACTAGCGCGCTGCCAACCTTTGTTACTTAAAGATATTATGGCATATTACGAAGTAATTTCACTACCTCCCTCACCCTTTAAACCGGAAAAGAGCAATGTCAACAACGCTATTTAGCGGTAGAAAAAGTAAATGTGGCGACAATGCGAGACGACCTTTGTGACCTGTATCATGTGAATAAATTTAAGAAGGTCATCTCCGTATGACGTGGGATGTCAAATGTACGTGACCTAATGAGTAGATTATAGTTCATAATTGCCACGCTGGACGTGTGTGGTGGCGATCTCTGCTCTGTGGCATTTCCACGCTGTTGCGGGTGGATATACCGCCATCTGTTGGTTCTGGTATCTCCATCCCCTTTTAGGACAGCTAGTATAGGGCGACGTACTACTACTTGTAACCTCTATGTATTACATTTGCCGTGGGATACCGGCAGAGTCGAATAGTACCTCTCCCTAAACCAGGTGTCATAAGGCGACTAAGGTACTAGAACCGACAGATAGCGAAACAGTGTACCTTAGATGTACAGGGTGGGGATAGGCAGCAGTATCCCCGTCGCGAAATCCAGTAATGGCAAAATTGCCTCTTTCTTGGGGAGGTCTGTGTCCAACAGTAGAGTTCCAATGGCTGATATGATCACCATCCACCATTGTATCACATTTATAGCCGAATCTGACTAATTAATAATTTGAATTTTCAGAGGTGCCGATTTACAATCGTGTGCTGACATGGCCATTGTGGACGCCACTGTCAAAGTTGACATACAGCATGTTCATGGTACACGTGCTAGTTGTCCGGTACCTCGGCGCAACCCGGGCCACCCTCAACTATTTCAGTCTAGCTCATATCGTGAGTAAATTTTCTCTTAACGTAGAATTCATATTGCATCCTGAAGGAATATTCTCGAAATTCATTTGTTCTTCTTCTCTTTTCTGTATCTAAAGTTTCATGTGACCTTCACTGATTCGATGTTTTAACTAACTGGCTCACGCATAACAACAGACGTATTGAAAAAAAAATCTTACAGCATCTCATACATTGCCCTGATTACGTGATAAGTCGCTTAAAGCACTTGTGTCACGGACATGAAACAACAGAAGAATCACAAATATACTACTTAAATATATATATTAATATCCAGACACCGCAAATATATTCGTCTTTGGTGAGGATATAACCATCAGGTATGCAGGCACACTGCCACCTGCGCTATCATTAATTATATGTATTACATTTATTTGCAACAATTGCAGTGCACAAAAATAAATAAACATAAGAAAAGAATAAATGCAGCGAAAAATGTATATGCACCTACAGTGAGACAAATAGGTCTTTGATGTGTATTGTCTAGCAGAACACTGTTTCTGCTATCGACTCGAGAAACAATATAAATAAAAACAACTTTGTGGCTCTCGATAGAGCTCAAAATTTCAAATATCACATAATCTTATTATATAACAGAAATAGTGTAATAACAATATGTAAAATTAGCATCTCAATTAATATATAATAATACTAAACAATTTAAATTTAAAGATTCACTTTAAAAATATAATACATATTGTGTTACATTATGACATGAAATATAAGAATCAAGAACTTAAAATATTTTATCTTAAAAATATAGATTTTTTGTCTTCTCTCCTACAAATTTCTACCGCCTTGCCGTGCCCGTACAGGCTCCATAATTGACTATTTTGTGTTTGCAAATATGATGATATTTGTTCGGTGTCTGGGTGTTAATATATATTTAAGTAGCATATTTGTGACTCCTCTATTGTCTGGTATCCATAACACAATTGCTTTAGTGACTTACCATGGAATCAGGTCAATGTATGAGATATTTCGAAAATGTATTTATAGACAGATATTCTTTCGCATTTATTATATTAAGTATGGATGTTGATATAAGTCGCCTACAATTCAAATGCTTTAATGGAATGAATCGATAACATTCTCTACAGGTTCAAGATTTCATTGGCGTCGTCATACTGTCTACACTAATTGCCTTCCTGGTGTGGATGTTCGTTGAGGCGCCCTTCGCGCAGATAGTGAGGAAGATGCTGTACCCTGCCAAGGCCAGTGGCAGCAGTGGTCAAGTGGACAGCAAAGGCAGCGCTGTCAATGGACACACGGAGATAAACAACAATATAAATACTGTCAAGGCGAATGTCAAATCTGAATAGTCTATATAAAGTTATTATCATCGTCATAGCAGTCATAAAGCGTCTGCAGATGGACATAGGCCTCCTAAAGGAAGGGAGAATTTTGTCCATAACTTCCGCGCTGGGCAATCTCTTCCTGTTACGTTTAAACTACGCTATATTGTGTGGATATACCGCCATCTGTCAGTTCCGATACTTCAGTCGCCGCTTACTGACACCTGAGATACCATTCTCCTCTGTCTGCACTCCATAGTATGAAGCTGAAATCTAATGAAACAATATGGTATACTGTTTCTTTAAATTATGCAAAAACAATCTGACAATAATCTATTTAGTAAACAAAGATTGAGTGTTTTTGTTCAATAAAAAACTACTATGTTTAATGTGTCTAGTGAGGTAATGAGTCAATAGAATCCCAGGTGAATAGAATCCCAGGATCGTGAGGGATCAATCCCTGAAAGTCCGTTGGAAAAACATATGTCCAGGAGTGGACGTCCTGCGGCTACATGATGGTAATTAATATGTTCTGCTTACCAGAAGTAGACCTCTCACATAAATAGTCTACATAGGTATGTGTTTGCCTAGTGTTCGCATTACTTCCGGTTTGAAGGATGAGAGAGGCAGTGAAATTATTGGGTAAAGACTAAAGAGACACGATATCATCAGTTCGCTGGGTCACACGCTAATGATATTACCATCAAGTGGGCCGATTGCTTGTTTCCTGACTATGTTATATAAAAAAAGTATTGTTAAGACATGAACAAATCGACTCAAGTTTTAATTTGGTTAAACTTTAATCGATTACATTCATGTCAAAGATATAGCAGGGAACGAAGCACAGTAAGTTTGGGTTCCCGCCGAATTTATACTTATTTACATATTGTGGACAAATGTTATATTAAAAACGTGTTATATAGGTACAACTCTCTTATATTTTTAATTAGTATGATTCCACGCGTTTTTTAATTAATATTATTTCCTTATAAGCTTCTTTGATAACTTTGTTCTAAAACAATAAACATGCATTAGCAACTTACTCTTCTATTTCTACCTAAATAGTGTTTGCGAGAGGCAGTGTAGTTACTAGGTAAATGTGACATAGTATGTTCAGTTCCCATGGTTGGGGATTCGCTAGTGATATCTTAGTGATAACAGAATCGTCTATAGGCTGCAGTCATGTAAACCATCAAACGGATCGTATACTTGTTTACTAAAAAAAAAACAACAAACAGATTATGGCGAGGGCTAAGCTCGTATGATCGTCCTTGTGTCTTTGTGTGATCGAATCTTTCATTGCGTGTTATAGAACAAGGGTGTATTTTTGGCTCAAAAAGTATTTTTAATGTAATGATATTTTAGCATTATATATTTTGTTGGAGTTGTAGAAAGCGTAGATTTTGATTTTATTATACTCCTTCTTACACTTCGTATAGTTTAATCCGTTTAACCAGGTTAAATAATAATAAATTTCCACAACCTTGAATACATGGACCTGACTCCGTGGAAAGTTGCTTGAAGCACCTGTGTTACGGACACCAGACAACAGAAGAATCACAAATATACTACTTTAATACATATATTTAACACCCAGACAAAAAACAAACACAAATATCATTATATAAATATTTGTCCTGGATGAGAATCGAACCCACGCCCTCTTGGCGCACAAGATAAGATCACTACAATCTTAAAAAATTATTACAGCAAGCATAGTTAGATACGTTCTTAAGTAAAGCAGTTTATTCAGAGGCTTTAATTACTCGTTGCATAGACAAAAACATTTTATTTCCGATTTTCTTTTTTTTTCTTTTCTCAGCGAAGTTGTTCAATCACCGAAACATAACACCGGAAAATAAGCGAGTTAATGACGCATTCAATTATTATTGCGTATTAGTTATGTAATTAGGATTTTTGTAAATATTTCCACTATGTATGGATGTGGTGCAAAATAAAAAAATACAAAGTTAATGGCATTATTTATTTATAGACCCGACTTATTTACGTTTTATCAAAACTTATAAGATTTAAATCTAAGATTAGTATCACTCATTTACCATAGGTTGCTCACAGCTTAGTTTTTTAGCTATTTACACTTGCTTGCGTACAAATATTTTATCTTTATTTTTACTAGTTTTCTGATCCTCGTAATTACAAAAATTAAACCTCAAACAACGGTCGTCTGCATTGGTATCACACTCTCACCTATATAAAACGACAAAAAGCAGTATTCGCTCTGCTATATTCCGGTTTGAAGGATGATAGAGGTAGCGAAATCACTGGGTGACATAACGTCTTTGAGTTACAAGGATGGCAACACGCTATTGGTATCCCAATGATATTACAAGCGTCTATAAGCTCCAGTAACACTTACTATCACGCGGACTGTTCGTCGATCTGGTGTAATATAGAAAATATTGATAATAAAAAAACTGAATACAAAGTATTCGTATTCTTAACATTATTTATTTTAATGAAAGGCTTAAAGTATACTACAATGGTAACTTACTTGTTATTTCATTAAGTATTCAATGGTTTAGTATGGCACCAACTTATATTAGCTAACACACATTTGTTAAGCTTACTCTCGTAATATCTTACTTTAGAAATCTTAAATTTAGTTCTTAGAAAATTGAGCAAATTACACGGTAGCCATAAACTGTACCTAGAAAATTTTGGTCTAACTAATTCATTGACAATCTTATAACCATGACCATACAACTTTCATTTTATATTTATGCACTATATATTGTAATAACTTTTAGGCTATAACCTATAAAGATATCTACCCAAGCTAAATCGCAGAAGTCAAAAATAATTGTACAAGCAATAACACTCAACCGTCCAAACGCATTATTACATTCAACACAACTCTTAAAAACAAAACAGATTGTTCTAGGTAAAATACAAACTCTATGCTACGTCTGAATCAGTCAAATCTCTCAGTCTAGACTTCCTGCCGCCTTCTAATATGCGCTACTAGGTCGAGTGGCTTGAGCGCCGGGAGCGGTGACGTCACTGGTGACCTCTCTCTCCGCTCGCTCTGCTCTCCCCTCTCGTTGCGCTCGCCGGTCGTGATAGCTTTCCATAGCTGGATTGCGGGCAGCTCGATGAGCAGGCAGTAAGGGATCGCTACTATGTAGGATATAACCGACACCGATATCAGCAGAGTAATCTGAAATACATAATATATTACATTTGTAGCTTGCTGCGTCAGTGGATTCATAAAACCAAAAAAGATTGTGCCTCTATGGGTTGTAGTTGCAGCCTGATATTATATAGCCAATAACCTTCCTCGATAAATGGCCTATTAAATATTGAAATATTTTATTGCATCAGTAATTCAAACTCTTCAGCTTTATAAGTATAGAATTATAGTATATATTATATATATTATTAGTATAGAATATAATTCAGTCTCAGTCACTTTTAAATAATCATGAATTAGTTGGGAAGCAACTTTATTTCAATTAAAAGCACATTAAAGCATTTACTTCCAGTTATGCTAGCAACTACTGTCTTATAAAGATATTACAACTTTGTTAATAAACTGACGGGCCTGATGGCGCAGATAATTGTGATCCTATCTTGTGCGACAGGGGTCCTGGGTACGATTCCCACACAGAGAATTATATGACAATATTTGTGTTTCTTCCGTGTCTGAGAGATAAATATGTGCATTTAAATAGTCTGTTGTTTGGCGTCATCTCTCACATTGACTTACCATGGAGTCAAGTCAATGTGAGAGATGTTATGAGAATTTATTATTAATATAATCAACCCCGGTGGCGACTCGGCGGATCGTTGTTGATAATGATCTATGTATAACAAAATATAATTTAATAAGATAACAAGATCACTATCATCTACCTGTACAGGACACGCGAGATCAATCGGTCATACATTCTTTCATTAAACAGTTCATTAATTCTTTCATATCCCCAGAATTGACGTCTGAGTAGGCAAACATTTCATTTGTATTTACTGGCACATTTATACTGACCATGGCCTGCAATGAAGCGTGGTTAAGCTGGGTGTTACCCGCCAGCGTGAGCCGCAACACGATGAAGTGGATCACGAAAACGGAGTACGACAGCCTTCCTAGCACGTGGAATCCTCGCCATTCGAACATTTCGCGCAGCGCCGCTATGGGAACAGTGTAATACTTTTCAATTAAGTTTTCCAAAGAACAGGCCACAATTCCAATAATTTATACTGACACGCCAGCTGTGGGCTTACAGAGTTTGATAAGAAGCGATTTTGTTACCAGTACCGAAGTAGTTTCTGATTCCAAAATGGCGTAGTATAAATGTAATGGGCACAACCATTATTCCTGCAGCAAATACTTAAATATATTACCATCACGCCACCATAGCAATTGTAGATAAAGCTCCAAACTCCCAAGATACCAGTTGGTCCTAAACCAATCTACACAAGAATCGGTTTGCTAACATTAAAAAAAACCCAAGGATTTCATTTTAATTCTGAATTATATTTCTGATTGAAGCAAGATCTCCCTCCTTTACATGAAGAGGATCTCATACGAAGCCCTAAGTATGTACACTATGTACAAACACACTCACATTTGCATCGCAAGCAGCAACCCAACAGAAACACGTTGAAAGCCATCGCCACCAACGAACGGTCCAATGCTGCATACAGCGCAGATGCCCACGCGGCTTGCATCGGCTCCCGAAGGAAGACCACACCGCTTATCACCACACAGCTGCCCAGGGTCAGGGAAAGGTGGAACAAGATGTTGAACCACTGCACAAAAGTAAAGACATTTCACCAATAAATCTGCAGCAAACTTGAATTATTCAAAATCATATAGACGCAGTTGCATATAATGTCAACAGATCCCACTACAAGCACTATTAAATGCCTTCTCTGTTCTAAACGCCCTCAAATTGTCCTGCAACTTCTGCATCACTCATTGACATCTGGTAGACCTCATACAATACTTCGTACTCTCACCTATTTCTGTGTTCCGGTTTGAAGGCTGAGAAAGGCAGCGAAGTTATTGAATGCGGTCATCATCATCATCATTACAGCCATTGGAAGTCCACTGCTGGACATATGCCTCCCCAAAAAAAGAAGAATTTTGTCCATAATTGCCATACCAGGTAAGCGTGTTGGTAATCGCAGAGCACGGCTTTCGCGACGGGGATGCTGCTACCCATCCCCACCCTGTGCATTTGAGCTGCACTTCTTCGGATAGATATACTGAGATCTGTCGGTTCTGGTACCTTAGTCGCCTCTTACGACACCTGGTATAGAGGGAGGTACTATTCTACTCTGCCGTAACTCACGGCTTGGATGATGTAACCTATAATATATAAGTTACAAGTTTGGCAATGCGCTAGTGATATCCTTGTGATATCACGCGGACTGAATGTCAACCTGGTCTAATTAAAAGATATGTCAACAGATGCAACAGATCACATATAATAGAGGCAACGGTAAAAATACCACCGGATTCCATGCGGATCTTCACTCATAACTCAATTAGAGGTTCAATGCTGTATTAGCATCTGTGTATAGGTACAAATTTAAAGTATTTCGTTACTGATACACTTTTACAAATATATAGAGGTGTCACAATACGGTATTATGTTTACGATTTATTTCTTGATCATGACAAAGATAGATATTATTATTTATTTAAGCAACGTATTATTTTCTTGCACATTCACTATTTGGTTTTACCTCGCACCAATATTTTGTTTGTTCTGTCCCACCCACACTATAGGTGCTTTGCTCTTGAGAATGGTTAAAATAGCCCAAGATTTTAAAGCTTTAGAAAGTAGTTTAATTAGCAATCAGTATAAGTTCATCTAAATAATCGCCCGATGGTGCTGATGGTAGTGATCCTGTCTTGTGCGCTAATGGTTGTGGGTTTGATTCCCACACAGGACAAATATTTATAAGATGATATCTGTGTTTGCTCTGTGTCTGAGTGTTAAATATATGTATTTAAGTAGCAGGTACATTTATGATTCCTCCGTAACGCAAGTGTTTTAAGCTATTTATCACGGAATCAGATCAATGTATGAGTTGTTGTGGAAATTTGATTATTATTCATTTATTTATAGTTCAATCAAGTAGGGGATATCTCGATATGACAATCACACCTGCATTATTTAATACTAGCAGCACGGCGTGATCACAACCGAGTAGATCCCTTTTTGTATAAAAATTGATATAATTGGTAGCCTATAACATTTAAAAGTAAAAGAATTTTCAATCGGTTTATCATTTTATGAGTTAATTTGATACATACGTACAAGATTACTAATCCTGTTCGCATATTTCCATTCAGGCAATGATTTCTTGATTATTTTATAAATACAAAAACGCCTATTAGGTTCAAAATAATTTTGCTTTCTATTAGCAAAATCATTAATGAAACTACTTTTTTACAGGTATTAAATGCAGTTTGTTTGACTTTCAACATTTTTCGTACCACTGAAACGTGGACCGAAAACTGGTTACCTTCCGGCAACCGTTCGCAAGAGTAAAAGAATTTCCAAAATTAAACAAAAATACAATATTTTCCTTTTAAAATATTAGCACAAAAAACTGTAATGTTTGCAGTTTGCTTCCAACACAGGTTGAAATTTGGACACAGGACGGGCTACTTTGACTTTTGGTTAACCGCTACCTTTAGAGGATAGTCAGGTAACGGGTAGCAAATAAAATTAATATAACTTAATTTCAATTATTTTTTTATATAAACAGTTTTACTGCTTTGAATGACGGGGCTTCTTTTAATGAAGGAGATCCTTTTATAGCACTAACCTTCTCTTGATTGAGCTTCAGTCCATTGGCCTGGACGTGGTGAAGTACGAAAGCCGTAGCCATACCGCTCGCGTATCCGGTGAGATTCATCCAGCTCGGTAGGTAGACCATCGTCAGGATCTTGGAGCCAAGGAACATGGTTCGCAACACTCTGAATAAAGATAGCCGGTATTAATTAATCTATAAAATTAAACTAGTATTGTCGTGAGGTACCGGCATAGTAGAATAGTACTTTTGAGTTCCCGGAACCCACAGATGGCGGAATATCCATTCAAAACAGTGTAATTTAAATGCACACGATTGGAGATCAGCAGCAGTATCTCCGTCGCGAAAGCTACGCTCTACTATTGCCAATAATATGGGCAAAATCCCTTCTTTTTGGGGAGGCCTGTGTCCTGTTGCATATACCGCCATCTGTCGGTTTCGTTAACCCAATCGCATCTAACGATATCTAGTATAGAGGGAGGTACTGTTATATGATAATCATGCCAAATTATGACTTTTTTGGAAGTAACTCTCAATCTGAATTAACCTATACATCGCGTTAAATAAAAATACATATGTTATGTTTTATAAAACTATTTATTATAATGAGAGTGTTAAAAGATAACCAATCTAAAGCTACTACTTATTGTTGTTAACTGTTCTGAACTTTGCCCTAGGTTGATATCGGCTTCAGATTTATGTATTTGCCATTCTTTTTTTACAGATTGATATATTATATATATACTGTATAATATATATGTGTATTATATACATGTACATGTAACTAAATCGCTGAAACACGCACAATATTAAAGAATAAGACAGATCGCAGCAGTTCGTCATATTTATAATTCTTGTACTTTTCTATCGGTTACTAAGGCAACGCACACTTATTTTTTTTATCATTATCATATTAGCCATAAAAAGACCACTGATAGACTTAGGCCTCTCTTATCCCCAACCAACGATAGTAGTATATGTTACAAAAGTTGAAAGTAATAATAATAAATATTGCTACTAAGAATTTGATATCTATGTTTTTTTAACTATTTATCGTGTGACATAGATTATATTTATTTAAACTCCAGATTTAAATATGCTATTATGTTTACGTAAAACAATTGCTACAAAAAAATGATTTTTGTTAAACTAATGGATTAAGTTCGATCGAGCATTCCAGAGTTTAAATATTAAACTAGAAATAAGTGTTCCGGTTTGAAGGGTGAGAGAGAGGCAGTGAAATTACTGGGTAATGTTAGCAGCATGCTAGTAATCCCTTTTTGAAGATACAAGCGTCGCGATGACGCTTACTACGCTTACTGATCACACGGACCGTATGTATGTCGACGTCTTATAAAAACAATATATGTACGAACTCAGGTGTTTGTGCCGTGACGATAGGCGTGAGATGGTTGAAGTATGTGACCAGGCCAGCGGCTGCCGCTGATGCTGCTACTAGCGCAGCGAGGATCGGCACAGCCGCTCGCCTGAACCGCATCAGCACCACCAGAAGCAAGAGCCCGAAGATATGCAATTGCATGTCAGCAGCTAAATACCTGAGAAAGGGAATCGAACATCATTTGTGGATAACAGCAATACTAAATTTTATAGTGATGGTGATATTTAATATCTGTAAGATTAGAGATGTGTAATTTATAAAATACTAACAAGCCGACTGACGTTGTCTTGCTTCAACACTTTACTTATGTTTATCATAAAAAATATCTTACGAATTGATATCTCTGATACTGACATATTTCTTTCTTCTTCACTCTAAACTCAAATTATATGAAACTGTAGATCAAACTGCACATTGCAAAAACACATTAAAATCTTTTCAGTAGATTAGAAGTTTGTACTAGACAAACGTCGTGACAAGTAATTTATATATATAAAAATTATATACGTAAAATTATCAATTTCTAACCTTATCACTTCTGAGAGACACATCTCAAGAATAAATGTGCAACAGACTAATGTTAATGCTTGCTAAACTCTGCTGCTTCAAAATGTATCTAAAGGTAGCCTAAAATTCTCGTTCCACTCACCAGGTATGCCCCATGCAGAACTTGCCGGTTGGCAGATGGTTGTGGACATATAGAATATGGTACCACCACCGCTCGGCGCACTCAGCGGCTTCCCGGCCCACCAGCCAGTTCCATTGAGGGCCAGCGCCCCACGAGGGGTACCAGGTCACTGTGAACCATAACGCCACTCCTGCTACTGGTGTTAACCTGCAATTGCCATGTTTCAACATGCCGATGATCCTTACATATCTTCGCTGTGGGATACCGCCAGAGAACAGTACATTCCCTTGTACTAAGAGTTTAATTGGTGACTGAGGTACCGGAACCGACATATGGCAGTATATCCACCCAAAAGAGTAACTCAAAGGTAACAGGACGGGGATATGCAGCAGCATTCCCGTCCCATCTACGCTCTGCAATTGAGTGGTGTCTATGCGTATGATTTGATGTAAACGAAGATGATGATTGACTTTTGTGCCTGTATGTTATGTGTCTAAGTGCTTTTTATTATTGATGGTAGTAATCAACTTAAGCAGAAGTTATCACTCTCCATCTGGAATATGTAAGCAAGTAAACAACATGCCTAGAGCATCCAAACAGGCAACAAAATATATAACGTCAAAATAATGCATATAAAACAATTCTCTCTATATTCTGAGAGTTAGAAGGTTTGAAGGACAGCTCAGAGAGTGAGAGCCACCGCGTACTACTAAATGTTAAATAGATATATCTCTATCATCATCCTCATCATATCAGCCACAAGACGTCCACTGCAAGACATAGGCCTCCCCAAGTAATCTTCAATAGGACCGGTTGTATGCGGCCTGTGTCCAGCGCGATCCTGCGGTTTTAGTCAGATCGTCTGTCCATCTTGCGGGTGGACGCCTTACGCTGCGCTTGCCGGTACATGGGGAAACGTGGGGAGTACGTGGGTACGTCAATTCCAGAACCTTACGACTCCATCGGTCATCGGTTCGGTGTACTAAATGCCCTGCCCACTGCCACTTTAACTTACTAACCCGATAGAGTTAGAGATCAATTGGTATCTTTCCAATATAAGAGACATATTAATTGAGCATTGGGTACAATAATGTAACTAGCAGGCCCGAGGGTGCAGATGGTAGTGAGCCTATCGTATGCCCCAAGGATTTGACCATCCACAACCAACATGTATGTGATTATATTTGTGTTTTGTCTGTATCTGGGTGTTTTATATTTATATTTGTGATTCCTCTGTTGTCTGATGTCGACGTAACGAGTACATTAAGCGACTTACCTCGGAGGAAAATGTATGAAATGTTATGAGATTTTTTAATGTGAATTTGAACACTTTCTCCATGGCACAAATAAATTCACCTATATCTCACTTATTGGGTTATGTTAAGATTAAATTAAATAAATTTGGGTATTTTTAAAGCCGAAGTAAAATTGCACTTACTTATTGATACCTTTTTTTTATGTTTCATTCTAACAGTCGAAACAAACTTTGAATGTGAGGAGTCCCATACCTGATCCATCGGTTGATAATAGCCATAAAACACTTAAATAGCGTGATGGGGCTCCTGTCTATGGTGATAATGACCGAGTACGTGGTGAGGAAGGCTGACATAGAGAAAAAGGCCTGCAGCCACAGCGGAGAGTTAAGCACCATCTGCCATCCGAACTGGTCGTACATCTGGGAAAATAGGGGAAACACTATATCATATATTGACCTGCCCGATGGCGCATATGGTGGTGTGGTGTGGCAGTTGTTAGCCAAAAAACTTGGGTTCGATCTCCACCCTAGACAAGTAATATTATACACTTCGACACGGAAAAAAAATGTGCCTGAGTGTTGATTATGAGTTACATACATAACTTCTGTGTCCCATCGGGGTAGGCATAGACTATGAAACTTCACTTCTTACAATCTTGGCATACCTCCTTTGCTTCCCTTACTCGCATTAGTCCTTTCATATACGTTCGTTTATTCTTGTTACTTGTGACCTGACACTTTTTTAAAACATCTTAAGTATTGAAATATTACATGTATATGTGATTCCTTTGTTGCCTGATATCCGTAACACAAATGCTTTAAGCGACTTATCTCGGAGTCAGGTCAATGTATGAGATGTTGTGGGAATTTATTATATTATTATTATTATTATTAGCATAAAATTTTGATAAAATTTATGGGTTTTAATGCTTAAGTTCACTAGTAGTGTATATATATTGATATTGATATATTATATTTCATATATTGATATATGAGATGTTGAGTGAATTTATTATTATTATACATAAAAGTTCTAAAAACTAAAATTTTATAAATCGTACCCACACCTTATACATAGTAATCCATATAAATAATGTTAGCAGTAAAATGACAGGCAGGAACATTTTTTAAATGAGTTTCAGATTATTATTGTTTTGTTTTTTTATAAATATTTAAGTGGTCTTACGTGTTAAAGATCTACGAACCTCGATGTACGAAGAAGGCAATCTACTAGCGCGTTGGCAACTTTTAAAGAAATTAGGTCACATTATCCAGTAATTTGGATCCAGGCTGGCTGTCTCAACCCTCAATGCGAAACACAGTAATGGGAACATTACTGTTGCTATTGGGCGCTAGAAATAGGTGAGAGGTACCAATGCAGACGACGTCTGTATGGGGTATTCTGTATTTAATACCTCAGTATTAAATACCTATCAGATTGCCGTTGTAAACTCATAGATTGTGTCTTTTCCTAATTTATCTTTAACTACACCTGGTGTCATCTACATTAATCACACACATCTGTTATTTTAAAGCATAAACATGAAGATACTTACTTTTTCGATAAACTGCGGGTTATCAGTATAAGAATAGACATAAATCAGTAAAACGTGTGAGAATATAACACACTGCATCCCCATGAATCTGTGAACAAGATAAAAAAGGTTATTCAGCTTTGATATTCAATTCTAGATTATTTTTATTGCTAGATTTGATAGAATCATTGACCGTTACCAATAGATTCTCGCGCAAAGAGCTTGCTTGTTGAACTAGTGATCTCTCACCTTTTTTTTTCTTTTATTGTGAGCGAGGAAATACTCATGTACCACCCTGCAATAATATGATGCAGGGATGAGACGGACTCACCGGCTGTACAACCGACGCTTACCGCCTAAAACCCCGCTTTAGCAATCGCACTGGGCTTTGGACTGGGCACCTGGAGCTGCGTAACATGTCATCACGGTACCCAGTCTGTAGCGGCCCCTTTCACGGCCTCATAGTCTAGTTCCTCCTTCGAGGGTATGCACACATCTGGGCCTTTTGTGTGATCTCTGGCGACCCTCAAAAACGCCTCTTCTGCGCGGAACTCGCTTTGGATGGCCGACATTTGGGAGATTTTATTTCGGACTTAACTAATGCATGCTGACTCTGACACCAATTCCGGCGTCACCAGGAGGCGCAAGAGTAACTTATCGAGTTCTTATATCATCATTATCATACCAGCTATTAAAAGTCCACTGCTGGACATAGGCCTCCTCAAGAAAGGGGGAAATTTGCCCATAATTACCACGCTGGGCAAGCGTGTTGGCAATCGCAGAGCGCAGCATTAGTGACGGGGTTGCTGCTGCCCATCCACGCCCTGTGCATTTGAGCTGCATTTTTTCGGATTTAAATTTCTTATATATAATCAGAGCATTGTGAAACTTTGTAAGCGCGACGCAAATTCTGTGACGTTAATGGTGGTTGTAAAACATTGTGTATGTAACGCTACAGTAAGTTCCTTGTTTCTGGTTTCCATATATCAGTCATTGAAGATGTAGTCTATTTATCTATACTAATATTATAAAGAGGAAAGATTTGATTGTATCATTGATACGTTTAACTCAAAAACTACGAGATTATTTTTAAAATTATTTCACTATTAGAAAGGTACATCAAGTAACATAAGTTATGCAGTATTAAAAAAATAAAATAATACTTGTAATGGGACTGTGTAAACAAAAATACCATTTTTGTTCGTTTGTAACGAATAAACAGAAAAACTGGACTATTTTCAAAAAAAAATTGACATTATCAGAAAATAATATTCATCTCTATTTTTTTATATTACCACGAGAAAGGAAACTACGCGGGAGAAGCCCTAATGCGGTGCTTGTTAACTTTATACCTGATGCCCTCGATGCAGGTGAGGTCCTTCATGCGATCGTCAGTCCGTGGCCGCGACCGGTCATATGTCAGTATCTCCCAATTGCGCTTCAGTGAGAACGCCAGCAGGTATTTGTTTCCTGTAAATAAAGAAAATAAAATCGATTAGATTTCCCTCCCAGTGTGTCATATAAACTAAAAAGTTCATCTCTTGGATAGCCAACGGCGGTGAGTATATCTTGGAACACAAATAATTAATTACACATTTACGGAAGTGTCTGTCTATTTATTTCTCGTAAACACAAAAAAAACATCAAATTATTATAGCAGCCATTGAACGTCCACTGATATAGGCCTCCTCTAAAGGGGAGAATCTTGCGAAAAAATCCCCTCTTTTTACGTATGCTCAACAGTTGAATTACAATGGCAGGTATTAAGTAACGTAAGCATTTGCTTGGGCATTTGCCCATGCTGCATGAAGATTTATATATTGCTGATGATACAAAGGATTGATATCACAAGCGAACATAAATTTACTAGTACAATAGGTTATTTATAATATACACACGCCCCGTAACCATTAATATGTTTTTATCAACACTTGGTTTTTGATTCGTAACATTTATCAATGTTTCAATAAAACAACATCTCCAACATAATATGTCGAATACATTAAAGTTACAGACTCCTTAACGATAAGACGCCTAGTCGAAAATATTCAATAAATAAATAGTGCAAAATGAAAGTGGTAGTTACTGGCGCTGCCGGGTTCTTGGGGTCTCGCATAGCTGATGTGCTGCTCAGTCAGAAGTCTCCATTACCAGTGAATGAGCTAATACTTGTGGATACAATCCAACCATCTCAGCGGCAAGATTCTCGGGCAACATGCTTGGCCGTCGATATCACAAACCCTGACGCTTCTCTCCAACTCATTGACTCCAAAACCGACGTGGTGTTCCACCTCGCTGCTATAGTGAGCGGGCACGCTGAAGCCGATTTTAATCTTGGCTTTAAAGTTAATTTTGATGCAACAAGATCCTTATTGGAGGCTGCTCGTAAGCGGGTTTCAACGTTGAAGTTCGTCTTCGCAAGCACTTGCGGAGTCTTCGGGGGAAGACTGCCTGAGGAACTTGATGATTTAACAGCAGTGACGCCGGAAAACACTTATGGAACTACCAAAGCTATGTGTGAACTTTTGATCAACGACTATTCGAGGAAAGGGTTTGTAGATGGACGCATAGTAAGACTGCCAACAGTGAGTGTGCGTGCCGGTGCAGCTAATAAGGCAGTGACTTCATTTGCCAGTGGACTCGTCCGAGAACCGTTGAATGGAGAAGTAGCCAAGATTCCAGTAGCGAAGTCCTTGAAGATCTGGCTGACGAGTCCCCAAGTGGTGGTTAGGAATATCATCCACGCGGCGACGTTGCCAGCCCGCTCGTTTGGAACATGGCGCGCTGTCAACCTACCCGGCATCACCGTCACAGTTGGAGAGATGGTCGAGGCTCTAAGGGAGGTAGCTGGTAATGAGGCCATGGACCTCGTGAAATTCGAAGAGGACAAAGCTGTCAACCGAATGGTTTCAACTTTCCCATGCAAGTTTGACAACACAAGAGCACTCCAATTAGGATTTGCAATTGATAATAATTACGCAGATATCATTAAGCAATATATTCGTGATGATTTGAAAAAAAATATCAATTAAATAATAATACATAACGTATATTTTGTTACATATACAGTTATATTTATTCTAATACCAAACGGTCACTGTATTATGTAAGAAGATGACATCAATAACCTTCCACCCAACAATTAGGTAATTATCATGAGATAAAAACGGGTACAATACGCAGTGAGTAATTATGTATTTGTACAATCGTTACTTCAATAAAAATTCATATTAAATTAAATATAATAAATTTCTAGTTTGTTTATTTCCATAAAAATTAATAGGCTACAATGTTTACGTTTTTGCAGAACCAAGTAAATGGGATAGGGTTGTGTGTGTTTACATTTTGCTTATACCTCATGTAATACAAGTATTTCGAGGGTCAATTAAAAAGCTTGAGTTGTGACAGGCCAATTCAATCGTTTATCTGCATTAATATATTTTTTTATTAAATTTATTTTTAAAGAACGCTTGTCCCACCTGTTGCCTGAGACGAGGTGATTTTTTTTTCTAATAAATTTTATCCTAAATATAATTTAGCAGTTCTTTATGCATAAAACCTCTAAAGCAATCAATATCGTTATTGAACCAGCTAGAGAGGTTCTGAAAGGAAATGTTGACTGACTAACATATCAACGCAGTGCCTAATCTGTATTACATGGCTGACTTATTGATTTGAAAGTTTATAATCAACATCGCGGTAGGACCAATGACAGCGGAGCATAAATTAGTACAACGACTTATACCGCTCGTACTGTACGCGGTACAGTACGAGCGGTATAAGTCGATTTTTCCAACAAATAATTCTCATGGCTCTAATTACTAAACCAAGGATCTCGTATATGAAAATAACATAAATATGAATATTAATTCCCACAACATCTCATACATTGACCTGACTCCGAGTTTAGTCGTTTAAAACACTTGTGTAACGGACGCCAGACAACAAAGGAATCACAAATATAATACGTAAATACATATTTTTCACACCCAGATACAGAACAAACACAAACATCACCATATAAATATTTGCTCTGAGTGAACCCACGACCCTTGATCACAAGATAGGATCACTACCATCTGCGCCATCGGGCCAATCATCTAATAAAACATACTAATATAACGGCATTAAAACGTGCAATTGACATTTTTTGCTTAACGTTCCGGGTAATTTGCGTTAATTGTTAAATCCGTTGAAAGAGTAGTTATATTGTAAGTTATTGGCTATCTGGTGCCGGGTGCCTACACCAAGTGTAACGTACGCCAAGTAAGTGGCAACTGAGGTGCTGCAACCGATAGATCGCGGTATATCCACCCAAAGCAGTGTAGTTCAAATGCAACAGAAAAAGTATGGACATTCCCATCGCGAAGCTACACTCAGCGATTGCCACTACGCTTGGCTTGCGGTGCAATTATGTACAAAATCCCCCTTTCTTGGGGAGGCCTATGTAGACGTACAACAACTGCTAAGATGATAAGAACATTATGTCTAGTAAACGCGTAAACATTAGAAAACTTTATCTGACCTCCCCGCTGGGAGGATATACCGCTGTGTCGACAGAGAAGAAATATCTCCCACTGCACCAGGTGTCGTAAGACGCAACTAAGGTACAAATGGGTAAAAAACCTTCTTTCATAGAGAGGCCTATGTCTAGCAGTAGATTTCCAATGGCTCGTATGATAATTCTAATGAAGACTATCTGACATCTAGTTAAATTGGCTACCCTTGACATATATCTGTATTGATGAATCCTCAACACGACAAACGGAAGATCTAATTAAAATGCAATTTGCGATCAAATAACAATTTATTACCATGACAACTTCTGGTCTTGACCTTAGATAATTAATGTAACGTAATATTGATGTTATTCTACTAATCCTTAATAATAATTTAAATAACTAAGTGTGAGAGTAACATATAAGTTATTAGACGTCCACTGCTGGACATAGGCGAATCCAGATAATTTCCAATAGGGCCGGTTATATACGGCTGATCCTGCGGTTTTAGTCAAATCGTCTGTCCATCTTGTGAATGGTTGCCCTATGTTATGCGTGCCGGTACGTGGTCTCCATTTCAGAACCTTAGGATTCCATCGAGAACCGATTCTGCGTACCAAGGGGCCCACAGCCACTTCAACTTACTAATCCGTCGGGCTGTCGGTAACTTTGGTTCTGTTACGAATCTCCTCATTCCTGATTCGATCTCGCAAGAGACTCCGAGCATTGCCCTCTCCATAGCTCGTTGAGGGTATGGATGTGTGAATATATGTTAGTTACTGTTCCACGCTGGAACTGAACAAATCTGGATGAAAATTGGCACAAAGATTTATAATAACCTGAAGCATTTTTGATCTGTGAGGCACTTTTTATAGTTTTGAGTGCAATTAGCACATTTTTTACGTTTAGCTGACAGAAAGCAAAATATAATTTCTCTCGGAAGTCCTCAAAGAGTTCCTCAGGGATTTGATAAAGTCATTTGTAACGACGGTCCTGATGGCGCAGATAGTAGTGATCCTATCTTATGCGCCAAGGCCTATACTATTGGTGTTTGTTGTGTGTCTGGGTGTTAAAAATATATATTGAAGCTTTACATTCACGTAGCCGTATCGCAAGTGCTTTAAGCGACTTACTTCGGAGACAGATCAATATATGGAATGTTAAGTCAATATTATTATTAGAATACTAAATTGCCTATATGGCATGCTGTGGTGTACCAGTACTTTCCCCTGTACCATGTGACTTTTGAAGCCACTATACCAGAACTGACTAATATATCCATACGAAACAGCGCACATCGAATACTGTGGTATGGTATGGTGTGGTTGGAGATAGCAGCAACATTCCCATCACATAGCTACGCTCTGCGATTACCATTACAGTCGAAAATCCCCCTTTCTTTTAGTAGACTATATATCCAGTGGTCTTTCTGCGACTAATTCTCAAGATTATAGAAAACATCCTTATAGTTGACTGCCAGTATTTTTCACTCTTCTTTATGTTCTAAAAAACCTGTATTAGAAAAGACTCTACATCAATAATGCTATAGTTAGATTAAAAATAACATGCGAGAATCAATTTCATAAATACCTACGAGTTTGATTTCGACAAAGTACTTAATTACATTAAAGGGGTTTTAAATAGAAAAACTCTGAATAAAAGTTATGATATTTTTAGATAATCATCAACAAGTCTTCTAGGATCTTGTGAAAAAAAAGGGTTTCACCTTAGTTTTTACCTTATTAATAATAATATATGATTTGAATTATGAGGCTATCAACTAAATGTTCAAACAAAACTGTTCTTTTATTTCTCTTATATAAATACATAATAGTTAATTAAACAAAAAAAAGTACGAGGTAGATCGCCTAAAGTACCTACTTGTGTTGCGGCCATTACACTTTAGACAGAGAAATAACAAATATAATACTTAAATATGTATGTAATGTATAAAATATAGAGCGGCTTCCAATGGCTGGTATGACAATGATGATTAACGATATATTGGTAACCTGTATAATTATTAGTTTATCTTTACTATATAATGCATGTTTTATACGTATTAACCTTCCTTATGAATCACTCTATTTTCGAAACTAGAAAACGCCAAAAACCGATGCATAGTTTTTAAGATTTAAGCATACAAAGGGACAGACCACGGAAAGCGACTTTTTTTATACTGTATAGTGATTAAAGCGTACAGCATAGCCAATCCACTAAGAATCTTTACTCTAATGTGCATTGCATGCGTTCTAAGGCTTTGGACCTTGAAAGATTGAATAAATTATAATCACTTGCCTGACTTTTTTGTTTTGATGACCTTTGTGCTAGTAAAACTAATTTATCAGCAAATTAGCAATTACCGCGGACATAATTAAAAACCTATTTGATCATAATATATTCAATATATTGCAATAAAAACCAGAAATAAAGTAAGTGCAGCACTCTTTAAAATATCATAATTTAAGATAACTTCTATATAAGCTTGAGAGAAACCGCACTCTGTTGCCATCGCTAAATGTATATGAAATGTTTAATAGAAAATACCTTGCCGTGAGGTACCGGCAGAGTAGAATAGTACTTCCCACTGCACCAGGCTTTGTGTATAAGAATTGAAGACTCACTCTTACATTGCTTGCGTGGTAGGTACTAGCAAAGTACCACGCAGGCAAACTTATGTTTTAAAATATTTCTAGGAGGCACAATCAATCATTTGTCAGTCATTGGTACAAAACGGGGACACTGAGGGGCTATTGAGACATTAACGAACAGACGAAATAAAAAAAAATTGAAACCAAGAACAGATCGTTTTTGTAGAAAATTGTGTGTGAGCAACATCAGGGATAATAAAATGTACTTGCAAGCTATATTTATTGTGAATTATTATAAAGTTTCAAAAGTTTTAGGTGGAAAAGGTCTACAGAAGGACACTAATTCAAATTATATTTATTATGAAAATAATTATATACGTATTCACTCAAAAAGTTTTTAAGAAAAAAAGATCATGTCAAATTTGTTTAAATATATTTTAAAATTATTTGTATGACTGATAGGTACTATTTTAGAATTTTTATATATATTTTTTATTAAATCTTCACCAACAATTGTTACACTATTACACTAAATAACTATCATTCTTATAAAATCTTGTTAAATGTAAAATTTTTACAGGTAAAAAGAAAAAATATATAAGCATTTTATGACAATACAAAAATATATAAATATAAAACAATAAATAGTCACCGAGACCATCGAAGAGAGTGTAAGAGAAAATTAATATAAGACGGATTTTTTTTAATATTTACATCGGTTATATTTGTCTCATTGAATTAGATATTGTCCTAAATTGTTTGTTGTTACTTTAAACTTGAACTAGCTGTAAGAAAAAGAAAAATAAAATGCAACTTGTGACCTTTAAGGCTGCAGTTATGACACGGTATCCTAAAAGCGGCCATGTGCATGTTGAACCAAATGATACAAGCAATATTAGTCAACAATGATGTAAGATAAACATGTGAGCCAACACGGGTCACGGCCGATCGGTAGCGTTGCGGAAACCGATGCGCCGCTGTTTCTCAAACATTCCACGCGTCGCCCATTCATATTCTACTAGCAAATGGCCTGCGAGTTCGTAATATACATCATAATCATAATCTCTTATATATACTTAGTAAATAAATATATAAATCAAATAAAATAGATAGATGCATATTGTTGAACATGTTTCACAAACGCATACAGATAACAAATCACACACACGTGTGTGTGTGTGTATACAAATATACATACAATTAACTAGATACTACTTGATAAAAAAGGAATACAGAACTCATTGGATTCCTTTTTTTTTCTCATTTGTACTGGACTCAAACTAAAAACTATTCTTGTATTAGCCTATAATGATGAATTGGCAAAGACTCTAAGTGTGGATATGAATAGAGAGAGATATATAGCAGCATTTGACGACTCGGATAATGCAATTCATTTCAAATAATATGAATCTAATGCAAAACTTACACATACATTAAGAGATAGCAAAATAAATAATACCCAATTTAACTTGCCAGACACATAAACGTCGTAAACTAATTTGTATTTTATATAATTAAGAAGTCGACCATATTTATTGTTTTATATTAGACGATAAAATCCTTCCATTCCCAATCACGCCCATATGAGGGCATTAGCAGGTACTTTGAGAAATGTACGTCTATATCCGCTGGTAGTTATTTGTTGACCATGAGAGATTACCACAGTTCCCGTAACTGCCCTTTGATAAGTATTAAGAAAATATAAGAATGGCGTGTTTTCAAAATAATCCTGTATGGAATGATATATGAGTAATGTATACCTCTAATAGGTTGTCTCTCACTAATTTAATATAAGCGATAAACATAAATAATTGATCATTAATAACGCATCGACAACCTGGTTATCTGACGTAAACCTACACATCCAACTTAAACCATCGTTCTAAAACATCTTGTAAACAACCTTTGTCGGTCATGGAAGTGATATACCTAATGTTAAACATTTATTGTAAGTACGACATGAGGTAGACCTCATAAAGATGGTCTGCGTTGGTACCTTATTCTCAACTATTTCTGCCAGGCAGCCGTGTCCGTATAGCTGTGTTCAGATTTAAAGGATGAGAGAGGCAGTAAAATTTCTGAGAAATGAGACATAATATCTTCAATAACAAGGTTGGCAACGCGCATTGATATCTTTTGTGACACGAGCGTCTATAGGACGTTGTAATGCTTACTATCACGCGGACAGTACGCTTGTTAGACGAACTAGTCTATTAGACTAGACCTAAATACCATAATCATATTTGTGTGCGATGCTACCACATTGACATCTAGCATTCTTATCAAGTTATAGATCGGACTCCGGAGGCAGGAAATAAATATACATAATTAAATATACCCAGGATATAATTTCAAGACTACACATCTACATAAATATAATATTCACACAACATCGTATACATTGACCTGACTCCGAGATAAGTCGCTTAAAGCACTTGTGTAACGGATATGAGAATCACAAATATAATTTAATACATATTTAACAGCCAGACACAAAGCAAACATAAATATTCATTATATAACCATCTGTCGACCCTTGGCGCCGTCGGGCCCGTCAAAACAAAAGCAAGACTCACCATCAACTTTAGCGCAGCGATCGCCCAGCACGTGCAGGATTGTCGCCAACATCACCACCGCCACCAATACCACACACAGTACCGCGAACGCCCGCGCGCTGCCCGTCGTCTCGCCCCGAGGTTGATTGGTACACCAATCCACTGATAGTACTTGAGCCTGAGATAAATTTACAGTGCAAATATACACACATCTTCAACAACAAGATTTAGCTATATCAGCAGATTTAAATGCCTCGTAAATTCACCTTAAGAATGATTTATAGTCACGAAGTATTGATGAGTGATTGATCTATAAGGTTGGACTCGATATAAAATATAAATACCCTATGTTACCCGTCTAGTAGTTTTTTTTAATTTAAGTGCTTATTCGTATCAAACACACAAAAGTGCGTTTCCTGTTTCTAATCTAATATATAAAATTCTCGTGTCACAGTGTTAGTGATCATACTCCTTCGAAACGGCTTAATCGATTCTTATGAAATTTTATATACATATTTTGTAAGTCTGAGAATCGGCTACTATCTATTTTTATACCCCTAAGTGATAAGGGTTATCTAACTTTATTTGATTTTTTGGTTTTTTTAAATACTACCCTAAATTTTCACCCTTATATCACCAATCCCTATTTTATCATAGATATTTTAGAAATTTTATATATTAGTGTAGAAATGTTAAAGTAAATTTGATTGTTACTTTTCTATTATTTATCTACTCAGCTGATCTTAGCAAAGTTTTACAAGGAAAAACTTTCTCCCTAAAAGAGGACTGTTTTCATGGGAACACCACGCGAGCGAATCCGCAACTTAATTTTTACTATAAAAATAATAGGAACTATGCATAACGCCGGACCTGATAGCGAATTCTATCCAGAGTATGTACGCTATCGGTATCGGCTGGTCGCCTCTTACAACACCAAGGTCTACTCTACAAAGGTCCTCTACCGGAACGTTTAAGAACCCCACACACGTTGAAGAATAGGCTTTGTACGCAGGTGGACGCTTGTTAAATATATTTGGTACTCCAAACCCTTAAACGAATAATTTATCAATAAATGACAGCTATAATAAATACCACAAAGTTCGACAACATCATTAACAACTGCGTGAATTGAATATTTAGTTCGAGACCTTGTGTTGCTTTATGGTTTGGTGGTATTGTTCCTGTGATTACTATTGTCACTATATTGCCGTGGGGTACCGGCAGAGTAGAATAGTATCTCCAACTGCGACTAAGGTACCAGAACCGACAGATGGCGGTATATCCATCCGAAACACTGCAGCTCAAATGTACAGGGCGGAGATGGGATATGCACGAAAGCTGCGCTCTGCGATTGCCAACATGCTTGCCCAGCGCGGCAATTATGGGCAAAAAACCTCCCTCCTTGGAGAGGCCTATGTCTAGCAGTAGAGATAGATATTTTTTTATACTACTAAATCGACAAACAAGAAAATGACCCAATTGATAATAACCGTCACAGCCTATAGACGCTTTTGTTATCACAAGAATATTCCTAGCGCGTTCCTAGTAACATTTTGACTACTTTCTAGTACTACTTACAGTATATAGCTAACTGTCTTGTTGTCCGGGTGTTAAAAGTATACTCTTAAGTATTTCATTTGTAATACCTCTATTGTCTGGCGTCCGTAACACAAGTGCTTTAAGCTATCTATCACGGAGTCAATGTATCAAGTCAATGTATGTGATGTGGTTAGATTTTATTTATTGTGTAATTTGTATCAACACTCTCAAAATGTTTGTTGAGTTTAACTTGATTGTGTTTTGTTTCAACAACTGCTCCCTGTTAATGCCAGTGCGAGCTACTAGGGCTTTTATACTTAACCAACCTTCAAGCTGTACAGATTAAAAATTTGAAAACCTTATTTGAATTAACTAGAGGTAGATATCATACAAAAGTTGTCTGCATTAATGTCACCTATTTCTACCGCTAAGTAGCAGGGATCGCATTGCTGTTTTCAGGTTTGAAAGTTAAGAAAGGCAGTGGATTTACTGGATAATGTGACATAATATCTTGAAAACACAAGGTTGGCAACGCGCTAGTGAAATCATTGTGAAGATACAAGCGTATGCAGGCTACGGCGACGCTTCCTATCATGCGGGCCATAAGTTTGTTTGTCGACAAGTCCAGTAAATTAAAAACAATCAGCTGGTTCTATACCTGCAGGTTGTACTTGGTGAGGCTGCGATCCAGGCAGCGCTGCGCAGCGGAGTGCCAGGCCTCCTCGGTCCCCTCCTGCTGCTCCCCACAGTGGGACACGCACAATCCCCGATGAATCTGACTCCGATTGTAATGCTTCATCGTGTCCTTTGAGTATTCCTGACAAGCAAAAAATATACATGATTTCTCCACACAAATTAACGTACTGATCCCGCGTAATTTCGGGGGCAGCTACGCTTGTGGCAGTCTCGGCCGCGTACAGTTAGTACAGTCAGTCATAGACTTGCTCATTAATACACGACCTCACTCTGGTGGCGCTGAAATTGACGTGTAAGTAGTTCAACATTAGGTTAGTCCGAAAAAAGGAAAAAAACCACACAAATTTCCAAGAGATACATTCAATGATTAGTCAAAAAATGAGGTAGACCTCACACAGAGGTTGTCTGCACTAGTACCTTACTCTCACTTATTTCTAGCGCCAAATAGCAGAGCAGTGTTCTCATTGTTGTGTTCCGGTCTGAAGGCTGGGAGAGGCAGTGAAATTACTGGGTGATGTGACATTAATATCACATTACAAGCTTGGCAACGCGCTAGTGATATCCATGTGAAAATATGAGCGTTTATCACGTAGCTGTAGGTTGAGGATTATTTTTTAAAATCGGCACAATAGTCTTCAAGGTCAGTTGGTACTAACTTAAAAATATATTTATATAATATTAAAGATATATGTATTTATATATATACCTCATATCTTATATCTTTTATTACAATAAAAGTAGCGGAAGTTACTTCTCATAACTTCCGCTATCTGCCAATCATAGGCTGGACCGATTTGTATTGCACGTTTCAGAAATAGCCGGAAACAACAGACAAACTGACAGGCAAACATTTCTTAAAGTTTTTTATTATTTTGATACAGTATATTACATTTCGTAAAAAGACACTAAAATTTATTTTTTTATTTTATTTATTTATTATAGTCATGTTAGTTTGGTTGAATGTAGCTTTGAATAAGTTAAAGAATTTCCAAAATAGGTTTTTATTTCTGACCCTATTCGGTACAAATAATTATCTTTATAATATTAGTATAGATACAAAATACGTTACCTGCAATTGTTTGGAAGTTCGACCAATTTACCCAATTGTATGCATATTGAGGAGCTCATTAAGCGATACAGCCTTAAAGGATATTAATACCAAATAGGCTCAAGAGATGAGGCATTTGCCTTGACTCCGCCGACGAACTCCGAAGGTAATCGATGTATACCCACATAAACTTCTACAAACCCGGCAATTATGCATACTTTTATTGGATATTTAAGTGTGTTTTGTAAGAAACTATTTATTCTGTGTCCATGTTTAATAAGTCTCTTGGATGAAATGAAATGGAATATGGAAAATAATCATTTGAATCTTCTTTTTATACAATTGACACTTATTTTTATCCATCTGGAACTTATTTTTCTCCATTTGAAACTTATTTTGTTAACAATATCTTGGGATTTGTATTGTTACGAAAAGGACACTTTATAGGTTATTAGAGGTAGACCTCATTCATAGGTCGATTGCATTAGTACCTCGCTCTCACCTATTTCAAAGTAACCAAAGATACCAAAGTAACCAAAAATCAATGAATGAAGATGAATTTTAATGTACATTATACGAGAATAGAATTTTTAAGGCAAGGTTCTTTAGTGCCGACAATAGCAAAAAATCTTTATTGACCAACAGCCATAGTTTTCTGACGATACCCATCTAGTTTCAAGAGACTATTTTTTAAATAGGTCACATGACAACATGGCTTGGATGAACAGTTCGCGAAAATAATATAAAAACCATCATCCTTACAGCAACCGCAGAACGTTCAATGTCATAGTCCTCCCTAAAAAAAGAAGGAAATTCAGCCATAATTACCGCGTTGGGCAGATGTAGTGGCAGTCGCAGAGAGTAGCTCCACGACGGGAATGCATTCCCGGCCTCTTGCATTTCAGCTGCGTTTAGGTAAATTATAGTAGTATACAGTACAGTTAGTACAGTAGAGTACAGTTGCCTCTAATGACACCTGGTAGGTGAAGGTACTGTTCTACTTTACTGGTACCCTTCGGGCGTAAGTCATTAAATACGCAACGCCATATATTGGTACAAACCTGCAACGCAATATATTGGTTCAAACCTGCAGCGCCATATATTGGTGCAAACCGTCAACGCCATATATTGGTACAAACCTGCAACGCCATATATTGGTACAAACCTGCAACGCCATATATTGGTATAAACCTGCAACACCATATGTTGGTATAAACCTGCAACGCCATATATTGGTACAAACCTGCAACGCCATATATTGGTACAAACCGGCAACGCCATATATTGGTACAAACCTGCAACGCCATATTTTGGTACAAACCTGCAACGCCATATACTGGAACAAACCTACAACGCCATATATTGGTACAAACCTGCAACGCCACGAGGACTGTTGACTGGTGTTTAGCGGTTAAGGCCGCGTCCACCATGCAGTAGACGTCGTCGGCGCCCTGACATTGCGCCCACTCGTCCAACGCGAACAATGGAGGTAGTTCCGCAAAAGTTGTCTCTGTGAAAACACGAACTCGGTATTACTCACTGAAAAGTTCACAGCTTAAAAATCGACGGGCCAAATGGTGCATTCGAGGGGCTTGGGTTGCTCCCGACTAAGAAGAAAGATTTATGTGATAAACAAATTTGTTGTTTTGTATGTCAAATATACACAATTTTTGAACAGTTCTACACCGTGAGGTACCGGCAGAATAGAATAGTACATCACCTTGTACCAGGTGTCGTAGGAGGCGACTAAGGTACCAGAACCGACATATGGTGGTATATCCATCCAGGTGGGGATGGGCAGCAGCATCCCCGTCGCAAAAGCTGCTCTCTGCGATGGTGGAGGGATGGTGTCTTACGACACCTGGTACAGAGGAATATACTATTCTTTCTGCCGATACCTCACGGCTCAGATGTCAGATGGCTCTCCTCGTATAAGGACCAAAATAGAGCTTGATTAACTTTAATTAATTATTAAGGGCATTGCTATATACAAGAACTAACTACTAGCTAGCTTTACAAATAATATTTAATTAATATAATCTAGTATACAATAAAATTAATTACAACAAATTAACATCTAATCTACAATAAAATTGATTACAATATTTGGATTTTTCAATAGATATTTACACAAAAAATAATTTTAATTCAATTAAAAAAAAAACAAATTTCTGCTGCAACCTTTGGTGTACTCATTGCCTGTTTACAACATAATGGTAATGGAATCTATCTGGCACTATAATTTTATTTCGAAGAAGAAGACTTAAGAAGAAGACCGGAAGTAACTTGAAACTCGGAAGATCACACCCGCGATCCGACAAATATTGTTAAATATCATCATCATCATGACAGCCTTAAAAACGTCCACTGCTAAACATAGGCCTCCCCGTGATAGGGGGACTTTGGACACAATTGCCGCGCTGGGCAAGCGTGTTGGCAATCGCAAAGTGCAGCTTCGCGACGGAAATGCTGCTGCCCGTCCCATTGCATTTTAGCTACTCTATTTCGGATGCATATACCGCCACCTGTTGTTTCCGGTACCTTAGCCGCCTCTTACGTCATCTGGTACATGGGGAGGTACGATTCTACTCTGCCGGTACCTCACGGCTCACATATATCGACGGTCAGAAATTCATATATTGTAAGCTTATCTGACAGACCTTGTCTTGAAATGAGATGTAAATATACATCATAAGCAATTATTGAAATCGGTACAGTAAATTAGGAGTTCACCCTGAACAAATGTAGTGACACAATTTTTTTATATACAACGTGTATTGTATATTCGTATTAACTTTAAAAATTGTATTAAGTTGTTTATTGTGCATCGAAAATATTTAATCTGAAGTACCTAATCATAATCTTTAAATACAAGGCAGCTTTATCATTAAAATAATTTCTGCCAGGGAACCTCTGTTCGGAAAAGAGCAAATAAAACTAAGAGGTGCAAATGAGCCTACTCTTATAGTAGGCATTAATTTTAATAGTAATAGGGATATAAATTTGGATAAAAAGGAGGGTGCACAGTACAAAGTTAGTACTATGCACCCTCCTTTTTATCCATTAAGGGATGATTTACAAGAAAATATTTTACCTACACGTGTTTCAAGACTTTGACATTTTATGTATTTTTTTTTAAACTATTTCTTTTTGCTTTAGGGTAATGTACAGGACTTTATAAAAGGAAACCCTGTACAAACTTTTAAATTTCTAACCCTAAGTGTTTAGGCCCTGTGTTGATATCAGTCAGTCAGTCAGCAAGCCTCTCCTTTTAAATATAAAGATATTACTATACTACACCTAATATAAAGAATTTAATCAATTGTAATCCCAAATCATCTCATACATTGACCTGACTCCGAGATAAGTCGCCTATAGCACTCGTGTTACGGACATCAGACTACAGAGGAATCACAAATATAATACTTATATAGGTACAAATGTTAATATTCAGACACCGGACTAACCAAATATCATCATATAAGTATTTGTCTTAGGAGAGGATAGAACCCACGACTCTCCCCGCATAAGATAGGATCACTATTATTTGCGCGTCGCGCCCGTCTTAAAATATCGGCTAAATTGATACCACGTTGCTGTGTTTCGGTTTGAAGGGTTGGTGCAGTGAAATTACTGGGTAATGTGGCATAGCATAATTAGACATATTGTTATCATTATTATAGCTTTTTATCTCATAAGACTGGATACTAGCTAATAGTACCCTTGTGATAATACTGGCGTCTACAGGCTGGTTTTCTGAATGCTATGACGCGCACCGTATACTCGTTTGTCGGCTTATATAAAATATAAGAAAAAAATAATTGTGAACCTTGATAAAATTTTACAATTACATCCGGACTCCAGTTAACACTATTAAAACTAGTGTCAACTCAAAACTAGTAACAACCTATGTGGTACTAGATAATAAATAATCCCGAAATTAACTCTGTCAGTCTGTCTATTACGCTTTCCCGCTTAAACCTCTTAACCGATTTGGATGATTGATTTGGCACAGACAATCTTTAGACCCTGAGATAGGACATAGGCTATTTTTTAATTGGATATATGGGGACAAAATGAGGGATGAAAAGTTGTATGGAAGTATCGCTATTTTTAGAGCTAGAAACTTGAAACTTATTTTTTAGCCCATTGATTCGGTATAAATAAACATGAAATTCAAAGTTTATATAAGTTAAGTTAAAGATATATGGTACCCAATAAACTATTCCACGCGGACGAAGTCGCGGGCATAGCTGACTCCGAGATAAGTAGCTTAAAGCACTAGCGTTACACAATTGCTAATCTAATAAAAAAAACACCTAACACAGGACAAATACAAATATTCATCACATAAATATTAAATCTGTGTGAGGATCGAACCCACGACCATTGGCACCCAATCTATCTAGAATTACTAAAATCGGCGCCATCGGGCTCATCTGTAACTTAAAATATTGCTTGTTCAATTTAAGCAGCTTGAACAACAGGATCACTTCATTCACTCACTCACTCGGTCATTCATTAACCTGTATAATTGAACCTGTGACCCCCTTCGATACTAGAGGTTACGGTCACTATTCTGTATAAGGCAGCATTATCTGTACAAAAAGTGAGAGAACTTGAAGATCCCTTTCAAGTTGGCAAATTATTTTTAAGGTGAGTAAGATCTTGTTTATTGCAAAATTTTTAATTTCCAGGTCGGAGGCTTGTGATGAAGTATTTGCCGATTTTACCGTGAGGTACCTGCAAAGTAGAATAGTCCCTCCCTATGTATTAGGTGTGGTAAGAGGCGAATAAGGTACCAGAACCGACATACATTGCATGACATTTATACAGATACATTCAGCCGAATCAGTGTAGCTTTAATGGCGAGATGTTGAATATCTATATAAATTAACAGGGCGGGGATAGGCTATAGCATCCCTATGGCAAATGTCGCGCTCTGCGATTCCTAACACGCTTACCTATGCCGCGCTTGGTAGGAACAGGCATAGGCGTATGGGTAAAATTCCCTCTTTTTTAGGGAGGCTTATGTCCAGCAGTGGCTTCCATTTGTTATGATGATGATGATGACGATATAAAATTTGGTAAAATGTTTGAGGTACTTTCTTCAGAATTAGCGCCACATATTCTAGTGTATATGATTGAGTTACTTTAAATATTTATTTTACATAAAACCGACTTTCAAACAGCTTAAAAAAACACTCTATCAAGAAGTTGTAATAGACTTAAAGGAACTTTATTATCATTATCATTCCAGCCAATGAAAGTCCTCTGCTAGGAACTGTTACTGTGACAAATAAATTGAATTCACGTTTATTTAAAGTACACGAACACGACGCAAAAAAAGTACATAAAACCGATCATTATATATTAATTCAACACTATTTTTACTCTATTAATGTACACCTGTATATAAAAACTAGCTGCCCGGCAAACGTTGTTCTGTCTGTTGTAAATTATATGAAATTACTAAAATGACTATAAAATAAGGGGGTTGGGACAGAAGGGTGAAAATTTAGGCTTGTATTTTGTATGATGAATCATAAGAAAGTTAAAACAAAAACAAATTGTTTAAAAAAGATTAGGGGTGGACTACCCTTAACATTTAGGTGGATGTAAAATAGGTGTCAGATTCTTCACCCTAGCCAATATGCACGCTAAGATTCACGAAAATCGATAGAGCCGTTTCAAAAGAGTTCAATAACGTACACCGTAACACAAGAATTTTATATATTAGATATGGTGTTACGTTATTTGTCCGGGATGAACTTCTAAACTATTGAGCCGATTTTTATTAATTTGCTTACAATGTGCGGTTAAATCAGAGTTGAGAGATAAAAGAATTTATATCTCAATTTATAGTCGCGTTTATAGTAGTTAATTTTTTATTATTTTCATGATAAACATAGAAGTGTAATTAAGGCAGGATAACGTCTGTTCGGTAAGCTATTTGACAAATATATTTCTTATTTAAAATTATTTATATTTGCAAAAATGTTACGAAATATGATCATATATTACTTGTATAACATATCAAAACTAAACGATAATTCAATAAGAAGAAAACAAGAGAACGACTCACCATTGAAGTCAATAAAACTCCCGCCAATCCCGGCAACACAACAAAACATAAACACAGTACCAAACCGATTCATCTTGCACGTCGAACTAAAATCCGCTCACTTTAAAATCGCTTAGAACCCGCGTGGCATGATCCGTGCATTGAATCCACAACGCTCGCATGTGTCTTGCGTCGCGGTTGCTCAACCCAGTAAGACTTGGAGGCCGACTGCCCTTCTCCAAAAACTGAGTTTCGTCAATCCGTCTCGATTTCGATACGGCAAGGAAAAATTTGTGCGGTTGGTCAACCCGCAGATGTGGTGTGGCGAGCACCTTTTGTTGGGACGTCGTACGTATGGATTACGTAGGAACGGTAATCCTTTGGTAACGTATTTGCGTAACACCGCCGCGGTGAGCTGTGTTAGTTGCAGACATAATCTTTACGGACTATGAAGGTTGAGGACTCGTTTACGATCTTCTATAATTCTATGTAACAGTTGAAGTCATTGACCTATTATACATTATTCTAGACTCATTCTTTATGAATAACAACAATAATGACGGCAAAAACACACGCACGCACGAAAGTTCTTAGGCTCGAAGTTTCTTTTCCGTCCTTTTTAATTGGTCTCATATTTTGTTATCGCATTTATTATTTTTCTGATATAAATATCCCGTAAATAACACCTTTAGGCTGTCTTAGTAAAATTACCGACCACCCGTTTCGGATATGAGACGTAGATACAAACACAGAGATTACTATACTTTAAAAAAATATTTATATCACAAACGGGCACCTTAACTGTATCTTAAGTTAACATTATGAAGAGGAGATATTTGAACTGTTTTATGTTTTTTTAGTAACAATTAGTATAAAAATTAAATTAATAAATAAATTACTGGACTAATTTAAACAGTTATTTCACCAATAGAAAGATTTGTAATTTTATACGTTTGTAACAAATAAATAACAATAAAACATCAAGAATTTATCAATGAATGGAAAGGTATAAAGCCACCAGAAAATTTTTAATAAAAAAATTAATCTCACATACTTACGAGTGCTGCTGGAAAACTGAAGTTAAAGTTAAGAAAAGAATTGTAAGTATATTGTCAATATGACTTGCAATCCATCTTGTTACTCAATTAAATGCATTATATTTAAGAAATTACTTAAAGTTTGTATCTAATAGATGATCAAACATTTTAATGATTATATCAATTCATTTCAACATTACATTAGTTCCCGACTTCTATATAAAGAAAATATTTACCTAAATTATCATTCATACTTAGGATTGCGAAAACAATTCTAAAGTATTATTGACGTAAGGTGCGTGCGTTTTTTTGGTGTTGTAATGACGTCTTCTTGATCAATAATTTAAAATTACTTTGATCGGCTGATCAGAGCTTGGTCATCGTAAAATTTTTCGGTATATACGCAGTTACATTTGTAGCTCTTATCACTGCATAGTATAAAACAAATTCACTACCCGCTGTCTGTCTGTCTGTCCGCATGCTTGCTAAGATACGCAACGACATAGATAGACAACGCAACGGATTTCGATGCGCTTTAGTATTTATAAGGGATAGTTTATATATACAATACATGCTTAATATAGTAGAGAAACACTGGTTATTTAAGAGTTTTCTAATGTAATGTCGTAATTAAACACATTTTTGCGCTTACATTGCAAACGCTGAACCCGACGAGATAGATAAAAAAATATACTACAGTATTGTACATCTTTAAAAGGTTTACAAAAGAAAGTGGCAATCACATATTTTATCTCTTAGAAATATACCACAATAAGGAATTTGTATTCTCATTGCACCCGTGCAAAGCCGGGTTACAAATAAATAAAGAAATATAAATAATATAAGTGACTTCGTCACGTGTTTGCCACGCGCTGCGCTTGCATGTGTTTTTTCCTTCTATTATATTATAAACCCAAAAAAATGTAAGTATAGATGAGTGCATGTTTGTAACTCTTTCATGTTTGAGCGGCACAACAGATCTGGATCAATAACTCATGGATTATTGATAGTCTGGAGTAACACAAGCTAGTTTTTATCCCAAAATCATATGTCTGTAGAATAGATCCGGCATTTTATATTTCTCTATAGAATCGGCACGACTTTTTGCACAGTTCACCCGTCACAGTAAGGATGAGATATTGAGTAAAGACCTCGCAGATATAGACTGATATAATCCTCTTTGCTAAATTATAATACGTATGTAATCATCATTATAGCAGCTGTAGAACGTCCACTGATGGACAAAGGTCGATCCAAAAGGCGGGAATTTGTCCATCATTGCCACGCTGGGCAAGCTTTTTGGTGGTAATCGTAGAGCGTAACTTCGCGCCGCTGCTACGCTAATTCGGATGGATATGCCACCCGTCGGTTCCGGTACCCCAGTCGCCTCTTTCTACACCTGATACAGTAGGAGGTACTATTTTACTCTATCGGTACCTGGCCACCATGGCCTGGTGGTTAGCGTAATGATAATAAAGTTTTAATACCCACCTGGTGCCGGCAGACTAATTTTAATTAATTTAATAAACTAGTTTTATTAATTACCTAATTGTTTAAGTATATCTTATGATATAATGTTGATGATAAGCCACCAGAAAACCTGCAAATTTGTGGCGAAAAAAATTCCATCAACACGTAGTAGTTGGTGTTATTGTAACTCTTATCGGCGTCGGCATTTACAAAATCCTTGTCTTAAAACTAGAAATTCAGGCATTAAATGCAATTCCAACCAGGTTTATCATTTATATAATATTTTAAACGGTAATAAACTCTAGCAACAAGTTAACGTTTCACGTGTCTCTCGAATTTCTCGTATTAGATATTTGTAATACTATTTTGTTTTTTTTATTATATATGTTACACTATTGCCCTTGAACGAATTACTTATTTTTGGATTTATTGGATCCTTGTAATGATCAATGCGAGTTTCTGCTTATTTCTAATATTAATATCACTTTTACATAAAATCTTATAATAAATATATGAGTTTCTTTGAACTTCTGCCTTAAAGATGTATAAAGAGTTACAGCCGAAATACAAGAAGCCGATACCATCGAATATCTTTTTCTTTTTTTAATAAACAAGAGCACAAAATTAATGGCTATTTCTTAAAAAAATTCGTTAATATTTTCAAATGAAAGAGGAATTATTTTTTCAATAATATTTGCCAAAAACAGCTAAAACATATTTAAAAATAGCTTTTCAAATAAAAAATAAAGTATAAATAAATAATAATAAAATAAATTTTATTTCTCATCACAAATAACAATTTTCACAATTAATAAAACAGAAGCGTTTTGAGTAAACAAATAAGAAATGAATTAGTTTTATTTTCTTTTGTTCTGACAGTTGTTGACAGTTGATTTATGTCTGTTACTGTCGATTTATTAAAAATCATATTTTTTAGGAATAAGAATAATTCTGAATTTAGAAACGTAACATGGTTCACAGCGAGATTGCTGACAATCTTTTATTCAAGGCGTGGAATTTCCTAGTGTTCTATTCGACCTAAATGACTATATCTATACAATGAGCGTGCGGTGTGACATCGCCTTCCTTTCTACTGTTTCCTTTTATATAGCCTGTTGTTCTAAGAAAGGCAGTTATTACAAGTGCAAGCTAGGTAAAATGTGAACACTCTAGAAGAGCTACTAAGGTTATTTATAGATATATTTCAATTGAATAAAAGTATATTTTCTTTTATTTATGCGTTCACTATCAATAGCTATGAATAAAGTTGTAGTGTCTATTTGTAATAATAAAATAAGTGCTTTTTACTAAATGCATATGAATGTATCACCATCATCGTCATCATATCAGCCATAAAACTTCCACTGCTGGACATAGACCTCCCCAAGTAATCTCAAATAGGGCCGGTTATATGCGGCTTGCGTCCAGCGCGTTCCTGCGGTTTTAGTCAGATCGTCTGTCCATCTTGCGGGTGGACGCCCTACGCTGCCCTACGTTGTCTCCATTCCAGAACCTTACGACTCCATTGGCCATCGGTTATTCGTACCAAATTCCCTGCCCACTGACACTTCAACTTACTAATCCGCCGGGCAATGTAAGTAGGTAACATTAGCTTTACGAATCTTCTCTCTCGCAAAGAGACTTCGACCAATTGAGCTATTTTCAGTTGGCTAATAAGGCCAATGGTAAGAAACCATGATTCGCTACCATAGGTCATCGCTGGTAACACACATTGGTCGAAAACTTTAACTCGTTAGTATTGTAACAAAATAACATGTTTTATAAATTTGTCTGTCTGTCTGACTGTTCGTTTGAAGTAACCTCTGAAGCGGTTATACTGATTTTAATTTCACTGGCAGGTAGCTGACATATTAAGGAGTAACTTTGGCGACACAACATCACGCTACGACTTAAAGGAGCGGAGCATCAATCAAAAAGTGTTACATCGGTGCAGATAAAATTTTGGCACGATATGCAACTATCCTAAAATAGATAAAGTTCGATCTTCTTTAACCAAAAAAAGGTTAGTGACTAATCGCATTCAGACCATTCAACATCATCATCATTCCTGTCATTAGAAGTACACTGCTGGACATAGGCCTTCCCAAGAAAGGGGGAATTATGGCTATAATTGCTGCGCTGAGCAAGCGTGTTGGCAATCGCAGAGCGCAACCTTAAATACAGATGCCCATACCTACCCTGTGCATTCGAGCTACCCTGCTACGGATCATCACCTCAGTCAGTCGCCTCTTACGACAAATGATACACGGAAAGGTATTATTCTTCTCTGCCGATACCTCACAGCTTGAATAGTACATGATAACTTAATTTATTTGGCAACACGCTAATTGTTAATGTCACGCTAAAACTGGAGTACAGCTAAAACATTATGCAACGCACAATTCGTTGCGCTGTAATCATTACAAACTTTTATTTAACTGGCGATGTTTGAGTACACTTGTCAAGGTCAAATATTGCAAGTTGACTTAGAACTAACCTTCTCTTGTACTACCGAATTGATCTTTCATATGTAAGTGCAGATTTTATGCTATTACTCTAAATGACGACGTGACACTGAAGACTAGACGATTGTGGTATCATCGCCAATCAAATTGACGAGCCCGAAGGCGCATTTGGTAGTCCCTATCTTATGCACCAAGGGTCGTGGGTTCAATTCAAACAGTTCCCTGCGTCAACTGATGCAACGTTGTGACACGGAACATAACAAACAAATCAAATTTAAACATCATGACTGGTCAATGCGATTCATAGGATTCGAAGGGGGCGATGACGCACAACGTCTAGGTATATCTGGCGCGCCTAAGGTCGTAGGTTCGACCCCACACCCAGTAAATTTTTTATGTAATGAACATTTGTATTTGCAGTGTCTGAAAGGAATCTATTATATTTTGTCATTCCTCCAAGTGCTTTAAGTCAGGAGTTACAAGTTCAATTAATGAGATATTGTGTGAATTTTTATGTGGCAGAGTAGAATAGCACCTCCCCCAGTACCAGGTCTCGCAAGAGGCTACTTATGTTGTTTCTGGTCACCGAGAGATGCCAATATATATCAATCCGCGTCAATGTAGCGGACACGCACAGGTCGGCGATGGGCAGCAGCATCCACGTCGCGAAAGCTGCACTTTGCGATTGCCAACACGCTTGCCCGACGCGGCAATTATGAGGAAAATTTGTCCTATCTTGGGGAGCCCTATGTCCAGCAGTGGCCTTCCAATGGCTGATATGATGATGATGAGGATCCTCTATTAACCTCATGACCTGTGGACATTAAACTACAAGTCAGAGGTAACAAAAAAATACCAACAATCGATTAATAACTTTTATTTGCATGAATTTTCGTTTCATAATCTATTTACAGAATAATATAATCATACAATAATAATAAAATATTGCTAATAATGCTTCCACATCAAACACATTATGGACCGCCGCTCGCCGCAGTCCGACGCTGTGAACATTGGGACTAGTCCGGGTGCGTTTACACCACGCGACTGTTGAGGCACAATGCAGCGTAACAGGCAGGACTATATTTACAATACACGACTTATTTTATCATTTTTCAACCGTATTCACGAGTACAGTGCACAAATGTCCAATTGGTCACTCTGAAATGAACAGTGTAACAGTGAGCATGTTTATAACCCAAATTCAATTTCTAATTTTTACTGTAAATTTTTCAGAGCCACCAATTTGGACCGACTATAATAATTATAATCCCGCCAATTACACCTTATTACAATTTTATCCACAATGACTACTCGCATTCGGCAACCAACAAAATTTTCATTCGAAAATAAAATCAATTACCGCTTGCCAGCGATTAAATTAAATATTTATTTTATTTTATTCGGTGTCGTTAATTATATTTATCACCTCATTATAATTTCCTGGCCGGTCTTAAAACACAAAAAAATATACATATATAAAGAAAGTAAAACCGAAACTCGGTGTCATATTTACTTTATTTAAATATGAGAGAGATAAAATTCTAAATGCCAAAAGATGGATTCGAAAAGGTCAATGACCCTTGATTATTTACTGTAACTTCCTATAATTACTTTCTCAAACAAACGAATTGGTACTGAGGTCCCTTCCTCGTTCAGTCATCGAAGGCAAACCTCTTTCGTGTCACCTTCGATTTTATTCGGCTATAAATAACCGATACAGTCAACCACACACAAACAAATCACTTTTACATATATATAATATTGAAATTGAAAGGAGTTCCCAAATAAGACTTAATACATGATATTAGACATTGTACGGGAAGTAAAACATTTTTAGCAATTAATAAAATATTTACCGCGTGCATAAAGATAATTGACACTAGCAATTGTCACACAAACGACCGACTAAAAAATCACAATGAGACATATACAGTACAATAAAAGCAATCATACATATAACGAATATAAACTAGTAATAACTAAAAACTATTAAGTAATCGTCTTGTAAATTAACTTATATATTGACTTCAAATAAATTAAACCTAAATAAATACAGGGTGTAAACAATTGCTCCACAATAATATGTATAATAATATAATTTCCATTTATTAAATTTTCATTCCATTTCATGGAATTCGTTTTAAATTTATAACTAATTTAGCAATTTTTTACACCTTATACTAGTTATATACAATTGATTAAGAAAATATCGCTGTTATCCTAAGCAAAAAGCGGACTAACGTTACTTTTAAAAAAATAAGGGACGCCATATTGGAAGAAAAAAAAGTACGATACAATTAGAATTAAGGCAACAGATACCGCGTGGACTTCCTACAATATCCGCAGCGAACAATGCATTGAATACGTCATCTTAAAAAAGAAACATCCGCAATAATTGACACAACTGATGCCACGGCCGGCTTCGCTGTTCAAAAGTGAATGTGCAGACTCTATTAACCGGAACTTTACTGGACAAACTTGGATAACACACAAAAAAATTAATACCTATCGATAAATATTACAAAAATATAATGTATTCACATAATTTAAACACTGTTTACTTACAAACAATTATATATTGAAGTAACTACACTGTTGCTATATTCTCAAGAAATAACATTGATTAAAATTTTTTCGATAGATCATACGCTAAAAAGCTCCGGAAAATGGAGTCACCACTGTTTTATTCCTATTAAAATGTATTTTCTTTTCTACATCAATGATTTGCACAGAGAAATTTGTAACCGAGAACACAAGAATAGAGCAAGTTGTTGTCTGCTAATTGTAAGATATGGTTTAACTTAAATACTTTAATTTCTAAAATAGACATTGTATGTACCAATAAGATGTAATTCGATTCGCAACACATCTAGTCTCTTTAGCTACACAACTCTGGCAAAGTCCATCAATTGATAGTCAATTCTATTTAATGTTAATTGAGTTAAAAATCGGTGCAGAATTCAACAGACTTGCATAAGTTAATCTGAAGCCATGTCTACCAAGAATGCAAACATACAACATTAATAATTCTGTCAAATTATTAAAATATATCAATATATATCTGAATAATTAACATAGTCACTAACTTGTTAAAACATGCACAATGTGCCAAACCGGTAACGGGATCGTCCCATAATCTCTTTTGCCTTCTCCATCCATGCGATAGAACTAGAGGAGGGTAGGGAGAATAGGACCCCTTCACCCTCCTACGCCCCTCCCTCATCATCGAACCTCAAGTGATTATTAGACGGTCCCGATACCGATGGTTGTATAAAAACAGTGTAAGTTACTCCTTTATCTTCCCAAGTAGTAAGGACGGAAAAACTAAGTATAGGTCTGCCATGATAGGATTCAATGAACATAATTTTAACTGCCAATTAATCAATTTATCTATATTACAATAACGTTACGTCAAAACATTAACGATTGGGGCAAAACGCAATAAAACAGTGTAACGTGCTACGTGAATTTACAAAATTTACATGATTTCTCGTTAAGGCAGAAGTCACTAGAATGCGAGTTTGAAAACAAACATCCTATTAAAATCTAATAGACAAGTATTTATTATTCTAACGGTTTATTTTTATTCTCAGAAACGCCATATCAAGGATGTGCTAAGAAAAATTAAGAATGTGAGAAAACTACCTTCGAACGTCAGTCTATAGACACCAAGAAGACAGTCTAGTTCTGAATGTTAGATACTCATATTCATTCATTCATTTTCGTGATTGGGGAACAACAAGCAGTAAATATCTTGTAAATGGTTCGTATAAATGTCACTACTATTGATATGATGCTACTAGAGGTGGTGTATCAATTGCCTCATAAATAGATAGATATTCTGATACATGTGTACCCAGATGAATGCAAACTAGATATTATGGTAATCACTTTTACATAGCAAATATCCATGACTGCGGATCTACAAGTATGCAGGCACATGTAACAAACTCGATTTTGAAAGGTCACACAGGTCAACAAAACATCTTGTTTTGAAAGTCACCTAAGATTTTGTTATTCTACAAATTAATTTAGAAATGTCTAACTCAGAGATTTGTAATAATGATATTATCTTCACACTTTTTGAATAATTCAATGAGAAAGTTAAAAAGAAAGAATAGCAAGTAGATTCATCAGTCGTTATCGCTTCGACATAAGACTCCGTGAGTCTTCAGGATACTTAAAATCTTTCACAATTTTTGAGAGCTGAAAAATTGTTCGTCAATTATTGACTTTATGTCACAAATGTATGAATCTAAGACTTTTTGGACGAACCTATTGCTGGTCTACACAGACGTCAATACCAGCTACACCGGGGAGTGCCCGTTTTTCACCTGTGGCGACCGCGCGTTTAGCTACGGTCTCCCCCACAAGACACCCACAAGGTTCGCAAGATATAAGCGGGTAATGAATTGAAGATGTACCTGGACCACAACTTTCACGAAGCCACTTCTATGTAAATTTGCCATCAACTTTTAACTTCATTTATAGAATATATATGCTCATAACTACTTGGTGTTTAAAGACATAAAAAAATCTAATCTCCGACTTCTGTGTTACAATCAAAAATATACTCTCCGCACATATAATATGAATCAAATTTATAAATAAATATTTATCTACACGCAATAGCATAAATGCAACACAGTCTAGACAGTATACAATTCATCACATACGAACACAAGTTTATACCAAATTTTAATTGTAATTATTTTGTTCTACATCGACATCTCCGCGCCCCAGCGTCAGTGGTGGTGAAATAAGGCTCAAGATTCTCAATCTTTTGATACATACATCTCAGAGAACTACATAGTTCTAAATACTATTTATATTTTCATGCTTTTTAATATATCTTATATTTTCACTATATTTTCAATGTTGTTCTTTAACTTAAGTTTGAGAACTTTAAAGATACTTTGTCTTATAAACTTTGGGATCCACAGGATTAAGCTACTATACGATTCTAAAAAAGCAACAAATTATGAATACTGTTTAGCTTGTGTCCAAGCCTTGTGTGAGCTAGCTATGTCAAGGCGTACTTCGACGCTGTAGTTTTTTCAGGTTTAAGTATGCGAGCTTAGTAATAAATGAATTAAATGGGGATATACACTTGTGATAATGAGCTACCGATAAAGTGGAATAGTACCTTCAGCGGTACGCCAGGAAGGTAGTGGCTATCGTACACAATTAACAGATTTACAGTTAATAAACAAAACTCTTCTTGTTACACACTTTTTTATTATAATATTATGGCAACACTGACGTGGCCGTCAAGAGATGCCAACACAAGCTCAGTTATTCAAACACTAGCCTAGCAATAGTAAATAATTTCCTGCATATAATTCTCCAAGTAAACTTTAGCTTTCTCTACATATCAATTAACTATCTTATTAATTATTTTACACGATTTCAACAACACTTCCCAACGAAACACTATGCGGTTACCACTCTAATCAATTGCCACTTGCAATTTAAATGCAAATCTCAACCTTACTGTGTTCACAATATGAAAAAAAGTTGCATCCTACTTTGAACAGACAGCTTAATAATTCCTGGAATAATTACTTTCATCCAGTGTAATATGGCAGATAATCGCATGGCATCTATCTCATTGAATATCCAGTACAGTTCAGCAGTTCAGCTAAATTCTTACAAACAGGCTCGAGAATACGTCAAATTTGCGTGCACTTTGCGTACCCCACAGATTAAAAATACTTTTTTGCCATTTGTACCAACATTTCATAGGGACTTATTTTTTTTTACCGCATAATGTATCGTTTCAAAGTGAGCTACGAACGCATAGATCTGAATATATACATGTATTGTTTTACGCTAAATAGGCACTCGCTTCTAACACTAGTCACACGTTGCTGATCGTTTCAAAGCTTGAGCATTTCGCTGCGATGGCGACGACCTTACAGTTCCCTGGTCGCCATTTATAGACCAACATCAATGTATCAGCACTTCAATATAACTGTAATATTCATTATCCGTGAGGTACCCGCAGAGTAGAATAATACCTTCCACTACAACAGGTGTCGTAAGAAACGACTACGGTACCAAAACCGGCAGATGGCGGTATATCAACCGGAAATAGTGGAGCTATAATGCACAGGGCGTGGCTAGGCAGCAGCATCCCCGAAATTGCGAAAGCTGCGCTCTGCAATTAATTGCCAACAGACAAAAAACCTCCTTTTTGGAGAGACCTGTGTCTAGCAGTAGACTTCCAATGGCTGGTATGATGATGATGATGATTTATTGGCGTGAATTTGATTGCAAACGCTGTCTGAATCAATTCAATTAAAACCTTTAATATGTTAATGCAATGACACACATTGAACTGAAATTGGCGGCAATCAAGCTGTATGTGTGTGTGTGTGTGTGTGTGTGTGTGTGTAGTATCACTATAGTAGCGCGTTTATAAGATTATTAATTCAATTTAATAAACTACATTTTCAAAATAAAGGTGCTGAGCAACATTTAAATTTTTTGCGTATCCGATAGCCGATTGGCGCCAATATAGTTACTATTACCCTTTCTATTACAGTTCGTTAATTTTTTAAGTGAAACGCTGATAGATTATCTTTGGTCACACATCATCGGCCCGCCTCCCTTCATCATGTCCCCCACTATCATATATTTGGCAGTAAAGTGACTCAGAATTCGGATTGATCCCACTTCTATCTCAAAATTTTTTTTAGTCTTTAGGATGTGGCGAGAAAAACAATCACCCGGTAAATAAATAAAATTAATTATCAAATTATACAGTATTATATTATACAGTAATGGAAATACAAATTATTGGATCATGGTGTACCCGTAGAGTAGAATGGTAGCAAGAAATAGGCCTTCCAATAGGACCGGTTGTATCAAGCGCGGTCCTGCTGTACTAATCGGATTATCGGTAAACCTGACTTACTACGCTGTGCTTCTCGGTGCGTGGTCCACCATTCCAGAACTTTACGGGTTTCGGTAAGAAAAAAAATCAAATAGCTTCAGAAATGTAAGCAACCACGTGAACCAACCATTTGAGATGTCGACTGATTAAAACGCGAATTTCGGAAATACTCATGGAATTACTCGCTGTCATAAACTCTAAGCTTTCGTGATTATTTTCCTCATATTAATATAGACATATCACACAAAATTTTACTAGGATAATACTGTCTCCGGTTTCAGGCAGGACTCGAACCCACACCCTTCCTATTCCGTGGGACTGCACTTTCACTTACACTAGCAGGACCTCGGAGATGCCTGTTGCTTTATGCTTTAAATCATTTATAATAATAACATTCAAGTCGCTGTTGGTTATATAATGAATAGATGACCGTGACCCATAGCAAAAAAATAACACTAGAAACAATTCGAGTTCAAAGGTCACCGTAGCACAATTGGTAGTGCAATGCTTCGGAAAGGTAGACGTGCAGGTTCAGGATAAGTTTCGTTTACGTTTACGTTCTACTAAAAAATTGCTTTAGACATGATATCTATCATGTTTCAGTACATAGATGACAATAAAAATTAGAAAAAAAGTATATTACTGGTCTTTTGTTAATATTTTGTTATTAAATTAGAACCTCATTTGTCCTCAAAGTTGACATTAGTGTTGTAAATTGAGGAACCATTTTTACCAACACATATTTTTACGAATCAATAGTATTATTCAATCGTAAAAATATTGGTTCCTCAACCATATTGTTTCGAACCAAAGTAACAATTAATATCAATCACTCAAGCCTACCCTTGACGCTGCAAAAATATCAAACTTCTAAGGCAACGCTATCAATTGAAACGGTTATTTAAGCCTTATCTTGACATCCGCAAGGTAATAAGAGAGTAGGGTATTCCCCGTTAATCTAGATTCATAAAATATGTCAAATACTTCATATAAGTGGAGAGAAATCGATTTGTAAGAAAACCTATTAAGACAAACAATGACATACCTACAGAGCCCGATCGATTCGCACTCGACTGGTTTTCTTTTCGGTCTTTTCGGTTTCGGTCACGTCATTCAATAAACGTTTCATACGCATTAATCAATCGACAGAATGAGTTTTACTTTATAATAATGTTAATTAGAAATATCAACTCATTCGATTTGGAGATTGCCTTTGTCAAATAAAAATCAAAGATTACATTTTAAATCAGTCTATACATTTAATAGATTCCAAATTTGGTCGTATCATATTTAGTCGTACCATGCAAATTTGAAATCTTTCTGCAGTATATACGATTCAATTTCGGATAGCATGTTACGCTAACTGGTCCTAATGTTATATATATGATTTTCACGTGTTTCAATAGAAGGAAAAACTTTTGGAATAGACGAAAGCCTCTTCCGGCAGTCTCCAATTCGAATCTATTCACAACTATCTAGATATTATTGAAATTGGACAGGTATACTTAAAGCGAGATAAGAAAAGTCTGCCACCGTCCGTTTGCCATATTTCACTTCCAACACGAGTCGTATTGTAATTAATTCACATTTTTTTTTGTACACTCGAAGGTTCACTAGCGATCGGAGTAGGTAGTACATGATCGCATAAGACGACGCCGGGAATCGATCGAATAAAAACAAACCTACAAAAGCGCGAAACATTCAAGTCGTCTCTAAAGGTACGAGTCGTTCATAATAAAAATTCCAATTTATAACAAGAATTTTTACTATAATTTAAAACCGTGGCGTGGGCGGCTGGGTCTGGGAAGGCCATGTCCAATTGTCCAACTTCCGATGGCTGTAATGATTGGCTGAATTTTAAACCCGGAATCCCCGGCGCGTCCATTCTATTGTTCCGCATCTCGAGTGCCAAAAGCAGTTCTACCTAGTCGGGCGGGCGCGGGGCGGGCGCGGGGCGGGCGCGGG